>OY288284.1:35680598-36280598 GCA_958450335.1 Hibiscus tridactylites | reverse complement strand
GGCCAGCACGTTAACCCACTCGTTTGTATTCCAGGTTTTGGTTTTCGTATTTTCTTTACGCTCGGATTACACTGAGTGTTATGCTGTTGTAAAATAACTAGAGCTTTTACCTCTTTCTTTCAGGTTCTCCAAATTCTAAAACCTCAGTAGAAAATTCTGCTATCCTCTCGTTCCCATCACATAGCACAATAATTGTTGCAGCCATAAGCATGGCTGTTCAGATTTTGTTGTTGACGATGATATGAGCTGAGTAAACCATTTGATCTCATTGAAGATGATAGGTTGATATGTTAGAGCTGAATCCGTTTGTCTTAGCAATTAATTCTCTGTAATCTTTTCTTATTATGCCTGGATTCGAATCATATAAATACTTCATTGACTCTCTTTTTTTTAAAGTTCAGAAACATTTTCAGCAATACATTTTAGATTTTTTTGTAAACATGATTCAGATTCTTTTGGGAAAACAGTAATTAAGATTCGGAGTTTGTTTAAGGGTGGATAAATTTATCAATTTACTTACCAACAACAAATATAATAGCATAATATTAATGTGTTTTGTTATACCTCCACCTACGCCTCCAGAATCTGCAAGCCTCCGATGCGGAACTTTCGAAGCTTCTAGTCTCCGCAACTCTCCTCAGCATACGAGGCACCACGGCTGTAACGACCTGGGTTTTCAGGCTAGTAATTCGGATTGGATATTCGGGTTTTTGGAGAATTTGGATTGGGGACTAAATTGAATTAAATTAAAGTTGGATGTTCAATTTATGAAGAATTAGTGGCAATAATAAAAAGGGAATAAAAAATAGAAGCTTATGTGTGAATTTTCAAATAGTTTAATGACCAAGTAGGTAATTTAATCATTGTCCATTATATGACATTATAATTGCCGAGGTTGTTGTGTATTGGGGGATGTAGAGCGTTTGGGTGTTATCCAATTATGAGCGCAAGTGTACATTCTTGTCAAGTTATAATATAAAAGATATCGTCTCCCACGAGGATTGAAAAGCTAATTCGAATATAAATTCCTGCACAAAGAATATTAAATGCACAAGTCAATTTCAGTTGTAAGAGATTCTAAATTAAAGAAACACAAGTAACTAAGAGAAGAGATTAGATTGATGGAATGGGTCGGGTTATGTTGCTTCGTAGAGTGAAAATGCATTAAATAAGTTAAGTTGTATTGCGCTACCAGACTTTGCTGCCTCGACGGAAGATGGCAGATGTGCTTCAACAACTTTCGCTGCCTCGACAGGTGGAACAAATAATTGGTTCGGCGGCAAACTCGGCAGACCTTCAAGGCTTGGCAGAACGTTTCGAGAGTGATTCTACTTATGTCTAAGCTAGAATACTGTTGATGCCCGCTACAGACATTACCCGTCGGCGTGAATCTTGCAATGAACATCAACCTTTGGTTCGCCCTCTTTTAGCCGCTTTAAACCCTAACCTATGTCTAGGCTGGATTAATCAACACCTAGTATGGATGAGATCGTACTTACTTCTTTCGTGAGTTTGACTCTCTCGATGCTAAACAAATGGATTGCTCACAATCGATCTTTCAAACTCAATTGAAAACAATGAAGAACGTGAAATAAGAAAACATTGAATTTATTGCAATAACAAGCTTGAACCTAAACAACCGTTCTCACAACTACTTTACAACACAACCCAAACCCTAGAGAATTTAGAACACAACGGCAAGGAAGCACAAGAGAAACCTAAGCTATTGCCGACTAGGGGGATTCTAAGATACAAAATATTATCAAGTATATATAGGGCATGGCCTAAGTTAAGTCCTCCTTGGAGTAGAAGTCTTCTTCATGATAAAGTAGCTTTTGCATTGAATGCATCCTTTAATTCTGACTTCTTTGACTTGAAGTTGGACTCCTCTTGTCGTTGCCTTGTGCCGCAAGCAAGCCTTGATCTTCTCATTTGGCGGCTCTGTCTGCTGTTTCCAGCTTCAAGAAATTGCATTGATGGGATTATTGGACTCAGAAAATTTTGCTCTATCAATCGCACTCTAATTATCCAATTCCCTAAGTTGCTGCACTGGGCGACATATATGGCAGCGGCAGGTACTCAACAACGTCTTTCTCTGGATTGAACTGCTTCAGTACAGCTCCTTGGTTTGCTGCCTCAGCATCAGCTCCTCAGCTCCTCTCTATATTATCAGATTCCAGCACTTGTAATGCAAACTAAACTAAAACAATATCTTTTCTCACCAAATTAAAGATATTCAACAAAAACAAGGCAAAGCAAAGAATACTGTAAATAATGCATGCATGCACCTAAATATGCCTAAAATGCACTTAAGAATAGAAATAATATGAGATGGAATGCATACAAAATATAAGACCTATGAGCATTTTACACACCCCAAACTCGAACCATTGCTTGTCCTCAAGCAATGCAATCCTAAACATACTTGCCCTTGCACTAATCAGAAAGAAAAACTTGTTTTAAACTTGATTCTGCACCTCAAGGCTGTGGCACCTATCATTAGATTAGTGAAAGGAAAATAACATGAATTACCTTAGAAGTAGACTATAATGCTAGTGCGGTGTGTGCATAAACTGTGTACAAGCTGAATCTGAAGAATATTTTAAGTAAACAAAGATGATGTCAAGGTAATATAAGGTTGTTGCCGAGGCAGCACAATTTACAATCATGGCAGTAAGGGCTTCAGCTTATCACAACTATTCGTTAGGTCTGAAATTAAGATAGGAGCAAACTACAAAACCCCGAACCCATTGAGTAGAGTCATCCCGTAAAGGCTTTCATTCACTCATGCTAATTTGTCCATCACTTCGAAAATTTTCAGATACATGGACTTTGATAGTAGTGAAGTGTCCTTGGCACATGATTCTTCATAGAGCCTGTTTCGGGCACCTCTAGGGTAAAACATCATATCTTTCTTTGTTCCTGTCGTGGCAGTGCTTTTTTTATTCGATGTCTACTGTGGCAGCTACATACAACCATGTCAGAATTTTACAAATAATTTAAACATGAAGTGTTTATCAGAAATTCACTCAAATTTAGTAAGTAACAGTAGTGTTTATGATTTTTTGGCAATTATAGAAAAATTCTAAGTTTTCTTCATGCTTTTCCCAAAATTAAGTTCATTTTTTATGGTGCGAAAAATTTTAAAATCGGCTATCCTATCATGGGCACAAGTTCTAACAATTTTTTTTCTTTTGATTAATTTAAAGGCAAGTACATATGCAACTAAATGATCTAAGCATGCCTAAACAATAAATGCGTGCTAATCCCCCCAAACTCGAGATGGACATTGCCCTCAATGCATCAAATAAAAAAACCAAATTAGAAACTGAAAAATAAACATGAGACATGGAAAGAAAACTTAGACTTAGTTGCTATCAGATAGTGGAGCTGATTCGGAGGAGGTATTTGCTATGCCGTCAATTGCGGGTTGTGGCAGCTAGCTGAGTAGTGCTGCCCTCTGTTGTGCGCGGCGGCTTGATTCTTTAGGGTCTGAATTTGGATAAATACTTGTGAGACAGGAATAAATAGTAACAACACAGCTAAAAATAAAATCTAGTCCTAAGTAATTAAAATCTACTCCTAAATAGATAAAAAATAAAGATATGGAAAAATGAAAATTATGTCACAGTGGGGTGGGCATCCCCCCAAATGACTACTTCCTTTTCTCTCGGGACAGAATCTCCTGCATAATGCTTTAACCACTTCCCATTAACTTTGAATTCTGCCCCTCCGTTCATTGGCTTTACTGTCACGGCACCATGTGGGAAGGCGTGGACCACTTCAAACGGTCCCGACCATCTAGACTTTAATTTTCCAGGAAACAACTTTAGGCAGGAGTTGAAGAGTGTTGAGTGGATCGAATGATCGATATAAACCAAGAGGGGGTGAATTGGGTTTTTAAACTTTTTAGAAGTGGAATTGACAAATAAAAATGGTAGACAAGGAATTTTAGAGTGGTTCAAGTTCCAATCGAACTCTACATCCACTACCTTAGCTTCACTAAGGATTTTCAACAATTCCACTAATTGCTCTTCCCCTTTTCTAGGCTAAGGAGGTAACCGTTACAATTTCGGTCAAATTTTCTACCCAAAATTTGACCCAATCCTCACACAATAATAGCAAAGAAGTTGTTGGCTAAAATAAGTATCTCTCAATACACAAGGTAGCCCAATTACAAGCACTCAACCCAATTGAAATGATAAGAATGAAAAATACAATTAGGGTTACAAGACAATAATGAGATTTAGGCACAAATGCTTGGATTTGATGTTTGGATGTTTGCTTTTGGATCAATAGTTGTTGCTGAAGCTTCTAGAGGTCCCTTATATACCCTCTCATTGAATTCTAGCCGTTGTGGTTGTTGCATTCATCAATAGAGCCGTTGGGGATGTTATCTTCCCTCCATAAATGCAGTCTGCAACCAACCGTTTCGAAATACTCGACCATGTTTCGAAACAGACCAAAATAGAAAGAGCCGTTGGGGTGCATTAAAGAGCTCGTATCGAAACAATTAAGATTGTTTCGATACGCTAAGAGCCGTTTCGAAACCCGTTTCGAAACATTTTTGCCACTGTCAAGTCCTGCATCGAAACAGCTTGAAACCGTTTCGATACGCCTTAACGACTTGTGAAAAATCGGTTAAAAACTTCAACGGTTATATTTTTTAAATTTGACTTGAATGCCGTTTCGAAACGTTTGAGGTCGTTTTGATACGGTGTCTCGATGTTCTTAAGCTGTTTCAAAACCCCTTTCAAAACAAGGGTTCACAGTGTCGAAACCGTTTCGAAACATAGGTTCACAGTTTCAAAAGTGTTTCGAAACGCCTAAGGCCGTTCCGAAACGGTGACTCGAAAAAACATTGTTTTGGCTTCAAGAACACTTAGAAAAGTTTTGATAAAAGCAGTTTTTAACTTAGGCATTTTCTTTTAAACATATATAGAGGTTTGAGGACTTAAAAATTCGTTTTCTCATTTTCAATTTAGTCCTTAAATTCGTTAGTTATATTAAAATCAATTTATCGGTTTCACAAAGAGTAACACTTGCTGCCCAGGCAGAAACTTCCATTGTTGGATCTTGCTGCCGTGCCACCTTTTTACTTTTTCTTTGTACAGCTTGACATTCTCATATGCTTCTCGTCTAAATTTCTCCATTTCGGTCAGATCCAGCAATCTCTTTTCGCCAGCCTACTTCCAATCCATGTTTACCGCCTTGACTGTCTAATACGCCATGTGTTCTATTTCAACCGGGAGGTGGCGGGCCTTGGCATATACTAGTCGATAAGGGGACATTCCGAGTGGCATTTTGTACGTTGTTCGATATGCCCAAAGGGCATCGTCTAACTTCATCGACCAATCTTTCCTATTTGGGTTGACAAAATTTTCCAAGATGGTTTTAACTTCTCTGTTCGAAAACTCTGCATGCCCATTTGCTTGCGGATGGTATGCCGCGACAATCTTGTCTCTGACACCCACTTTTTGAAGTGCCTTGGTAATTAACTTGTTGTCAAAATGGGTGCCCTCGTCACTAATGATGGCTCTTGGGATTCCAAATCTTGTGAATATGTTCTTGTGTAGGAATATATGGACGGTCTTTGCATCATTGTGAGGGGTGACAATGGCTTCTACCCACTTGGAGACGTATCAACAGCTAGGAGGATGTACATGTTGCCACAAGAAGATGTGAATGGTCCCATAAAATGAATCCCCCAAACATCGAATAAGTCAACCTCCAGGATGGTTTGCAAGGGCATTTCGTTCCTTCTTGAAATGTTTCTTGATCTTTGGCATCTGTCGCACTGCTTGTAGAAGGCTTCGACATCTTTATGCAATGTTGGCCAGAAAAACCTAAGTGGAGTATTTTTGCTTCTGTGCGCTGTCCTCTGAAATGACCTACATATGGTGCTGCATGGCACTAAGATAGTATGGCTTGTTTCATCCTCAGGGACACACCGTCTAATGACCTGATCTGCACAGTTTTTAAACAAGAAAGGCTCATCCCAAAAATAATGCTTAGCATCATATTGGAATCGTTTCTTTCCTTGGTAGTTAAGGTCATAAGGTAAAACACCTTTTACCAAGTAATTAACAATATCCACATACCAGGGTGTTGTTGTTGACGTTGCTGCCGTGACATCTTCGTGGGCGGCAAGTGAGATGCCTTCAGCTTCCAAGGCTGCAACCAGGGTAGAGGCAAGTAATAGCTGTTCGTCAGGGAACGCATCCTTGATTTCGCTGTTGGGTGTCTTTCCCTTTTCATTCTCAATCAGAGATAAATGGTCCGCCACTTGATTTTCTATGCCCTTTTTGTCTCGAATTTCTAGGTCGAACTCTTGCAGTAGAAGGATCCAACTGATTAGGCAAGGTTTGGCATCATTCTTTACGAACATGTATTTTAAGGCTGAATGATCCGTATAGACGATCACTTTTGTTCCAATTAGATAGGGCTGGAACTTATCGAAGGTGAACACTACTGCCAATAGTTCCTTCTTGGTGGTGGTGTAGTTGGTCTGGGTAGGATTCAATGTCTTTATGGCGTACTAGATGACATGGAAGATTTTGTCCATACACTGTCCAAGGGCGGCACCGACGACAATATCACTAGCGTCACACATTAACTCAAAGGGATGGCTTCAATCAGGGGGAACTACCACAAGTGCTGTCAGGAGCTTCTTTTTGAAGGTTTTGAATGCTTCGAGGCATGCCCTGTCGAAGTCGAATGGTTTGTCCTATTCCAGCAAGGTACACAACGGTTTACAAATTTATAATTTTTTTAATAAATCAACGATAAAATCTGTGTGTCCTAGAAAACTTCGAATGCTCTTGACAGAGGTCGGTGACGGCAAATTGGCGATGACTTCGATCTTAGTCTTATCCACTTCCATTCCGTGTGCCGAGATTTTTTGCCTCAGAACTATGCCTTCATCGGCCATGAAGTGTCATTTTTACCAATTGAGCACTAAGTTTGTGTCCTCGCATCTGGTAAGTACTTTTTCGAGGTTGCCGAGGCAGCTGTCGAAGACAGAGAAATCGTCCATAAATATTTCCATGAAGTCGTCTATCATGTCGGAAAAAATGGCCATCATGCAACGTTGGAATGTGGCAGGGCGTTGCATAGTCCGAACGACATTCTTTAGAAGGCGTAGATGCCAGATGGGCATGTGAATGTTGTCTTTTCCTAATCTTCTGGTGCAATGGCAATTTTGTTATACCCTAAATATCCATCCAAGAAACAATAGAAGGGTTTGCCAGCAAGGCGGTCAAGAATTTGATCAATAAAAGGTAAAGGAAAGTGATCCTTTTTAGTTGCTTTATTTAACTTGTGGTAATCTATGCATATTCCCCAACCGGTTACTGTCCAAGTTGGATTTAACTCATTATTATCATTGCTTACCACAGTTATACCGCCTTTTTTTGGTACACATTGTACCAGGCTTACCCATTTGCTATCAGATATAGGATATATGATGCCGACATCTAACCACTTGATTATCTCCTTTTTGACAACTTGTAACGACCTGGTTTTGGTCCTAGATGTTTTAGACATCGGATCGGACCGGTCGAGAACGATTCGAATTGCGTAAGGTGATTTAAGGAAATCAAGGATCGGGATAGGATAAAATTGTGGTAAAAATTGCTAAAATCCTCTAAAAATATGTTTAAGAGGTTGGTCAAGTCAATTTTACAAAATGGAATTAGAAATGGGACATTTTGAGTAGTGACCAAATTGTAAAGTTTCAAAACTGGGAAAATGTGATTTTTAATGTGGAGGCCAAAATCTTAGAATATTTAGGGGGCTTTAAGGAAATTTGACCTTTTCTCAATATGACACGTGTTTCAAAAAGGCTTTTAATTAAATGGTTTTAATTGGATTTATTTTAATTAATTAATATAGTTAGTTAATGTGAGATTTTCAATTACGCAACTACCAACTCTTTCTCATTTTCAGCCAAACACTAATTCCCTCACCTTTCTCCAGAATTATTTCTCCCAAAAACTCTCTCAACATTTCCTAAATCATTTCAAGAAATCTTTCCTAGTTCTTCAAGATTTTTCTAAAGAAAACTTGTCATTCATTGAGGGAAGCAAGGATTGGAGGTAAATCCCGTTCTCAACCTCTAATCAAAGTTCTTTATTGAAATTCCCAAGATATTTGGCTTCTAAATACTATTTTTGGTTGAGTTTTCATTATAGTTTTGATTGAAGATCAAAATCTTGTAAAAACATGGTTGAAATCTTAATTTTCGGACTTGTTGAGTTAAGCTTTTTTATGTTGATTTTAATTGAGTTCTAAGTTGATTTATATGTTAAAATGAAGTGTTGATAACATAGATCCCGAAATCCTTGAGATCCTTGAGTTTCTTGTTAGTTTTAAGTGAGTTTTTGGGGGTGGAATGGTGGAATCTTGATTGCTGGAGGTATAAGGTTGGGTTAGGTTGTTTGTTAGATGTGTTTTGATGTTTCTTATGGGTTGGAAGTGATGTATGTTGGCTGGGCTTGGTTTAGGAAGCAATCGATTGAGTTTTCGGTTGTTTTGGATGGGTATTTTGGTGTAGTTTGGGTGAGCAACGAGTTTGTGAATTGTTGTTGGTGTTGGAATGCATTTTAATGCATTTAGATCTCTGTTTTGATGATGTGAAAACAAAGGATCTTGATCCGGAAGTAAATGAGGTGTAATTAGAGGCTCCGGAAAGGTGATTTTCGTGTCGGCCAGCAAGGCTTCGCGTATCGGTGAGTGGAAATGCAATTTCCTGCTTTGTAACGCTTTGAGCGTGGCCTTGGAAGCTTAGTGTAAGTTTGATACACTTAGCTAAGCTCATGAGTAAGTGATTCGAAAATCCATCTCTTGGAAATGTGCTATGTTTGAAGAAAATGCATTTGAGTTAAATTTGATTTTGTTTACTGTTTTTAAGCACGATTAAGCATGGTTAAATGCTGGATTTTAATGCCATTATGTTAAGGATGGACTAGGAAAGTGATCCTTGGTTTTTCATGTGATTATGCATATGAAGTTAAGCTTGTTATGCTTGTGGAAATGGCATGGTATTTATGCTTGTAAAACAGTGGATTAATGTGGTTAAATGATTATATTGGCAAGTGATGGAAATGGTTTTTGGTTACTTTAATCGGATATAGTTAGCCAGCTATGGGATTGGGTGCACCGTGAATAAAGTCGACTTGGATGTCGAGGGGTTGTGATTGTGCCGTAATCTCCATCCAAGTACCCTAATGATTGAGGTTAAGACAACAACGGTGAATGGTTTAGTCCCGTGTGTGAGTCTTGTGTATGTGTCCCATACTCTCGTTATTGGGATTATACAACTACCGATGAGTGATGTTGAGGGGTTGTGATTGTGCCATTAATCTCCATCACGGGTGTTGAGGGGTTGTGATTGTGCCATTGATCTCCACCTTGTGTAGTCCGGTAGTATGTATGATGCGTGTGGGACAATGCTTGTAATCCGCGTATCCGATTGTATCTTTTGTGGAAAGGTTTATGGATTATCACTTGTGAGCCAATATAATGTTAATGATTAATGTGAAGCAAGAGATGCTTGTAAATGATGCAAGAATGCATGAGATGCTTGGTAAAGCATGAGCAAAGGTTTATTTGCTGTTTTAAAATGTTGCGTATGAGCATGTGTTTATAAAATGCATTGATGTCTTGAGAAGACATGTTTTATGAAAAGGCATGTGATAAAAGTGGTGGTTTTGCAAGTCATGTGAAATGCATTGATGAATGTTGTTTAGAGATCCTCACTAAGCTATATGCTTACGCTCATTTGTTTCATCAATGCAGAGAATTGAGCATTTCAAGGCAGCCCAAAAGCAAGGGGATTCCAAGGCTTTGTTTAAGAGATGTATGTGGTTCACCCTTAGTGTAATAAGTGGCAATGGGTTGGATTTCTACTTTCTGATTTAGTTGGTGATGTTTTTTATTTCAAGCATGTTTAGTTTCTGATTGTGGACTTGTAATTGGCCTCTATATGGTTCCTTGGTTTGGTTATGGTATGTTACCTTTGCTATAGTTTGGTATCTTAAGCATGCTTGGATAGCTTAAATGTCACCTTAGTATTATGTGGTTGAGGAGTATGATTTGTTGTTTGATGATGTTTATAAGTCTATTAGATAGATTATATCAAGTATGCATGTTTTGAGCTTGATTGAATGTGTTCTTGTATGTTCAAATGATGTTGGAATGAGCTAATTTGGTACGCGTATCGATACACGAGGAAGTGTATCGATACGCTAAGGCAAAATTGAGGCTTTCTGGTATAGGGGTATCGGTACGGATTGCCCGCGTATTGATATGCCTAGGCCAAGTTTGAAGGCCGTACCGATACGCGGGGAAGCGTTTTGATACGCTCGTTCCTTCTTTAGCTACTTTCTTCCCGCGTATCGATACAGGCTCAAGTGTATCAATACGGGTAGTTAAAATTCTGTTAAAAGTATCTTTGTAAGTCTTGAACTGTTACGTTTTGGTCCTTGAATGATAATTAGCTAATTGGATGTGTTTGAATGGTCGTTTTGAGCTGAATTTGGGCATGATGGCATGTTACATGATCAATTAAGATTTGGTAACTTTAAAATCTAGAAAGTCCCTGCTATTTCTGTAATTTACAAAATGGTCCATAAAAGTCATAAGTATGCAAATGAACCCCTATTTGAACTCTGACTGTTGTGCCGTTTTCACCTAACCGCTTCATTGAACATATAGGATAATAATATGCATCTAGAGAAGATAAAAAGAAAAAAAGGGTCGTTAATCGTGGTTGACTTTAACGAGTTGGCTTCGGTTTTCCCCGTGTAATCTTCTTAGTTCGGGTCGCGCGTCTAGGCCGGGCTAAGGGGATTACATTTGTTGGTATCAGAGCCAGGTTACGAAAGAATTGGGTATGTTGGTATATGGAATTGATATGTATCGATGTATGTTGTTTGAAAAACATGCAATTGGTTGAATTTTGAAGCTTATGCTATGCTTGAATTATGTGAATCACATGTGGGATTATTATGATGGTATGATAATGATGCAATATTGATGTGTGTTGTTATGAATGGTGGAAAGCATTTTGAGCATGATGTGTCATTGTATGCTATGCCATGTTGTGGGAAATCGGGGTGCCCATTGCCTTATTACACTAATCAAATGTTTTTTTTTGTAAACTTGGATCCTTGCTTGAAGCTGGCCTAAATGGTTTGACTTGTTTTGTTGTTATGTTCTGTTTAAAATAGCACTTTTGGTCCAAGAAGAGAATTGAGATCGAATACGATAGTGCCTGCGGCTGAGTAGGGTGACCAGGTTGATCAAGGGGCTGATGTCCCTCATGGTGGAAATCTACCTCCTCCGGCACCACTTGGAGGTGGGGACCAGGTGCAACAAGGACCTGCTGGTCCCAGTTTGGGTGATTTGGCGCCACTGGTTCAGGCAATCACCGGAGTGTTTCATGCTGCTGTTGCCGGAGTGCGTGTACAGGCCCCTGCAGCTAGGCAGGCGGGCTTACCGTTAGAAAGGTTGAGGAGCCTAGGAGCTGTGGAGTTCTTTGGTATGTCTCCTGAGGCGTCTGAGGCCTAGTTAGTAAGTACGATTTGTATCATGGATCAGATGGGCTGTAATGACGTGCACAAGCTGGGATGCGTAGTTTCTTTGTTGCAAGGCGATGCCTACAGTTGGTGGACGACTGCCATGGCTAGTATGGAACCCAATGAGGTTGATTGAGAGTTTTTCAGAGGTGCCTTCAGGAGGAAGTATCTAGGGGTGAGATACTTGGATGAAAAGAAACGTGAGTTTATGTCGCTTGCTCAGAGCAACCTTTCTGTGGCTGAGTATGAGGTCCAGTTCGTACACCCGAGCCAGTATGCTCCTGAGCTGGTACCTAGTGAGAGCTACCGATGTGATCACTTCCGGTACGGGCTGATACAGGAAGTTAAGACGTATATGCTGGCTGTAGATTATACAGATTTCGATACGCTTGTGTATCGAGCCAAAGACATCGAGCAGAACTTGGGATTGTCGTCTCGAGGTGTTGGGTCTAGCTCTGGTAAGAGAGCAGCTGAGTACAGTTCCGGAGATGGATGGAACAAAAGAGGTCGTGATAGGAGACATCAGCCTGAGGGGAGGCGAGGTGCTCCGAGTCGAGGTGGTTAGGCCCAGGGAGGTCGTGTGAGATCTGAGCAGCATACATGCTGGACATGTGATTCGAGGGACCATTTGAGGCGAGATTGTCCTCAGGCGGCTAGAGAGGTTCAGGCTCCTGTTGTGGTGACAGGGAATTCATGTTGGAATTGTGGTTCGGTGGATCACATGAGGAGGGAGTGTCCTTTGTTGGCTGGTGGTGGCCAAGGACGAGCTCCCGTGGTAGCTGCACCTCAAAGAGGCCGTGGGCGCGGTCGTGGGAACTTTCAGAGGAGAGACGAGGGGCAGCAAGGTATTGCTCATGTAGTAGCCGTTCGACCTGAGGGACGTTGACCAGCGAGGGTTTATGCTCAGCGCGAGGAGCGCAATGATACCGATGTCATCGCAGGTACCTTTGTTCTTCAGTCTTTATCTTTGCTGGCTTTGATTGATTCTGGATCCACGCATTCTTATATCTTGTGTGAGCATGCGCTTTTGTTTGATATACTTGTTGAGATGCTTGAAGTAGGAATGCAAGTGACTAGTTCTTTTGGTGAGACTGTAGTCACTAAGAGATTGTATAAGAGATGCCATTTGTCTTTGCAAGGTCATGTTTTTCTTGTGGATTTGATGGAGTTACCTTTCTACAGATTTGATGTAATCCTTGGTATGGATTGGTTAACGGAGCATAGAGCAGTGGTTGACTTTGATGTCAAGCGGGTCACCTTAAAGCTGACCGATGATTATGAGGTAGTGGTAGTAGGCGAGAATGTAAAATTCTTGTCGAATGTGATTTCGGCTTTGGAAGCAAACCGTGTGATGAGGTTGGGTTGCGAGGCTTACCTTGCCTATGTGATGAATCCTGGCACCAAGGATGTGCGTGTGCAGGACATCCGAACTGTTCGTGATTTTCCGAGTGTCTTTCTGGAGGAATTGCCTGGGTTGCCACCAAACAGGGAAGTTGAGTTTGGTATAGAGTTGTATGAGAATACGACTCCAGTGTCCATTGCTCCTTATCGCATGGCACCTAAAGAGTTAAAGGAGTTGAAAACGTAATTGCAGGACTTGTTGGACCGAAGTTTCATCCGGCCGAGTGTGTTACCTTGTGGTGCACCGGTCTTGTTTGTAAAGAAGAAGGATGGGACAATGCGGATGTGCATAGATTATCGGCAACTGAACAAGTTGACGATCAAGAACAAGTATCCCTTGCCTAGAATTGATGATCTCTTTGATAAGTTTCGAGGAGCCTCAGTGTTTTCCAAGATAGACTTGGGATCGGGGTATTATCAGCTAAAGGTGAAGGATGTGGACGTACCTAAGACAACTTTTCAGATGAGGTACTGACATTATGAATTCTTGGTGATGCAGTTTGGTTTGACCAACGCGTCTGCTGCTTTCATGGACATGATGAATCATGTATTCCATGAATTCCTGGATCAGTTTGTGGTGGTGTTCATCGATGATATCCTTGTGTATTCGCGTACCGAGGAGGATCATGATAGGCACTTGTGAATTGTTTTGCAAGCGTTGTCGGAAAATCAGTTGTATTCCAAGCCGAGTAAGTGTGAGTTTTGGCTTAGGAAGGTGGTCTTCCTTGGACATGTTGTATCAGCTGAGGGTATTCACGTTGATCCGCACAAGGTAGAGGCTGTGATGAGTTGGAAAGTACCTAAATAAGTGACAGAGGTACGAGATTTCCTTGGATTAGCTGGGTACTACCGTAGGTTTGTCGAGGGTTTCTCGAAGATAGCAGCGCCTTTGACTAAACTGTTACAGAAAAACATTCGCTTTGAGTGGAAGGATGTGAGACAACAAGCTTTTGAGAAGTTGAAAGAAGCTTTGACACAAGCTCCTATTCTAATTCAACCCGAGTTTGGTAAGGAGTTTGTGGTCTATAGTGATGCGTCCATTGTTGGTTTGGGCTACGTGTTGATGCAGAAGGGTAAGGTAGTGGCCTATGCATCTAGGCAGTTGAAGGTGCATGAGCGTAACTACCCTACTCATGATCTTGAGCTTGCGGCTGTGGTGTTTGCCTTGAAGATTTGGAGGCATTACCTGTACGGTGAGAAGTGTGCTGTGTTTACAGATCATAAGAGCTTGAAGTATCTCATGTCTCAAAATGAGTTGAATCTTAGGCAACACTGCTGGGTAGAATTGCTTAAAGATTATAATCTGACGATTGAGTATCACCCGAGTAAGGCTAATGTTGTAGTCGATACTTTGAGCAGGAAAGTAGCTGTGGAGTTGAGAGCGATATTTGCTCGCTTGAGCATATCACGTGATGGTGGTCTTATTACGGAATTGCAAGTGAAACCATCTCTGATACAATTGATCAAAGATAAGCAATTGCTTGATGATTCTCTTGTTTCGCATGTTCAGGACATTGCAGAGGGTAGACCTTCAGATTTCAGCTTTAGTGATGATGGTGTTTTGTGATTTGGGAATCGAATAGTGGTGCCTGATGATATTGAGTTGAGGCGCACTATTCTAACTGAAGCTCATAGTAGTCCTTTTGCTATGCACCCTGGTAGTACAAAGATGTATCGTGATTTGAAAGATGAGTACTACTGGGTGGGGGATTGAAAAAGGATGTGGCTGAGTTCGTTAGTAAGTGCATGGTGTGTCATCGAGTGAAGGCTGAACATCAGATTCCTTCTGGGTTGCTGCAACCTTTGAAAATCCCATAATGGAAGTGGGAGAGGACCACCATGGATTTTGTGTCTGGATTGCCCTTGTCGACATCAAAGAAAAATCCAGTTTGGGTGATTGTAGATCGGCTCACGAAGTGTGCACATTTTCTGCCTGTGCATACTACGTATACCTTGGATAAGTTGGCTGAGTTGTACATAGCTGAGATTGTGCGGTTGCACAGTGTGCCAAAGTCCATTGTGTCGGATAGAGATCCGAGGTTTACAACGTGATTTTGGGAATGTTTGCATCAAGCCTTGGGTACACGGTTGAATTCCAGTACTTCTTATCATCCTAAGATGGATAGACAGTCGGAATGTTTGATTCAAGTGCTTGAGGACATGTTGAGATGTTTTGTGTTATATTTTCAGGGTTCTTGGGAGAAGCACTTTCCGTTGGTTGAGTTTGCGTATAATAACAGTTACCAGGCAAGTATTCATATGGATCCATACGAGGCTTTTTATGGGGGAAGATGTAGAACCCCTCTCTGTTGGGCAGAAGCTGGGCAAAAGTTGATTTCGATACCAGCTATGCTAAAGGGAACCACCGAGAAGGTGAAGCTCATTTGTGAGCGTTTGAAGGCAGCATCAGATATGCAAAACTCTTATGCGGACTTGAAGCGTAAGGAGTTTGAGTTCGCGGTTGGCGAACGTGTGTTCTTAAAGGTATCGCCATGGAAAAAGGTGATGAGGTTTGGGCGTAAGGGTAAGCTTAGCCCAAGGTTCATTGGACCTTACGAGGTTGTGGAGCGTATTGGTCCTCTGGCATATCAGTTGAGATTGCCTATAGAGTTGGAGAAGATACATGATGTGTTTCATGTCTCCATGTTACAAAAGTACAGATCGAATCCTTCGCATGTGATGCATGTTGAGGAGATAAAGTTGAATCTGGATCTGTCGTATGATGAGGAACTAGTAAAGGTTCTAGATGTGAGTAGCAAAGTTCTTCGTGGCAAGACGATAGAGCTTGTGAAGGTGTTGTGGCGACACTGAGGAGTTGAGGAGGCCACGTGGGAAAGCAAGACGGAAATGCTTAAGCAGTTTCCGCATCTCTTTCCATTAGGTAAGAATTTCGAGGATGAAATTTCCTAAGTGGGGGAGAGTTGTAACGCCCTGGTTTTGGGCCTAGATGTTTTAGACATCGGATCGGACCGGTCGAGAACGGTTCGAATGGGTAAGGTGATTTAAGGAAATCAAGGATCGGGATAGGATAAAAATGTGGTAAAATTTTCTAAAATCCTCTAAAAATATGTTTAAGAGGTTGGTCAAGTCAATTTTACAAAATGGATTTTGGAAATGGGACATTTTGAGTAATGACCAAATTGTAAAGTTTCAAAACTGGGAAAATGTGATTTTTAATGTGGAGGCCAAAATCTTAGAATCTTTAGGGGGCTTTAAGGCAATTTGACCTTTTCTCAATATCACATGTGTTTTAAAAAGGCTTTTAATTAAATTGCTTTAATTGGATTTATATTAATTAATTAACATAGTTAGTTAATGTGAGATTTTCAATTACGTAACTACCAACTCTTTCTCATTTTCAGCCAAACACTAATTCCCTCATCTTTCTCCAGAATTCTTTCTCCCCAAAACTCTCTCAACATTTCCTAAATCATTTTCAAGAAATCTTTCCTAGTTCTTCAAGATTTTTCTAAGGAAAACTTGTCATTCATTGAGGGAATAAAGGATTGGAGGTAAATCCCATTCTCAACCTCTAATCAAAGTTCTTTATTGAAACTCCCAAGATATTTGGCTTCTAAATACTATTTTTGGTTGAGTTTTCATTATAGTTTTGATTGAAGATCAACATCTTGTAAAAACATGGTTGAAATCTTAATTTTTGGACTTGTTGAGTTAAGCTCTGTTCTGTGTTGATTTTAATTGAGTTCTAAGTTTATTTATATGTTAAAATGAAGTGTTGATAACATAGATCTCGAAATCCTTGAGATCCTTGAGTTTCTTGTTAGTTTTAAGTGAGTTTTTGGGGTGAAATGATGGAATCTTGATTGCTGGAGGTATAAGGTTGGGTTAGGTTGTTTGTTAGATGTGTTTTGATGTTTCTTATGGGTTGGAAGTGATGTATGTTGGCTGGGATTGGTTTAGGAAGCAATCGATTGAGTTTTTGGTTGTTTTGGATGGGTATTTTGGTGTAGTTTGGGTGAGCAACGAGTTTGTGAATTGTTGCTGGTGTTGGAATGCAATTTAATGCATTTAGATCTCTGTTTTGATGATGTGAAAACAGGGGATCTTGATCCGAAAGCAAACAAGATGTTGTTAGAGGCTCTGGAAGGGTGATTTTCGTGTCGGCGAGCAAGGGTTCGCGTATTGGTGAGTGGAAATGCAATTTCCTGCTTTGTAATGCTTTGAGCGTGGTCTTGGGAGCTTAGTGTAAGTTTGATACACTTAGCTAAGCTCAGGAGTAAGTGATTCGGAAATCCCTCTCTTGGAAATGTGCTATGTTTGAAGAAAATGCATTTGAGTTAAATGTGGTTTTGTTTACTATTTTTAAGCATGATTAAGCATGGTTAAATGCAGGATTTTAATGCCATTATGTTAAGGATGCACTAGGTAAGTGATCCTTGGTTTTTCATGTGATTATGCATATGATGTTAAGCATGTTATGCTTGTGGAAATGGCATGGTGTTCATGCTTGTAAAACAATTGGTTAATGTGGTTAAATGATTATATTGGCAAGTGATGAAAATGGTTTTTGGTTACTTTAATCGGATATAGTTAGCCGGCTATAGGATTGAGTGCACCATAAATAAAGTCGCCTTGGATGTTAATGGGTTGTGATTGTGTCGTAATCTCCATCCAAGTACCCTAACGATTGAGGTTAAGACCACAACGGTGAATGGTTTGGTCCCGTGTGTGAGTCTTGTGTATGTGTCCCATACTCTCGTTAGTGGGATTATGCAACTACTGATGAGTGATGTTGAGGGGTTGTGATTGTGCCATTAATCTCCATCACAGGTGTTGAGGGGTTGTGATTGTGCCATTGATCTCCACCTTGTGTAGTCCGGTAATATGTATGATGCGTGTGGGACAACGCTTGTAATCCGCGTATCCGATTGTGTCTTTTGTGGAATGGTTTATGGATTATCACTTGTGAGCCAATATAATGTTAATGATTAATGTGAAGCATGGGATGCTTGTAAATGATGCAAGAATGCATGAGATGCTTGGTAAAGCATGAGCAAAGGTTTATTTGCTGTTTTAAAATGTTGCATATGAGCATGTGTTTATAAAACGCATTGATGTCTTGAGAAGACATGTTTTATGAAAAGGCATGTGATAAAAGTGGTGGTTTTGCAAGTCATGTGAAATGAATTGATGAATGTTGTTTAGCGATCCTCACTAAGCTATATGCTTACGCTCATTTGTTTCATCAATGCAGAGAATTGAGCATTTCAAGGCAGCCCAAAAGCAAGGGGATTACAAGGCTTTGTTTAAGAGATGTGTGTGGTTCACCCTTAGTGTAATAAGTGGCACTGGGTGAGATTTCTACTTCCTGATTTTTTTGGTGATGTTTGTTGTTTCAAGCATGTTTAGTTTCTGATTGTGGACTTGTAATTGGCCTCTACATGGTTCCTTGGTTTGCGTATGCTATTTTACCTTTGCTATAGTTTGGTATCTTAATCATGCTTGGATAGCTTAAATGTCACCTTAGTATGATGTGGTTGAGGAGTATGATTTGCTGTTCGATGATGTTTATAAGTCTATTAGATAGATTATATCAAGTATGCATGTTTTGAGCTTGATTGAATGTGTTCTTGTATGTTTAAATGATGTTGGAATGAGCCAATATGGTACGCGTATCGATACGCGGGGAAGTGTATCGATACACTAAGGTAAAATTGAGGCTTTCTTTTATAGGGGTATCGGTACGGATTGCCCGCGTATCGATATGCCTAGGCCAAGTTTGAAGGCCGTACCGATACGCGGGGAAGCGTTTCGATATGCTCGTCCCTTCTTTAGCTACTGTCTTCCCGCATATGGATACAAGCTCACGTGTATCGATATGGGTAGTTAAAATTCAGTTAAAAGTATCTTTGTAAGTCTTGAAATGTTACATTTTGGTCCTTGAATGATATTTGGCTAATTGGATGAGTTTGAATGGTTGTTTTGAGCTGAATTTGGGTACGATGGCATGTTACATGATTAATTAAGATTTGGTAACTTTAAAATCTGGAAAGTCCCTGCTATTTCTGTAATTTACAAAATGGTCCCTTAAAGTCATAAGTATGCAAATGAACCCCTATTTTTTTTTGACCAAATGAACCCCTATTTGAACTCCGACTGTTGTGTCGTTTTCACCTAACCGCTTCGCTGAACATATAGGATAATAATATACATCTAGAGCAGATAAAAAGGAAGAAAAGGGTCGTTAATCATGGTTGACTTTAATGAGTTGGCTTCAGTTTTCCTCGTGTAATCTTCTTAGTTCGGGTCGGGCATCTAGGCCGGGCTAAGGGGGTTACACAACTTCCCTCATGGCATTGTTCAATCTCCTCTGAGCATCGACAACTGGTTTTTGATCCTCTTCAAGCCGGATTTAGTGCATGCTGAGTGTTGGGCTTATCCCTTTTAAGTCTGCAATGGTCCAGCTTATTGCCTTCTTGTGCTGCCGCAACATCGCTATCAATTTCCGTTCCTATGTAGGCTGCAACTTGGAGGAAATTATTACGGGCATCGTTTCATTGGGGTCCCAAATAAGCATACTTAAGTTGCGCATGTAAGGTTTTTAATTCAAAGGTAGTGGGTTATTCAATATAGGGTTTGAACATTTTGCTACCCTTTTTTGTATAATTCAAAGGTTCAAAATACTTACCTGGACCGTTTGCTTTCAAGTACGTATCCTCTTGCTCCTCCGATTCTTGTTCTGTCCATTCACTGCATCGTTCATCTTCTGAGCAAGTATCTAAATGGCTGTCGAGACAGCTGTCAAGGTTGCTACCTTGGCAGTCGTGCTACAGGCAGGGTTTGTTGGCTTCGAAATTGAATTCTACGATGTCCTCCATTACCTGGCATTCTTCCAGATCATCATCTTGCCTCCTGGTTTGGAAGACGTTCAACTTTACTTGCTGATCATTGACCCTCATTGTAAGTTCACCTTTTTCAACATCGATTAGCATTATGCCCGTAGCTAGGAATGGTTGCCCTAGGATTATCGGTGTCCTTTCGTCTACCTCACAGTCTAGTACTAGGAACTCGGCAGGGAAAATGAATTTGTCCACTTTCACCAGGATGTGTTCAATTTTTCCTTCCAGTTGCACATAAGTTCTGTCAGCTAGCTGTAGCATCACTGTCGTTGGGCAAGGGACTCCAATCCCTAGTTTCTAGAAAACAGACTTGGGCATTAGGTTGATGCTTGCCCCTAGGTCACATAGGGCTCTTATGGAATGATTGCTGCCTATTTTATAAGGAATTATGAAGCTGTCTGGATCTTTCTGTTTGGGCGGCACGTTATTGTGCAACATTACCATGCATCCTTCTGTTACTGCCACTGTCTCAAATTCCTCGATTCTTGTTCTTTTGGATATCATATCCTTTAGGAACTTAGCATAGCCGAGCATCTACTCGATCAATTCCACCAATGGTAGATTGATTTTTACTTGCTTTAGAACATCCAGAAATTTCTTTAACTGTATGTCCAGCTTCTGTTTTTTAAATCGTTGTGGGAATGGTGGTGGGGGTTTAGTATCTTCCATTTTCACCTTGGACAAAAGCTTATTCTGGGGAGCAACAACTGGTTCAGATTCTGTATGGTCATCTATAGTGTCGTTTGTTAGCCCTGTTTGTGTTTCCGTGTTGACATTCTCAGAGGCTGTTACGGCAGGGTTTCTGACGGCATGACATGGAATTTGTTTAACAGGTGAATCGGCAGGTGCTGTTTCCCTGGCATCAAGATTTGACGGCTCTTGTAACTTTATCCAACTCTTGGTTGTTATAGCCTTGCATTGCTCTTGGGGTTTTCCCTTCGTGATTTCAGTATCACTAGGTAATCCACCCATAGTGTTAACAATCTGGGTGAACCTTCCAAACTGAGTCTCCAGATTCTTTATTGCTGACTCCTGGTTGTTCATCCAAATCTCTGTCCTGTCCATGAAAGATTCGGTATTGTCAATAAATTTATTAGTATGAACAATAAAGTCACTAGTACGAGATATAAAATTATGTAAAGTAGATTCTAATAAATTATTGTTCATATTACGTTGCTATTGAGGTTGCTGTCGGGACAGGTTTTGCTAATATCCTCATGTTTGCTGGTTTGGATTTGCAGCAGTGTTAGGGTTACTCCAGGTGAAATTTGGGTGTTTTTTCCAGCTTGGGTTGTATGTTTTGGTGTTGGGTCTATTGTTCCTCTCATAGGTCCCTATGAAGTTGGCGAATTCATTGCATTCAGAGGAGTCAAGGTTGCCCCCACACTCGTCACAAAAGGTCTCCACAACTTTAGCCTCATATGTTTTCCCGGAAGGCTTGGCTATGTTCATCACCAGCTGTGTCAATTTATCCAGGCGGGCAGTGAAAGATTCTGTGGTTTCTAATTCATTTGCAACAGCTAGCCGCCTCACGCTGCCGTGGCGGGCTGTAGGGAACTTGTAGTCGTTTTTCGCGTTCAAAATTTGTAGTGCCTCCTCGAATGGTCTATCTAGGATGATTCCATTAGCTGAAGCGTCAAACTACATTCTCGTCGGTTGATTGACACCATTGTTGAACATTGACACTTGAGTCCAAGTGGGGAAACCGTGAAGCGGCCAGTTGTTTAGCATCTGTTGGTATCGTTCCCACGCTTCATACATCGGTTATCATCCCCTTGGCGGAAAGCAGTGATCTCGTTTCCTAACTTGTCCGTTATGTTTGAGGGGATGAAGCGGTTAAGGAAGTCCTTACACAACTCTGCCCAAGTGTTAAACGATCCTGTCGGTTGGTTATTCAACCACTATTTTACCCTATCCCTCAGTGAATAGAGAAATAGTCTTAGCTTAAGCACATCTTGATGGACTCCATGTATCTTAAAAGATATGCAAATGTCAAGGAACCCCTTCAAGTGCTACCGAGCATCTTCCGTGGCAGTACCTCCAAAATGCCCCAATGTGCTTATCATGTTAAACATCACTGATTTCAGCTCGAAGTGATCTGCTTCAATTTCTGGCTCTGCCACAGTTGGATCAAATCCTCTAAAGTCGTGCTCCAAGTAGTCCCTAGTGGTGCGAACATATTGTTGCTGTCTGGGCTGAATTGAGGGCTGCTGCCCATGTCGTGGATCTTGCTGCCCATCCATGTCGTCTCAAGCATTGTTGGCAGAGTTGTCGTCTTGGCCGTTATGCATGGCTGCCTCTGCTTTTCCTTTTCCTTAGCTTTTTCGAGGGCTTCTCTTGCTTCATTCTTTAGTTTCCTTGCTCTTCATTCGATCTCGTCTATGTAAACGATTTCGGATGACGAGTTGGCTCTGGTCATAAACTAGACAAGAGAACTGTAAATTTCTTTTTCGAATAAAAAGAAAAATGGAATTAAATGCAATAAAATACAAGTGTAGAAAAACAAAGAAGAATATTAAATGCACAAGTGCACACTCTTGTCAAGTTATAATATAAAAGATATCGTCTCCCGCAAGGATTAGACTGCTAATTCAAATATAAATTCCGGCACAAAGAATATTAAATGCACAAGTCAATTTCAGTTGTAAGAGATTCTAAATTAAAGAAACACAAGTAATTAAGAGAATAGATCAGATTGATGGAATGGGTCAGGTTATGCTGCTTCGTAGTGTGAAACTACGTTGAATAAGTCAAGTTGTATTGCGTTGCCAGACTATGCTGCCTCGGCGGAAGATGGCAGATGTGCTTCAACAACTTTCGCTGCCTCGGCAGGTGGAACGGATAATTGGCTCGGCAGCAAACTCGGCAGACCTTCAAGGCTTGGCAGAACGTTTCGAGAGTGATTCTACTTATATCTAAGCTAGAATATTATTGATGCCCGCTGCAGATAATACCCGTCAGTGTGGATCTTGCAATGAACAACAACCTTTGGTTCGTCCTCTTTTAGCCGCTTTAAACCCTAACCTATGTATAGGCTGGATTGATCAACACCTGGTATAGATGAGATCGTACTTACTTCTTTCGTGAGTTTGATTCTCTCGATGCTAAACAAATGGATTGCTCCCAATTGATCTTTCGAACTCAATTGAAAACAATGAAGGACATGAAATAATCAAACCTTGAATTTATTGCAATAACAAGCTTGAACATAAACAACCGTTCTCACAACTACTTTACAACACAACCCAAACCCTAGATAATTTAGAACATAGCGGCAAGGAAGCACAAGAGAAACCTAAGCTATTACCGACTAGGGGGATTCTAAGATACAAAATATGATCAAGTATATATAGGGCATGACCTAGGTTAAGTCTTCCTTGGAGTAGAATTCCTCTTCATTAGAAAGTAGCTTTTGCATTGAATGCATCCTTTAATTCTGACTTCTTTGACTTGAAGTTGGACTGCTCTTGTCGTTGCCTAGTGCCGCAAGCAATCTTTGATCTTGTCCTTTGGCGGCTCTGTCCGCTATTTCCAACTTCAGTAAATTGTATAGATAGGCTCATTGGACTAAAAAATTATGCTCTATCAATCGCACTCCAATTTGCCAATTCCCTAAGCTGCTGCCCTGGGCGGCAGATATGGCGGCGGCAGGTACTCGACAACGTCTTTCCCTGGATTGAACTACTTCAGTAAAGCTCCTTGGTTTGCTGCCTCAGCATCAACTCCTCAGCTCCTCTCTCCATTATCAGTCTCCAGCACCTATAATTCAAACTAAACTAAAACAATATCTTTTCTCACCAAATTAAATATATTCAACAAAAACAAGGCAAAGCAAAGAATACTATAAATAATGCATGCATGCACCTAAATATACCTAAATGCACTTAAGAATAGCAATGATATGAGTTGGAATGCATAAGAATATAAGACTTATGAACACTTTACAGGGAGAAAAAGTTAGAGAAGTTAAAAAGGAGAGAGAATAATTGAAGATAGAGGAAGAGAAGAATTTAAGAGAGAGAAAGTATTTAAGCCTTTTATCGTCACCGTTTAGGCTGCGGTGGTTGACATCACCGACATCGTTGGTTTTAGCTTGGTGAGACGAGCCAAATGGTGGTGGTTTCATCGTCATCGGGTCCATCGTCTATCGGAGTGAAGTTATAGAAAGTTCAGGGTTTCAAGAAATGGGCATTTCGTTGCTCACTGTCGGGATTTAGCACCTCTATCAGAAACAAAGATCTGAAGCTCATCGGGGAATTTCTGTAACCGAAAGCTGCCGCACGTGCTGCACGTGCCCCCACCTACGCGTGGACGAGCTTCGGTAGAAGGTGGGGGGCTCAAACTAGTGAGCTCGTTGATCGAACCGGATAAGCCGGTTACCTGAACCGAACCGATCGATTGACCATCCCAACCAATTGTATGACTATTGACCGTTGACTTTGAACGGGGTGTTAACTTTGACCAAGATTTGACTTTTTTTGGGGACCTTACTGTTGAGTGGATCGTAGAACCGATTTAAGCCAAGAGGGGGGTGAATTGGATTTTTAGAATTTTTGGTGGTGGAGTGGAAAATAAAAATTTTCTAGACAAGAGATTTAGAGTGGTTCAAGTTCCAATTGAACTCTACATCTACTACCTTAGTTTCACTAAGGATTTTCCAACAACTCCACTAGTTGATATTCCCCTTTTTCTAGCCTTAGGAGGAAACCTTTACAAAATGGTCAATTTTTCTACCCAAAAATTGACCCAATCCTCACTCAAAGATTACAAAGAAGTTTAAGGCTAATAGCTAGTATCTCTTAATACAAATGTAGCCCTTTTTACAAGCACTCAACCCAATTGAACAAATAAGATTGGAAATACAAGGTTCTACGATTAGGGTTTACAAGAAAATATGGGATTTTAGCACAATAGCTTGAATTTGATGTTTGGATATTTCTTTTTGGATCAATAGTTGTTGCTGATGCTTCTAGAAGTCCCTTTTATACATTCTCATTGAATTCTAGTCGTTGGGGTTGTTGCCTTCATTATTATAGCCGTTGGGATGTTATCTTTCCTCCATAAATGCAGTCTGCAACTACCCGTTCCGAAACGCCCGACCCTGTTTCGAAACAGATCAAAATAGAAATAACTGTTGGGGTGTAATAAATAGGCCGTACTAAAATGGACATGATCGTTTCGATACATTAAGAACCTTTCTCGAATCGGGCTGAAGCCCGTTTCGGAACAATTTGCCACTGTGAAAATGTATTGAAACGGCTTATAAGCGTTTCGATACGCTTTAACTATATCTTTAAAATTAGTTATAAAAATTCAACAGTCATATTTTGAAACAAAGTTTGAAATTCGTTTCGAAACGTTTTAGGTCGTTTTGATACAGCCGTATCGAAACATTTGAGGTCGTTTCGATATAGCCGTATCGAAACTTTTCAAATCGTTCTGTTGTTCTTCATCCATTTCGAAACATAAAGACCTGTTTCGATACACCCGTATCGAAACGGGAAAGCTAGTTCTGAAATAGAGGTTAACAATTTCAAAACGTTCCGAAACGCTGAACGCCGTTCTGAAACGGTGACTCAAAAATCATTGTTTTGAATTGGTAAACACTTAGAAAATTTTGAGTAAGCTTAGGTCTTGACTTGGATATTTTTCTTAAACACTTAGGAAAGTTTTGAGGACTTAAAAATCAATTCATTATTTTTACAATCTCCCCCTTTTTGATATAACAAAACCAAGTTTGAAATTTTGAGAATTTTGAAATCTTGAAGACGTTCTAACTCCCCCAATGTAAGATGGGTTTTAAAGTTTTGAAGAGATTTAAAATTCAAATGTTTGAAACTCAAAACCAACTAAAAAATTTGGCTCTTATATTACTTCTCCCCTTTTTGTTAGATAAAAAAGAATAATAATCAAGGCTAATCATGAGAAGAAACAATGTTATAAGCAAGAAACCAAACAACATAATATAGATATCATTAAGTTCAAGAAACAAATAATCAAACACAAATACTTAAAGCATTAGAGTTTAAGCTCAATCCCAAAGAAAATAATCAAAGCATAGTCCTTAAATCCTTTGTTATATCAAAATCAATTCATTATTTTTACAATCTCCCCCTTTTTGATATAACAAAACCAAGTTTGAATTTTTGAGAATTTTGAAATCTTGAAGACGTTCTAACTCCCTCAATGTAAGATGGGTTTTAAAGTTTTGAAGAGATTTAAAATTCAAGTGTTTGAAACTCAAAACCAACTAAAAAATTTGGCTCTTATATTACTTCTCCCCTTTTTGTTAGATAAAAAAGAATAATAATCAAGGCTAATCATGAGAACAAACAATGTTATAAGCAAGAAACCAAACAACATAATATAGATATCATTAAGTTCAAGAAACAAATAATCAAACACAAATACTTAAAGCATTAGAGTTTAAGCTCAATCCCAAAGAAAATAATCAAAGCATAGGTCTTTAAAACATAAAAAGATAGATAAGTGCAAACTTAATCCTAATATGATAGACTAATATGATATGCAATATAAATCCTAAGCCTGATCATCATCGTCACCACCATCATTAAGAAAATCATCATTGTCTTTATCTTGAGCACGACGATAGTTCCTCCAATCACCATAGAATGTGGAGAAAGATAAATCCATAGATGATTGTTGATTCTCAAGAGAGGAGACGCGTTCCTCCAAAGATTGCATGCGAGTGTTGAGAGCACCAAAACCCGAAGCCATGTTTGTATCGATCGAGTTGAACCGCTCGGTAAGGAAAGCCATAAGTGCCTCATTGTTAGGAGTCAGAGCTTGAAGTGGAGGCTCAACTTGAGGTGCCGGAGCTCGCCTATCAACACGAACCCATTGGCCAACAGTATATCGAAACCCAAACTTGGTAAGAGAAGATTCACCAATCTTTTGCTTGTGAGGATCCGGAGAATCATAAGAGCAATCAAAATTGAGGGTACCAAAGACATAGCTTAAAACAACCCCATAAGTGAAGGATGTAAGTGCATCAGTGTTGCGAATCTTCACTTGATGGACCATCTCGGCGAACATGATTTTGACCAAGTTCGGGCGTTGTGCTTTGCTAAAACACTCCAACCAAAAATAATCAACTTGACGAACGTGGGCAAAATTACCTTCTAAAGGGCGGATGAACCAAGAGATCATCAAATGGAAGAACCGGTCATGAGCACCCAATGTGAGAACGGATTCGGTGTGAGCACCAAAGTGGTTCTCATCCTCAATTCCTTCATCTTTGAGCCCAAGAGCTTTCTTTAAAACGAGTATATCAATAGTGAACTTCCTGCCCCAAAAGGTACGACTCAATGCCAATCACCTCGGTATGATCTTCATTATCAATAAGAACGGTATTGGTGTAGAATAGCAGGACCATATGCTTGTAGAAAATATTTAGAATGCTCAAAAAGGCCAAGAAGCTCCATTCTCGCAAGAGAGCTCGAAAGCGGAATTCAAAGTTCTCGGAGTCAAGGAACGCGATATCCACAACTCGCTCTCGGCGAACGGCTAAATCTTTGATGATTTTGAAACGGTCCCTAGTCTCTTAATTCCTAAGACTCTTTTGAAAAAGGAGGGTAAGGTTAGGATGGATGTTTGCTTGGGTTGAACCTTCACCCGTTGTCTTGCGTTTCTTGTTAACGTTTTCCATGAAATTCCTAAAAACACAAAGCAAGCAAAAAAGAAATTTAAAAGTATGCATTTAAATCCTTAATTCAATCCAATGAAAAATCTCATTAAGGTTTTAATGAAAAACACTTTAAAAATTTATATACATATAACAAAATATTTTTTTGAAGAAACAACTTTTGAAAAACAGTAAAACAATACGAGTGAAAACAAATATATTTTTAATCAAAAATTGAAGATTTTGAAATTCTTTTACAAGTTTTAAAGAACCCAAGTTGCAAAACATATAATTTATACAAAATTAATATTTTCTAACCTAAGATACAAATAAAATCAAAGGAAAAAGAAAAGGATGAAAAAAACCTCAAAAAGGGATTTTTGGATGAATGAGTGGAAGAAATTGCACAAAGTTGTTGAAGCTTGCTTAGACTTTAGTTTGTAAGTAAAAGCCATCAAGATTTGATGAAAAAAATGAGGTTTATAGGGTTTTTATAGAGAAAAATCAAGTTTAGGGTTTTAGGGTTTTTGGGAATTTTAATTAAAAGTATACTTTAGCAATTAAAGCCCTTAAAAAGCTGTCTGAATACGCGTTTCGAAACGGGCACGACCGTTTCAAAACAGGCGTACCGAAACGTTGACTGACGTTTCGAACCCTATTGACCGTTCTGATACGGGTTTGACCGTATTGAATCCTACGAGACATATCGTATCAAAACACATTTGGGTCGTTTCGATACATTCCTTGGCAGAGGCAAAATGTTTCGAAACCCTTTAGGGCGTTCCGAAACACCCTGGTCACTTTGCATTCATTTAAGGCACCCGTATCGAAACAAATTGACTCGTTTCGATATGCCTAGGCCTAGAGGTGCATATGAGGCTCTAAATTGCAGAAAAAGTTAATTCTAATAAGTCCTAGATGCATGAATGCTATGTATGAGCAAGATAAACAAGTAAAAACATAAACATGCCCCCTGACTATGAGCATGGATGAAATAAGGATTAAAAACACATAAGCATGACATTTTGCAAGAAATCAAGCAATTTAAGCACAAAAGGTCCTAAAAGGTCAAGATAGGCTAATTAGACCTAACTCTCTCCTAAGGACCAAAAACGCTCCTTATCTAGAGGTTTTGTAAAGATGTCCGCTAATTGATTTAAGGTGTCTACGAATTCTAAAACGACATCTTCCTTAAGGACATGATCTCTAATGAAATGATGCCTTATTTCTATGTGTTTGGTTCTAGAGTGTTGGATGAGATTTTTGGTTAGGCATATAGCACAAGTGTTGTCACACTTAAAAGGTATGGTTTCAATTTTAACTCCATAATCTAAGAGTTGTTGCTTTATCCAAAGGACTTGAGCACAACAACTCCCTAAGGATATGTACTCGACTTCGGTGGTAGATAAAGCTACACTATTTTGTTTCTTAGAGAGCCAAGATATGAGCATACTACCTAAAATTTGGCAAGTGCCGGAAGTACTTTTCCTATCAATTTTACAACCCCCATAATCCGCATTCAAATAAGCATGAAGGTTAAAGGCTGAGTCTCTAGGATACTAAAAACCTAAACAAGGAGTATCTCTAAGGCACCTAAAGATCCTTTTAACAGCTATAAGGTGAGACTCTTTAGGACTAGCTTGAAACCTAGCACACAAGCAAACACTAAACAATATATCTGGTCTACTTGCAGTAAGGTAAAGTAATGATCCAATCATAGAGCGATAAAGCTTAGAGTCAACACACTTACCTCCTTCATCTTTGTCAAGCTTTGTAGATGAGCTCATTGGTGTGGCTTGAGGCTTTGCATTCTCCAGGCCAAACTTCTTGAGCATATCCTTGATGTACTTTTCCTATCAATTTTACAACCCCCATCATGCTCATTTCAAATTCACCTTGCATCAACTTAGAAAAATCTTGACAAAACAATTCATTAGTAGAACCAAATATAATATCATCAACATAAATTTGAACTATTAATATATCTTTGCCATTTTTTAATAAAAAGTGTTGTGTCCACCTTTCTTTTCTCAAAATCTTTTCTAACTAGAAAACTTGAAAGTCTTTCATACCAAGCTCTAGGAGCTTGTTTTAAACCATATAAAGCTTTTGACAATTTAAAAACATGGTTTGGAAAATTTGGATCGTCAAAACCCGGTGGTTGTTCCACATACACTTATTCATTTATAAAACCATTTAAAATGCACTTTTGACATCCATTTGAAAAAGCTTGAAATCATGATAACATGCATATGCAAGTAACATCCTAATAGCTTCCATTCTAGCTATGGGTGCATAGGTTTCATCAAAATCTATTCCCTCTTCTTGAGTGTAACCTTGAGCAACTAGCCTAGCTTTGTTTCTCACTATGTTACCACTCTCATCTAGTTTATTCCTAAATACCCATTTAGTTTTATAGTAGATTGATTTCGAGGCTTTTCAACTAATGTCCACACTTTACTTCTCTTAAATTGATTTAACTCATCTTGCATGGCCATAATCCAAAAATCACCTTTTAATGCTTCTTTAATATTCTTAGGCTCAATGCATGAGATAAATGCAACATGATTAAGCATTTTAAGAGAAGAGCGAGTAGTTACCGCCTTGGATGGATCACCTAAGATTTCACCACCTTTGACATAGTTGTACTCCCTTGGGTAGCTCACTTCCTTTTCCTCAAGAGCCAAGTCCTTCAAGGCTTCAAGAGGTAGATCTTGTGCATCTTCGTCTTTAGCTGGAATCTCATCCTCCTTTGAAGTTTGTCCTCCATCAAAGGCATCAAGGATTCCTACATCATCATCATCACAAGATTCCTTCCCCGGAAGAAGGTTATCATCGAAAAAAACATGTGTAGATTCCTCTACAACTAAAGTTCTTTTGTTAAACACATGATAGGCTTTAGAGTTTAAAGAGTAACCTAGAAAAATAGCTTCATCACTTTTTGCATCAAATTTACCTAAATTTTCTTTTCCATTATTTAAAACAAAACACTTGCAACCAAAAGGATGAAAATAGCTAATGTTAGGCTTTTTATATTTTAAAATCTCATTAGGAGTTTTCTTTAAAATAGGCCTAATCATTACTCGGATAATAATATAGAAGCAGTGTTAGTGGCTTCTGCCCAAAAATACTTAGGTAAATTGTTTTCATAAAGCATAGTCCTAGCCATTTCTTCTAAAATTCTATTTTTCCTCTCAAATACCCCATTTTGTTGAGGAGTTCGAGGAGCTGAAAAATCATGGTAAATCCCATTTTCATTACAAAATTCATTAAAACCCATATTTTGAAATTCCGTTCCATGATCACTTCTAACATGTGAAATTTTAAGTTCAAGATTATTTTGGGTTATTTTTTTGAAAATATGATGAAGTTTTCTAAAGCCTCATCATTGGTGTTTAACAAGAGAACCCAAGTATATCTAGAGTAATCATCAACAAGCACAAAAGCATATGATTTTCCGCCCAAGCTAGTTGTCCTAATTGGACCAAATAGATCCATATGAATTAATTGCAAGCACCTACTTGTAGAAACATCATTAATGGATTTAAAGGATGATCTATGTTGTTTACCTTTAGAGCATGCATCACATATTTTATTATTTGAGAACTTAATCTTGGGTAAACCTCTAACTAGATTTAGGGAAACTATTTTTTTCTAAAACACTAATGCTAGCATGCCCTAGTTTCATATGCCATAACCGTGCATCATTTTCATCTTGAGCAACAAAACATGCATGGGATGAATGAATGTCATCTAGATCCACCACATATATGTTTCCTATGCGATGACCAATGAACATTGTTTTATTAGATTTAATGTCAACAATTTTACATCTGTAACCCCCTTAACCCGGCTTAGACGGTTGACCCAAATTAAGAAGATTACACGGGGAAAACCAAAGTCAACCCGAAAGTCAACCTTGATTAACGACCCTTTTTTTTCTTTTTAATCTTGTATAGATGCACATTATCCCTAGATATATTCACAAGATCATCATATTCAAAGATCATAACAATCAAAGATCAATCAGGGACCCAATTGCTCGAATTACAACTTTAGGGACCAAATTGTAAATTCTGATAATTATAAGGTCTTAACCCAAATTAAAGTTACCAATATGAAATTAGTCAGGTTTCATGCTTTTCTGCGAAATTTCAGCTCAAAAGGACATCTCAAACTCATACAATTGCATAAACAAGTTTCAGGACCAAAATGCAAACATTGCAAAACATTTAACCATCAATTTCAGTGCCCAACGGTCGAGTGTTTCGGAACAGGGAAGACCCGTTCCGAAACGCGGGACCGTTCCGAAGCTGGTACCGAAACATGGCCTGGCAGTGGCCAAACCGTTCCGGAATAGTGCCTCCCGTTTCGAAACGCCCAGGCCATTTCAGGCCCCCGTTCCGATACGGTAGCACCTGTTCCGAAACAGGTTGCCCAGATTGCAGAAAATTTGCTGGTTTATCATGCAATTGACTTAACAAACATGCTCCAAATGCCACCAAACTTTACCAGCAAGTCATTCAACATACAAGGAATATAATTGCATCAACCAAACATCAACATTGCATCAATTATGAAAATCCCCAAATCTATAGGCATGCTTCCTACTTAGCAAACCATTCAAGCATTAAATCACCAAACATACCACATAAAGGCCAATTACAAGTACCAACATTATCAACAACATAAATCCAACTTAGGGAGTCCAAAACATCTCCCAAAACAACAACATAGGTTCCCCATTGCCAAATGCCAAAAGCTAATAGTGTTTAAGAAACCTTCACCATACATGAGCTTTGTTCACCACTTGGATACTTGTCCCCCTTGCTGCCCTCAATGCACTTTAATGCTCTGCATTATTGGTTTAAGAAAAGAGAGAGCGTAAGCAAAAGCTTAGTGAGGAATGCTCATTAAAACCACTCAATAATGCACTTGTAAAACACATGTATAAACCCTAGTTCACCCATCATTTGCACATGCTCATAAGCATTTAAAACAAGCAACTCATGCTTCAAGTTCATAACATGTCATATTGGCAACAAGTGATTCACTCAACATAAGACTCACACATGGACTTTTAAACACCATTGTGATCTTATAATTTCCAAGGACCACACATGGACTTTTAAACACCATTGTGTCCTTAACCCCATGGACTTTTAAACACCATGGCAAGGACCACACAAGGACTTTTAAACACCTTTGTGTCCTTAACAAGAATCATCCAAGGACTTTTAAACACCTTGATGTTCTTAAATAACAAGGCATACACAAGGAATTTTAACCACCTTTGTATCCTTAACCAAGGACCAACCATGGACTTTTAAACACCATGTTGTCCTTAAATACACAAGACTCACCCAAGGAATTTTAACCACCTTGGTGATCTTAACCAAGAACCAACCATGGACTTTTAACCACCATGTTGTTCTTAAATAAACAAGGCTCACACAAGGACTTTTAAACACCTTTGTGACCTTAACCATCACTTGCCAATATGCATCATTAACAACAATAATCAACTGTTTTAAAGCATTTATCAAAGTCATAAACATCATGCATCTTTAAGCATCAAACCACAATTATACATTGTTCAAAAATAAGGATCTCTTACCTTGAGCATCCTTCAACACATGGCTTATAATCTCAGCAAATAAACATGCTAAACATGCTTTCAAAACAGGATTTAAAACATGCAAACAACCACATTGCATACAACCAATCCATGGCTCATCATCAAGAGAGTTTTCCGAAAAATTACTATTGAGCTTAGCTAAGTTGCTTAGACTTAAACTAAGCTCACAAACCTTCAATTCAATGGTTTCAAAGCTGGAAACCAAAATCCACTCACCGATTCCATTTCTCCACTTGCCGAAACACCAATCAAGCTTCCAGATCACCACCACTTGGATCCAAAGATGACTCCCCTGTTTTAAACACATCAAAGCAGAGGATTAATGCATCATCATGCATTAATAGCTTCAATGAAAGCACCTAAACTCGCTGCTCTCATCCACACCCCATTTTCGGCTACCAAACACAACCGAAAATGCATCCAAACAACTCCACAACACTACCCAGCCATGATCCATCAAATCTAATCATCCTTAAACATCAATTATCATCCAAAAAGGATCTAACATCACCCTTATACCTCCAGCTATAACAGATCCACAAGTGTTGGGTTGTGTGGAGCTCGATTCGATCAACCAATTTAGCTCACCAAGTGGTGGAGAGGTGGATATTTGGGTGGAAGGGTTTAGGAAGCTAGAAAGAATAAAGACACAAAGATTTATAGTGGTTCGGCCTTCTAACAAGCACCTACATCCACTACCTTAGCTTCCCACTAAGGATTTCACAATCAATCCACTAATTGATTCGTCCCCTTTTCTAGGATTAGGAGGAAACCCTTACAACCGATCAAGCTTCTACCCAAGCCTTGATCAAAACCCTCTTTTACAAAGAGATAAATAAAAGCAAACTTAAACCCTCTAATAGGTGTTTGTTTGCACAATTAAGCACTCACCCAAAACCTAAAACACTTGAGCAAATTTGACAATTTTGGCTCACTAGTGTTTGTCTATACAAGAAATGACACTTTAAGCACTAAGACAATTTCTTGATCATTTGTTGATTGACAATTGAAGCATTAGTCTTCTCTTGATGCTTGGAGGTCCCTTTTATACTCCCAATTGAGTTTATAGCCGTTTAGGACCGTTGGGGTTGAAATAGAGTCGTTGGAGCCTTTAATTCCCTCCATAAATGTTGTTCTGCAGCTCCCCGTTTCGAAACGCTCGAAGCCGTTTCGAAACACCCTCAATATAGAAAGAGCCGTTGCAGTCTGTCAGGGTACCCGTTTCGGAACACCCCCTTGCCGTTTCGGAACGCGTATCGGAACGCTATAAGCCCGTATCGAAACGACCTGCATTTAAAAGTTAGTTGGGAAAGAGCCGTTGGGGTTTATGACCGTTGTGGTCAGTGCCACGTGGGCGTATCGAAACGGCCTAGCCTGTTTCGAAACGCTGGCCCCGTTTCGATACGAGTATCGAAACATTTTGGCCACTGGAGGCACCTGTTTCGAAACGCCCTAAGGTGTTTCGAAACACTTGGTCAGTTTTGTGAAAATTGGCCTTTGAAAACATGAAAAACCCTTTTGAAAAATTCCCTAGACATTATTTCAAGTTGTTTGGACTTTGTAAATGTTTTAAATACTTTTTAAATCAGTCCAAAACATTTTTCAATTATTATATCAAAACATTAGTTCTACAACAAGATCACACCAAAAACCATCCAAAAACACAAGCTATACTTAGGAAATTCAACCTATCCGGGATTGCATTAATTAAACCTCAATTCCTCATCAATTTAACATTCATTTATCATCAAAAAGACACCTCAAATCACTGCTTAAACAGATCATACGAAATTTCATCAAAATCAAGCAAATCTTGCATTTAAAAGCCAAGATCAAGAACACAACCTTAAAACCTTTTATAAAACATAAATTAAGGATTGAGAACTTAGGAATTTCAGTAAAGAACTGAGAGTTTAGAGGAGAAGGACGTTCTTACCTCCAAACTTGAGTTTTCTCCCTTTTTGGAACCAAAATCTTGAAAATCCAATTAGCAATTAGTGAGGTTTTGTTGAAGAGATGATTAAAGATCAAAAGGGAATTGAAATGAGTTATTTAGGTGACAAAATCAGAGAGAAAAGCTCTGGAGAAAAGGTGTTTGGTTTGAGAGAAAATGAGAGAAAATGAAAATGGAAGATTTGAGAGAAAAGTTAGTTATGGCCAAAATATCTTCCCTCCACTTTTGTTTTATTTAAAAACCTTTAATTAATCATTTAATATCTTAGAAAAATCTGGAGAAACTCCCATTGGGTAAATAGCTCCTTAAAGATTCAAAGTTTCAATCCTTTTTAAAACAGTCTCACATTTTTCAAAAATTACATTTTGGTCACTAGCCAAAATGTCACCCTTCCAAACCTCATTTTGTAAAATTGATTTCACCAAACCCTTATATATAATAAAAGAGGAACTTAGAACATTTTTCCATATTTTTAATGCAACCCGAACTAGGCTTTCCTAATTTCACTCTTTTATATTCGAACCGCACTTTGACCGAACCGGTCCAAACCCAAAACTTCTAAGCCCAAAACCGGGGCGTTACAAATCTCCCCCCTTTAAGAAATTTCGTCCTCGAAATTTACCTGAAGGAAAGAGGTACGAAAACTGCTTCAGCATGTCATCCTTCCGTTCCCACGTGGCTTCCTCAACACCACGGTGCTTCCACAACACCTTCACCAACTCAATGGTCTTGCCACGAAGAACCTTGCTGTCCGAATCAAGAATCTTCACCGGTTCCTCATCATAGGTCAAATCCGGATTCAATTCCACTTCCTCCACAGGCATCACATGCGAAGGATCCAATCTATACTTCCGGAGCATAGAAACATGAAACACATCATGAATCTTCTCCAACTCTTGAGGTAGCCTCAACTTGTACGCAACAGGACCCACACGCTCAATCACCTCGTATGGTCCAATGTACCTAGGGCTCAACTTACCCTTACGGCCAAACCTCATCACCTTTTTCCAAGGCGAAACCTTCAAAAACACACGGTCAACCACCGCATACTCTATCTCCTTACGCTTCAAATCCGCGTAAGACTTTTGTCGATCAGAAGCTGCCTTCAGACGCTCACAAATGAGCTTCACCTTCTCGGTGGTTCCTTTCAACAAAGCCGGCATCGAAACCAACTTCTGACCCGTTTCAGCCCAACAAAGAGGAGTCCTACACTTCCTCCTGTACAAATCCTCATAAGGTGCCATTTGAATACTTGCTTGATAACTATTGTTATAAGCAAACTCCACCAAAGGCAAATGTTTCTCCCAAGAGCCTTGGAATTCAATCACACAGCACCTCAACATATCCTCCAAAATCTGGATAACACGCTCAGACTGACCATCCGACTGAGGATGATAAGATGTACTGAAATTCAACCTTGTACCCAAAGCTTGATGCAAGCACTGCCAGAACCGCGATGTAAACCTCGGATCCCTATCCGACACAATCGAATTAGGCACACCATGCAGCCGCACAATCTCAGCAATGTACAGCTCCGCAAGCTTATCCAAAGAGAACGTAGTATGCACAGGCAAGAAATGCGCACACTTTGTCAGGCGATCCACAATCACCCACACCGAATTCTTCTTTGATGGTGACAAGGGTAAACCAGATACAAAATCCATGGTAATCCTTTCCCACTTCCATTCAGGGATTCTCAACGGTTGCAACAATCCTTAAGGAACCTGATGCTCAGCCATAACTCGCTGACACACCATACACTTGCTCACAAACTCCGCAACATCCTTCTTTAAACCCACCCAATAGCACTCATCACGAAGATCACGATACATCTTAGTACTACCAGGGTGCATAGCAAAAGGACTACTATGACCTTCAGTCAGAATAGCACGCCTCAACTCAGCATCATTGGGCACCACTATCCGACTCCCAAAACACAACACTCCATCATCATTAAAACAGAAATCCGAAGGCCTACCCTCCGCGATATCCTGAACATGCGGTACCAAGGAATCATCCAGCAACTGCTTTTCCTTGATCAACTGAACCAAAGATGGTTTCACTTGCAACTCAGCCACAAGACCACCATCACGCGAAATGCTCAAACTGGCAAACATAGCCCTCAGCTCAACAGCCACCTTCCTACTCAAGGCATCCGCTACAACATTAGCTTTTCCAGGGTGATACTCAATCGTCAAATCATAATCCTTGAGCAACTCCACCCAACGTCGCTGCCTAAGATTCAACTCCTTCTGAGACATCAGATACCTCAAACTCTTGTGATCCGTGTACATAATACACTTCTCACCATACAGATAATGCCTCCAGATCTTCAAAGCAAAAACCACCGCAGCCAACTCAATGTCATGCGTAGGATAATTGCGCTCATGCACCTTCAGCTGCCGCGATGCATAAGCCACCACCTTACCCTCTTGCATCAACACACATCCCAAACCAACATAGGACGCATCACTGTAGACCACAAACTCTTTCCCTGATTCAGGTTGAACCAAGATAGGAGCTTGCGTCAAAGCTGCCTTAAGCTTCTCAAAAGCTTGTTGTCTCGCTTCCGTCCACTCATACTTAACATCTTTCTGCAACAACTTCGTCAAAGGTGCAGCAATCTTAGAAAACCCATCCACAAACCTCCGGTAGTATCCCGCCAAACCAAGGAAACTACGAACCTCATGAACAGACTTAGGAACCTTCCAATTCATCACCGCCTCAATCTTCTGAGGATCAACACGAATCCCCTCAGTAGAAACCACATGCCCAAGAAACACCACCTCACTTAACCAGAACTCACACTTGCTCAGCTTGGCATAAAGCTGATTCTCCAACAAAGCTTGTAGCACAATTCTCAAATGCTCTTCATGTTCCTCCTCAGTACGCAAGTACACGAGGATATCATCGATGAACACCACAACAAACTTGTCCAGGTATTCATGAAACACACGATTCATCATGTCCATGAAAGCTGCAGGAGCATTTGTCAAACCAAACGGCATCACAAGGAACTCATAATTCCCATACCTTGTCCTGAAAGCTGTCTTAGGCACATCCACATCCTTCACCTTCAACTGGTAATACCCTGACCTCAAGTCAATCTTAGAGAACACAGCTGCTCCCCGAAATTGATCAAAGAGATCATCAATTCTCGGCAAAGGATACCGATTCTTGATAGTCAACTTGTTCAGCTGACGGTAATCAATGCACATTCTCATAGTGCCGTCCTTCTTCTTCACAAACAAAACTGGTGCACCCCAAGGTGACACACTTGGCCGAATGAACCCACGATCAAGCAATTCTTGCAATTGCGTCTTTAGCTCCTTCAACTCCTTAGGTGCCATTCTATAAGGGGTAATGGACACAGGAGTTGTATTCTCATACAGCTCAATCCCAAACTCCACCTCGCGATTAGGAGGTAAACCAGGCAACTCCTCAGGGAACACACCAGGAAACTCCTTCACAATCCTGATATCTTGCACACGCAACTCCTTAGAGCTAGGATTCATCACAAAAGCTATGTAAGCTTCACAACCTTGCCTCAGCATCCGGCTCGCCTCCAATGTAGACACCACATTGGCAAGAAACTTTACATTCTCACCAACCACAACCACCTCATAATCATCCGCAAGCTTCAACGAAACTCGCTTATTTTCACAATCCACGACAGCTCGATGCTCAGCAAGCCAATCCATACCAAGGATTATATCAAAACCATAGAAAGGCAACTCCATAAGGTCAACATGAAAAACATGATCTTGAACAACCAAAGGACATCTTCTATAAAGCTTTCGAGTCACAACAGTCTCACCAAAAGAACTAGTGACACGCACACCAACATCCAAAGACTCAACAGGCAAACCAAGCAATTCGGCATGCTCACGCAATATGTATGAGTGCGTAGATCCAGAATCAATCAAGGAAAGTAATGACAAGGATTGCAAAGTAAAGGTACATGCGATCACATCCGCGTCATTCCTTCCCTCCCGCTGAGCATACACCCTGGCTTGGCCGCCACCCTCAGGCTGAATAGCCACAACATGAGCCACACCCCTACCACCTTCCTCTCTCCGCTGAAAGTTACCACGGCCGCGCCCACGACCTCTCTGTGGTGCAACAACAACAGGAGCACGCACTTGGCCACCAGCCAACATAGGACACTCTCGCCTCATATGATCCGTAGATCCACAATTCCAGCACCCATTACCAGCTGCCGCAACAGGAGCTTGCACTTCCCTCACAGCTCGAGGACAATCACGCTTCATATGACCACGTGATCCACATGTCGAACATGCACTCGGATCAACTCTAGCATTGCCTCCACGAGCAGGTGCACCACCACCTCGCTTAGCTGAGGACTGATACTTCTGATCACGTCCCCTCTTGTTTCGTCCACCACCGGAACTATATTCAGCTGCTCACTTACCAGCACTTGACCCAGCACTCTTAGCAGATAAACCCAAGTTCATCTCAATGTCCTTTGCTCGGCCCACCAGCACATCAAAATCACTATACTCAGTAGCCAGCACATACATCTTAACCTCCGTCACTAAACCATAACGGAACCTTTCACACCTTTCCCGCTCATCCGAGACAAGCTCAGGTGCGTATTGACTGAGTCGAACAAACTGCACTTCATACTCAGCTACAGACATGCTCCCCTGGGTAAGAGACATGAACTCCCTCTTCTTTTCATCTAGGTACCTCACACCTAGATACCTTCTCTTGAACGCATTCTGAATGAATGTCCAAGTTACATCAGCTTCTGCCATCCCAGAGATTGTGGTCGTCCACTACGTGTATGCATCATCCTGTAGCAAGGATACTACACAGCCCAACTTTTGCACATCAGTGCAACTCATCTGACCCAAGATTCTCTTGGTACTCTCTAACCAAGATTCAGAACCTTCCGTAGACAAACCCCTGAACTCAGTCCCTCCCAGACTGCACAAACGTTCCAAGGGTAGTCTAACTCCAGCATCTCCCTGATGCCCAGCTCCTCGAGCTCCAGCTACTGCGGCTTGAAAAGCTCCAGCAATAGCTTGTATCAACACTGTCATGTCAGGAACAGCTTGTCCCTGACCAGCCTCAGGTCCAGCGACCCCAGCACCAGCTGCAGCTCCAGCTCCTTCACCCTCAGCACCACCACCACCAGGTGGAGGAGGTAAAACCGCACTTTCAACATTCTCTTCATTTTCATTCTCATTTTGAGCCGCAGCTCGCACATTACTCCTTAACTCTCTACGAGGTGCCATACTCTAACAATGCAATCACAATGCAAATAAACAAAGTCAGGCCCAGCAAGGTAAGTAATCCAAGTACTCAAGCTCATTTTCACTAAAAAAAACATCATTACATTAGCTTTGATTTGGCAATGGGTACCCACAACATGCTCTTCACCACAAGATACATCTCAATTGCATCACACTTACAATTTACTCCACATGCTTTCACTCAACAAGCATACAAAGCATACATACTTAAATCATTCACATAAACATTCTCAATTACTCGAGAACTCAGCTCTGATACCACCAAATGTAACCCCCTTAACCCGGCTTAGACGGTTGACCCGAATTAAGAAGATTACACGGGGAAAACCAAAGTCAACCCGAAAGTCAACCTTGATTAACGACCCTTTTTTTTCTTTTTAATCTTGTCTAGATGCACATTATCCCTAGATATAATCACAAGATCATCGTATTCAAAGATCATAACAATCAAAGATCAATCAGGGACCCAATTGCTCGAATTACAACTTTAGGGACCAAATTGTAAATTCTGATAATTATAAGGTCTTAACCCAAATTAAAGTTACCAATATGAAATTAGTCAGGTTTTATGCTTTTCTGCCAAATTTCAGCTCAAAAGGACATCTCAAACTCATACAATTGCATAAACAAGTTTCAGGACCAAAATGCAAACATTGCAAAAACATTTAACCATCAATTTCAGTGCCCAACGGTCGAGTGTTTCGGAACAGGGAAGACCCGTTCCGAAACGCGGGACCGTTCCGAAACTGGTACCGAAACATGGCCTGGCAGTGGCCAAACCGTTCCGGAACAGTGCCTCCCGTTTCGGAACGCCCAGGCCATTTCAGGCCCCCGTTCCGATACGGTAGCACCTGTTCCGAAATAGTTTGCCCAGATTGCAGAAAATTTGTTGGTTTATCATGCAATTGACTTAACAAACATGCTCCAAATGCCACAAAACTTTACCAGCAAGTCATTCAACATACAAGGAATATAATTGCATCAACCAAACATCAACATGGCATCAATTATGAAAATCCCCAAATCTATAGGCATGCTTCCTACTTAGCAAACCATTCAAGCATTAAATCACCAAACATACCACATAAAGGCCAATTACAAGTACCAACATTATCAACAACATAAATCCAACTTAGGGAGTCCAAAACATCTCCCAAAACAACAACATAGGTTCCCCTTTGTGTCCTTAACAAGAATCATCCAAGGACTTTTAAACACCTTGATGTTCTTAAATAACAAGGCATGCACAAGGAATTTTAACCACCTTTGTATCCTTAACCAAGGACCAACCATGGACTTTTAAACACCATGTTGTCCTTAAATACACAAGACTCACCCAAGAAATTTTAACCACCTTGGTGATCTTAACCAAGAACCAACCATGGACTTTTAACCACCATGTTGTTCTTAAATAAACAAGGCTCACACAAGGAATTTTAAACACCTTTGTGACCTTAACTGTAACGCCCCGGTTTTGGGCTTGGTAGTTTTGGGCGTTGACCAGTTTGGTCAAAGTGCTGTTCGAATCTAAAGAGGTGAAATTAGGAAAGCCTAGTTCGGGTTGCATTAAAAATATGGAAAAATGTTCTAAAATCATCTTTTAATATAATTAAGTGAACTGTGAAATCAATTTTGGAAAATGAGTTTTGGAAGGGTGACATTTTGACTAGTGACCAAAATGTAATTTTTGAAAGTTTGGTGGCTGTTTTCGAAAGGGTTGGAACTTTGAATCTTTAAGGAGCTATTAATCCAAAAGTAGTTTCTCCAGATTTTTCTAAGATATTTTAAGACTAAATTCTGATTTTAAATGATATTAAAAGTGGAGGGAAAGCCATTTTGGCTATTTTGGATTTTGTAACCAACTTTTCTCAATTTTCTTTCTCTCATTTTCTCTCAACCCAAACACCTATTCTCCAGAGAATTGTTTCTGATTTTCTCACCTAAATCTCTCCTTTCAACTCTCTTTTGATTCCTAATCATCATATCTACAAAACCTCATCATTTGCTACTTGATTCATCAAGGTTTTTGATTCCAAAAAGAGGAGAAACTCAAGTTTGGAGGTAAGAACGTCCTTCTCCTCTAAACTATCAGTTCTTTACTGAAATTCCTAAGTTTTCAATCCTTAATTGATGTTTTATTAAAGGCTTTTAAGATGTGAATTGGATCTTGGCTTATAATGCAAGATTTGGTGATTTTTGATGATTTTCGTTTGATCTGATGAATCTGTGATTTGAGATGTGTTTTTGATGTTAAATGAACACTAAATTGATAAGGAATTGAGTTTTGATCAATGCAATCCCGGATAGGTTGAGTTTCCTAAGTTTAGCTTGTGTTTCTTGTATGTTTTTGAGGTGATCTTGTGGATCTGTTGTTGCTGGAGGTATAAGGATGTTGTTAGGCTCTTTTTAGATGTTTAATGATGTTAAAGGATGTTAGGTTTTGATGGTTTATGGCTGGGCTTTGTTGAGATGTGGTTTGGATGCATTTTCGGTTGTGTTTGGTAGCCGAAAATGGAGTGTGGATGATAGCAGCGAGTTTAGGTGCTTTCATTGAAGCAATTAATGCATGATGATGCATTAATCCTCTGCTTTGATGTGTTAAAACAGGGGAGGCATCTTTGGATCCAAGAATTGTTGATCCGGAAGCTTGAATTGGTGCTTCGGAAAGAGGCGAAGTGGAATCGGTGAGTGAGTGAAAATGGTTTTCGGCTTTGAAACCAATGTCTTGGGAGCTTAGTTTAAGTCTAAACAACTTTGCTAAGCTCAAGTGTAAGTTTTCGGAAAGTACTCTCTAGTGGTGGCCATGATTTTGTTGTGATGCAATGTGGTTTATTGCATGATTTAAATACTGTTTTGAAAGCATGTTATAGCATGGTAATTGCTGTTTTTGTAAGCCATATGTTGAAGGAAGCTCAAGGTAAGAGTTCCTTGTTTTTGTACATTGAATAAATGTGGTTTGATGCTTTTAAATGCATGATGAATATGGCTTGGTTTAATGCTTTAAAACAGTGGATAAATTGATGATAATGATGTATATTGGCAAGTGATGTTTTGAAAAGCTTAAGGTCACTAAGGTGGTTAAAAGTCCTTGAGTGAGCCTTGTTTACTTAAGAACATCAAGGTGGTTAAAAGTCCTTGGATGATTCTTGTATGGACACAAAGGTGGTTAAAAGTCCTTGTGTGATCCTTTCCATGGTGTTTAAAAGTCCATGGGGCCAAGGTGTTTAAAAGTCCTTGGGGTGATACTTGATACGGACACAAAGGTGGTTAAAAGTCCTTGTGTGGTCCTCTTTCATGGTGTTTAAAAGTCCATGGCCAAGGTGTTTAAAAGTCCTTGGAGCCAAGGTGTTTAAAAGTCCTTGGGGTGAAAGTCGATGAACTTGTTTTAAAGAAATGGAACTTATCACTTGTGCCAATATGACATGTTATGATATGAAGCATGAGATGCTTGTTTTAAGTATGCTTTTGAGCATGTGCAATTGATGATTTGAAGCATGATTTATAAATGTTTTATAAATGCATTATTGAATGGTTTTATGAGCATTCCTCACTAAGCTTTTGCTTACGCTCTCTTTCGTTTTCTTAATTCAATAATGCAGAACATTAGAGTACCTTGAGGGCAGCAAGAAGGTCAAGCAATCAAGTGAGAGTAGAGCTCAAAGTATGGAAGGTTTCTTAAGTACACTTTTAGCTTTTGGTAATTTGGCAATGGGGGACCTATGTGTATGTTTTGGGAGAGGTTTTGAACTCCCTAAGTATGTTGAATTGTGATGAGAATGCTGGTTTAAGTGTTTGGCTTTTATATGCTTGAATTGGAAGTTTATGCTTGAATAGCTTGCTTGTGTAGGGAGCATGCCTATAGATTTGGGGCTTTTCACATGTGATGTTGTTTTGATGAATTGTTGATGCAAGTATGTCTTATATATGTTGAATTGCATGCTAGTAAAGTTTGGTAGCATTTGGAGCATGATTGGATGTTTAATTGCATGTTTAAGGATGCATTTTGGGGCAATCTGTGCAGGGCGTTTCGGAACAGCGCAACCCGTTTCGGAACAGGTGCCTTAAACAAGCCCAGGCGTCCGAAACGGGAGGGACCGTTCCGAAACGGTTTGGCTACTGCCAGCCCGTGTTGCGGTACGCGTTGCGAAACGGCCCCGTGTTTCGAAACGGGCTCTGCCTGTTTCGGAACGGGTGACCGTTAGGGGCTGAGATTGGCAGTTATATGTTTTGAATTGTTTGCGTTTTGGTCCCGAATCTTGTTTGTGCAATTGTTTGAGATTGGGAAGTCCTTTTGAGTTGAAATTTCACAGTGAAGCATGAAACCTGACTAATTACAAGCTGGTAACTTTAATGTGGGTTAAGTCCTCATATTTATCAGAAATTACATTTTGGTCCCTAAAGTTGTAATTTGTTCAATTGGGTCCCTGTTTGATCTCTGATGTTTGTGATCTTTAAGTATGATGTTTGTGTGATCACAATTAGGGCTAATGTGCATCTAGACAAGTTTAAAAAGAAAAAAAGGGTCGTTAATCAAGGTTGACTTTCGGGTTGACTTTGGTTTTCCCCGTGTGACTTTCTTAATTCGGGTCAATCGTCTAGGCCGGGTTAAGGGGGTTACATTTGGTGGTATCAGAGCTGAGTTCTCGAGTAATTGGGAATGTTTGTATGCATGATTGAAGTATGTATGCCTTGTATGCTTGTTGATTAGAAGCATGATTCAGTGGCTTGTGATTTGGATGCAAATTGAGGTGTATGCTGTGATGTATGCTGTGATGTAGCATGATGTGGGTACCCATTGCCAAATAAAAGCTAAAGAAATGATGTTGATTTTGAAAGAAATTGAGCTTGAATACTTGGATTGCTTACCTTGCTGGGCCTGACTTTGTTTTATTTGTATTGATATTGCATGGTAAAAGTATGGCACCACGTAGAGAGTTAAGGAGTAGCGTGAGAGCTACGACCCCGGATGGGAATGAGAACGAAGAGAATCCGGGTAGTGCTGTGTTACCTCCTCCTCCACCTGGTGGTGGTGGTGCGGAGAGAGAAAGAGCTGGAGCTGCGGCAGCTGGTGCTGGAGCTGCTGGACCAGAGGTTGGTCAGGGGCAAGCTATGCCTGATATGTCTATGTTGGTACAAGCTATTGCGGGTGCTTTTCGAGCAGCAGTAGCTGGAGCTCAAGGAGCTGGGCATCAGGGAGATGCTGGAGTTAGACTACCTTTGGAGCGTCTCCACAGTCTTGGTGGGACTGAGTTCAGGGGTATGTCAGCTGAGAGTTCTGAAGCTTGGCTAGAGAGTACCAAGCAAATATTGGGTCAGATGAGTTGCACTGATGTGCAAAAGCTGGGCTGTATTGTGTCCTTGCTGCAGGACGATGCTTATACGTGGTGGACGACCACAATCTCTGGGATGGCTGAAGCTGATGTGACTTGGACATTCTTTCAGAATGTGTTCAAGCGGAGATATCTTGGTGTGAGATATCTTGATGAGAAGAAACGTGAGTTCATGACTCTTACCCAAGGGAGCATGAGTGTGGCTGAGTATGAAGTGCAGTTTGTGCGACTCAGTCAGTATGCACCTGAGCTTATTCCTGATGAACGAGAGAGGTGCGAAAGGTTTCGTTATGGTCTTATAACGGAGGTGAAGATGTATGTGCTGGCCACCGAGTATGATGATTTTGATGTGTTGGTGGGTCGAGCTAAGGACATTGAGATGAATTTGAGTTTGGCTGCGAAAAGTGCTGGAGCAAGTTCTGGTAAGAGAGCTACTGAGTATAGTTCCGGAGGTGGACGGAACAAGAGGGGACGTGATCAGAGGTATCAGTCCTCAGCTAAGAGAGGTGGTGGTGCACCTGCTAGAGGGGGCAATGCTAGAGCTGACCCTAGTGCTTGTTGGATCTGTGGTTTACGTGGTCACATGAAGCGTGACTGTCCTCGTGCTGTGAGGGAGGTGCAAGCTCCTGTTGCGGCAGCTGGTTTTTGATGCTGGAATTGTGGTTCTGCAGACCACTTGAGGCGAGATTGTCCGAGGTTGGCTGGTGATCAGATGCGTGCTCCTGCTGTTGCTGCACCGCAGAGAGGTCGTGGGCGCGGCCGTGGTAATTTCCAGAGGCGTGAGGAAGGTGGTCGTGGAGTAGCCCATGTTTTGGCTATTCAGCCTGAAGGTGGAGGCCAAGCGAGGGTGTATGCTCAGCGTGAGGGGAGGAATGATGCAGATGTGATTGCAGGTACCTTTACTTTGCAATCCTTGTCATTGCTTTCTTTGATTGATTCTGGATCAACACATTCATATATTTTGCGTGAGCATGTTGAAATGCTTGGTTTGCCTGTTGAGTCTTTGGATGTTGGTGTTCGTGTCACTAGTTCTTTTGGTGAAACTGTTGTGACTCGGAAGCTTTATAGAAGGTGTCCCTTGGTTGTTCAAGAACATGTTTTTCATGTTGATCTTATGGAGTTGCCCTTTTATGGTTTTGATGTGATCCTTGGTATGGATTGGCTTGCTGAGCATCGTGCTGTTGTGGATTGTGAAAATAAGCGTGTTTCGCTTAAGCTTGCGGACGATTATGAAGTGGTTGTGGTTGGTGAGAATGTGAAGTTTCTTGCCAATGTTGTTTCTACCTTGGAGGCTAGCAGGATGCTGAGGCAAGGCTGTGAAGCTTATCTAGCTTTTGTGATGAATCCTAGCTCTAAGGAGTTGAGGGTGCAAGATATCAGAGTTGTGAAGGAGTTTCCTGGTGTTTTTCCTGAGGAGTTGCCTGGTTTACCTCCTAATCGCGAGGTGGAGTTTGGAATTGAGCTGTATGAGAATACAACTCCTGTGTCCATTACTCCCTATAGAATGGCACCTAAGGAGCTGAAGGAGCTGAAGACGCAGTTGCAAGAGCTGCTTGATCGTGGTTTCATCCGGCCGAGTGTGTCACCTTGGGGAGCACCGGTCTTGTTTGTGAAGAAGAAAGATGGCACTATGAGGATGTGCATTGATTACCGTCAGCTGAACAAGTTGACTATCAAGAATCGGTATCCTTTGCCGAGGATTGATGATCTCTTTGATCAATTTCGGGGAGCTGCTGTGTTCTCTAAGATTGATTTGAGATCAGGGTATTACCAGTTGAAGGTGAACGATGTGGATGTGCCTAAGACAGCTTTCAGGACAAGGTATGGGCATTATGAGTTCCTTGTGATGCCGTTTGGTTTGACAAATGCTCCTGTTGCTTTCATGGACATGATGAACCGTGTGTTTCATGAATACCTGGACAAGTTCGTTGTGGTATTCATTGATGATATCCTCGTGTACTTGCGTACTGAGAAGGAGCAGGAAGAGCATTTGAGGGTTGTTTTGCAAGCTTTGTTGGAGAATCAGCTTTATGCTAAGCTGAGCAAGTGTGAGTTCTAGCTTAAGGAGGTGGTGTTTCTTGGGCATGTGGTCTCAGCTGAGGGGATTCGTGTTGATCCTCAGAAGATTGAGGCGGTGATGAACTGGAAAGTTCCTAAGTCTGTTCATGAGGTTCGTAGTTTCCTTGGTTTGGCAGGATACTACCGAAGGTTTGTGGATGGTTTTTCCAAGATTGCTGCTCCTTTGACGAAGCTGTTGCAGAAAGTTGTTAAGTATGAGTGGACGGAGGCGAGACAGCAGGCTTTTGAGAAGCTGAAGGCGGCTTTGACGCAAGCTCCTATCTTGGTTCAGCCTGAATCAGGGAAAGAGTTTGTAGTCTACAGTGATGCATCCTATGTTGGTTTGGGGTGTGTGCTGATGCAAGAGGGTAAGGTGGTGGCTTATGCATCGCGGCAGTTGAAAGTGCATGACCGCAATTACCCTACGCATGATATTGAGCTGGCTGCGGTGGTTTTTGCTCTGAAGATTTGGAGGCATTATCTGTATGGTGAGAAGTGTACGGTGTACATGGATCACAAGAGCTTGAGGTATCTGATGTCTCAGAAGGAGTTGAATCTTAGGCAGCGGCGTTGGTTGGAGTTGCTCAAGGATTATGATTTGACGATTGAGTATCATCCTGGAAAAGCTAATGTTGTTGCGGATGCCTTGAGTAGGAAGGTAGCTGTTGAGCTGAGGGCTATGTTTGCTAGCTTGAGCATATCGCGAGATGGTGGTCTCGTTGCTGAGTTGCAGGTGAAACCATCATTGGTTCAGTTGATCAAGGATAAGCAGTTGCTGGATGATTCCTTGGTGTCTCATGTTCAGGATATCGCGGAGGGTAGACCTTCGGATTTCTGTTTTAATGATGATGGTGTGTTGTGTTTTGGTAGTCGAATAGTAGTGCCTGATGATGCTGAGTTGAGGCGTGCTATTCTGACTGAAGGTCATAGTAGTCCTTTTGCTATGCACCCTGGTAGTACTAAGATGTATCGTGATCTTCGTGATGAGTACTATTGGGTGGGTTTGAAGAAGGATGTTGCAGAGTTTGTGAGCAAGTGTATGGTGTGTCAGCGAGTTAAGGCTGAACATCAGGTTCCTTCTGGGTTGTTGCAACCGTTGAAAATCCCTGAATGGAAGTGGGAAAGGGTTACCATGGATTTTGTATCTGGTTTACCTTTGTCTCCATCGAAGAAGAATTCGGTTTGGGTGATTGTGGATCGCCTGACGAAGTGTGCGCATTTCTTGCTTGTGCATACTACGTTTTCTTTGGATAAGCTGGCAGAGCTGTACATTGCTGAGATTGTGCGGCTGCATGGTGTGCCTAAGTCGATTGTGTCGGATAGGGATCCGAGGTTCACATCGCGTTTCTGGCAGTGTTTGCATCAAGCTCTGGGTACAAGGTTGCATTTCAGTACATCCTATCATCCTCAGTCGGATGGTCAGTCTGAGAGAGTTATCCAGATCTTGGAGGATATGCTGAGGTGCTGCGTGATTGAGTTCCAAGGTTCTTGGGAGAAGTATCTGCCTTTGGTTGAGTTCGCTTATAACAATAGTTATCAGGCGAGTATACAGATGGCACCTTATGAGGCTCTGTATGGGAGGAAGTGTAGGACTCCTCTTTGTTGGGCAGAAACTGGTCAAAAGTTGGTTTCGATGCCGGCTTTGCTGAAAGGGACCACTGAGAAAGTGAAGCTTATTTGTGAGCGGTTGAAGGCTGCCTCTGATCGGCAAAAGTCTTACGCGGATTTGAAGCGTAAGGAGATAGAGTATGCGGTGGGTGACCGTGTGTTCTTGAAGGTTTCGCCTTGGAAGAAGGTGATGAGGTTTGGCCGAAAGGGTAAGTTGAGCCCTAGGTACATTGGACCATATGAGGTTGTTGAGCGTGTGGGTCCTGTTGCGTATCGGTTGAGGTTACCTCAGGAGTTGGAGAAGATTCATGATGTGTTCCATGTTTCTATGCTCCGGAAGTATAGATCTGATCCTTCGCATGTGATGCCTGTGGAGGAAGTGGAATTGAATCCGGATTTGACCTATGATGAGGAACCGGTGAGGGTTCTGGATTCGGATAGCAAGGTTCTTCGTGGCAAGACCATTGAGTTGGTGAAGGTGCTGTGGAAGCATCGAGGTGTTGAGGAAGCCACGTGGGAGCGGAAGGAAGATATGCTGAAGCAGTTTCCTTATCTCTTTCCTTCAGGTAAATTTCGAGGACGAAATTTCTTAAGGGGGGAGAGTTGTAACGCCCCGGTTTTGGGCTTGGTAGTTTTGGGCGTTGACCAGTTTGGTCAAAGTTCTGTTCGAATCTAAAGAGGTGAAATTAGGAAAGCCTAGTTCGGGTTGCATTAAAAATATGGAAAAATGTTCTAAAATCATCTTTTAATATAATTAAGTGAACTGTGAAATCAATTTTGGAAAATGAGTTTTGGAAGGGTGACATTTTGACTAGTGACCAAAATGTAATTTTTGAAAGTTTGGTGGCTGTTTTCGAAAGGGTTGGAACTTTGAATCTTTAAGGAGCTATTAATCCAAAAGTAGTTTCTCCAGATTTTTCTAAGATATTTTAAGACTAAATTCTGATTTTAAATGATATTAAAAGTGGAGGGAAAGCCATTTTGGCTATTTTGGATTTTGTAACCAACTTTTCTCAATTTTCTTTCTCTCATTTTCTCTCAACCCAAACACCTATTCTCCAGAGAATTGTTTCTGATTTTCTCACCTAAATCTCTCCTTTCAACTCTCTTTTGATTCCTAATCATCATATCTACAAAACCTCATCATTTGCTACTTGATTCATCAAGGTTTTTGATTCCAAAAAGAGGAGAAACTCAAGTTTGGAGGTAAGAACGTCCTTCTCCTCTAAACTATCAGTTCTTTACTGAAATTCCTAAGTTTTCAATCCTTAATTGATGTTTTATTAAAGGCTTTTAAGATGTGAATTGGATCTTGGCTTATAATGCAAGATTTGGTGATTTTTGATGATTTTCGTTTGATCTGATGAATCTGTGATTTGAGATGTGTTTTTGATGTTAAATGAACACTAAATTGATAAGGAATTGAGTTTTGATCAATGCAATCCCGGATAGGTTGAGTTTCCTAAGTTTAGCTTGTGTTTCTTGTATGTTTTTGAGGTGATCTTGTGGATCTGTTGTTGCTGGAGGTATAAGGATGTTGTTAGGCTCTTTTTAGATGTTTAATGATGTTAAAGGATGTTAGGTTTTGATGGTTTATGGCTGGGCTTTGTTGAGATGTGGTTTGGATGCATTTTCGGTTGTGTTTGGTAGCCGAAAATGGAGTGTGGATGATAGCAGCGAGTTTAGGTGCTTTCATTGAAGCAATTAATGCATGATGATGCATTAATCCTCTGCTTTGATGTGTTAAAACAGGGGAGGCATCTTTGGATCCAAGAATTGTTGATCCGGAAGCTTGAATTGGTGCTTCGGAAAGAGGCGAAGTGGAATCGGTGAGTGAGTGAAAATGGTTTTCGGCTTTGAAACCAATGTCTTGGGAGCTTAGTTTAAGTCTAAACAACTTTGCTAAGCTCAAGTGTAAGTTTTCGGAAAGTACTCTCTAGTGGTGGCCATGATTTTGTTGTGATGCAATGTGGTTTATTGCATGATTTAAATACTGTTTTGAAAGCATGTTATAGCATGGTAATTGCTGTTTTTGTAAGCCATATGTTGAAGGAAGCTCAAGGTAAGAGTTCCTTGTTTTTGTACATTGAATAAATGTGGTTTGATGCTTTTAAATGCATGATGAATATGGCTTGGTTTAATGCTTTAAAACAGTGGATAAATTGATGATAATGATGTATATTGGCAAGTGATGTTTTGAAAAGCTTAAGGTCACTAAGGTGGTTAAAAGTCCTTGAGTGAGCCTTGTTTACTTAAGAACATCAAGGTGGTTAAAAGTCCTTGGATGATTCTTGTATGGACACAAAGGTGGTTAAAAGTCCTTGTGTGATCCTTTCCATGGTGTTTAAAAGTCCATGGGGCCAAGGTGTTTAAAAGTCCTTGGGGTGATACTTGATACGGACACAAAGGTGGTTAAAAGTCCTTGTGTGGTCCTCTTTCATGGTGTTTAAAAGTCCATGGCCAAGGTGTTTAAAAGTCCTTGGGGCCAAGGTGTTTAAAAGTCCTTGGGGTGAAAGTCGATGAACTTGTTTTAAAGAAATGGAACTTATCACTTGTGCCAATATGACATGTTATGATATGAAGCATGAGATGCTTGTTTTAAGTATGCTTTTGAGCATGTGCAATTGATGATTTGAAGCATGATTTATAAATGTTTTATAAATGCATTATTGAATGGTTTTATGAGCATTCCTCACTAAGCTTTTGCTTACGCTCTCTTTCGTTTTCTTAATTCAATAATGCAGAACATTAGAGTACCTTGAGGGCAGCAAGAAGGTCAAGCAATCAAGTGAGAGTAGAGCTCAAAGTATGGAAGGTTTCTTAAGTACACTTTTAGCTTTTGGTAATTTGGCAATGGGGGACCTATGTGTATGTTTTGGGAGAGGTTTTGAACTCCCTAAGTATGTTGAATTGTGATGAGAATGCTGGTTTACGTGTTTGGCTTTTATATGCTTGAATTGGAAGTTTATGCTTGAATAGCTTGCTTGTGTAGGGAGCATGCCTATAGATTTGGGGCTTTTCACATGTGATGTTGTTTTGATGAATTGTTGATGCAAGTATGTCTTATATATGTTGAATTGCATGCTGGTAAAGTTTGGTAGCATTTGGAGCATGATTGGATGTTTAATTGCATGTTTAAGGATGCATTTTGGGGCAATCTGTGCAGGGCGTTTCGGAACAGTGCAACCCGTTTCGGAACAGGTGCCTTAAACAAGCCCAGGCGTCCGAAACGGGAGGGACCGTTCCGAAACGGTTTGGCTACTGCCATCCCGTGTTGCGGTACGCGTTGCGGAACGGCCCTGTGTTTCGAAACGGGCTCTGCCTGTTTCGGAACGGGTGACCGTTAGGGGCTGACATTGGCAGTTATATGTTTTGAATTGTTTGCGTTTTGGTCCCGAATCTTGTTTGTGCAATTGTTTGAGATTGGGAAGTCCTTTTGAGTTGAAATTTCACAGTGAAGCATGAAACCTGACTAATTACAAGCTGGTAACTTTAATGTGGGTTAAGTCCTCATATTTATCAGAAATTATATTTTAGTCCCTAAAGTTGTAATTTGTTCAATTGGGTCCCTGTTTGATCTCTGATGTTTGTGATCTTTAAGTATGATGTTTGTGTGATCACAATTAGGGCTAATGTGCATCTAGACAAGTTTAAAAAGAAAAAAAAGGGTCGTTAATCAAGGTTGACTTTCGGGTTGACTTTGGTTTTCCCCGTGTGACTTTCTTAATTCGGGTCAACCGTCTAGGCCGGGTTAAGGGGGTTACATTAACCATGACTTGCCAATATGCATCATTAACAACAATAATCCACTGTTTTAAAGCATTTATCAAAGCCATAAACATCATGCATCTTTAAGCATCAAACCACAATTATACATTGTTCAAAAACTAGGATGTCTTACCTTGAGCATCCTTCAACACATGGCTTATAATCTCAGCAAATAAACATGCTAAATATGCTTTCAAAACAAGATTTAAAACATGCAAACAACCACATTGCATACAACCAATCCATGGCTCATCATCAAGAGAGTTTTTCGAAAACTTACTCTTGAGCTTAGCTAAGTTGCTTAGACTTAAACTAAGCTCCCAAACCTTCAATTCAATGGTTTCAAAGCTGGAAACCAAAATCCACTCACCGATTCCGTTTCACCACTTGCCGAAACACCAATCAAGCTTCCGGATCACCACCACTTGGATCCAAAGATGACTCCCCTGTTTTAAACACATCAAAGCAGAGGATTAATGCATCATCATGCATTAATAGCTTCAATGAAAGCACCTTAACTCGCTGCTCTCATCCACACCCCATTTTCGGCTACCAAACACAACCGAAAATGCATCCAAACAACTCCACAACACTACCCAGCCATGATCCATCAAATCTAATCATCCTTAAACATCAATTATCATCCAAAAAGGATCTAACATCACCCTTATACCTCCAGCTATAACAGATCCACAAGACCACACCAAAAACCATCCAAAAACACAAGCTAAACTTAGGAAATTCAACCTATCCGGGATTGCATTAATTAAACCTCAATTCCTCATCAATCTAACATTCATTTATCATCAAAAAGACACCTCAAATCACTGCTTAAACAGATCATACGAAATTTCATCAAAATCAAGCAAATGTTGCATTTAAAAGCCAAGATCAAGAACACAACCTTAAAACCTTTTATAAAACATAAATTAAGGATTGAGAACTTAGGAATTTTAGTAAAGAACTGAGAGTTTAGAGGAGAAGGACGTTCTTACCTCCAAACTTGAGTTTTCTCCCTTTTTGGAACCAAAATCTTTAAAATCCAATTAGCAATTGGTGAGGTTTTGTTGAAGAGATGATTGAAGATCAAAAGGGAATTGAAATGAGTTATTTAGGTGACAAAATCAGAGAGAAAAGCTCTGGAGAAAAGGTGTTTGGTTTGAGAGAAAATAAAAATGGAAGATTTGAGAGAAAAGTTAGTTATGGCCAAAATATCTTCCCTCCACTTTTGTTTTATTTAAAAACCTTTAATTAATCATTTAATATCTTAGAAAAATCTGGAGAAACTCCCATTGGGTAAATAGCTCCTTAAAGATTCAAAGTTTCAATCCTTCTTAAAACAGTCTCACAGTTTTCAAAAATTACATTTTGGTCACTAGCCAAAATGTCACCCTTCCAAACCTCATTTAGTAAAATTGATTTCACCAAACCCTTATATATAATAAAAGAGGATTTTAGAACATTTTTCCATATTTTTAATGCAACCCGAACTAGGCTTTCCTAATTTCACTCTTTTATATTCGAACTGCACTTTGACCGAACCGGTCCAAACCCAAAACTTCTAAGCCCAAAACCGGGGCGTTACAACATCCATTTTTATCAAATAAGACATTAAACCCTTTATCGCACAATTGACTAATGATCAATAAATTATGCTTTAGACCATTGGCATACAACACATTTTCAATGAGTATAATAAAGTGATTACCTATGGAGCCAATACCTTCAATGTGGCCTTTGGAGTTGTCACCAAATGTCACTACTCCTCCACTTTTTGGCTTTAGGTCCATGAATTGACTCTTGTCTCCGGTCATGTGCCTCGTGCATTCACTATCAAGGTACCATGAGTTTTGGCTTTGTGCTTTGGCCTTTTAGCAATGCCCCCCTACAAACAAAGAGTTAAGCTTTGTTTTTTTGTACCTAAATCATTTTGGATCCATGAGTGTTAGTTCCCAAATACTTGGTTCCCTTAGGAACCCAAGATGAAATGACTACAATATTGTTAGAAACTACAAGTTCCTTAGGAACCCATACACTTCTAACTTTTTTGTTCTTGTGATACTTATGTGAGCCTCTTTGTTTGTGGTCAACAAAGTTTCTCTTCGCATGTTGGGATTTTGAAGAAGATGTTTTTACAAAATCGTTTTCCCAACATTGGTTAAAGAAGCTTTGAGTTTACCCACCTTCTCTTGGTGGTAAACATTGTACTTTTCAAGAAGGTCGTTTAAATCATTTGATTTCTTTTCAAACTCATTTGAGGAATTTTGTAAAACCAATACCTTCTTTTCTAATTACGAGTTGGTTTTAGAAAGGGAGTCATTTTGGGTCCTTAAAACCGAAATCATTTTCTTCTTTTTTAAAACCGACTTCTTGTATTTCTCAATAACTCATCATATACCTCTTGCAACTAATCATAAGCATCTTGAAGTTCATCAAATATAAAATCAAAAGTAGATGAGTTAGAGGTTACCATAGAAGAATCCTTCTCAAGAGCCATGAGGCAAAGATTAGCCACTTCATCTTCCTCATCCTCGGATGACTCCTCGTCACTCCAAGTAGCAAGCTTAGCTTTGAGCTTCTTCTTCTTCTCAAAGCCTTTCTTCTTGAGTTGAGGGCAATCGGAACGTATGTTACCCGGCTTCTTGCACTCAAAGAAAATGATCGGATCCCTTTCTTCTTCTTTGCCTTTGTTGTTGAAGTCCATCTTTCTTTGAAATTTTCTCCCTCGATTGGACTTCATGAACTGTGAGAATCGTTTGGCTATCATAGCCAATTTCTCAAAATCTTCATCCTCACTAGAAGAGCTCTCCTCTTGTAGAGAGGCTTTGAGAGCAACTCCTAGATTCTCCTTCTTTTCTGCCACATGCTTCTCTATCCTTCTTTCTTCCTTCTTCTTCTCTTCCTCTCTTCCTTGCTTCATGATCTCATGTGTAAGGAGAGACCCAACAAGCTCATCAAGCTTTAACGTTTTCAAATTATTTGCTTCGACTATGGCCGTCCTCTTACCATCCCAAGACTCCGGGAGAGAGTATAGAAGCTTCCTCACTAGCTTATCTTCGAGAATTATTTCACTGAATCCTTTAAGGCCATTGACGATGATCGAAAAATGATCAAACATCTTTGAGACGCTCTCATTGAGGTCCATCTTAAAATTCGCATAGCTCAAGTTTAGCAACCCAATATTCGTCTCTTCACATCGCTAGTGCCTTCATAAGTCGTCTCCAAAGTGTCCCACACTTCCTTCGCGCTTTCGATAGATGAAACCTTTGAATAAATATCCGGACCAAGTGCACAAAATATGATATGTAGAGTTTTGTCGTTGACTTACATCTTTCGTCTATCTTCCTCGGTCATCTCCGACTTTACTTTCGGAACTAGTCTTCCTTCACCAGTTCTATTAACCGGAATGTAGGGGTCTTCTTCCACTACATCCCAAACCATGTAATCCATTGACTTGATGAAGAGACGCATCTGATTCTTCCAATATGGGTAGTTGTCCCCATTGAAGAAGGGTTGTTTAGTGGTTGATTGTGACTCATAGAGGTTGGAGGTTGAAGTAGATGTCATGGCTTGTCTTTAGAATAGATCACACTATTCTAGGAACTCCTCTTGTGGTTGTTAATCCTTCAAAGAGGTAGGCTCTTATACGAATTGTTGAATGGATCGTAGAATCGATTTAAGCCAAGAGGGGGGTCAATTGGATTTTTAGAAATTTTGGTGGTGGAGTGGAAAATAAAAATTTGCTAGACAAGAGATTTAGAGTGTTCAAGTTCCAATTGAACTCTACATCCACGACCTTAGCTTCACGAAGGATTTTCTAACAATTCTACTAGTTTATCTTCCTATTTTCTAGGCTTAGGAGGAAACCTTTACAAAATGGTCAATTTTTCTACCCAAAAATTGACCCAATCCTCACTCAAAGATGACAAAGAAGTTTAAGGCTAATAGCTAGTATCTCTCAATACAAATGTAGCCATTTTTACAAGCACTCAACCCAATTGAACAAATAAGATTGGAAATACAAGGTTCTACAATTGGGGTTTACAAAAAAATATGGGATTTTAGCATAATAGCTTGAATTTGATGTTTGGATCTTTCTTTTTGGATCAATAGTTGTTGTTGGTGTTTTTATAAGTCCCTTTTATACCTTCTCATTGAATTCTAGCCGTTGGGGTTGTTGCCTTCATTATTATAGCCGTTAGGATGTTATCTTCCCTCCATAAATGCAGTCTCCAACTACCCATTCCGAAACGCTCAACCCTGTTTCAAAACAGACCAAAATAGAAATAGCCGTTGGGGTGTAATAAATAGGTCGTACCGAAACAGACACGATCGTTCCAATACGTTAAGAGCCTGTTTCGAAATGCGCTGAAGCCCGTTTCGAAATAATTTTCCACTGTCAAAACCTGTATCGAAACGACTTATAAGCGTTTCAATACGCTTTAACAGTATCTTTAAAATTAGTTATAAAAATTCAACGGTCATATTTTGAAACCAAGTTTGAAATTCGTTTCGAAAGGTTTAAGGTCATTTCGATACAGCCGTATCGAAACAGTTCAAATCGTTTCGTTGTTCTTCATCCGTTTCGAAACACAAAGACCTATTTCGATACACTCGTATCGAAACGGGAAAGCTAGTTCCGAAACAGAGGTTAACAGTTTCAAAACGTTCCGAAATGCCTGAAGGCCATTCCGAAACGGTGACTCGAAAATCACTATATTGACTTGGTAAACTCTTAGAAAAATTTGAGTAAGCTTAGGTCTTGACTTGGATATTTTTCTTAAACAATTAGGAAAGTTTTGAGGACTTAAAAATTCATTTTCTCTTTTTCAATTTAGTCCTTAAATCCTTTGTTATATCAAAATCAATTCATTAGTTTACACTTACCCAAGGTTTTTCGACGTTCTAAGTCCGTTGGCAGAGTCCGTTTCACCAATTCAAACCCAATAAACTATTTTACGCTTTTGACCTTGTGAATTAATAATGAATGTGGGAAATTAATATATAGTGTAACACCCCAAAATCTGGTCTAGTCAGAATTGGGTTTTGGTAATCGGAAATCTACATTGATGAAGTCTAAATATAGTATCGGCTAGTTAATTATTGATATTGGACCCTATTGAATAGTATCGAAAACATTATAGTGGCTATATTGTGAAAATTGGGAGTGTGGAGTCAAAATTATGAAGTATTGAGAATCGAGGGGCCAATCTTGCTATTAGCCCATTTTTCTTTAAAATTTCCCATACGTGGGAATATCTGGAGAGTTTCCTTCAATGGAAGGAAACCTATACTAATTAAAAAGATATAGAATAGCTAAAGGAAATAAAACTTACCCGATTGTAAATCACCAAGCACCTTTAATTATCTTCATCTTCTTCCTTTCACTGTCACCTTCTACCTAAGCAAGCACCTCCATTAGAGCTAGCTTCAAGCTTTGCTTTTCTTCGGTTTATGGTTATCAAATTGTTTCTATCGATCGGGTAAGCTATATTCCTCAATTGATTATTGGATTCCACGGATAAATCAAGTTTAATCTCAAGCTAGAGTTTTGACCATCCATGGATATTTCATCGTTGTTGTTTATATTGAAATCGGATATCGATTTTGATATCATTACATTGATTTTGAAATCGTAATATCAATCCTAATCACCTCCCTATTGATTTTGTAGCTCAAGAATTGGAGAGAGAGGTTTCACCATCTCCATCAAAAGCTAGAAGTAAGGGTATTGTCATCTGAGAGCCGTAAGAGCATTGGATTTCAAGGTGAGTGTAGTCGGAGTTTCGGGACTAGGCGAAAAGCCTTCCCGAATCTTTTATTGTTGTTTTAGATCATATCGCTAATATTATCATTGCAAAAGTTGCATTGGATTGTTAATCAGACACTTTGGTAAGTGTCGGTAAGTTTGTTATTGAATATTGGACATAGTCATTGGTATCATCATTGTGCATTGTCATTGATATAGTTATTGTCATCGAAACATTTTAAAGAAATCATCGGATATTGATATTGATATTGGACCATAAAACATTGATAATATAGAGATCATTGGTCATCGAAATTCTCATTGAACATTGAATATGGAAATGAACATTGAAAAATTGGATTTGAATAGACATTGGATATAATTTGCATGCCATAGAATTCATGAGCTCAGTGTACGAGTGGACTACAGTCCAAAGGCTAGGGCCTATATTGATTTGACGAGGCGGAGGGATGTGTATTGGTATTGGTCATATTGGCGAGGCGGAGGGACTAAACCATTCATTGACTTGGCGAGGCGTAGGAATTCGTATATTCACTATCTTGATTCAATCCAAGGATTAATGATGAAATAAATATGTTAAAAAATGTTTTCTGATGCATAGTATTGATATTGATAAGCATAAGAGCACACACACATATATATATAGATAGATAGATAGATAGATAGATAGATAGATAGATAGATAGATAGATAGATAGATAGATAGATAGATAGATAGATAGATAGATAGATAGATAGATAGATAGATAGATAGATAGATAGTTGTTACATTGATGTTCATATTGTTTATGACTACCTAACTAGGCAACATATGCCTAACGTGTCTCATCTCATGCATTTCAGGTTGAAAGATCGTGTGTTGGATGATATGATTGTCAAGGCAAGACAAGTCACTACAAGCCCTAAAGTAATGTATTTTGACCTTATGAACTCCTAGGAAGGTGGCAAAGTAGTCGAACTAGTCATTTATGCCTATTTTGATATGTTTGTGAGATGCCTATTTTGTAATATGGTGGATGGCCCTAAATGGCCTTTTTGTTTGGCTTAAAGTGGTTAAAAAGTGCCTACTTGGCTCATAAAGTTCAAAACATAGTAAACGAATCTGTATGGTCATGAAATTTGGCATACTAGTAGTTTATACCATTGAATTGTTGTGCGTGAAGTTTCTTTGCATTTGGACATTGTTAAGTAGGTCAAATTGAATAAATACCAGCAAAAATCTGTCATTACAGGTCATACCGTATCGAAACGGGTGATGACGTTTCGATACAGATAAGCATAGTTGAACCTGAGGAATAGGGTGTACTGAAACGGTTCATGGCCGTTTCGAAACATTTTGTCACTGGAATCCCTCGTTTCGATACAGGTTTATAGCGTATCAAAACGGGTCAAAAGAAGTTAACCTGTTTCGATACAGGGCATGCCCGTACCGATACGGTCTAAAGGGTAAAGTCAACAAGGGTTGACCATTGTTCACCTGTTTCGAAATAGCCCTAGGATGTTTCGATACGGGGTTAGTTAAGTTAGTTAAAGGCATATTAAATAGATTGCAATGTTCAAAGTTTAGTCACTAAATTTTGAAAGGTTAAATTGAATGAGCTAATGGAATCCAAATTATATGAAATTCTACAGGTATGTTAATATTGTGATGAATTTCATTGTAGTATAACCAATTGCATCGAAGGACCAATAATTTATCGAATTTACAGTTTGGTCCCTAAAACTTGTATTAGTTGATATTTAGCCCTGATTGATTAATTATTGTTTCGTGGGGATTAATTGGACAATATACATCGAAGTATTGTGTTTTTGAATGTTGTTGATGTAAATGTTAAAATTAAACTAAAGTTTTGTCGCACCGTTTATTGTATTCATCATCGGTATCACCTTCCCACCCGATTCTTGACAAGACCGGGAAGGGGGTGTTACATTTGTGGTATCAGAGCTAGAGTTTAGTCGATTCTAGGACTAAACCGAAGCTTATTCCATTGTTATTGTGTTACTTTGCCACCTAGGAGTTATATATTGCGTATATTGTGACTTGTTGACTAATTCGATCTTTCTTATAGATATGTCTGAAACTAACGAAGCTCACATAGACGAGCTTGCAATCGGCTCCTTGACGCATGGTGAGGAAATTAGAGGAGGAAATCCTCAGAACCCACCACAACCGTAGGACACTCCTGTTCAGGGTACCGAGCCTGCAACACCTACCTCTCAGGCTGAGTGTTACAAGAACATGGCCGACATGTTCAGGAAGTTCATGACTGCTGTGAGGGCCGAACAAGTTGTGCAAACTATCGCTCCTGTTATTCAACACACCCAAGCACCTATTGATAAGCTCTCACAGTACCGAGCTTATACTTCTACCGGGCAAGATGACGACAACCCTGGAGTTGCCTAATATTGGTTGGACAACACCTTACGGATTTTGAATAAGCAATTTCAGTGCTCGGACGAGCACAAGCTTGAGTATGCCATCGCGTTGCAGGCCGATGAGGTACTCCATTGGTGGGAAACTAGCATTTTGATAGTTTCCGAAGACACAGTGACTTTGGAGTTCTTCCTTAGAGAATTCTGCAAGAAATATATCGGTGAATTCTACCTTGCTGAGAGGCGAAGTATCTTCCTCCACCTCAAACAAGGCGGAAAACCGATCGAACAATACATTCATAATTTCTGCAAGTACTGTAGATATGGTGCAGAATATATAAAGAAGGAGGAAGAGAAGTGCAACCCCCTTAGCCCGGCCTAGACGGTTGACCCGAACTACGAAGATTACACGAGGAAAACCAAAGTCAACCCGAAAGTCAACCTTGATTAACGACCCTTTTTTTCCTTTTTAATCTTGTCTAGATACATGTTAAACCTAAGTGAGTACTCATGAAACGTATATGGGAAAGGCACATAGATAGAACAGCAAAGAGGGACTCAATTGCCCTTATTACAAGTTTAGGGACCAAAATATAATTTCTGTAAATTAGAAGGTCATAACTGATTTTAAAGTTACCAATATGAAATTAGTCACATTACATGCTTCTCTGCCAAAATTCAACTTAAATTGACATCTCAAACTCAAGCAATTGCAACTTTAACATTTGGGACTAAAATGTAAAGCTTGCAAACTTCAGCACCATTCAAATAAGTGCCCAACGATCACCTGTTTCGAAACACCCACCTACCGTATCGAAACGCAGGATCGGAATGGCATTGACCGTTTCGATACGCGGGTTGGTTCTGAGACTGGTTCCGAAACGAGGCCTTCCAGTAGCCAAATCATTTCGAAACAGCCTCCAGCCGTTTCGAAACACGAAGGCCATTACATACCCCCGTTTTGAAATGGCAGAGAGTGTTTCGATACGGTTTGCCCAGAAACTGCAGATTTTGCTGGTTTTTCATACACAAACCCATTCAAACTCGTCCTAATGACTTCCTAAACATACCAACAAGTCATCCAACATATAAGGTGCATGTTTAGAACTCCTAAACACATTCATAGCATCAAACATGAAATTCCATATGTCTAGAGGCATGCTTCCTATTATCAAAACCAAGTAGGCAAACAAACTTCAAATCAATCATTAAAGGCCATTTACAATTCAAATCAACCAAGGCACACATGCCACAACCTTAGGGAGTTTAACACATCTCCCAAAACAACACTGAAGTTCCCATTGCCAATTTATCAAAACTAATAGTGTATGAAAACATCACCATACGTGAGCTTGGATTCCCTTGGACACACTTAGCTTCCTTGATGCCCTTAAACACCTCTATTATCTGCATTATTGGTAAAAGAGATCGTAAGCACAATTGCTTAGTGAGACAAGCTCTAACTAAAACCAATACAATAATGCATTTTTAGAAAACACTTTCAACAAAGCTTTAAAATCACATGCTCAACTCTTTCTCATGCTACCTTGCATCATTTTCAAGCATCTCATGCTTCGTTACATTTAAATACATTATATTGGCTTTCAAGTGATAGTTCAAAACCATTTCAACACAAAACACAATCGGATACGCGGATTACAAGCGTTGTCCCACACGCTTCATACACACTACCGGACTACACAAGGTTCACACTCAAGAGCAATCCCTCCATTGATGTGACACTCGTGGTGGAGTATAAAGGTACAATCTCAACCCCTCAACACCACTCATCGGTAGCTGTATAGTTCCACTAACGGGAGTAAGGGACACATAACACAAGATCCACACACGGAATTTACAACCACCGTTGTGATCTTACCTCAATCGTTAGGGTACTTGGATGGAGTTTACGGTACAATCACAACCCCTCAACATCCAAGGCGACTTTACTTACGGTGCACCCAATCCTATAGCCGGCTAACTATATCCGATTCAAGTACTTAAAAACTTTTTCATCACTTGCCAATATACATCAAATACCATCATCAATTCACTGTTTTAAGCATTAATCAAAGCCATTTAACATCATGCATCTCCATGCATCATAACCAAATTAATACATGTCACACCAAGGACCTCTTACCTTGAGCATCCTTCAATACATGGCTTTCAAAACCAGCATTAATCATGCTAAAACATGCTTTCAAAACAGAAATTAAACATGCATTTCATAACTAATGCATCAAACCACATCTTAGCACATCCGAGGGAGTTTTCCGAAAACTTACTCTTGAGCTTAGCTAAGTTGTTTAGACTTAAACTAAGCTCCCAAAACCTCCAAATAATCGTTTCAAAGCTGGAAAACCATCTCCACTCACCAATTACGTTTCACTTGCTTGCCGAAACGCCAATTAAGCTTCCAAATCAACTCCAAAGGTGTCCGAAGATGTCTCCCCTGTTTTAGACACATCAAAGCAGAGGATTAATACATCATCAAGCATTGAAATCTTCAGCCAACACTCCTAAACTCGCTGCTCTACCTAAAACCAACATTTCGGCTACCAAACACAACCGAAATCACCTCCAAACTCTTCCAAAACTTTACCCAGCCAAGTTCCATCACTTCTAATCATTTCTAAACATCAATCACCATAAAAAACAATCCTAAACTCGACCTTATACCTCCAACTATAACAAAACACCAAGAACACCACAAAAACCACCATTTTCTTAAGCAAAAACTTAGGAAACTCAACCTATTCGGGATTGGATTGATAAAACCTCATTTATAACATCATTTAATATCCAAAATACATTAAAGAACCACCTCAAAATAGAGCCCAATCAATCACAACGAAATTCTTCAAGATCTCTTCCAAAATCTTGAGTTTTAAGCCAAAATCATGTTTCTAACATTAAAACCATTTATAAAACTTAGATAAAGGATTGACAACTTGGGAATTTCAGTAAAGAACTGAGTATTTAGAGGATAAGAATAGTCTTACCTCTAAATGATGATTTCTCCTTGATTATGGCCAAATTCCTTGAAAATTCAATGTGGAAATCAAAAGGATATGATGCAATATTGATTAGGAACCAATAGATGATGGAAATCTCCTCAATTGAAGTGAAAATCTATGTGAAAGTTGCTGGAGAAAAAGTGTTTGGATGATGGGATTTTGAGAGAAAAAGAAATGGGAGAAAATTAGAGAAAAGGTAGTTATGAAAATCAAAAGGTAGTTTTCATTTTCTTTTATTTAATTAACTACATTAATTAAATTACCCAAATTAAGGAAAAATCTGGAGAAAAACATTTTGGGTAATTAGCTCCTTAAAGATTCAAAGTTTCAATCCTTTACAAAACAGTCACTACTAAACTTTGCAAAAATCGCATTTTGGTCACTACACCAAAATGTAGTATTTCCAAACCTTATTTTGTAAAATTGATTTCACCACTCTCTTATATATATTAAATAAGGATTTTTTAGATATTTTTCTATATTTTTAAAGAATCCCAAACTAGGCTTTTCCTAAAACCTCCTTTTATATTCGAACCGTTACTCAGACCGGTCCAACCAAACCCTAAACTTCTAATCCCAAAATTGAGGTGTTACAAGAAGTGCCAGATGTTTATTGCAGGGCTCAATGATGAACAACGCCCTATGTTATTGCACTCAGTATCTCCAGTTTCCAATATCTTGTGAATCGAGTTAAGGCCACCGAAGCTGCACAGAGAGCTCAACGAGCTGGTAGGTCGTGAAAGTCCGAGAAAAAGGTTTTGGGATGATTCCCAACCTCCGAGATGGAACAAGAAAGGGAGATATCAAGGTCTTAAACAAAATATCTATCCACAACCCTCTCGTTCTAGGAACATCGAGAGGCCTCAGTCTGTGACATAGTCTTTTGCTAAAGCATCGTTCGTTGATAGCACTAGAGGTTCGAATCGGGGCAACCAGCATCCTTTTTGCAATTATTTTCAGAATATGCATCCAACGGGTCAATGTCGTAAGCAGACTGGAGCCTATTACTATTGTGGTGAGCAGGGTCACTTTATTCGTGACTGCCATTTGAATGCAACCAAATCTGTTGTCACACTGACTACTGCTGCTTCTCATGCTCAATCCTTTCGAGGTAAAGGATTGGAGCAAGGATCATCAGGAACATTTGGACGATCGAGTGGTCCAGGGAAACCCTTTAATAAGCAAGATTCAAAAGCCTCTGCCCAAATGTATCCTGTGAGGATCAGAGCTATATTCACATTCCTTATATGCATTGATTGATCTTGGTTCTACTCAGTCTTTTATAAGTACCATTGTAGTTAAGAAATATAATAGGTCTTTCGAACCAATATCATCAAGAATTTCTGTAACCAATCCCTAAAGAGATTGCGTCATCGTAAGGGTAGTGTGTATGAATTGCCCCTTAATGATCCAAGGGATTCCTTTTCTAGCCAATTTGTTGGCTTTATCGATCCATGAATTCGATGTCATCCTAGGTTTAGATTGGCTTAGTGAGCATCAAACCTGGGTAGATTGTTGTAAAAGAAAATTATACCTTCGAGGTTTGGGTAAGGAAAGTGGCGTACTGATGAATGTGAAGAATCCATCTTTGTATGCTTTGACATTGGAAACCAAAGGCGAATCACAACTACAAGACATTGACATTGTTTGTGAATTTCCTGATGAATTTCCGGGATTGCCCCCAACCCGTGAAGTGGAGTTTGGCATTGAGGTGCAACCTGGGACTACTCTAGTTTCCAATGCACCATATCGCATGGCAGCTGTGGAATTAAAGGAATTAAAGGCTCAGATTCAAGACTTATTAAACAAAGGTTCATTCAGCTGAGCCCTTCGCCCTGGGGAGCTCTGGTTCTCTTTGTTAAAAAGAAAGATGGTTCTATGCGATTGTGTATTTACTACCGACAATTGATTGAAGTAACCATTAAGAATAAATATCCATTTCCTAGAATAGACAACATGTTCGATCAACTAAAAGATGCTTATGTGTTTTCCAAGATCGATTTAAGGTCGGGCTATTATCAAATGAGAGTTAAGGAGTGTGATGTACTGAATACTGCCTTCCGTACAAGATATGGACACTATGAATTCTTGGTGTTGCCCTTTGGGTTAACCAATGCACCAGCGACCATCATGGATTTGATGAATCGGGTTTTTAGACCCTACCTTGATATATTCGTAGTGGTGTTTATAGACGACATACTGATTTACTCAAAGAATGAAGCGGAACACCGTGATCACCTTCGTATTTTGCTTCAGACCTTAAGAGAGAAGTAGTTGTACGCGAAGTGTAACACCCTAGTTTAGCCCCAATTTGTAAACCCTAAATCGTAAAATCCCCAATTGGAAACCCTAGAATTTGGGGAAAATTCGGAATTTAACCTAATTGGAAATAAGAACCTATTTGAATAAATTAAATGTTTGGTGGTTATTTTGTTAGGAGGGCAAAAGTAGAGTATCTGTGCACTGTTCTTCCTTTTCTCTGATAAAATAATAATAAAAAATATCAAAGCTTACCGAAAACCTTTTCCCTCGTTTTCCGTCAAAGCTCCAGCCACGGTGAGGGGGGGGGGCTTTCATCGCTGTTCAAGTGGTTTGAGACCCTCAGAGCGATCGTCGTCACCACGTGAACAAATCTCAGCCGCCGTCACTCGTCGTTGTCGCGTTCCGTCGCCGCCGTTGCCATCGAAAATGTTTGAGTTTCCTTCAGGAACTCCCGCCGCTACCGTCTCGAGTTGGGTAAGTGTCGTGGTCGGGGTTACTGTTGGGCTTCGGGTTTATCATCGCCGTTGTGTTGGCCGTGTCCGACATCAGCGTTGGTTGCGGTCGGTAAGTCGTGGCCGCCGTCGGGTTCATTGGTGGTGTCGTGGGGGGTGGTCGCCGCTGGGATCTGGTTAGGGTTTGGTTGATGTTTGTGAACCGGGTTGGGTTGGTGAACCGGACGGCTGGGCTGAACCGAACCGGCCTGGTTGATTGAGTTGGATGATGTCATCCGCTGTTGCAGTGCTGATGCAGTCAATGATGACTTCATCACAATCAGCGATGACGTCAGCGTTGACTTTGGGTTGACTTTTTTGGATCGAGTCCACCTTTATGTTTTTCGACGTTCTGGTTCCGTTGCCGCTGTCCGTTCCTTCAAATTCGAACCCGAAATGCCTTTTTGGATCAAATTATTTGTTGAGCTCAGATTTTTGTAAAGTGTTGCATCAGAATTTGACTCGGTTGTTTATATGTTCAGGTGACGTGGACTCTGACCCCGAGTTTTTACCTCCTCCTCTACCAGGCAGACCTCCGGTGGCACAATCTTCGAGATCTACTAGTAATATTTCTGTTAAGCGTAGTTTATTCGAATGTGGCATAGTAGAAAGTCTTATATAGTGTTCTTTGTTTTTAGGAGCTGATTCTGTCCGACCTTCCGCTAGAGCTGAGTGTGGGAGACGTCACTATTGACGTTGACTATTTAGATGCCTAAGGTGTGTTCTATGTCTATGCTACATGTCTCTTCTGTCTAATTGCTTGATCTGTATGTTATATGTATATATGTATCTGTATGCTATTCTATTATGTTATCTGATAAACATTGTATGACTCGAATGCTATGATCATGTTATGTAACACATATCGGAATCAGATTATTATGTACATGCATCTTAGTTATTTAACAAGATTGCATTCAGACTCTGAAATCGAATTATATGTCATGTCATTGGGTTGGGATATTGTACGGAGGAAGCTCAGCGACTTCATCCTTCTGGTTGAACTTCACTTCGGATCAGTAGTTCCATCTTTCGGGATGAGTTCTGCTTCGGACTTGGTGTTGCGGTGTAGAGTGGTTCAGGGGAACCTCACTCTTCGGACGGTGATGTAGTTGGGTGCATGTCCTGTTATGATATCTGTATGCTTTGCTTGTAATACTACGAAATATCTGTAAATTCTTGATACGTTGTTTTGTTGTTGGATTGACTTCTGTTATGCACTTTAGAGACACACTGAGCTTTATAGCTGACTCCCCCTTAGTATCTGTTTCAGATTTCCAGACTTAGGTTTCGGTACATGGAGGACCTCGTACGAACATTATTTGATATTATTGATCAGGATGTTTTGTTTTAGACTTATATTTAATTATTTAAGCAATTTCAGATTTGGTTGTAAAAGTGGACTTTGGACATTTATTATTTTTGGGATTTGATAAACTATTTTTAGCATGCTTGTTTTATTATGAAACATTAACGGTTAATTAATATTATTGAATAATAGTTTCGGCACGGTTTTTCATAAATAACCTTACTTGAGGGGAAAGTTTCCAAATCATCAATTTCAATTTTTTATAAACCCTTAGGTCAAAATAGGGGGTTACATTTAGTGTTATAAGAGCAAGGTCACAGCCCTTGGCCTGTGAGGCTCGATAAAAATTTGATTTTAAAGTTTTCAAAATTTTGCATGCATAATAATGTTTTCGGAAACTACGAGATTTTCAGATAAATGTCCGAATTTTAAAGGAGTAATATATGTTTTAATTAAAGTCTCCAAGTACCAATTTTTAATTTAGTATCCTTCTTTTTGTAGATAGACTACTATGCCACCCCGTAGGAGTCCTAGAGCTACGACTGGCCGAGGTCGAGGCCGTGGTCGAGGTCGTACCGCTGCGAATACGAGTGACGTTAATCCTCTTGAGCATTCGCCACCGCATCAGGAGGACCCACAACTTGAGCAGGCTGAGGAGCAACTTGAGGTTCATACGAATGGTCAACAGACTGATCACCCTGATCAGCAGACTCAGAGTGAAGTTCCTCGTGCAGCCGGTAATTGTGAGACTGCTGGAGTTGATGCTGCTGCAGTGCATTTGAAGCTACTTGAGTATCTTCGACAGGGTTCCAAGAGACCCATATCTACTGAGTTTTTGTCTGTTGGGATGTCGATGTTTGTTGGTAAGACGGCTGCATATCCAGCTGACGCATAGTATTGGTTGAAGAAATTACAGCAGTTATTTGATGAGATGGACTACCCTACTGATAGGAAATTAAGAGCGGTTGTATCTTTATTGAAGGTGAAGCTCTGAACTGGTGGGAGGCTAAGAAGAGCGTTATTTCTGCTAGTCGGATCACATGGGATCATTTTCGTTAGGCTTTCCGGGATAGATAGGTTGGGGCAGAGTATCTAGCCAAGTGTCGTGAGGACTTTATAAATCTGAAGCAATATGACATGACCGTGAATCAGTATGAGATCGAGTTTTTGAGGCTAGTACAGTACGTCCCTGGGTTAGTTACTACAGAGAAATAGAAGTGCGACTAGTTTCTGAAGGGTCTGCGACCTTCGTTCAAGACTGGTGTGTCTTTGCATTTGGACAAAGAGTACAAGGATATTACCTTGCGAGCTAGGACTGCTGAACGCAATGAGGCGGAATTGAGGCAAGCTGAGTCTCAGGGTATGGATCGGGGTAAGAGGTAGTCGACCGCGACAGTTCAGTATAGTCAGGGTAACCAGACCAAGAAGAGGGCAAGAGATGAGAGTGATTATCTGAGTTATTCCAGAGCCAGACCAATGACCACTGTTGTTCTGACTTCTAGTGTTGGAGGATCGACTAGCACACGGGGGCCACCGTAGTGTTCTTTTTGCAAGAAATGGCATTCTAGGGAGTGTAGGACACAATCTGGGGCTTGTTTTCTATGTGGGTCTTTCGATCATCTTTCCAGAGATTGTCTGCATGCACCTCTGTCAGCTCATATGACGAGTCCGTCACAAGCATCAGTACAAACTCTTGCTAGGGGTAGAGGTCGAGGTAGACCTGATACTACAGTTTCTGCTGGTAGAGGTAGGCCAGCTCAGAGTGGAGGATCAGCTGGATCCGGGGTGAGACAGCCAGGTTTGGTTTATGCTACCAGGAGACACGAGGATCGTGATGAGCCAGATGTTATTGCTGGTACATTTTCTATCCACTCTATTTCGTATTTTGCATTATTAGATATTGGTTCTACCCATTCATATGTTGCGAGTTCGGTATCTAGGGGACTTGAAATTCCGGTTGAGAATACTATAAATGCGGTTTCAGTTTATAGTCCAGTTGGTGACCATGTCAAGGTTACTAAAGTGTACAAGAATTGCCCTTTAGAGATTCAAGGGAAAATATTCTCCGCTGATTTGATGGAGTTACCTTTCAGAGAGTTAGACCTTATTCTCGGAATGGACTGGTTATCCGCTCATCGAGTCTGTTTGGATTGTGAAAACAAAAGGGCGACTTTGAAAACCTCAGATGGGTGCGAGGTGATTATGGTTGGAGTGCGTAGAGGTTACATGACCAATGTTGTTTCGGCTCTCAAAGTAGAAAAGATGATTCGACATGGGGCTACTGCCTATCTTGCTTATATTCTTGACTCGAGGCAGTCAGATTCTGGTTTGGATAAGATCCCGGTGGTTAGGGATTTTCCAGATGTTTTTCTGGAGGAATTGTCGGGGGTACCGCCAAAGCGTGACGAGGTTGAGTTTGGTATAGATGTATATTCGGGTACAACCCCTGTTTCTATGGCTCCTTACAGGATGGCTCCGGAAGAGCTTAAAGAATTGAAGATTCAGTTGCAGGAATTGCTGGATAGGGGTTTAATCCGACCTAGTGTTTCTCCCTGGGGAGCCCCTGTTTTGTTTGTGAAGAAGAAGGACGGATCACTTCAGCTTTGTGTTGACTATCGGAAGCTGAACAAGCTAACAATCAAGAACAAGTATCCCCTTCCCCGTATTGATGACTTGTTCGACCAGTTCCGAGGAGCTACATTATTCTCTAAGATAGACCTGAGATCGGGTTATTGCCAACTCAAGGTTAAGGATTCTGATGTGTTCAAGACCGCTTTTCGGACTCGTTATGGTCATTACGAGTTTCTGGTGATGTTGTTTGGATTGACTAATGCCCCTGCAGCCTTTATGGATATGGTGAACAGGGTGTTTCAACCCTACTGGACCAGTTCGTGGTGGTTTTCATTGACGACATATTGGTTTATTCTAAATCGGAGGCAGAACATGAAGAACATCTCCGGGTTGTCCTACAGACTTTGTGTGAGAAGCAGTTGTATGAAAAGTTCATTAAATGTGAATTCTGGTTGACCGAGGTTACCTTCTTGGGACACGTGGTTTCTGCTAATGGTATTCAGGTTGATCCAAAGAAGATTGAGGCTATTTTGGGTTGGAAGCAGCCCAAGAATGTTCCTGAGATTCGAAGCTTCTTGGGTTTAGCTGGCTACTATCGGAGGTTTGTGGAGGGTTTCTCGATTATTGCAGCTCCTCTGACTAAACTTCTGAGGAAGGATATTCCTTTTGTCTGGACTGAGGCTCAGCAGACCAGTTTTGAGAAGCTTAAGACCGTGTTGACTGAAGCACCGGTTCTGATTCAGCCTGAGCCTGGGAAGGCCTATACAGTATACAGTGATGCCTTCCACACAGGATTGGGATGTGTTCTGATGCAGGAGGGGAAGGTAGTGGCCTATGCATCTCGTCAGTCGAAAGTGCATGAGTGCAACTACCCCACCCATGATTTAGAGCTTGCTGTTGTGATCTTTGCTCTGAAAATTTGGAGACATTATCTCTACGGAGAGAAGTGCTATATCTTCACCGATCACAAGAGTCTTAAGTATCTACTTATGCAGAAAGAGTTGAATCTGAGACAACGTCGCTGGTTGGAACTTCTCAAGGATTATGACTGTGAGATAGAGTATCACCCGGTGAAGGCGAACGTGGTTGCCGACGCCTTGAGTCGTAATTCTATCTTGGATTTGAAGACCTTGTTTGCTCGAATGAGTTTGTTTGAAGATGGTAGTTTGATGGCAGAACTTCGGGTCATTCCTACGCTGATATCTGATATTCGAGCTGAGCAACCTACTGATCCTTTTCTTATGCATCATATCAGAGAGGTTTCTGAGGGTACATTTGTGGATTATACTATTGATCAGGATGGTGTTTTGTGTTTCTGAGGCCGGTACTGTATTCCGAGGAAATCTGGGTTGAAACAGATTATTCTTCGCGAGGCACCTGACAGCCCCTATTCTATGCATCCTGGTGGTGATAAGATGTATAAGAACCTTCGTCAGAGGTACTGGTGGAAAGGTCTTAAACGGGATGTTGTCGAATTTGTGTCTAAGTGTATGACTTGTCAGAGAGTCAAGGCAGAGCATTTGCGTCCATCTGGGTTGCTTCAGCACATCGAGATTCCTTAGTGGAAGTGGGAGCGTGTGACTATGGATTTTGTCAGTGGTCTTCTGATGACTCCGTCCAAGAAGGACTCCGTCTGGGTTATAGTGGACCGTTTGACTAAGTCTGCTCATTTCATTCTAGTTCGAGTCAACTATCCTTTGAATAAGTTGGCTCGGCTCTATATTTCTGAAATCGTTCGACTTCATGGGGTACCGCTATCGATTATTTATGATCGTGATCCGAGGTTTACAGCGAAGTTCTGGAAGGCCCTTCACTCTACTTTGGGTACCCGGTTGAACTTCAGTACATCTTATCATTCGCAGACTGACGGGCAGTCCGAGCGTGTGATTCAGATTCTTGAGGACATGTTGAGAGGTTGTGTTCTCGATTACAGTGGTAGTTGGGAGGATTTCTTGCCGCTCGCAGAGTTTGCATATAATAACAACTACCAGGCTAGTATCAAGATGGCACTGTATGAGGCTCTATATGGACGTAGGTGTAGGTCACCGATTGGATGGACTGAACTTAATGAGCATAGATGTTGGGACCAAACCTAGTCCGTGAGGCCGAGCAGACAGTTATGTTGATTCGAGACCGGCTTGAGGTTGCTTTTGACAGACAGAAGTCCTATACCGACTTGAGATGTCGAGATCTTGAGTTTGAGGTCGGTGATGAGGTTTTCCTGAAAGTATCTCCTTGGAGGAAGGTACTTCGGTTTGGTCGGAAGGGCAAGCTAAGTCCTCGATATATTGGTCCTGATTTGCGCTTTGAGGAGGAGCCTATTGAGATTCTTGCTCAGGATAAGAAAGTTCTTAAAAGGAAGACCATTAAGATGGTCAAAGTCTTGTGGCGTGGTCGCAGTCATGATGAGGCTACCTAGGAGCCCAAAGCTGTAATCAAAGCTCAATATCCGCATTTGTTTGCTCCTGGTAAATTTCGAGGCCGAAATATATTTCTACAGGGGGAGAGTTGTAACACCCCAATTTAGCCCCAATTTGTAAACCCTAAATCGTAAAATCCCCAATTAGAAACCCTATAATTTGGGGAAATTCGGAATTTAACCTAATTGGAAATAAGAACCTATTTGAATAAATTAAATGTTTGATGGTTATTTTGTTAGGCGGGCAAAAGTAGAGACCCCCTTTGGTAATTTTCCCATTTATCTAGGGTAAACACTCTTTGTTTCTATTTGAGTATCTGTGCGTCGTTCTTTCTTTTCTCTGATAAAATAATAATAATAAAATATTTAAAGCTTACCGAAAACCTTTTCCCCCGTTTTCCGTCGAAGCTCCGGCCAAGGGGGGCTTTCATCGCCGTTCAAGTGGTTCGAGACCCTCGGTGCGCTCATCGTCATCGCATGAAAACATCTCATTCGTCGTCACTCGTCGCGCGTCGCTGTCGCGTTCTGTCGCCACCGTTGCCATCGGAAACGTTTGAGTTCCCTTCGGGAACTCCCACCGCCGCCGTCCTCTGTGAGCGCCGCTGCCGTCTCGAGTTGGGTGAGTGTCGTGGTCGAGGTTACTGTTGGGCTTCGGGTTTATCATCGCCGTTGTGTTAGCCATGTCTGACATCAGCGTTGGTTGCGGTCGGTAAGCCGTAGCCGCCGTCGGGTTCGTTGGTGGTGTCGTGGGGGCTGGTCGTCACCGGGATCTGGTTAGGGTTTGGTTGATTTGGGTGGCTGATATTTGTGAACCGGGTTGGGTTGGTGAACCGGACGGCTGGGCTGAACCGAACTGGCCTGGTTGATTGAGTTGGATGATGTCATCCACTGTTGCAGTGCTGATGCAGTCAATGATGACATCATCGCAGTCAGTGATGACGTCAGCATTGACTTTTTCGATCGAGTCAACCTTTATGTTTTTCGATGTTCTGGTTCCGTTGCCGCTGTCCATTTCTTCAAATTCGAATCCGAAATGCCTTTTTGGATCAAGTTATTTGTTGAGCTCAGATTTTTGTAAAGTGTTGCATCAGAATTTGACTCGGTTGGTTATATGTTCAGGTGACGTGGACTCTGACCCCGAGTTTTTACCTCCTCCTTCGCCAGGCAGACCTCCGGTGGCACAGACCTCGAGATCTAATAGTAAGATTTCTGTTAAGCGTAGTTTATTCGAATGTGGCATAGTAGAAAGTCTTATATAGTGTTCTTTGTTTTTAGGAGCTGATTCTGTCCGACCTTCCGCTAGAGCTGAGCGTGGGAGACGTTACTATCGACGTTGACTATTTAGCTGCCTAAGGTGTGTTCTCTGTCTGTGCTACATGTCTCTGCTGTCTGATTGCATGATCTGTATGTTATATGTATATATGTATCTGTATGCTATTCTGTTCTATTATCTGATAAACATTGTATGACTCGGATGCTATGATCATGTTATGTAACACATATCGGAATCAGATTATTATGTACATGCATCTTAGTTATTTAACAAGATTGCATTCGGACTCTGAAATCGGATTATATGTCATGCCATTGGGTTGGGATATTGTACGGAGGAAGCTCAGCGACTTTATCCTTCGGGTTGAACTTCTCTTCGGATCAGTAGTTCCATCTTTCGGGATGAGTTCTGCTTCGGACTTGGTGTTGCGGTGTAGAGTGGTTCAAGGGAACCTCACTCTTCGGACGGTGATGTAGTTGGGTGCATGTCATATTATAGCTGACTCCCCCTTAGTATCTATTTCAGATTTCCAGACTTAGGTTTCGGTACTTTGAGGACCTCGTACGAACAATATTTGATACTATTTATCAGTATGTTTTGTTTTAGACTTATATTTAATTATTTAAGCATTTTCAGATTTGGTTGTAAAAGTGGACTTTGGATATTTATTATTTTTGGGATTTGATAAACTATTTTTAGCATGCTTGTTTTATTATGAAACATTAAAGGTTAATTATTATGATTGAATAATAGTTTCAGCACGGTTTTTCATAAATAACCTTACTTGAGGGGAAAGTTTCCAAATCGTCAATTTCAATTTGTTATAAACCCTTAGGTCAAAATAGGGGGTTACACGGAGTTCTCTAAGTGTGAGTTTTGGCTCACCAAAGTATCATTTCTAGGACATATCGTGTCGGCTTCGGGTATTCAAGTGGACCAGAAGAAAATCCAAGCTATTGTAGATTGGCATCAACTGAAGAATATTGGAGAAGTCAGAAGCTTCCTTGGGCTTGCTGGCTATTATCTAAGATTTGTGAAAGGGTTTTCTATAATAGCTGCTCCTGTAACTAAGTTATTGAGGAAAGAAGCTCCTTTTGTTTGGACCGAGGTTCAACAACAAAGTTTCGATCAGTTGAAACAAGTATTGACTTATGCACCTGTCCTAACCCAACCTAAGTCCGGAAAGGACTACACAGCCTACAGTGATGCATCGCACCTCGGGTTAGGATGTGTATTGATGCAAGAAGAAAAATTCATCGCTATGCTTCGAGACAAATTAAGCCACACGAAATGAATTATCCCACCCACAACCTTGATTTGGCTGCAGTTGTCTTTGCATTGAAAATCTTGAGACATTACCTCTACGGAGAAAAATTCTATCTCTTCACCGACAATAAAAGCCTTAAGTACCTATTGACTCAAAAAGAGTTGAATCTTCGGCAACGGAGGTGGATGGAACTCCTTAAAGATTACGATCCGGACATTGATTACCATCCGGGCAAGGCCAATATTGTAGCTGATGCACTCAACCGCAAACATTTTCCTTATAAGCATTGACAATAAATTTGGAGTTATATGTAGTATGTAGTACATTAACTCATCGTAATATTGTTATATTGTAGCCCCTCGAGCAATTAACGCTCACTTCTGAATTTGGAAGCATCGTTGTATTGTAGCTGAACTTCAAGTTCAATCTACCATCGTTCCACGAATCAAGGGCTTACAAGAGCAAGACCCTGAGTTTCAATCCATAATGTCTAAGCTATCGGACAACCCCGACTTCAGAATTAATCCTGAAAGACTCTTGTGTTTTCATGATCGAGTCTGTGTACCTAATGATAAATCTCTTCGCACTGATATTCTCTTTGAGGCTCATTCGAGCTCTTTTTCTGTTCACTCCGGGTCTGTAAAGATGTATAAGGACCTACGTGAACTCTATTGGTGGCCAGGCATGGAGCAGGCCATAGTTGATTTCATTTCAAAATGCTTCACGTGCCAACGTGTTAAGGTAGAACATTGTGTTCCTACCGGATTATTGCAGCCTATTGGTCAACTGAAATGGAAATGGGAAAAGATCACTATGGATTTCGTCAGTGGTCTGCCATTAACTCCCACAAAGCATGATGCCATATGGGCCATTGTAGATCGTTTCACGAAGTCAACCCATTTTATACCGGTTAGAATGGACTACGGTATCTCCAAATTAGCTGACTTGTATATCAAAGAAGTAATCTGACTCCACGGAGTACCTAAGTCTATTATCGCCGATCGAGATCCCCGATTTGCATCTTGATTTTGGAGAACCTTACAAGGAGTTCTAGGCACCAAAATTAATCTTAATACAGCTTTTCACTTTCAATCTGACGACCAGTCAGAAATGGTAATCCAGGTAAATCATCGAAAAACTTGTTCATTGACACCTTAGAAATTTGCATTGTTATTGAACCTCCCTATACAGATCTTGGAAGACATGCTTCAGGCATGCATTATTGACTTTGGTGGAACTTGGGAGAAATCTCTACCCCTTGTCAAATTTGCCAACAATAATAGTTACCAATCATTAATCCAAATGGCGAGGGATGTGTATTAATATCGGTCATATTGGCAAGGCGGAGGGACTAGACCATTCATTGACTTGGCGAGGCGTAGGAATTCGTGTATCCACTATCTTGATTCAATCCAAGGATTAATGATGAAATAAATATGTTAAACATTGTTTATTGATGCATATTATTGATATTGATAAGCATGAGAGCATATATATATAGATACTTGTTACATTGATGTTTATATTGTTTATGACTACCTCACTAGGCAGTGTATGCCTAACGTGTTTCTTCTCATGCATTTCAGGTTGAAAGATCGTGTGTTGGAGGATCTGATTGTCAAGGCAAGACAAGTCACTACAAGCCCTAAAGTAATGTATTTTGACCTTATGAACTTATAGAAAGGTGGTAAAGTAGTCGAACTAGTCGTTTATGCCTATATTGATATGTTTGTGAGATGCCTATGTTGTAATATGGTGGATGGCCCTAAATGGCCTTTTTGTTTGGCTTAAAGTGGTTAAAAAGTGTCTACTTGGCTCATAAAGGTCAAAACATAGTAAACGAATCAGTATGGTCATGAAATTTGGCATGATAGTAGTTTGTACTACTGAATTGGTGTGCGTGAAGTTACGTTGCATTTGGACATCGTTCTGTAGGTCAAATTGAATAAATACCACAAAAAATATGTCATTATAGGTCAGACCGTATCGAAATGGGTGATGGCATTTCGATACAGGTAAGCATAATTGAACCTGAGGAATAGGGTGTACCGAAACGTTTCATGGCTGTTTCGAAACATTTTGTCACTAGAATCCCTCGTTTCGATACGGGTTTATAGCGTATCGAAACTGGTCAAAGTCAAAAGAAGTCAACCCGTTTCGATACAGGGCATGCCCGTTTCGATACGGTCTAAAGGGTAAAGTCAACAAAGGTTGACCATTGTTGACCCGTTTCGAAACAGCCCTAGGATGTTTCGATACGGGGTTAGTTAAGTTAGTTAAAAGCATATTAAATAGATTACAATGTTCACAGTTTAGTCACTGAATTTTGAAAGGTTAAATTGATTGAGCTAATAGACTCCAAATTGTATGAAATTTTACAGGTGTGTTAATATTGTGATGAATTTCATTGTACTATATCCAATTGCATCGAAGGACCACTAATTTATCAAATTTATAATTTGGTCCCTAAAACTTGTATTAGTTGATATTTAGCCCTCATTGATTAATTATTGTTTCGTGGGGATTAATTGGACAATATACATCGAAGTATTGTGTTTTTGAATGTTGTTGATGTAAATGTTAAAATTAAACTGAAATTTTGCCGCACCGTTTACTATATTGATCATCGGTATCACCTTCTGACTCGATTCTTGACTAGACCGGGAAGGGGTGTTACATATAGTGTATTCATAATTATGTGAGGATTGTCCGGGCTCAAATATCAAAACAAGAGGAGAATATGAGGAGCTCAATTAAGGAGTTGCAGGTAGCACTTGAGGTTAGTACACCTCGAACTCTAAAATACTTCATGAACATCATAAGTGTGATTGCTTTGCTTGTTAGTGCTTGCTAAATAGGTAGATGAATAATAAGTTTGTGTAGAGACCAGTATTATGAGACTTGATATTTTGTGATGCAAGATGACGTTGAGAATATTTCAAGACTCGTATGAGCTTTTGAGGTCGTGTAGGATTGTTCGGATGTTCGTATAAATATTTGATGACTGTATGATTTATATAATGTGATGCTTGGATGCTAGTGGTATGGAAATTGACGTGTTTTATATGAATTATGCCTAAGGAATAAATGATATATGCATCAAGATCCTTGTTTTCATACCATTTTGCTATAGCATTTGCCTATTCTTGAGCCCATATCATAGCATTTAGACTGCATTTAGGTTGCATTTTCTTCTTTTAGGTGCATCTTTATTTTTTGCTAGTTATTAGTCCATGTTGAGGGGTACTTCTCGGAAGGTTGGTTTTTGGTTTGATAATGTGCAGGATGGGAGTCTAGCGAGAGAAAGCTGGCACCGAGAATTGCTATAGCATAGTGGAAGTGGATATTGGCCAACACGTGAGCTGTGAAGACACGTGAGCTGCAGAAGCACGTGAATATGTAGAAAAGGACAACCTAAAATGTGCAGCAGTCGGTACCCACCTGCAGACTGTCCTTCTTGTCCCATCGTGGTAGAGCTTGTCGGTGGATATTCCTTGGGATTATCAAGGAATCTTTAGGGAGCAAACCCTAGAAGCCTCTACTATATAAAGAGGGAGAGAAGCATAGAAAAGAGGGGGTAGAAGAAAGCAAAGAGAGAGAAAGTTGTGAGCTCCAACTTGGTGTCCTCCATCGTTGAAGCTCCAAGGAATGGCCTCGCCGGCCTCGAGAGAGGCGGGGGGCCTAAGACAGTCGGGCAGTCCATGGCGGAGAGGGAGTTCACCTTTCTTTTTGTCACTTTAGCATTTCTTGTTTATTTCTTTATCTTTGGGGATGTTATCACAATGATTCGTTGGATGATATTGCCCAACCACGAACTGTTTTAGGTGGCTTGGGTTTGATGGATGATTTTATTTTGAGTAATTTTTAATGCATGCTATAGTTTTCCAGTTTTTATCATATTCTATTCTTTGCTTATGCTTTTTATTTCCTTAAAGTTGTAAGAGCCCTCAAGAGTTGGTCGTTCTTTAAGTGTTTGTTGAGGTTAGTAATCGAGAGAGCTAGCCTTAGAACCCTCATAAGCAATGGAGTGGCTGTCGAGAGGCAGACTCTAACCTACCATAGAGATAAGTGATAGGTTTCAAGGGCTAAAAAGGATAGTTCGTGAAGGGTAGTGGATAAGAGTTTACGCCGAGAGGTATGGCTGTAGCATTTCTGACTCCCAGTTTCCTGGCTAGAGATAGTTTAAGAACACTTTTAGCAAATCCCTCATAGCATAGAAGATAGCTGAAAAGCCTTAGTATTGTTAAAAAGCTTATTTTAGGTTGTCCATCATACCCAGTCAGTCGTTCCGTAGTGAGTTTCGCATACGAAGGGGGACTTGTTCATCATATTATTATCTCATCTTTCTTTGCACTATTTTGCTACATCAATATTTTACACCATCTCTTTTACTATAGCATTGTCACCTGCAAAAAGTTCATTCAATATTGTTATAGCAAACCGTGAATACCTCCAATCCATGTGGAGATGATACTCACTCACTTTATTACTCGTTCGACTTGTTTACTTACACCATATTTGTGTATCATTTATAGTACATCGCACGCAAGCAAAACGTTTTTGGCGACGTTGTCGGGGATCGGCAATTGGTTGTTTACGGTTTTTGGTTTATATTACTTGTTCCTTTTGTTTTTGTACATATTTATTTTGGGTTTTTCATTTTTCTTTTCAGGCGTCTTGCTAGTGCGTGACCAGAAGAAGACCTAGAGGACCTCTACAATCACATATTTCTGAAATTGAGCATTTCTTGCGACACATAAGACATGTTCAAAGAGAAGAGACCAGAAACATGAATGGAGAGATACCACAACCTCCAGGTAACGGAGATGCTATGGAAAATGGCCAGGGAGAAGCGGATCTACCTCGAGACATTAGAGATCATTTGACTCCTATCTTGGACGATCTCTATCCCGAAATAGTAGCTCCAGAAATTCAGGCAGCCCAGTTCGAGCTTAAACCTGTTGTGTTAAACATGTTGAACACTATTGGTCAATTGGGAGGTATGCCTCACGAAGATGCAAGACAACATATCCGTGCTATCTTAGAAGTTTGTGACTCGTTCAGACAGCAAGGAGTGCACAAGGATGTGCTAAAGCTTAAACTGTTTCCATATTCTTTTCGTCAAGCTGATGACAAATCCATGTACGAGTGTTAGGATCGATTCAAGGGATTATTGAGGAAGTGCACAAATCATGGTTTTCATGATTGGACCCAAGTAGTTATGTTCTATAATGGAGTGAATGCTCCTACAAGGATGATGTTAGATGCTTCAGCAAATGGGACCTTGTTAGACAAATCATCGAGGGAAACATTCAACATTCTTGATAGGGTAGCCAACAATGACTACCAGTTTCCGACCACAAGGATTGGAACGGGAAGGAGAACCCAGGTAGTTCGAGACAGTGAAGCTGATGACTCGGTAGCCACCTAATTAGCTACTATCACCGATATGCTAAATAACCTCCAACGTCCCATCAAAGTCAAGGAAGTGAAGTCTGCAACCTCATGTCTCAGATGCGATGGCAATCACCATTTGAGTGAATTCCCTGACAATCATGAGTCAGCCAACTATGTGGGGAATTATAACCGCAACAACAATCCATACTCTAATACCTACAACCCATGATGACGTCAGCATCCAAATTTTAGGTGGGGTAATTAAGGGCACAACAATTTTGCACAGCGAACGCCACAACAAAATCTGATCGAAGCACCACCTTCTAACCAGATGATGCCATGGCAAGGTCACAAGGGAGCAGCATCTTCATCAAACAGTTCGTTGGAGACTACATTGAAACAATTTATGGCTATGACAAAATATTTAATGGGAACCACGAAAGTTTTGCTACAGGACGATGCAAAAAACATTAAGAATCAATGAGCCTTATTGCAAAGCCATGGTTCTTCTCTCAGAGCCTTAGAGACACATGTTGGTCAGATAGATCAAACCTTACATGCGCGACCTCAAGGGAGTCTGCCTAGTGACACTGAAGCCACTAAGCACCATAGCAAGTAGCAATGCAGCGCGCTCACATTACGGAGTGGAAAGGAAATTAAGAAAGAAGATAAGTTTGGGGAAAAGGAGAAGGAGGAATCTCAGCCCAACTTGCCTCACGAAGAAGATAACTCACAAGACCCTCTAGGTGAAGAGAATGATGTGATAGAAGTCGTAGCAAAAGAAACACGAGAGGAGGAGCCTGCTTTTGCTACAACAAAAGATGCAACTCAACCAGTCCAGATAAATGAAGTTAGACCCCCACCTCCTTTTCCTCAACGACTCAAGAAGCAGAAAGAAAACCTTCAATTCTAGAAATTCATGGATATCCTAGACAAATTACATATCAATGTCCCATTTCTAGAGGCCATTGATCAGATGCCAACATATGCCAAGTTCCTTAAGGATATAGTTACAAAAAAAGAGGAAGGTCGAAAAGCAAGAAACTATCGCTATAGCAAAAGAATGCTATTCTATGTTGAGTAAGTTGCCACCTAAGAGGAAGGACCCATGTAGCTTTGCTATCCCATGCTCTATTGGCGATAAGTTTGTTGGAAGAGCACTTTGCGATTTGGGATCAAGTGTTAACTTGATGCCTAAGTCGATTTTTCTGAAACAGGGAATACGAGAGGCACAACCCACCAAGGTTGTGCTATAGCTAGCAGATCACTCTCATGTTCGCCCAGAAGGAAGAATTGAAGATGTCGTGGTAAAAGTGGACCGATTTATCTTTCTAGCCGACTTCTTAATCCTCGATTGTGGAGCTGACAACAACACACACATTATCTTGGGTAGGCCATTTTTAGCCACGGGGCGAGCTTTAATCGATTGTGAGAAGGGTGAATTCACGATGCGAGTGGCTGATCAAACGGTCACGATCAATATTCATGACACCCTCAAGTATGCAGACAATCCAGGAGTATGCCCATATATTCATGCTACAAAACATAATGGAACTGCTGAGTTTTGTTGTAGCAACGAGATGCAAATGGAAGAGTTTGAAGCACTCTGCAAAGATGATGATTCAGACCTAGAAGAACTCTCAAGGAAACTGGAGCAGTCTAGTCGACTCGAAGCTAGACCAGGTACGCACTTTGAACCTCTTGATTTTTCAAAATTTGTACCTCCTAAGCCTTCCCTTAAGCATGCACCCACTCTAGGACTGAAACCTTTGCCATCACATCTTAAATATGTTTACTTAGGGAGCAATGAAACTTTGCCTGTGATAATACCATCTAGTCTCACACCTAAGCAAGAAAGTAGCTTAGTAAATATGTTGTTACAACATAAAAATGCGCTAGGGTGGACTATGGCTGATTTGAAGGGTGTAAGCCCTACTATATGTATGTACAAAATTTTTCCTGATGATTGTAACAACAATTCTGTTGAGCCCCAGAGAAGATTAAACCCAATCGTGAAGAATGTGGTGATGAAAGAAATAATTAAGTGGCTTGATGCTGGAGTAATCTACCCAATATCCGATAGCTCATGGGTCAGCCCGGTGCAATGTGTACCGAAGAAGGGAGGTGTGATCGTGGTAAGCAACGAGGAGAATGAGCTATTGCTTACTAAAGCGTCACGGGGTGGAGGATTTGCATGGACTATAGGAAGCTCAAGAAGGCAACCAAGAAGGACCATTTTCACCTCCCATTCATTGATCAGATTTTAGATCGACTAGCGGGCAAGGCATTATACTGCTTCCTCAATGGGTATTTTGGGTACAATCAAATTGCTATAGCACCCGAAGACCAAGAGAAGACGACTTTCACATGCCCTTATGGAACTTATGCTTTCCGTAGAATGCCCTTTGGTCTCTACAATGCCCCGGCAACTTTTTAAAGATGTATGTTGGCTATTTTTTCAGACATGGTCAAGGATTTTTTAGAAATTTTCATGGATGACTTCTCGGTCTCTGGAGAAGACTTCGACACATGCTTGGGCAATCTCGCCAAGGTTCTAAAGAGGTGTGAGGAAGTTGACTTGGTGCTCAATTGGGAAAAATGCCATTTCAGGGTAACGGAAGGAACGGTCTTAGGCCACAAGATCTCGAAGCAAGGGATAGAAGTTGACAAAGCAAAGGTCGAGGTCATTGAAAAATTGCCTCCCCTACTATTGTCAAGGGAGTAAGAAGCTTTCTAGGGTATGATAGCTTCTACCGGAGATTCATCAAGGACGTTTCGAAGATCTCAAAGCCGCTATGCAATTTGCTACAACAAAATCAACCATTTGTGTTTGACAAAGATTGCCATAGCGCATTTCAAGAACTGAAGGAGAAGCTAATCTCAGCACCGGTTGTCATTCCACCTGATTGGAATGAGCCATTTGAGCTGATGTGTGATGCAAGTGACTACGTTGTCAGTGCAGCACTTGGACAACGTCGAGGTACACTCTTTCATATTATTTATTATGCTAGTCGCACTTTGAATGATGCACAAAGCAATTACACCACTACTGAGAAAGAATTTCTTGATGTAGTATTTACCTTTGATAAGTTTAGGTCATACTTGATAGGCACTAAGGTTATAGTTCATACCGATCATTCAGCCATCGAGTACTTAGTGACTAAAAAGGATGCTAAGCCTAGACTTATTAGATGGATACTCTTGCTACAAGAATTTGATTTTGAAGTTAGAGATAGGAAAGGATGTGAGAACCAGGTAGCTGATCATCTATCTAGGCTAGAAAATGCTATCGCATAAAGGTAGTGAATATGAAATTAAGGAGGAATTCCCTGATAAGAAACTATTGTCTGCTACGGCAATTCCATGGTATGCTGATATAGTTAATTATATTGTTAGTGGTATTTTGCCTCCTGATTTATCTAGCCAGGGACTCAAGAAATTCAGACATGATGCAAGATTCCACTATTGGGATGAACCCTACTTGTTCAAGCAATGTCTTGATCATATCATAAGGAGATGTGTTCCAGAGGAAGAATACCATAGCATTTTGTACCATTTTCATTCATCACCATGTGAAGGGCATTTTGGTGGTGCTAGGACTGCTACAAAAATTCTTCAAGCAAGATTCTATTGGCCTACACTTTTCAAGGATGCACACGAGTTCTACAAGACTTGTGATAGATGCCAAAGAACGAGGAACATCTCTATGCGGAATGAAATGCCACTACAAAATATTCTAGAAGTTGAAATCTTTGACGTGTGGGGAATTGACTTCATGGGCCCGTTTCCTGCATCATATGGAGAATTATATATTTTGCCAGCAGTCGACTACGTGTCAAAATGGGTGGAGGTTGTTGCCACCCTGAGGAACGATTCCAAGACGGTCATGAAGTTCCTTCACAAGAACATCTTCACAAGGTTTGGAGCACCCCAAGCCATCATCAATGATGAAGGAACTTACTTTGACAACAAACTTATTGCTAAAGCATTACATCGATATGGAGTCAGGCACAAGATTGCTACAACATATCATCCGCAGACGAACGAACAGGCTGATGTTTCCAATCGTGAAATCAAGCAAATCTTGAAGAAGGTGGTCAACCATAGGAGAAAAGACTGGTCCCCCAATTTGGATGAAGCACTATGGGCATATAGAACAACCTTTAAGACGCCTTTGGGCATGTCACCCTTCAAGCTCGTATTTGGCAAGGAATGCCATCTACTCGTTGAGCTTGAACACAAGGCTTATTGGGCAATTAAGAAACTCAACATGGATGCCCAACTAGCTGGTGAAAGAAGGTTGCTAGAGCTTAATGAGCTGGAAGAATTTCAAGCACAAGCATATGAGAATGCCCGCATTTACAAAGAGAAAACCAAGAAATGGCATGACTAACATATTTTGCCAAGGAATTTCGTAGAAGGTCAACAAGTGCTTCTCTACAATTCCAGGCTAAAGCTTTTTCCTGGAAAGCTGAAATTAAGATGGTCAGGACCATTCATTATACACAAGGTGTACCCTCATGGCGTGGTTGATATCAAGAAGTTGGACGATGATGAAGTCTTCAAGGTCAATGGACAACGCCTGAAGGTGTACAGTGGAGCCCCTATCCTCAGAGACAAGTCACACCTTGATCTACACGATCCTTGAAAGTTTGATTCTCTAAACTCTATCCTTTATGCTATAGCATGTTCATAAATAATGATTTTCATTTTAGTTTAGTTTTTTGCGTTATCTTTGTCTTTATTTTCTTATCTTTTCACATGACCCTCGTACAAGCTTTCTCTTTTATAGTACCTTGTCAGGCACAGAGGCAGGTGAGCATAGTCACCTACAGGGTTGGTAGCAAACATGCAAAGGACATGGAGTTCTGTTTTTATCCACTTTATGGAGTACAAAAAAAAGGAGGAAAGGTTTTATCCGAAAAGTGGGAGAGGGGGAATAAAAAGAAAAAAACAAAAAACAAGGGAAAAGTGAGAGAGAGAATATTCATCCAATTAATGTGGTAAAATCCTAGCCACAAAACCTATTTATTCTCTCTCCAGCCATCACCCATCACATTAACTCCCAACTTTTTTCTCTCCCTTGAAGCCGACACACGTCGCCATCACCCCCTCTTCCATTCAATTCATTTGTTTCCTCCCCTCACCTTTTTCAACTTCCCACACTTTACCATCATCACCAGTCCCTTCATCTTCTTCATAATCTTCTTCAACACTCAACCCTTTTCTTCTTCCTTTCCATCTTTTCTATTTTCTCCAAATAGTGAAAAGTCTTCATCACATTCCCTTTAAACTTTCACACCTCCCTTATTTTCACTAAAATCTCCATGACACGTTGCAAAAACGCTCCTAAAACTTCTAATCGCCCAAAAAAACCCCAGCTCCTGGAGATTACTAAGTTCGTCGATGGTGCTACAAAGGATCGATGGAAGAAACTGAAGTATAGAAACGTTCTTCCTGGGTTAGGGTTCAAATACCCTAAGGAAGGGGAAGACCAGTTCGACCAAGCTATCATGGACATCATCGGTAGGCATGAATGAAAGTCATTTGCTGCCCACCCCGATGAAATTTGCATTTCACTAGTCAAGAAGTTCTACGCTCATCTCACAAGCCCCACTCAGTCCACTGTCTACTTGCGTGGCAAGCAGATCAAGTTCACCGCTGCAACAATCAACAAGTACTACGGGTTGAAGCACACCGTGGACCATCACACCACCTTCATGACGACTATGGACCCGCAAACACATTGCGAAGTTTTGGAAGACATTTGTTTCGAGGGCACAATGCTGGACAATATCATATCGGTAGAGAGAGGCCACCTCAAGCCAGAGGCTAAGGTATGGAATCACGTTTTGCAACACAAGATAATGCCCATGTTGCACACAGCCACTGTCCATATTTCTAGGCTATTTCTTCTCCACTCTATACTGCATGGTAGACAGATAGATATAGGAAAAATTGTAACCCCCTAGACCCGCCTATGCGTTACAACGGATCCTAGAAAGTCACATTAGGGTCACAAGAACGACCCACAATAAAAATTCACATAAAAACATTTTTTTTCTCAAACACTTATTAAATTGTAACGGTAACCTCTATTTAACATACCCTTTCCTAAAATCTTTTAAACATATAACAGGATTTAAAAAAAACGTTTTACAGACACTATCATAAAATAATACATAACATGCATGCCCACTAACTATGTCGGTACCGTACTCCAAAAGTAACACCGAGAGAACTCCAACGATGTTGTCGGTCATCGAGCAATGTTAGGTTTCTTTTAACCTGCGATGGTAAAAACAGCGTGAGCTTCGAAAAGCTCAGTAATACAGAACTACCAATGGATGCTATAAGTAACATGTAGATATATAGTAGGCATAACACTGTCATAATGTTTCGGGGAACAATAGGCTCCAAAAATACGGTCAGATATTTCAAAGAAGCGGTATACATGAAGATAATAGAATTACTCTTTATTCAATCACTGAGTATCCTGCTAGGAATATATAGACCGAAGAGTTGGACAAGATATGGATTGCGATAGTTAAAGCAGAGGCTTAGTGTGTGTTCCAACAGTGCAAAGTTAACACACACAAAGTAACGCTGTGGTGAACGCTATTTCACGGTTATATGATTTTAACGATAAGGTTCATTTTAGATTTTCTATCTACCCTCCAACCAAACTTCGGTATGCAGTTCTCCAGAACTGCAACTATCACGGGCATTAACCTAGGCCCATTGGGCGTAGGTGCCAGCCTAAAGGGATACCTTAGGTACGGTAAGGAATAACCCTAGCCGAAGCATAGGAACCTAAAATGGTAAGGAATTACCAGCCTGATCAGGGCTGAACCTACGGTAACTTCATACCCTATCCCAAAATATCTCGGTAACGGTATAGGTAGTGACAATAGTAATCGGTAGTAATCGGTGATAGTCGATAATGATCGATAATAATAATATTCGGTAGCATTCATTGTTAATCAGTAATAACAGTGAATATAAAGTAAACTTTAGTTTTCGATTAAACGATAACTAGCGAGCATAGAAATTTTTATTTTATTTTCTTTTCCTCTTTCTTTCTTTTTTTGTTCAGATACATAGGTATATTTCGGTTTGATAAAAGCCATATTTCGTATCGAAAGACAACCTAAGGTTCAGGACGGTAGAATATTTATGTGCACTCGGAACACACTAAAAGGAACCATTTATTTCTCAGAGATACTTGGTATTTACAAGGAGAGATGAAGCACTGAACTTTTGACAATTCTGAACCGATTTCAGAGACGATGTCCCTATCTCAAAGGGGGCCTTGTAATCAATGTTTTCGATCAAGCATTCGAAAATTGATACGATACGATTGGTTAGGATCTCAAATGTGTCAAGATTGTTCTGATCATTTTACCAATAAGGGCATTTTGGTCATTTAACACTCCGAGGCAGTTCCATAATCTGATCCCGAAGGGATAGGTCAATGATTTGTCGCGCTGAAGATTTCCGACGGTTTACTAGGCTTCAAAGACCTTTCCACTATACTCATCTCGCCAATACATTACTTTCCAAGCATTCAAATCGGTGCACTTTCCCTGTGTTCACTGTTTAATTTTGACTGTGTTATACATATGTTTGAATCGCTGTCACATTATCTCGAAACATGCCTCGAGAGGTTGAACATGCAATTATGCCAATTTGGGTATCAAGAAATGATTGAAATACTTAACCCAAACTTCAACCCATTTGAATATTGCAATCACTTGCGTGCGATCAAAAGTTCAAGATTTCGAAGCTTTTATTTATCTCAGTCGAGAGGGCATCCCAATTATTTAATGTGTAGTCGTTCACGTTCTTTCGGGCCTTTTGAACCACTTAATCATCTTAATCACTAGTTTATATCTCGTCATATGGTTAGTTCGGCAGTTTTGGGTGCCCGGTAGCATCTTAGTCTCTTTTAGCCAATTCGTACATGTCGGTATTTTCAATTCTTTCAATTATTTCGGTCCTTTCGACCATTTTCCAACCATCCATTATTTCCAAAGCACGAGGATAGACCCATCATCTCTGTTAATTTAGAAATTCCAATGCCCAAGCACATTTTGGTCATTTGATGACTCGATTGTATCGGTATTTTAAATTCTTTTACTCGATTCAGCCAGTAATAGCAATTATGTATCTTCTGATAGTTTGATTGATCTGAACATATAAAGAGTTTCCCCCACAAATTTATCTTCAGAGTTTATTCAAGATTTACGCTAAATTCGAGTGCTTATCTTTCTTGAATGATTAAGTCTTATTATCGCATCTCTCTGAGTAATTCGAGACTTTTAGATGAATCAATTGTTTTACCGGATTTAGTGTAGGTTTCAGCACCACTTTCATTATCATGGGTATTTTTGTCATTTTCACATCGAGGGCATTTTCGTAATTATATACTCCAATATTCTGTTGTTTGACAAATTAACATTATTAATCGATTTTGGAGATTGATTGCCTCATTAATTATTTGTTGGATTCTAGATTCTTTGATTTATCATCTTTCTCATTCAATTATTCCAAACCTATCTTTAACGTCGTACATTTTCATATCCGGTTAGACTTAAGCAGAATTAACGGTACTCATCATCATATGTGTGTATGTGTTAACTGAATACTAACATGTTCACGAGCATACAAGAGGTAACAGTGTATTACCTTGAATCCTTGCTATATAGGTCAACCATGGTACTCCATTCGATCAAACTCGAACCTGAATTCAATGTCCTTTACTTCTCGAATACGAAGACACATGAATACCTTCAATTAAATATAATCCATAACCAATCCTTAATTTGATCAAATAACTCTTAAATTAAAAAAAAACTAAACATATGCTTTCTCGGGTTCAAAGTCCAATTTGAAGGCTTTCAGGTTAGAATTTCACGAAACAGGCTTCAAAAACGGACTCTGGACGTCGAAAAACATAAAATAAATCTTTTCGAAATTTTTTGACTTTTGGGTCAAAGTCAACGCTGACGTCAGCAGTCAAAGTCAACGCTGACGTCATGCTGACGTCACTGGTCCAATGGCTGACTCGGCGAGTTGACTCACTGGGTTGACTCGGGCGAGTTGACTCACTGAGTTGACTCGGTCAACGGGCCGGGTATGGGTCAACGGGTACGGGTCGGGTCGGTTACACGGATTTGGGCTAAAGGCCGTTGGGCCTTACACGGGCCGACCCACTTCCTAAATCTAATAGGCCTGACTCGATTCATTGGGCCAGACCGGTTCTGATCAGACGGGTTCACTTACCTTTCGGATTGGCTTCGCCGGCCGGTCACCGGAATTGCTCGTCGAATGCCCCAAACTGTCAGAATCTGCCAAAAAAATGAGAGATCTCATAAATAAAACTTCAACAATCCGAAAAATACACTTACAAAGCTGGAATCTAACCGGACGACCCACCAACCGGCGACGAACGGACGACCTGAGGGTAGGGTTTTGATCGCGATGATGCAAGGAGCTCAGGGACGGTGACGGTGCAACGAAAAGACGACGGCAAGGGTCCAAAAATGACGGAAACTCTTGAGTTTCCTTCAAACTTTTCAACCCAACTTCTACGGCAAAAAGGCCGGTGGTGCTGCGCGTGGCTGATGGGTTTCGGGCGGTCTTCAATGAAGATCACGATGGTGATGGCGGTGGGCACCACCGTCGAGCGGTGGCCGAGATCAACGTAAAAACAGAGGCGACGGTTTGGGTTTCTTGTCGGAGCTTCAAACGGAATTTTCCGGTGAATGACGGTTCGATTACGCGCGTGGTGGTTATGGTTGTGATCGTGGCGACGTGACGCCTCTGGCGATGTAAGCGGTGACGGAGATCAACGGCGGCCGATCGAGAAGGTGAAAGGTCACCTTTAAAATCCGTAGAGATCTGATATATTTTTTTCACATCTAGAATGTTCATTGGTTTCAGGTAGGTGAGGGGTCTCACTTTTATTCGTTATTGGATTAGACAATGGAACCATAGCTTAAATAAAAACTGGAGTAAACTAAGGCCGTGAATTGCCTTAGCTCAGATGGTTAAAGCTTGGGTTTTACCTAGCATAGGTCACGGGTTCAAGCCTTCACAGCCACACTTACTTTTTTTCTTTACTTGCTTCCCTTATAAGCCTCTACTCTTTATTTTAGGGTGTTACAAAAATTATTGGTGATGAAGTTTATGCTAGCTTAAAGAGGCCTCGTAGTCCTTTAGTGTTTCCTAACCTGATAACAACCCTGTGTAAGAGGAAGGACATCTTTGTAGACGATCTTGTGGATGTGAAAAATTTTAGGAAAAACAGGTCTCACACCAGCCCTAGTCACTGAGCTCCGAGGATTCAACGAGGATGTCCCTCAGCAAACGGTGGAGGGGGCGCTAAAAGTTTTTCAGCAGCAAGGGTAGCTACATTGGTGGCCACGACAAAAGAGTTGAGTGCTAAGCTCAATCTGATGAAAGCACATCAGCTGGCGTACTTTAAGTATGCCCACCATCGTGATGGTGCTATAGCATCGTGCTTCACCAAATATCGAAAGTTATTGAATTAAATGTTCGTAAAGTCAATAATTGATATTAAATGATTAAATACATTAATAAACAAACCTTAATAACTTTCATAAGATTTAGGGATCAAATGAAGCCTCGTAACTTCGTATTTCGCTATTATAGTACGAACTCGTGAGTATGGTATTGGTACGAGCTTCGACTGCACCGATACTCTATTTGATGTTGTATCGGTATGAGTCAACTCGTACTAATACTTGAGAAATTTGAGATTTCCAGTGAGTGATTTTAGTATCAGTACGCGTGTGTGTACTGATATCGAGGGTACCACATGGTACTCGTGTTCGAGTACCATACCCGCTAATCCGAATAGTCTATAATGGTAGCTAACGATGAGAATCAACATGTGAGATTATTGAATTAACAACTCAGTAATGTAAAATAAACGATGTGTTGATGATTAACAACAATAGGGAGATCCTTGGGATCACGTTGCTTGTATGTCAGGTAGGCATTTGACTGGTTGATTCACCTTTGGTTGATGGGATCCTAATACCCAGTGAGAGTGTTGCAAGACCATGGTATGACATGTCGAATGTACGTTCCCGATGCTATGTGGCTCTGAGTCTCACTTAGAGTGTACGTTCCCGATGTTGTGTGGCATTAGGTCTCACTTAGGTAATGTAGAGTTTAGAGTGTACGCTCTCAATGCTGTGTGGCCTTGGGTCTCACTCCAGGTTTGTGGTTCTACTTTATATGCCTTTACTTTGATGATCTAATGAGATCTTGGGTATGGTTGGGCCTTGTGTGCCATGTATGATGACTTGTATGATTTAAACATGTGTTTAGGTGACTAATGGTAACTCCACGTGTTTATTATTCTTACCTTATTGCTCGTACTAGCTTTCATGCTTATTTTTATGATTAACATGAAGTATCGTAAAGTAGATGTGTACCATTGAGCTTTGTACGCTTAGCGGTCAGAATCATTGTTTCTGTGCGTTGGTTGGTATATCAATCTTGAGCTTGAGGAGCACTATCAGTACGAGATTCTAGCAAGTGGTGATTGCTAGAGTACGATACTTGTATTTAGTGGGTTGTGTATTCATAGGACCTTACCAAGTGGAGTTTGTAAATGTTTTAAATATTCAAACCTTTTATTATAAGATGCTTTGAAATTAAAGTCTCATGTTTTGTAAATTAGATGATAATTTTTTAAGGAATGATTTTTTTATAATGTTAATGATTTTAAACTGGCACAAAGTATAAGTTGAAAATTAGACGGGTCGGGTCGATGATCTAATGTGACATTCGGATCTTTGGGTCAGATTAGGTTGTTACATTTAGTGGTATCAAAGCGTCTGGTTTAGACGGTTCTAGGCAAACCTCGAGGTGTGTTAGTCATATGTGTGTCGTAGTAAGGTGTCTAGTGAATACAAGCCCTTAAATTAAGTTTGTACTCCTTTAAGACTAGAATCCTGATGGCGTGTCCTATGTTTTTGGAAATGCTAAGATGGTTACGACTATGACCGTGAAGGCCGAGTTTAGAGCCATTCCATTCATGAGAGCGACTCTGAGAGTGAGATTGCCTTGAACTGTTGAGATATGAGATTGTTGAAAGATGCCGGAGTCGATGATGTGTCCTCCTCCCGCCACCTGAATGGTGTTTTTGTTGTGTGTATTAGTCAATCCAATTCTTCAGATATGTTAAAAGAGTTTGTGGCAGAGAGTTTTTATCGATTTGCATGAATGGCTTTTATGATACGGATACGGATAACCCGTTATAGAATCGGCCAGTAGTTGCATGTTTGCTAAAGGACCCTTCGTTAGTCGAGAAGGAGTCTTGTTAATACTAGGGAAGTATCACCACCCTTGTCATGGGGATTGCTCAAGAATAGTGGACTAGAGATCCACTAGTTCATATGTTGTGACCAAGGTGAGGCGTTTCTACAAGTTTGATAGAGCTGCCTTCATAAGAGTTGTTGTACCTTGGACATTGATTTGGTTAATCAAGAGTGACGCTAGCTTGTTAAGTTAGAGATGTGCTCGAGGCTTTGAGATCTCGAGGGAACCAACCTTTAGTAATAGGAATGTTGACCCATTACCTTTCTATCGTGATTTTCATTATGGTCATTTTAAGAATGGCACAACGAGGTTGTGAGACATGCTTAACCATGTAATAGATGCCAATGTAGATAATTTTACGGTCGAGAGCTTTCAGACTATCAGAGTATTTGTTTGCGCTTCTCAGAGGAGGAGTCAGTACTCCCTCCCTGATAGAGACGTGAGTAAATGTTGAGGTAAGGTCGAGTTTGGCGTCGATGCCCATCACTCTTATCGGAGGACACCGACCTAATTGAGAAAGATAGAGGTTTGGTTGCGAGGGTGCAACTTGAACAAGGTTTCGCATGTCCGAGTGTTTCACCCAAGGGTGAACTCGTCTTATTTGCTAGTAACAAGTTGGTTCGTTGAAATGATGCATGAACAGTTGACAACTTGCTAAATGATGGTGAAGAACCTTACATGCCTTCTTTGATGAGTGACTTGTTTAACGGATTTAGGAATATCCTTATATTTTCGAAGTTCGAATTGAGAATGAGATGCTTATAATTAAAGTGTTGGAGACTAGAAATTTTGAAATGATTTTTGGAATGGGGTTTTCTCTTTCCAAGACATGTCGTGGTAACATTTGATGTATGCGCTGACTTGTGACATGTTCCAACAATGTTGGGGTGGGAGCTACCATATTGTATCATGAATATCATTTTTGCGTTTTGTGAGAAACATGTGAAGATGCAATGATTATAGAAATATGAGAGATAAAAATACAATTACTGAAATGCCTTTAGGTATGGAAAAGACTAATTTTCGTGTAATTAATGTTAAACCTATATTTTGATTTTGATATAAAAAGGATTTAATTGTAAAAAAATAAATTTTAAGGTACTTGAATTTACTCACAAATTAACAAGCATTCAAACTTAAATAATTTTTTAACTCAACATTTTCAATCCCCAAAGTTTTCTATGTGTTTTTGCACTCAAACCATCCATTTTGGTAATGAGTACTGGTACGGGTATATGCGTATTGATACATGTTTTCGCTACTAGAAAATGATTTAAATCCATATGGCTTATGAGTACCGGTACAAATATGCGTGTACATGTAGGACCTTTTGAAATTGTAATCCAAAATGTGCATCGAGTAAAAGGTTGTACCGGTACGGGGATCAAATGTTTTCCAAATATGTTTAGACCGTTAGCCTTGTCGGATTTTTGGAGCAAAATTTTAATTGTTTTTATATGAGTACCGGTACAACTATAGGCGTACCGATACGATATCTTCATAAAGTTTTCCAAGGGTTCTAATGAGTAAAACGAGTACCGGTACAGTACGAAGTGTACTAATACCCCTTTGTATTTTCTTCACTTCGTACAAATACGCTTGCTCGCGTACAAGTACCCCTTTGTTGCAACTACTATTTCTATTTTAGCAGGTACCGATACGGAAGCTCGTGTATCGATACCCTCACTTTCCAGACAACATTTCATGCAGGGAAATTGTAGCCCAACGACTCCAATTTTGCAACAACCCAAAATGCTAGAGATTCATAAAGGGGTATAAAAACAAGTCTCCAAAGCTTCTTCAACAACAAGACAACCATTCTAAACTGATGACTGTGTAGATAACCTATTTTGCATACCCCTTTTATTTAGCTTTTGCATGTGTTTAAGATCAAATAGTCAAATTTATGAGTGACTTGCGTATGTTTTGCATGTAGTTAGGGAGTTACATTACCTACGCTTAATTGTTATATATTTTGGTGCTTTTGATTGGGAAGGTAGAGTTTTTTTTGTGCTTGCGCAGGAACTGTTGGAGCTGGAGGAGCGCTGGAGCATGAAGGATAACACCCTTCTCGTATGGAACTGACGGGGCAATAGATTTAGAGACAAATCAGACTTAGCTTACATGGATTCTCATATGATATAGAACTCATTAAAGGAAGCGAGAAAGCAAGATCCTCTTAATGAGGCTTCGCACGCTTTAGGGTTTCCAAACCTTATCTTTTCCGCCTATATAAAGAAAACTTGGGCTACAAACAAAGAGAGCTCGATCTTAGACGGTAGCCTTGAATCTTTAGCTATCAGAGAACCACCGGAGTCAAAGGTCTAGAGGAGTCTCCACAACACTAAAGCCATCGAGAGAGATTAAAGGAGTGTAGGACTTGTAGCACAGTTAGAGAGCTTGAAGGAAAACACCGAGGACGCTTGATTCTTTCTTTTTCCTTGCTTGATAAACTGCCATGTTTCTTAATACTTTTATTATGTATGTTTTTGGATCAGACATGAGCTAAATAGTTTTGGTTGGGTTTACTGTTTTTAGGATATTATGTTTTGATTAATTTGTTTAATGCTTTAGTCTTTTCTTTTATTTATTCTGCTCATCGTTCTTCATGCATAGTTATTGTAAGAGCTATCGAGAAAGGTCTTTTAACTATTGATTTATGGTTTAATATCAAGAGAGTTAGGTTAAACAAACGTGAATAGTGGGGCTAAGTTGTTAACTTAGTCCTAATCTGGCTTAGACATAAGTTTAGGGTTTTAACGACCAAGAAGGGGAACTTGAATAGATAATAGAGTTGTTAGGGTTCACGCATATATGTATTACCTTAGCTTAATTGTTGTCAACTTCTAGGCATCAAGAGAGTCAGAAGTTAGTTAGAAAACCCTGACGAGTAGATAAAGATCTAAGTGGTTTACGTATACATGTATTGCCATCCCTTATACCATTCAAATAAATAACCAAAAATAATTCCCAGACAATAAACCCAGCTTCCATAATCATCTAAATATTTGATGTAGCATATGTTTGTCTTGATCAATGCTACCTTACTTTTAATTGCATTTTGTTTTGATAATCACCATCAAAACAATACTTGCTCATCCATTCTTAAGTACGATCGCTTCGTATTTATTGATCCAATCCTCCTGGGTTCGACATTGATTGCTCTTTAAAGAGCACGTATTTTCCTTCGATTTATAAGTCTTATTGTCCCCACATTGGTATCCATTGCATCTATTTCTGCATTTTCATGTTTATTTTTACATGTTCTCTAACTTAGTTTAGTGGCTCATGTTTTGTATATTTCTGCCTATTTTTTGCCTCGTTGTCGCTGTATTGCTAATGTCCCTGCAGAGGTGGTTTTCATCACTGCAGCCAGTTCGACACTCCATCTGCCAGCTGTCCGACCTACTTGAGGATAAGGACGAATATGCCACATGTCCAGTCTGTTATAACAAATTTTGTACGATGTTGAGCACGCAAATAACCTGTATGACATGTGTCCTTCTTTGGGTGGCTTATAAAAGTACTATTTCGGAGGAGAGAGAGAGACACTATTTGTAACCCCTTAACCCGGCCCAGATGGTTGACCCGAATTAAGGAAGTCACACGGGGAAAACCAAAGTCAACCCGAAAGTCAACCTTGATTAACGACCCTTTTTTTTCTTTTTTAAACTTGTCTAGATGCACGTTAACCTTAGATATGATCATACAAACAGCATACTCAAAGTTCATAAACATCAGAGATCAAACAGGGACCCAATTGAACAATTTACAACTTTAGGGACCAAATTGTAAATTCTGAAAACTTTAAGGACTTAACCAGATTTCAAGTTACCAACTTAAAATTAATCATGTTTCATGCTTCTCTGCCAAATTTCAACTCAAACGGACATCCCAAACTCATACAATTGCACAAACAAGTTTCAGGACCAAAATGCAAACATTTCAAAACATATAACCGCCAATGTCAGCCCCCAACGGTCAGGTGTTCCGAAACAGAAAGGGCCTGTTTCGAAACGCGGGGCCGTTCCGCAACGCGTACCGAAACGGGGGACTGGCAGTGACCATTTCGTTTCGGAACGGTGTCTCCCGTTTCGGACGCCTGGGCTGCTACAAGGCACCCGTTCCGAAACGGCAAGCACTGTTCCGAAACAGCATGCACAGATTGCAACATAAAGCATGCTCAAACACAAAATTGACCAACCATACATGTTCCGATTGCTACCAAACTTTACCAGCAACCTATTCAACATACAAGAGACGTACTTGCATCAACCAATCATCAATATATCAACATATACGAAAAGCCCCAATTTTAAAGACATGCTTCCTACACAAGCAACCATTCAAACACAAAACTTTCAAATCAATCTCATAATGGCCAAATACATGTTCCAACATCATTAACGACATAAAACCATTCTTGTCCAAACATATACGAACACATAAACGTCAACATAAGAGATTCTACCCCCATTGCCTTTATTAACTATAGCTATTAACCGAGACATACATCTCAAGTGGAGTCCTCCTTGAATCCCTTGCTTCTCGATGTCCAAACTTCAAGGATCTGCATTGATGGACAAAAAGGAGCGTAAGCACATAATGCTTAGTGAGGAATGCTCAAAACCAAAACATCATCAATGCAGCGAGTCATAAAACCTCTTGAAAAACAACTCGATATGTTTACCAAGCAAAGCTTGAAAACTCTTTTTCAACATCATACTTTGAAATCATGCATTGCCAATCATGAAACCAACCCTTAGCTCAACAAGCCAAGTAAACCCTTTTCAAACATGAACTTGCAAACCAACAATTTAACCATTCCATGCATAAACATTATATGCAAAGATGAATTCAAAACCATGGGAAACACTTCCAATTATCAACATATCTTTCTCATACTTGATTAACACTTTAAGCAAGAACCCTTTTAAACCATTTACTCATTTAACACAACACATGCATCTAAACAAATGCAACATATAAACCATAACATCAATACTTGCATCTCATGCCTTTAAAACAAGTCTTAGCAAGACTTCAATGCACTAATGAGATTTCATGCACACATGCATCATTTTTCAATAGATAATCAACACTTGTTCAACTTAACAAGTAAACATGCATTCACAAGCATTAAACACTTTTCATGCAACCATGCATCTTTTCAAGCATCTCATGCTTCATTATAATCAAGAACATTATATTGGCTTCCAAGTGATCAACCACATCCACTTTTCAACTCAACATCCAATCGGATACGCGGATCACAAGCGTTGTCCCTACGCTTCATACACACTACCAATCCAAGGTCCCCCAAATGGACTTTTAAACACCATTTGACCTTACCATTCACAAGGTTCCCATGTATGGACTTTTAAACACCTTACAACCTTAACTTTCACAAGGTTCCCGTGTATGGACTTTTAAACACCATACAACCTTAACTTCCACAAGGTTCCCATATATGGACTTTTAAACACCATATAACCTTAACATGCACAAGGTTCCCATGTATGGACTTTAAACACCATACAACCTTAGCATCACCGATTGGTAGTTGTATAACATCACTAACGAGATCCGGGACACCCTATACAAGATCCACACATGGACTTTACACCACCATTGTGATCTTAACAAGCACAAGGTTCTCCTATATGGACTTTTAATCACCATATAACCTTTGCTTACCCAAGGTCCTCGAATGGGAATCTCAACCTCCATTATGACCTTAACCACCTCGTTAGGATACTTGGATGGAGTTTACCGGTTCACACTTAACCACTCCACATCCAAGGCGACTTTATTCACGGTGCACCCAATCCTATAGCCGGCTAACTATATCCAATCAAAGAAACCAAGAACCACTTACATCACTTGCCAATATAACCACCATACCACATTAGTCCAATGATTCACATGCATAACCATAATGCAAAAACCATCATTTACCATCATCAATCCACTGTTTTTAAGCATTACACAAAGCCGTTAAACATCATGCAACACCATGCATCAAAACCACAATTTCAATGTATAAAACCAAGGATCTCTTACCTTGAGCATCCTTCACACATGGCTTTCAAACCAGCATTAAACCATGCTTAAATATGCTTTCAAAACAGAATTTAAAACATGCAAATCAAATGCATTGCAACCATCAATCACAATTGCTTTTAAAGCCAAATCACAACACAACCAAGAGCGAAAATCCATTTACTTACTCTTGAGCTTAGCAAAGTTGTTTAGACTTAAACTAAGCTCCCAAAACCTTCAAACCTTGATTTAAAAGCTGCAAACCCAACTTCACTCACCGATACACAAAACAAGGCTAGCCAGCAAGCCTTCCAAGCGTCCGAAACCTTCCACACCACCTCTAAAGCTCACGGATCAAACTCCCCTGTTTCAAGCACACAACAACAGAGCATTAATGCATCATTATGCATAAAAAAAACACCAGCAACACAACTCAACTCGCTGCTCATCACAAATCCAACAATTCGGCTACCAAACACAACCGAAATCACCTCCAAACACTTCCAAAACTTAACCCAGCCATGATCCATCACTTCTAACCATTTTTAAACATCAATTAACATCCAAAATGATCACAAACATGTCCTTATACCTCCAGGTATAACAGATCACCAAAAACACTCCAAACACAACCAAAAACTCAAGCAAAACTTAGGAAATTCAACCTATTCGGGATTGCATTGATTAAACCTCAATTTCTCATCAAATTAACATTCATTTAACATCAATTTGATACCTCAAAACCCTGCCCAAACAGATCACACGAAATTTCACCAAAAATTACCAAATCTTGCATTTTAAAGCCAAAATCAAGATTCCAATTGAAAAGCCTTTAACAAATCACAATTTAAGGATTGAGAACTTAGGAATTTCAGTAAAGAACTGAGAGTTTAGAGGAGAAGGACGTTCTTACCTCCAAACTTGAGTTTCTCCTCTTTTAGAACCAAAAAGCTTGAAGAATCAACTTGAAATTGGTGAGGTTTTGTTGTAGAGATGATTAGCAATCAAAAGAGATTTGAAAAGATAGATTTAGGTGACAAAATCAGAAAAGAAACTCTGGAGGAAATATGTTTGGCTTGAGAGAAAATGAGAGAAAATAGAATTGAGAGAAAAGTTAGTTAAAACCCAAAAATATCTTCCCTCCACTTTTTAATTCATTTAAAATCAGAATTAAACCTTAAAATATCTTAGAAAAATCTGGAGAAACTCCTTTTGGAATAATAGCTCCTTAAAGATTCAAAGTTTCAATCCTTTATAAAACAGTCATGCAACTTTCAAAAATTACATTTTGGTCACTAGCCAAAATGTCACCCTTCCAAACCTCATTTTGTAAAATTGATTTCACGGTTCACTTATATATATTAAAAGATGATTTTAGAACGTTTTCCCATATTTTTAATGCAACCCAAACTAGGCTTTCCTAAATTCACTCTTATATATTCGATCAGCACTTTGACCGAACCGGTCAACGCCCAAAACCGGGGCGTTACACTATTCTCATTTTTTCACATCATCTTCAACCTTGAACTTTCTTCCTCCATCCTTGGCAGCTTAAGCTTGATTATGGTGATACGAGGTGAAGTGAGGCTAATTTATCCAAGGAATGAGGAGTCAATTGCTGAATCGAGGAAATAATTGTTATCTTCTCAAAACTCTTATCTATTTTGATGTTTTAGGAGATTTACTTTGTATTTGAGCTCGTATTGACGTTGGTTTAATTTTTTAGAGCTTGATGAACTTGTTTAAACTATTTTCTTAGTTTAATATACGTTTGTGTTAGCTTTTTCTTAAGCTTTAATTGTTGGATTTGATTTTTGTTTTGCATGAGAGTGTTAAAATTAGCCACTGGCATCGACAAATGTAGTGACGAGTCAGATTAATGAGTTTTTACAACGAAAGTTGTTTTGATGCAATGAAAGTTGATCCACTTATTCAAGGGCTTTAGTCTCAACTTACGATGAAATTTGGAGCCGATCTACATCTCCGAGTCAATGGTTGAAGGTTAAATGGAAGCTAATACTCAAGCTGACCACATCATCACTCATTGAACCATTCTTTCTCCTCGAAATGCATTTGATCTTTATGCCAAGCTACACAAAGGAGATCTAGGCTTATTTCTCATATTTATCTTTCTGTTATTACACTCTATTTTTGCTACCACAATTAATCATTTATTTACATCTTTATTTCTTTGTTACAACCACCATTGCACCCACAACTTCCCCTTCTACAGCTTTGTATTATAGTTACATAAGCCTCATCATAATACCCCATCCTCGTGGATCGATATTCAAACAAGATTACATTGTTTCTATTCTTGCATCGATAGTGTATCTTGCACTGAAAAGCGTGACATTTTCACACCAATCAAGTTTTGGCACTACTACTAGGGATGGTGTTATCATGTCCTTATGTTTCTGCCTGTAAGTTTGATTTCTTTATTTAAGTTTGTAGTAGTTTCTAATAGATTTATTTTTGTTTTTCCTTTTCGTTTCATTACATTGTGTAGGTGTTGTATAACGAGAAGTGCCACTACAACACTCTTCGTACTAGATCCATAAGTTGAGAGAACTTTTCGAAGAAGGATTCGTGAAAATAGTGGAATGGCCAGACAACCAAACAACAATGAAGAAATTCCTCATGACCAAGGAAACCCACCACTGCACCTACAATCCCAGAACAGAACAATCCGCGAGGTTGTTGTTCCCTAGTTGGATGATTTACAACCATGAATTATTAGACTTCCTATTTAGGCTGGGAACTTTGTGTTGAAGCCAATTATGTTCCAAATGCTCAACTCCAATGGGCAGTATGTTGGGTTACCTCATGAAGATGCTCGAGAGCATCTGCAATCTTTTCTTTTAACTTGTGCTTCATTTAGCCAACAAGGCGTTCCTGACGATGCCTTACGAATGAAATTGTTTCCCTATTCATTGCAGGGTAGAGCTTGCACATGGTTCAGATGATTACCTGACGGCTCTATTACATCATGGAATGATCTTGCAATGCAATTTGTTTTGCGCTTTAATCCACCAACAATGAACTCGCGCCTGAGGAATGACATTACAACCTACTATCAGTTAGATGATTAGAATCTTCACACTACATGGGAAAGATATAAATCTTTCATGGCATTCAATAGAAACTCAGATTGAAATTTTCTATAATGGGTTGAATGCAGCAACAAGACATCTTGTCGACGAGTCATCTAATGGTCCATTACTTGATTGCACTTACAATGATGTTGTTGGTGTATTGGAGCAGTTTTCTCAAAATGATTTACAATATCCAATCTCAAGGGCTGCATTATGCAAAGTTGCACTGAGAGTGTTTGACCTTGATGGTCTATCTTCTCTAAAGGCTCGGATTTCTACTTTGGAGAACAAAATTAAGAATATGGTGGGGACAAGTGACGTTTCTCCTATCCAGTTAGCTTAACAAACAACCATCCCCTGTATTTTCCTATGAGATTTGTGGCGGGAACCATAGTTTTAAGGACTGCCCACATCATGCAGAAAATGCTAGTTACGTCAGCAACATGCGAGAAACAACATGGGTACATCTTACAATGCAAATAATCGACAGTCTTGGAGTAACTATAATCCTATACATCACCAAGGAGTATTTCGCTTTGGGAATAATTCCTTTCAAGGAAATTCTAGTGTGCGTCAAGGAAATTCGGTTACTCGCAACAAAAGTTCATGTCGCAGACTCCATTGCAGCCACAATAGAATCAGATGCAACTACAACCTATTGCTTCACAATCTCAGCAATCACAATATGGTGCACCATCGCAAGCTAAGTCTCTGATGAGTTATTATGCTCCATCAAGTATCTTAGACCCATTTTCTCTTCTTGAAGAGATGATGCGTGATCATTTGTCTCACACCAAAGCTATAGTACAAGGTCACTCTTCATCAATACGCACTTTAGAAGATCACTTGGTACAGTTAGCTACTGATATGAATTCTTGACATTTAGATGCATTACCTAGCAACACTGTGAGTCCGGTGAACTAGGGTAAGGAGCATTGCAAGGTTGTTACTCTCCGCAGTTGCAAACAAACGACTAACTCGATACAACAAATTCTCATATCTACTCAAGAAGAGGGAGAATCCTATATACATGATCATACAGTAAAGGATGGAGAGAACGATGGCAAGTCGAGTAATATACATCTTACTATTACTCTAGTTCCATCTGTTGTACAACTGAAGTTGTCGCCACAATGCCCAATGTCGGTGCAACAGTCAGATAATCCATCTTCGCCTTTTCTTCAGAGATTTAAGAATACTGGCTTGGAAAATCAATTTCAATTTTTTTCATGATACTTTGCAACAACTTACAGTTCAAATTCCTTTGATAGATGCTCTCACACATATTCTGAACTATGCAAAGTTCATGAAGGATATCTTGTCCAATAAGAAGAAACTCAATGCAATCGAAACCACTACAATCACCGAGGAGTGCAGTGCATTAATAGCTACCCCTCTACCTAGAAAGATACAGGATCCAATAAGCTTCATCATACCTTGCACAATTGGTAATCATTACTTTAGTAAAGCTCTTTGTGATTTGGGGGATAGTATCAATTTAATCCATTATCTACTTTTCAAAAGTTGGACATAGGAGATATGAATCCCATTGTAGTCACATTACAGTTGGTTGGTAGATCTTTTACTCATACGAATGGTCAAATCAAAGATATGCTCGTCCGTATGGATAAATTTGTTTTTCTAGCTAATTTTATTATATTGGATTGCGAGGCTGGAAAAGATGTACCTATAATTCTTGGTCGCCCATTCTTAGCTACTGGGAAAGCAGTCATTGATGTATCGAAATGAGAGCTTACAATGAGGGTTGAGAATGACCAAGTTACTTTGGGATGTTCAACGCTAACATGGGGTGACAATCTAAAGAATGTCATCATATCGACATTCTTGAACATATTATTCAAGAAGACCTACATCATCGTGGTATTCTTGTTACTGAAGATAATGCGCTGAGAACAGTAGAAGAAGACCTCCCAAATTGTGACCACATTGTAGAAGTTCTAACTACAACAGTTCATCACAATTAGCAAGTTGAATCTTTGGATCTTGCTCCACGATCAATTCCTACGTTTAAATCGTCTATCGAAGAAGACCTTACTATAGAACTCAAGCCATTGCCAGCTAATCTCAAATATGAATTCTTTGGAGATGCAGAAACACTCCCAGTCATTGTCTATGCAACCCTAGATGATATATAAGTATCTAAGTTGATAGTTATCCTTAAGCGCCACAAGTGAGCTATTTATTGGACAATTACTAATAGAAAGAGCATTAGTCCATCCTTTTGCCTGCACAAGATTAAGCTGGATGATGAGAACAAGCATTCCATTGAGCCATAAAGAAGATTTAATAAGAAGATGAAGGAAGTGGTCAAGAAGGAAATCCTCAAATGGTTAGACGTTGGTATTATCTATCCAATCTCAAATAGTGCATGGGTAAGTCCAGTGCATTGTGTCTTTAAGAAAAATGGTATCACTGTAGTCCGTAATGATGCTAATGAGTTGGTTCCAACTTGCCTTCTTACTGGTTGGCGTATTTGTATAGACTACAAGCCTCTCAATGCAGCCACTAAGAAGGATCATTTTACTCTTATGTTCAATGGTTAGATGTTAGATCGACTCGTGCGAAAGAAGTATTATTGCTTCCTAAATGGATATTCTGGCTACAATCAAATTGCTATTGAACCTGAGGACCAGTAGAAGACTACTTTCACATGCCCCTTTGGGACATTTGCCTTTCGTCACATGCCTTTCGATCTTTGCAATGCACCAGCCACATTTCAAAGGTGCATGATGGCAATATTCTCTAATATGATTGACAATTCCCTTGAAATCTTCATGGATGATTTTTCGGTGTATGGGAATAATTTTGACCATTGCATCGACAATCTAGAGAAAGTATTGCAGTGATGTGAAGGCACCAATTTGGTTCTAAACTGGAAAAAATTTCACTTCATGGTCACTAAAGGGATTGTGTTAGGCCACAGAATTTCAAAAGCTGGAATTGAGGTTGATAGATCCAAAGTAGATATAACTGAAAACTGCAACCTCGAACAAATGTTAAAGGTATTCACAGTTTCTTAGGCCACGATGGATTCTATAGAAGATTCATTTGGGACTTCTCAAAGATCAATAAACCTCTATGCTTATTGTTGGAGCAAGGAAGAAAATTTGTTATTGATGATGCATGTCTGGATGCATTCAATAAAATTAAATCACAACTTGTGAATGCACCGATCGTTGTTATACCCAACTAGGAGCACTCGTTTGAACTTATGTGTGACGCCAGTGATTTCGTTGTGGGCACAATTTTAGGACAACGCAAGGACAAGGTATTTCATGCAATATACTATGCTAGTAAGACTCTAATTGAATCTTAAATCAATTATACTACTACTAGAAAAGAGTTATTTGCAGTAATTTTTGCTTTAAGTTTCATTCTAATCTTGTGGATGCAAAAATTATAGTTTTTATTGATCATTATGCTAATCTGGTAGATGTGAAACCTAGACTAATCCTCTAGATTTTATTGCTGCAAGAGTTCGATATTGAAATCAAAGACCGTAAGGGGTCAGAAAATCAAGTTGTCGATAACCTTTCGAGGTTAGAAGTAGGAAGCGAAGATGGCAATAAGTTGCAAATTGTTGACGCATTCCCTAATGAAAAGCTTTTCGGTGTGAATACAACACCATGGTACGTTGATATAGTGAATTACTTAGTTTGTGCAAAGACTCCTATTGGTATTACTGTGCACAAAAAGGCTTGTTAGCACCTATAAACACCTGCCGCCACATGTCGAAACCAGAGTGAGTAAGACCACGAATAGTATAATATAAGGGATTTCAAACGATGAGCGTCATAACACAGGCTTACCACAACGTACAGAATTGCCCGCAAACAACGCGACACCCTCTGCAATTTGTGTTGAATAGACAGAAGCACAAACAACATCGCGCCTCATTTGTTGGTCACATGAAAACACACGGGCCTATCATAGATGCCGAGGAGAACCTAGGACGTCAAGTCATAGCTAGTCCAATCAACACGCCACGATAACCCCATCTTGACACTTGTCTAAGTGGTATAAAACTGGGCATGAAATTGAGAGGAACTAAGGCCTTCCATCCCCGGCACCATCACTACCCAAAAGCAAGAGCGATACATAATCTCTAACCCAGAATGGCCATCCCGACCACCATCAGACCACCATCTCCGCTCCCTAATCATTTGACGATCAACAATTGCTGTGGTGAGCGTGGACACTTCACCTTTCGGTCTAACTCTCAAGAAGCGACGTAAAGCAACACTTAGTAAGAAAAATCATGGAAGAACTTATGGAGGAAGAAAAAAGTCGGAAAATGATGGAAGGGGAAACCCCCTTCTTTTCAGGACAGAGGCGGCCGGCTAGCCAACATGCATAGCAAACTGGAAATCATGGAAGAATACACCCATACAACACCGAAACAACTTAGACAACAACAAAAATATATAAGAGGACGAATGCAACATTTGAAAGGAGAGCACAACGAGGAGACTTTGAAGAAAGTTAGAGCCATTACATCGAAAGCAATTGGGGAGCAATGTGCGCATGTAAAAAAAGTTGACCAGGAAGCCACGATAGTAAGTTCCTTAAGAGATTCAGCTGAAAGCATACAAAGTTTGGAACGCATAAAACCACAGCCAGGGGTGGGAAGCTTACTATCCATTAGGAGTAGAGGAGAACCACGAAAATAAGAAAATAATCATAGCGTTACTCAGAAAGCAGAAGTGTGGGGCTCAAGTAAGAAAAAAGACAATTCAGCATGTGGAAAGCCGAGTCAGAAAAGGGCCACCGCTCGGTTTCTAAACGTATCACCCTCTAACAGACCCGCCATCGTGTATCCTACGCCATGTAAAACATCTAACATTTCTAAAGCCCCCACTACAAATGAGGTCTAACGAAATCAGAGAAAAGTTAGAGAAAATATGCGAATTTCATAAAGGGCATGGGTACAAGAAAGATGAATGTATCCATCTAAAAAATATGATAGAGTTAGACATTAGAAGGGGACAATTAGACAACCTCGTTAAAGATAAAGAGGGGATGCACCCAGCAGAAACACATGCGAAGAGAAAAAAAGAGTTCAGATGAGGAATGTAGGCGACCCTTATAACGATCTAGCGAAAGGAAACGAGACAATCCATTTTGTTTAGGTCCAAAGACACAAAACTTGGTAAATAGAGCAGCCCTCTGACTTCTTCGGCATTTGAAGCGAACAGTCACGAAGGGCATTCAAAGCAAAACTTTGAGCCATTCGGTAGTCGTGTCCATTATCAGGGATATGAAAAAGTAGTGACTCATCACCAAACAAAAACGCACCAAATAGGCAAAGGTACAACCTGACTTGTCTAATTGAACATGCATTTTCTTTTAACCTTTTATGAACATTTTAACATGTTTGTTTAACATTATATCCAAATGATTGAGTTAAATAAATGTCTTTTCCAACTAATGTGTTTTTTGTACATAGTAAAGCAAACGCAAATATGAAAAAACTTGCTAGTCGCTCCCGAAGTGAGTGTGAATAGTAAAGCGACCGCAAAAATGAAAAATCTCACTAGTCGCTCCCGAAGTGAATGTGCACAAAGATCGCTAGCCGCTTCCGAAGTGAGTGTGCATAGTAAAGAGATCGCAAAGATGAAAAAAGCTCGTTGGCCACTCCCGAAGTGAGTGTGCATAGTAAAGCGACCGCAAAGATGAAAAAAGTCGCTAGCCGCTCCTGAAGTGAGTGTGCATAGTAAAGAGGCCGTAAAGATGGAAAAAGCTCGCTAGCCGCTCCCGAAGTGAGTGTGCATAGTAAAGCGACCGCAAAGATGAAAAATTTGCTAGCTGCTCCCGAAGTGAGTGTGCATAGTAAAGCGACCGCAAAGATGAAAAATGCTCGCTAGCCGCTCCCAAAGTGAGTGTTTATAGTAAAGCGACCGCAAAGATGAAAAAGCTCGCTAGCCGCTCCCAAAGTGAGTGTGCATAGTAAAGCGACCGCAAAGATGAAAAAGCTCGCTAGCCGCTCCTGAAGTGAGTGTGCATAGTAAAGTAACCGCAAAGCTAGCCGCTTCTGAAGTGAGTGTGCATAGTAAAGCGACTGCAAAAATGACAAAGCTCTCTAGCCGCTCTCAAAGTAAGTGTGCATAGTAAAGCGACCACAAAGATGAAAAAGCTCGCTAACCACTCCCTAAGTGAGTGTGCATAGTAAAGCGACCGCAAAGATGAAAAGGCTTGTTATCTGCTCCCAAAGTGAGTGTGCATAGTAAAGTGACCGCTATGATGAAAAAGCTCGCTAGCCGCCCATAAAGTGAGTGTGCATAGTAAAGTGACCGCAAAGATGAAAAAGCTCGCTAGTCGCTCCCGTAGTGAGTTTGCATAGTAAAGCGACCGCAAAGAAGAAAAAGCTCGCTTTTAAGAAAGTCAACATAGCAAAACATGCATCTTTTTAAGGCTACTGCCCATTTGGGTATCCAGTTAACCGATGCTTAATATAAAACTTAGTGGGGTGCTACCCCCATTAAGAAAGCGTCAGCGGCATTTAAGAATAGAGGAATCAGATCAACAATTGTCGCCTCCAAAGCAAGCAAACCAAAATATAAATCTCACTCAAGGGGCATGAATCTCCCAATTCGCAAAATGCTACATAATACATTTGACTTTTAGAAGAAACAAAATCCTTTTATCTTAAAAGAGTATGTGAGCATGCAACAAAAGATAGTTCGCCCCCCAAAGTATCACAAACTGTCAATATTAGAGGCAGATACACACAACCAAATTCCTCGCCTGACCATTCAAATAATATTACTCGAATCAAATAAGATCATTACAAAGTTTATTGTGTCGATACTTAAAACAAAGAAGAAAAGAAAACCTTGTATCCCCGCATATACCAGGGAGCAAATATTTTATTGCCCATGAGCAAAACTCTTCCCAAATAATAAAAAAATAAAAAATATTTAAAATTAAATAAAATGAATTAAATTAACTAACGACGCCAAACATATTGTCTGCTCATATACGTAAATGTACAACAATACAGCCTACATCATGAAGGGGGAAAAAGTCCTCCCAATTCTACCTAGCTGTAGAAATATACAGCTCACTTCAAGAAATCAATGTCATATTATAAAAAGCGATGCAAAACGAGCCTTCCCAAGAATCCAATTGTAAAAGGAACACGAGTTTACCACCCTTTACCCTGTAAAGATTGCGAACGACCAAGACCCATATTACCGTATAATTACCCGCAGAGCAGGCAATTATAAAAATGAGCAGTGCCCTAACATAAAACAAACTTCTTGGTACACGAAAGAATAACATTCTGAAAGAAAATAATAGTGCCTAGTCATCAATTTTTATTAAAGAAATTTACATTAGTACACCGACGTATTAAAGAAACGAGAATGCAATACGAACACTGAAATACAAACATAATTCCAACATTGTAACCTATCCCCCAAAAGTTTCTCATCACTAGGGGGCAAGAACTAAAATCCTAAAAGAAAATCAACACATCATCAATTTCTACGTTCCTCAAGGTCACGCAATTCTTATTCCCAGAGACCTCCATCCCAAACTACTCCGAGGAAATAACCATCTTCGCGAATACAGATATACGATGCAATGCTATCACAATTAAAAACCATCACATGCTGAAGGCAAACATTCATCTATTAAAATTCAGTGTGTATGCAAATGAATGAAAACAACCATTCTTACATGAACAAAATAAAAGAAATATTACAAATATGGGTCCGTACATGGAGATCACAACCATCTCTCTGATTTCCTCTTGAGTTCTGCCTTACGTATCATCTGATGCGAACCGATTGTCGCCATGGTTTGTAACCCCCTTAACCCGGCCTAGACAGTTGACCCGAATTAAGAAAGTCACACGGGGAAAACCAAAGTCAACCCGAAAGTCAACCTTGATTAACGACCCTTTTTTTTCTTTTTAATCTTGTCTAGATGCACATTAGCCCTAATTGTGATCACTCAAACATCATACTCAAAGATCACAAACATCAGAGATCAAACAGGGACCCAATTGAACAAATTACAACTTTAGGGACCAAATTGTAAATTCTGAAAACTTTAAGGACTTAACCAGATTTTAAGTTACAAACTTAAAATTAATCATGTTTCATGCTTCTCTGCCAAATTTCAGCTCAAACGGACATCCCAAACTCATACAATTGCACAAACAAGATTCAGGACCAAAATGCAAACAATTCAAAACATTTAACTGCCAATGTCAGCCCCCAACGGTCACCCGTTCCGAAACTGGCAGAGCCCGTTTCGAAACGCGGGGCCGTTCCGCAACGCGTACCGAAACAGGTGACTGGCAGTATGCTTTCCGTTTCGAAACAGTGTCTACCGTTTCGGACGCCTGGGCTGATTCAGGGCATCCGTTCCGAAACGGTAGTCCCTGTTCCGAAACGCCCTGCACATAATGCAGAAAAAGACATGCTTAAACACGCAATTGACCATTCCAACATACTCCAAAAGCCACCAAACTTTACCAACATGCAATTCAACATATAAGAGACATACTTGCATCAACAATTCAACAAAATACCCACATATATGAAAAGCCCCCAAATCTAAAGACATGCTTCCTACACAAGCAACCATTCAAGCATAAACTTCCAAATCAATCTCATAAAAGCCAAATACATGTTCCAACAACATCAACAACATAAAACCATTCTTGTCCGAACATACGAACACATAAACACATCCCAAGAGATTCTACCCCCATTGCCTTTATTAACTATAGCTATTCACCGAGACATACATCTCAAATGGAGTCCTCCTTGAATCCCTTGCTTCTCGCTGTCCAAACTTCAAGAATCTGCATTGATGGACAAAAAGGAGCGTAAGCACATAATGCTTAGTGAGGAATGCTCAAAACCAAAACACCATCAATGCAGCGGGTCACAAAACACTTTTAAAACAAACCCGAAAAGTTTACCATGCAAAGTTTGAAAACCCTTTTTCAACATCATGCTTAAAACCATGCATTGCACATACATGAAAACCAACCCTTAGCTTAGCAAGCTAAGAAAACCTTTTCAAAGCACAACTTGCAAAGTCATCCATTTAACCATTCCATGCATAAACACCATATGCAAAGTTAAATTCAAAACCTTGGAAAACACCTCCATTCACATCATACCTTTCCCATGCTTGAATGTCATACCAAGCAAGAACCATTTAAAAACCATTTATCCAATCAATCCATCACATGCATTAAACAAAGGCAACATATGAACCACAACATCATCATCACATGCCTTTTAAAACAAGTCTTAACAAGACTCCAATGCATTTAAGAGATTCCATGCACACATGCATCATTTACCAAATGATAATCAACACTTGTTCAACTTAACAAGTAAACATGCATTCACAAGCATTATACACTTTTCATGCAACCATGCATCTTTTCAAGCATTATGCACTTTTCATGCAACCATGCATCTTTTCAAGCATTATGCACTTTTCATGCAACCATGCATCTTTTCAAGCATCTCATGCTTCTTTATAATCAAAAACATTACATTGGCTTCCAAGTGATCAACCACATCCACTTTTCAACTCAACACCCGATCGGATACGCGGATCACAAGCGTTGTCCCCCACGCTTCATACACACTACCAATCCAAGGTCTCCAAATGGACTTTTAAACACCATTTGACCTCACCATCCTAAGGTTCCCATGTATGGACTTTTAAACACCATACAACCTTAGCTTTTCCCGAGGTTCCCATGTATGGACTTTTAAACACCATACAACCTCAACATTTCCCAAGGTTCCCATGTATGGACTTTTAAACACCATACAACCTTGACATGCACAAGGTTCCCATGTATGGACTTTCAAACACCATACAACCTTTGCATCACCGATTGGTAGTTGTATAACATCACTAACGAGATCCGGGACACCCTACACAAGATCCACACATGGACTTTACACCTCCATTGTGATCTTAACAAGCACAAGGTTCCCATATATGGACTTTTAACCACCATATAACCTTTGCTTAACCAAGGTCCTCGAATGGGCATTCCACCTCCATTATGACCTTAACCATCTCGTTAGGATACTTGAAGGGAGTTTACCGGTTCACACTTAACCACTCCACCTCCAAGGCGACTTAATTCACGGTGCACCCAATCCTATAGTCGGCTAACTATATCCGATCAAAGAAACCAAGAACCACTTACATCACTTGCCAATATAACCATCTTACCATCATTAATCCAATGATTCACATGCATAATCACAATGCAAAAACCATCATTTACTATCATCATTCCACTGTTTTAAAGCATTACACAAAGCCATTAAACATCATGCAACACCATGCATCAAAACCACAATTTCCATGTACAAAACCAAGGATCTCTTACCTTGAGCATCCTTCACATATGGCTTTCAAAACCAGCATTAAACCATGCTAAAATATGCTTTCAAAACAGAATTTAAATCATGCAAAACACATGCATTTCAAACATCAACCACAATTGCTTTAAAAGCCATTTCACAACACAAACCAAGAGCGAAAAACCATTTACTTACTCTTGAGCTTAGCAAAGTTGTTTAGACTTAAACTAAGCTCCCAAAACCTTCAAACCTTGGTTTAAAAGCTGAAAACCCAACTTCACTCACCGATACACAAAACAAGGCTAGCCAACAAGCCTTCCAAGCATCCGAAACCTTCCGCAACACCTCTAAAGCTCACGGATCAAACTCCCCTGTTTCAAGCACACAAAAACAGAGCATTAATGCATCTTTATGCATTAAAAACACCAGCAATACAACACAACTCGCTGCTCATCACAAATCCAACATTTCGGCTACCAAACACAACCGAAATCACCTCCAAACACTTCCAAAACTTAACCCAGCCAAGATCCATCACTTCTAACCATTTTTAAACATCAATTAACATCCAAAATGATCACAAACACATCCTTATACCTCCAGGTATAACAGATCATCAAAAACACTCCAAAAACAACCAAAAACTCAAGCAAAACTTAGGAAATTCAACCTATCCGGGATTGCATTAATTAAACCTCAACTTCTAATCAATTTAGCATTCATTTAACATCAATTTGACACCTCAAAACACTGCCCAAACAGATCACACGAAAATTTCACCAAAAATCACCAAATCTTGCATTTTAAGCCAAAAATCAAGATTTCAATTGAAAAGCCTTTAACAAATCACAAATCAAGGATTGAGAACTTAGGAATTTCAGTAAAGAACTGATAGTTTAGAGGAGAAGGACGTTCTTACCTCCAAACTTGAATTTCTCCTTTTTAGAACCAAAAAGCTTGATGAAACCACTTGCAAATGGTGAGGTTTTGTTGTAGAGATGATTAGGAATCCAAAGAGAATTGAAAAGGAAGATTTGAGTGACAAAATCAGAGGAGAAAATCTGGAGAGATGTGTTTGGGTTGAGAGAAAATGAGAGAAAAGGAGAATTGGAAGAAAAATGGAAAGTTAGTTATAAAATAGTCAAAATGACTTTCCCTCCTATTTCATGTGTTTTAAAATCAGAATAAAACCTTAAAATATCTTAGAAAAATCTGGAGAAACTCTTTTTGGAATAATAGCTCCTTAAAGAATCAAAGTTTCAATCCTTTATAAAACAGTCACCAAACTTTCAAAAATTACATTTTGGTCACTAGCCAAAATGTCACCCTTCCAAACCTCATTTTCCAAAATTGATTTCACAGTTCACCTTTATATATTAAAATATGATTTTAGAACATTTTTCCATATTTTTAATGCAACCCGAACTAGGCTTTCCTAATTTCTCCTTTAAATATTCGATCAGCACTTTGACCGAACCGGTCAACGCCCAAGACTTCTAAGCCCAAAACCGGGGTGTTACAACTCTCCCCCCCCCCCTTAGGAAATTTCGTCCTCGAAATTTCAACTGGCGAAAAGGGAACCACAACCTTCTCAAACCAACACACAAGGCAACACAACAGCCTCAACCACCACTGAACACATTCCACACAAAAACTCCACCAAACTCAACACCACCACACGCTGTTCGCAAATCCGAAACACACAAAGATAGCCACAATTTAACCTTTCACATATCTGGACTGTACACAGCCCCAACATCAACCTGAAGAACTTCAACTTTTACAGCACAGATCACTGTAACACACAACCCCCAAGACTTGTTTACACAATGACACCAACCAAACCAATTCAACCACTATGCAAAACTTCTCTGCTTCTAAAACTCTTGCAAACTCCCAAACCTCTTCCAAGAATTTTTCCCAACAAGCAAAAATTCTTAAGCATCAACTGCTTACCCAACTCCTCAACGAATGCTAACAATCCTTCACATCCGCCACCATCATTACCATAACAACTCACAAGGATTACTCACCCAGATTCCAAAATTTACATCACAACCCCAACTCAACTCCGCCAACCGTATCACACACCACCAGCTGACTACAAAAGAAATTCACATACTCACAACCAACCAACCACTTCTCACAAGAATCCTTTCAAACAACAATGGCCTTCGATCTTTCATTGCCTATCCACCACAAACTTTGACCACAGTACTTGCCTTACCAGAACATCGCCCAGCTTAAACATACAGATCATCTTCTCAACTCCTCAAGGGTTGCTAAGAACCAACACTTACAGACACAACCCTTCCACAACAACTTAAATGCTAAGCTGCTTCAGCACTTGGAAACACAACCACTAAACTGCAACATCCTTTAGCACCAAGGAACTACCCCTTCCACTTAGCCATTCAAACCACTTGACCGATTCTAACTTCAACCGGTACTCTCCACCACCAAACCACTAAACTCCTTAAGCAACAACACTATCCTTCTACCAACAGGCTATACTACTCTCACTATCTTCAGCACTAGCTTAATACACTCCACTACTTCTAACTTCCACTCAGCACCAACACAACCTCCAAAAACCCTTCATCCAACCTAACCCAACCACCACACTAACAGATTCGATTAGTTATTAGCGAGTGTGAACATCGTATGCATGATCACCTACATGCCCTATCAATGCCTGATGTACATGTATGCAAAACCTCTAATGTCATGCCACATGTATGCATGGACCAGCACATATATAATATAGCATATAACAATGATTTTAACTGTGCATGAATACCAGTTCACACCCTCCAATAACATCCTCAAAATCCGTCTAAGAACAACCTCCTACCTCACTTCTAACTTATCTAACTCCATCATTCCAACAACCATTAACCACAAGATACTCACTAAAACCTTCTTCACACCAAAGATGTTTCCAAACTACAACTATTACCCCAAACATGCTAGCAACAAGACTAAACTTACCACGCAAGGAAAAACCAACAGAAACCAAACCAGGGTAACTAGAGCAAAGATTACTTAACAAGGTTACCTGAAAACACAACACCACCCTGAAGCTTCATCAGACGAGCTCTCTTCCTCGCGGAACCATCAACCTCCTGCCGCACCGCTGCAGCACCAGCTAACACACTAGGGTCACCACCGACCTCTTGCGGTAAGGAACCTTGGCTGTTCCGAGCCAACATCAAACAATCACGTCTCATATGTCCAGCAGACCCACATTTCCAGCAATTCTCATTTCCCAAACTCTTCACAACCTTTTGCTCTTTCTGCCACCTCTGAACCTTGCCTCGGCCGTGCCCATGACCTTTCAGAGACCCTTTGGCTAACACCAAAGCTGGCTTCACCCCAAGAGGACAATCGCGCTTCACATGCACTTTAGAACCATAGTTCCAACAAGCACCCGCGCCCCAACAACCTCCAACATGGCGCCTTTCACAACGATCACATACCGGTGGCTGAGCTTCCACTCCTTGCTCAAGCAACACTTGCTCAACAACAGCACTACCTTCACCTTGCTCAACCCTTGGAAACTTCTCTCCAAGATACCTTTCATAAAAGACAGATACAAAGAAATCCCAGTCAATATCATGGATATGTGACGCCACCGCCACAGATGTCCACCAGACACATACATCCTCCAACATCAAAGAAACAACACTCCCCAGCTTACAGGCATAATCACAGCCTTCCTGATCCAAAATCAGAATCACATCGGCCAACCAGGCCTCAAATGTCTCAGGTGACGATCCATGATATTCCACAACACCCAGATCAAGCAAACGCTGCTTCGGCAAACCCACACATCCCACAGCCAGCACATCTACTGACTTTACCTTAACCACAGCCTGAGATGTTCCCAACACCTCTTGAGCAACTGGTGATGAACTCTTCATCACAGAACCAGCTTCTTCCTCCTGCCTTAACACCTCAACCCCAGGCACAGAAGACTGAGACAAAACACCTCTACAGAAGGGTGAATTCCATGCCTTAACAACCTGCCCTAAGGCAGCAACCATCTCACCCAACTGCCATTCTTTCATCAACTTCGCCATACTACTAACAACAACAAACATTCACAACAAACAAACAAACCAGTTAGACCAGCTTTAAGCAAGGATTCAAACTCCAACTCCAAAATAACACAATAGCTATATTAATAAGGCAATGGGTATCCCGAATCCTCCCCTTTTACATGACATAACAGTCAACACAAACATGGATATCACAACATCAAGCATATCAAACAATATACTTTGATCATGCTTACACCAAACAGCATCCACTTGCAACAGCATATTAGCAACATAACATACTCATTACATGTTCATCAAGCATAACACTAGCTCACAGCATCAGCACAAATCCACATAAGCTCAACCAAGATTCATAACCACAAAACATGCTTGAAAACATCAGCAACTTGCTCAGAAACACGTGTTTTAACCAACTTTCAACCACACACCAAGGTAAACATCAAACACACATCACAACAACTTACCGTTTTCCCCAAGCATTCGCAACTCAGCTCTGATACCACCAAATGTAACCCCCTTAACCCGGCCTAGACGGTTGACCCGAATTAAGAAAGTCACACGGGGAAAACCAAAGTCAACCCGAAAGTCAACCTTGATTAACGACCCTTTTTTTCTTTTTAATCTTGTCTAGATGCACATTAGCCCTAATTGTGATCACTCAAACATCATACTCAAAGATCACAAACATCAGAGATCAAACAGGGACATAATTGAACAAATTACAACTTTAGGGACCAAATTGTAAATTCTGAAAACTTTAAGGACTTAACCAGATTTTAAGTTACCAACTTAAAATTAATCATGTTTCATGCTTCTCTGCCAAATTTCAGCTCAAACGGACATCCCAAACTCATACAATTGCACAAACAAGATTCAGGACCAAAATGCAAACAATTCAAAACATTTAACTGCCAATGTCAGCCCCCAACGGTCACCCGTTCCGAAACAGGCAGAGCCCGTTTCGAAACGCGAGGCCGTTTCGCAACGCGTACCGAAACAGGTGACTGGCAGTATGCTTTCCATTTCGAAACAGTGTCTACCGTTTCGGACGCCTGGGCTGATTCAGGGCATCCGTTCCGAAACGGTAGTCCCTGATCCGAAACACCCTGCACATAATGCAGAAAAAGACATGCTTAAACACGCAATTGACCATTCGAACATACTCCAAAAGCCACCAAACTTTACCAACATGCAATTCAACATATAAGAGACATACTTGCATCAACAATTCAACAAAATACCCACATATATGAAAAGCCCCAAATCTAAAGACATGCTTCCTACACAAGCAACCATTCAAGCATAAACTTCCAAATCAATCTCATAAAAGCCAAATACATGTTCCAACAACATCAACAACATAAAACCATTCTTGTCCGAACATACGAACACATAAACACATCCCAAGAGATTCTACCCCCATTGCCTTTATTAACTATAGCTATTCACCGAGACATACATCTCAAATGGAGTCCTCCTTGAATCCCTTGCTTCTCGCTGTCCAAACTTCAAGAATCTGCATTGATGGACAAAAAGGAGCGTAAGCACATAATGCTTAGTGAGGAATGCTCAAAACCAAAACACCATCAATGCAGCGGGTCACAAAACACTTTTAAAACAAACCCGAAAAGTTTACCATGCAAAGTTTGAAAACCCTTTTTCAACATCATGCTTAAAACCATGCATTGCACATACATGAAAACCAACCCTTAGCTTAGCAAGCTAAGAAAACCTTTTCAAAGCACAACTTGCAAAGTCATCCATTTAACCATTCCATGCATAAACACCATATGCAAAGTTAAATTCAAAACCTTGGAAAACACCTCCATTCACATCATACCTTTCCCATGCTTGAATGTCATACCAAGCAAGAACCATTTAAAAACCATTTATCCAATCAATCCATCACATGCATTAAACAAAGGCAACATATGAACCACAACATCATCATCACATGCCTTTTAAAACAAGTCTTAACAAGACTCCAATGCATTTAAGAGATTCCATGCACACATGCATCATTTACCAAATGATAATCAACACTTGTTCAACTTAACAAGTAAACATGCATTCACAAGCATTATACACTTTTCATGCAACCATGCATCTTTTCAAGCATTATGCACTTTTCATGCAACCATGCATCTTTTCAAGCATTATGCACTTTTCATGCAACCATGCATCTTTTCAAGCATCTCATGCTTCTTTATAATCAAAAACATTACATTGGCTTCCAAGTGATCAACCACATCCACTTTTCAACTCAACACCCGATCGGATACGCGGATCACAAGCGTTGTCCCCCACGCTTCATACACACTACCAATCCAAGGTCTCCAAATGGACTTTTAAAAACCATTTGACCTCACCATCCTAAGGTTCCCATGAATGGACTTTTAAACACCATACAACCTTAGCTTTTCCCGAGGTTCCCATGTATGGACTTTTAAACACCATACAACCTCAACTTTTCCCAAGGTTCCCATGTATGGACTTTTAAACACCATACAACCTTGACATGCACAAGGTTCCCATGTATGGACTTTCAAACACCATACAACCATTGCATCACCGATTGGTAGTTGTATAACATCACTAACGAGATCCGGGACACCCTACACAAGATCCACACATGGACTTTACACCTCCATTGTGATCTTAACAAGCACAAGGTTCCCATATATGGACTTTTAACCACCATATAACCTTTGCTTAACCAAGGTCCTCGAATGGGCATTCCACCTCCATTATGACCTTAACCATCTCGTTAGGATACTTGAAGGGAGTTTACCGGTTCACACTTAACCACTCCACCTCCAAGGCGACTTAATTCACGGTGCACCCAATCCTATAGCCGGCTAACTATATCCGATCAAAGAAACCAAGAACCACTTACATCACTTGCCAATATAACCATCTTACCATCATTAATCCAATGATTCACATGCATAATCACAATGCAAAAACCATCATTTACTATCATCATTCCACTGTTTTAAAGCATTACACAAAGCCATTAAACATCATGCAACACCATGCATCAAAACCACAATTTCCATGTACAAAACCAAGGATCTCTTACCTTGAGCATCCTTCACATATGGCTTTCAAAACCAGCATTAAACCATGCTAAAATATGCTTTCAAAACAGAATTTAAATCATGCAAAACACATGCATTTCAAACATCAACCACAATTGCTTTAAAAGCCATTTCACAACACAAACCAAGAGCGAAAAACCATTTACTTACTCTTGAGCTTAGCAAAGTTTTTTAGACTTAAACTAAGCTCCCCAAACCTTCAAACCTTGGTTTAAAAGCTGAAAACCCAACTTCACTCACCGATACACAAAACAAGGCTAGCCAACAAGCCTTCCAAGCATCCGAAACCTTCCGCAACACCTCTAAAGCTCACGGATCAAACTCCCCTGTTTCAAGCACACAAAAACAGAGCATTAATGCATCTTTATGCATTAAAAACACCAGCAATACAACACAACTCGCTGCTCATCACAAATCCAACATTTCGACTACCAAACACAACCGAAATCACCTCCAAACACTTCCAAAACTTAACCCAGCCAAGATCCATCACTTCTAACCATTTTTAAACATCAATTAACATCCAAAATGATCACAAACACATCCTTATACCTCCAGGTATAACAGATCATCAAAAACACTCCAAAAACAACCAAAAACTCAAGCAAAACTTAGGAAATTCAACCTATCCGGGATTGCATTAATTAAACCTCAACTTCTAACCAATTTAGCATTCATTTAACATCAATTTGACACCTCAAAACACTGCCCAAACAGATCACACAAAAATTTCACCAAAAATCACCAAATCTTGCATTTTAAGCCAAAAATCAAGATTTCAATTGAAAAGCCTTTAACAAATCACAAATCAAGGATTGAGAACTTAGGAATTTCAGTAAAGAACTGATAGTTTAGAGGAGAAGGACGTTCTTACCTCCAAACTTGAATTTCTCCTTTTTAGAACCAAAAAGCTTGATGAAACCACTTGCAAATGGTGAGGTTTTGTTGTAGAGATGATTAGGAATCCAAAGAGAATTGAAAAGGAAGATTTGAGTGACAAAATCAGAGGAGAAAATCTGGAGAGATGTGTTTGGGTTGAGAGAAAATGAGAGAAAAGGAGAATTGGAAGAAAAATGGAAAGTTAGTTATAAAATAGTCAAAATGACTTTCCCTCCTATTTCATGTGTTTTAAAATCAGAATAAAACCTTAAAATATCTTAGAAAAATCTGGAGAAACTCTTTTTGGAATAATAGCTCCTTAAAGATTCAAAGTTTCAATCCTTTATAAAACAGTCACCAAACTTTCAAAAATTACATTTTGGTCACTAGCCAAAATGTCACCCTTCCAAACTTCATTTTCCAAAATTGATTTCACAGTTCACCTTTATATATTAAAAGATGATTTTAGAACATTTTTCCATATTTTTAATGTAACCCGAACTAGGCTTTCCTAATTTCTCCTTTAAATATTCGATCAGCACTTTGACCGAACCGGTCAACGCCCAAGAGTTCTAAGCCCAAAACCGGGGCGTTACATGGTTGCTGACACCACAAGCACCACAACTGGCAAACGAACAGTCACTTCGATGACACTCCCTAGGGAGCCTGCAAAAACTAAGCAAACATCAACGACATCAATATCATGCCCAAAAAAACATTGCCTCCTAATGTAGTAACAAACACCAACATGCAATAGTATTCAGAAAAGCCTTGCACCCAGGATTTTCTAAATATGTTGACTATTGACACTCCTTACTACAGATAGCTAATCATAGCTTTCCAAATACTATTTTTTGGCGATGCAAGTAGCCCAATCTGCAAGGATACCCCCATCCAGGACCTACTCATTCCTACATACATATTTTTCTTCTCCTCTTCTCAAGACAGCATAAGCACAGCCGTGAAAGAAAACCACACACAAAATAAATAAACTACTCGTAAATTAGGTTATGGAAATACAGACCAAAGGAGCCTAATTTATAACAGCAAATGGGAACACCATGCGACAACGTTTAATTTTCGAATTTTTTTTAAAAAATCTGAGTAAATAGCTAAAATTACAAAACTGTCAAACTTCTAATCAATAACTAAGCAGGTAGGCACGTGCACCTGTCACCGCTAGTAACCGCCAGTCAGGAACTCTCTCTTTCATCACGGTCTACTTTTAGTTGTCCAAATCATCACCAAAAACCAATAACTAACAAACACAAAATACTAAACCAATGAGTACCAAGCGAAGCACCAAAACACAGTGTTCTACTTCTCAAAGTAACATGCATCCATCTTGTCTAATACAACTGTTCACAGTGTGGAAATATTAATAATGTTCCATAATTAGATTCATTGCATAATCATCTTCTCTAATAGATTGATGATAATCATGCATATTAAATGCATCTCACAACATACCCTCCAAGTCATCTTCTCTAAGAGATCGATGATAAGAATTAGGAGGATAAGCCATATTACTCGTGGAAGAAGCACTACGAGGTGTCAACTCTTCATAGAATACCCATTTTCTATAGCCCGAAATAAAGCCACAAACAATTAGATGTTCGTATACAACTTCACAAATGTGATAATTAATGTTAGCACACTTCTTACAAGGGAAAAGAATCATATTCTCTTAGCTTGCATTTGCAAAAGCTAAATTTAGAAAAGTTTCTACTCCATTTCGATAGTCGACACTTACCCTTGACAAATTCATCCAACTCCTATCTATTTTGTATTTCTGTAATATCCACATCCAATATTAACTGGTAATACTATAGATTCAAATTTATTCGTTTAAGTTGATAATTGTAGATAAAAAATAAAAGTCTGTAAGTTAAACCTAACATGGTGCATATTCTCAAAGTAAAATCCAAGTTAAATATATAAACTACCTATCAGCCATACTTAATCCACTTGATCTATATAAAGAAATCAACCAAAACATGAAAATTTAAGAGAAAGTTACCTGCTGGGAAAAACCACAGTTTGACAACTGAAAATTTATCAACAATTTTGCAGCTTGATGCAGAGATGTAGAATCCCTCTCAGCCAATTCAACAACAATTAAAGATACTATATATTTATAGAAATTTGATATTTTAACAATTTGTATTATATAAGATTCATATATTTACATTGTATTAAAGCTAAGTTTTTGTATCGTATTTAAAGCACATCTTTACATATCCATGTCATATTGCTTTAATTCTTTTTTATCAATAGGACTTTTATTAAAAATAAAATCTATACAATCTTCAAGAACTCCATGAAACTAGCTTAGATATACACATAAAATAGAGATTGGTGATGTAACTTATGAAATAAAAAATTTGTTTCAAAAATGTGCCAAGAGCCTTACGAGATCGAAAATGTGTATGCAAACTCCAATAAAGTGACCTCAACAAGCCAATTCACTTCTTTCCAACACTACCGACCAACTCTCCTAGTTATGTTCACAAGATGTAAAAAAATAAAAAAGAATTCACCCTCTTAGATAAAGCCCTTTGTATACTAATGGATTCTCCATTAACTACAAACCATGCAATGAAAATGGTGCTCCAATTCTTGATTGCTTGGTTATTGCATCAGTTGACAATGTAAACTAGCCACAAATTTCATTTCCTTAGAATTATATACATATATATAAATTAAAAGTACAACCATAACAAACAATGCTTCACTATGAAGCAGGAAAGAAAAGAACCAGAGTTGCTGTAAAAGTGAGCCTATCCAATTTTTAAAAGTCGATTGGTTTAAGTATATTTTACTACTGAAAACTGTTGTGAACCATAAAAAACATGTTGGTTTAAGTATTTTTAAGGCTAGAATCTGTTATGAACCGTAAAAACAACATGGTGTTTTGAGTAATTAAAATGCAGCAAGTTGTTCTTTTACAAAATACAAAACTTAGAAGCCATAAGCACGTGTCCCTTCCAAAGTTGTTTAGTTTTACAACCAATGTACATATATTCACACCATTTGTCTCTCTACTCAGACCACATACCAAATGTTCAAGTGTTCAAGTGTATTTTTGTGAAAGTGAGACACAAGAAAGGGGAATTAGGGTTTTATTTGGGGATGTGAGGTTGAGTGTTAATTTGAATAAGGCGTCTAAAAGGTAAGAATTCATGTGTTTTAGTAATATCAGATATAACACTTTTACGATGTTTGTGAGTAAATGCCACTAAAGGTATCACCTTTTGCGGCGTTTGTAAACCAAACGCCACAAAAGATATCGTCTATTGCGGTGTTTTTGAGTAAACGTCAATAAAGATATCACCTATTGTGGCGTTTGTAAAAAATGCCACTAATATACGAGTAATTGTGGCGTTTGTGGATTAACGCCACTATATAGAAATTTATTGCGGCATGAGAGACAAATTACGATTTCGCCTGAGTATCCATAAATAGAATCAACCAAATGCTCGAAAAGAATTATTTATGAGATCTTTGTTTCCAAAAGAAATCAAGATTTCGCCTGAGTATCTTGTTCGTCTCTTCAAATTTTCTTAAACATAATTATAAGTAAATCACAGTGTTGCCAAAACACAAATAATTATTATTTTAATAATTATTATTATTATTTAACAAGAATGAAAAATCACAGTTTGACAACTGAAAATTTATCAACAATTTTGCAGCTTGATGCAGAGATGTAGAATCCCTCTCAGCCAATTCAACAACAATTAAAGTTATATATTTATAGAAATTTGATATTTTAACAATTTGTATTATATAAGATTCATATATTTACATTGTATTAAAGCTAAGTTTTTGTATCGTATTTAAAGCACATCTTTATATATCCATATCATATTGCTTTAATTCTTTTTTATCAATAGGACTTTTATTAAAAATAAAATCTATACAATCTTCAAGAACTCCATGAAACTAGCTTAGATATACACATAAAATAGAGATTGGTGATGTAACTTATGAAATAAAAAATTTGTTTCAAAAATGTGCCAAGAGCCTTACGAGATCGAAAATGTGTATGCAAACTCCAATAAAGTGACCTCAACAAGCCAATTCACTTCTTTCCAACACTACCGACCAACTCTCCTAGTTCTGTTCACAAGATGTAAAAAATAAAAAAAGAATTCACCCTCTTAGATAAAGCCCTTTGTATACTAATGGATTCTCCATTAACTACAAACCATGCAATGAAAATGGTGCTCCAATTCTTGATTGCTTGGTTATTGCATCAGTTGACAATGTAAACTAGCCACAAATTTCATTTCCTTAGAATTATATACATATATATAAATTAAAAGTACAACCATAACAAACAATGCTTCACTATGAAGCATGAAAGAAAAGAACCAGAGTTGCTGTAAAAGTGAGCCTATCCAGTTTTTAAAAGTTGATTGGTTTAAGTATATTTTACTACTGAAAACTGTTGTGAACCGTAAAAAACATGTTGGTTTAAGTATTTTTAAGGCTAGAATCTATTATAAACCGTAAAAACAACATGGTGTTTTGAGTAATTAAAATGCAGCAAGCCGTTCTTTTACAAAATACAAAACTTAGAAGCCATAAGCACGTGTCCCTTCCAAAGTTGTTTAGTTTTACAACCAAAGTACATATATTCACACCATTTGTCTCTCTAGTCAGACCACATATCAAAGTTCAAGTGTTCAAGTGTATTTTTGAGAAAGTGAGACACAAGAAAGGGGAATTAGGGTGTGATTTGGGGATGTGAGGTTGAGTGTTAATTTGAGTAAGGCGTCAAAAAGGTAAGAATTCATGTGTTTTAGTAATATCAGATATAACACTTTTACGATGTTTGTGAGTAAATGCCACTAAAGATATCACCTTTTGCGGCGTTTGTAAACCAAACGCCACAAAAGATATCGTCTATTGCGGCGTTTTTGAGTAAACGCCAATAAAGATATCACCTATTGTGGCGTTTGTAAAAAAATGCCACTAATATACGAGTAATTGTGGCGTTTGTGGATAAACGCCACTATATAAAAATTTATTGCGGCATGAGAGACAAATTATGATTTCGCCTGAGTATCCATAAATAGAACCAACCAAATGCTCGAAAAGAATTATTTATGAGATCTTTGTTTCCAAGAGAAATCAAGATTTCGCCTGAGTATCCTGTTCGTCTCTTCAAATTTTCTTAAACATAATTATAAGTAAATCACAGTGTTGCCAAAACACAAATAATTATTATTTTAATAATTATTATTATTTAACAAGAATGAAAATATTCATTTTTCATGTCATATATTATTTAGAAATGTCTTAATAACATCCTAATTAATATTACCAAGAGGTAATGATTCCATGATTATAGATTTACCTTAATAATACCATAATATTATTACCAAAATAATATCATAATTTTGGTATTACCATGATACATGCACATATGTATTCATGTAAACCATTAAAGGTTAAAAATGATTAAAGAATATTACGTTGATAAAACATTCCAACTTTAAAACTTGGCCAGTTAACAAATTTCCTTTCCGTGATTCATCTCTTATTTGAATATCATTTTCTTTATATGGCAATTGACAATAAAGCCCTTTCTTTTCATTGTTTTAGTACAAGATCCAATAAAATCCATAACCTTAGTTACTTCCAATGACAATTTCTATAGAACAGAGTCGTCCCATTTTTTTTATCAAGCAAACTCGTTTAAACGATATGATGAATCCTAAAAACGAATTTATTTGCTTTCTCATAAATGTAATTATTTCAAAACGCCTTGTATGAGAATCTGTCTTAGTATTGTTGTGAGATAAGGTTAATTCTAAATAAAATTATATAAACGAAATACAATAATTTAAAAGAATCGAACATATTCAAAATAAACCAAAAACGGATTGTTGAGGCCTGCACAAACACAATTTCCTTAAGACAGATTTCGACTACTCCTTTGTGCATGAATTGCTTGGTCGTTAGTCTCCCAGGATTCAACAACAGATGTTCTTCGACAATAGCACTTCTGAAGAGATCACGAACAGAACTCTTTCCTTTGACTATCACCGAAAATGCAATGCAATTTTTGAAGAGTAGAAAATTTTTGAAATTATGGTTATTAATTCTCCATCCGATTTTATTCGGAAATATTCTTAAAATATATGCTAATCTTAAGGAAAAAATTATTCGAAGTGGGTAAAATATCTTCAAACACATGAAAAGCCCAACCGGTCAGAACATTCACGTCGCTCACGTCATGTAATTGCGCCTCAACCCGAATTGGATTGGTTCTTACCCCTGTGCGCAAGACACAATTTCCATTCAAATCATTCAATGACCGCAAAGTGGGTAAGCGTATATAAACACTTCTCATGACATTTGTCCCATCCATGTGGGATAAGGTTTTTTTTCTTCCTTACTCAATTAACAATTGCGTTACTTTGAGCATCAATTTCTCATTCAATACTCAATCATTTTGAGCACATGAGATACTGTTGTAAAGGTCTCATAAAGTAGAATAGGACCTAATAAAATCCTTATTCGAATATCCACCTTTACCTTCTCGAATTTTAACTTAAAGTTGACATTTTTCACAATTTTTTCCAACATCTAGCATCCTAACACCATCAAAGATCATCCAAAAACATAGGTAACACATCCTTATACCTCCAGAAACTAATATTTAACCAAAACTTCCCCTAAAACTACTTTAAACCACCATATAAAATAGCCAATTAAATAGTTTCGGGATTGATTACAAAAATCTCATCTCACGTTGCTTTTAAACAACCAAAATATTATTTAGCCCATTAAGAATCCCCAATACTTAACTCATACATCAAGATTTTAGGCAAAATATCAAAAACACCAATTAAGATCATTTCTAAGAATTAAATATCAAAACTAAGATATTGAACATCAATTAGAAGCCAAACACTAGGGAATATCAATAAAGAACTTTAGTTTTAAGAGATGAAAAGAAAATTACCTTTGAAGTCTTTCCACCACAATTTGATATAAACTTTCTTTGTTGAATAAAATGAAGTTTGAGAAATCTTTTAAGAATCTTTAATAAGGTTTTGCAAAGCATAAAGAGAGGAATCTTTTGACATAATCCTCATTTAAAATAATCAATTTTTCAGAAATCTATTGAAGAGAAAATGGTGAGAAAATGAGAGAATGTTTTGGAGAAAATATTAGGAAAATAAAAAATGAGAGAAAATGCTTACAATCGGGTGAAAAGGACGACATGAGAGAACCGAGAGAGCATCTCAACCAATCTCTCCTTCCCCACTTCGACCACCATCTGTGGCTCTCGACCCTACCCTAAACGGGTGAACCGCTTACAACCGTCAACACCACCTCCATGTCTATCTTCACCTCGAATGCGGCTCTCCGTCCACCTCAGAGGGGACGAACTACCTCCGAATGTTGCATCACCCCCGGTCCTTGTCTCTATCTCCCTTGTTCGGTGCTCGACAACCTTAGGCATCAACAATTTGTGCGTTGAGCGTGGAGATCTTCTCGACCAAAAGAATCAGTCAAGAGGCTAAACTCGAGTTTCCCTCATACTTGATCTTTCTGAACGGTAATGTTGGTATTAAGATCGGTGACAACAATAGGAATACCACCAACATGTTCGAAGACTGGCTAAAAGAAAAAAAATAGCATAAAGGACCGTGTGATGTCATCTGCCTAGTTTTTCTGGCTAGTAACGACGAGAAAGAAGCCTTGAATGTCTTTAGAATCTAGAAGATTACACACTTGGTGCTTGTCGATGACAACCTCAAAGTGTGTTGAGGAAATTCTCTAAGCTACCATGAAGCGCCTTGAGCACCGACATCTTCTACTTGAGTGCCTCAGGGAGGGTCATTACGTGTCGTTTACTTTGAGACCCCCGATAGTGGCAGCATTCTCTTCAAATGCACTGTAAGCCCGAACATTAATAAAGACATTTGACATGTCTACTTGAGTGTTTCAAGAAAGTTCATTGCAGCTTTCGTGTCTCTGGAGCAATCGGCTCCCTCGAAATATTCATCATCCTCCGCAAAAGCATTAGAGGAATACTACGTGCCATGTACTCCATAATCTTCTAGAACGCACCCTCCACAAAATGATACGAGTCAATATAATTGCAAGGTAGTGTAGAAAGGAAAGCCTTTAGGCTAAACGGCTTGAGTTGATACTGCAGGCAATGACGTTGAGACCCTCTGCCATAGTTCTAAGCTTAGAAATGATTATGATTCTTAGATAGAGCTTCTAAGAATACTTTTACGACCTTATCCGCTCCATGTAGACGTTAGGGAGGACTAGAATAAATCCCATACTCCACCATTAGAGGTGTCAAGATAGGCCAGCTCATAGACTCTCCTCTGCCCCAAGAGGCATTGAGAGAAACTTGCATATAACTTCACACTTAGATTCAATAACTTGTGACATATTTACAATGACATTGAGATATTCTGCCTTTACATCAATGAATGTTTATATTCTCACACAACTACTGCCAAAATAATTTAACATCCTCCGCCCCACGAGGCGTTGAGACCTAAGGCATTCTTTAATGCTTTCTGCTTTACTTATATAAATTATTGTGTATGCTTCTACATAGGGGTCGATTTCACCTCTGCCTAATATTCATAAATGTTTTATAATTTTCTTCATGGGTGAATGAATATATGATTTTTCACAAATGTGTTTCTCGAGATGTTTTGAGATAAGCTCGACTTAATATTGTGTTTGTTTTCTCCAAGATCGTCAAGATAACTTCGCTCAAAACATTGACTGGTTCTCCAAGAGTGTCGATATAAGCTCCACTTAATATTACATTTGCTATCTCCAAGAGCGTCGAGATAACCCCGCTAAAAGCCGCAGTTATTTTATCCAAGGGTGTTCAGACAGCTCCACCCATAATACGACTATCCCTCCAAGAGTTTCAAGATGAGCTTCCCTCGGAATTGTGACTATTTCTCCAAGGGCGTTGAGATTTCTCTGCTTGATTAACAATTATTTCTCTAAAAATTGTGAGATGACATCCTCTATTCAATGCCTTTGGCATTGCATTTCTCCAAGACGTTGAGATGTCCGTGTTTCATGCAAATTAAGGCATGTGGTTGCTATGAACACATAGATGCCTTCGATTTTTTATCCCAATCGCCCTGGATATTGTGGATTATTGAAGAACGGAGATGCCTTCGTCCATTCAGTGTCTTTGGCATTGCAATTTCTCCAAGGACAATGAGATGTATGTATTTCATGCCAATTTGGGCATGTGGTTGCTATGAACACACGGTTGCCTCGATGGCGAAATGCCTCTACGCTACTATGGACTAATGGTCCAGAAGCATAGAAATGCCCCGACTCATTCGTGCTTGTTTCTCCAAAAGTGTCGAGACAGCTCCATTCATTAGCGCTTGTATCTCCAAGAGTGAGAGATGCATCAACCCAATTCACGACTATTTCTCTAATGGTTTGAGATGCCTAGCACAGAGATGACTCCACTCAATCTATACTTATTTCTATAAGAGTGCGAGATGCCTTAGCCCCACATTTTGACTGACTCTACAAGGGCATGAAATAACCTTCGAAGGGCAAGAAAATAATCTTCGCCCCTTCTTGACTACTTTGAAAAAGTAAGCCGCTCGAGACATGGTTGTTTGTTCTGAAACATCAAAATAACTCCCAAGGCTTATATAGAGAGAACCTCAACCTAATTATAAGGGAAACAACTCCAAAAAAGAGCATGATCCATTGCGTCATGGCTTGCCTCTATAAGAACGTCAATCTATACCTTATATGATTCAATGCCTCTAGCATTATGTTTTTTCTCCAAAGGCATCGAGATGACAACACTTCTAAGCCCCGAGCGACACCTGATCTCCAAAAGTGTGGATGATTTTATCCACTCCTACGATGATTTCCTAGAGTGGAGTCATTTAATTATCTACTCATCTGACGATTTTCCATAGTCAAGTTATCCTCTTATATATCCATTCCTCCGATGATTTCTCATAGTTGAGTCATTTAATTATCTACTCCTTCGATGATTTTCTGGATTCAAGTCATTCGCTTGTATATCCACTCCTCCGATGATTTCTCGGAGTTGATTCATTTTATTATCTACTTCTCTGATGATTTTCCGAAATCGAGTCATTCGCTTGTATATTGTAGACTTTTTTGGGAGTGTGTAAAATGAATGTTGGCAAAAGGTATAAATGGTATGTATTGGGCAAGTTATGCCAAGAGTCTTTTACATGCAAGTATACAAGGCCTGCAAGTAATACATCTTGGTAAGCTAAGTTATTGATCCCACAAAGATTATCTTGAATTTGATTGTTTGATTGTTACTTGCTTCGAAGGAAAAGATGTTTGATTAAAAGAATTGGTTTTGTTACTAAGAAAATTAAAGGAAAATAAATTAAAATAAAATGTTGGCAAGGAAGGTGTTTCTAAATGAATGATGATTGTTGGCAGGGAATGCGTAGTTTCAACATGGTGCATGCCAGCCCTTATTGGCAAAACTGTCTTGGTATTATTTGTCGAGAAGTTTCAACATTGGCAAAGCCTCTCTCGATGGTCATTGCCCTAAATTAGCCAAGTAAAAACCCCTATATCTGTACAGTGTATGTTTTTCTTAAACCAACTTGATTAAAACCAATCTATACTCCGAGGGGGTAGATTTCACTTCCGAAGTAAGTTCATCTACTTGAACGACTTCTCTCGAAGCTCCCCTCCCAAGTATTCAACAATTTAATCGTTGCCAGCCTAAGTTTGTTAAGATTTTGGGAGGCAATAGGCTAACTTGACAGCTCTCGCTTGGCAAAGTACTTAGGAAAAATTAAAGTTTGCCGAATAGAAAAACTTTTCCGAAAACATATTTATTATAACGAAACTAAGGCATCAAGCCTATATTTAATCCAAACATCCCCCACCAACTATGAAATTAGTTCATGGTGAATGAGTTAACCAACACAACCATAATTGTTTTAAAAAACATCACCATTAAAAACACCAAAGATAAATAACTTATGCAAAGGGAGAAGGCAGGGGGGTCTCTCGATGTAGTCCTTCACGCCAGGCTCTCGGCCAAGATGTTGAACCACCCTTCCTCGGTGCAGCTGGCCGTCACTCACCGGTCACTCCAACGTCGTGCTTCGATCACTCTAGGTCTTCACCCGATCACTCTCGATTCCTCCCTTCACCTCCTCCAATGCTTGATCGGTTGATCTTTATATAGGCATGTGTGGGAAAGGATGGGATAAGCCTTTGCATTTGAATTTGAAATGATCAAGGCATAAGAGATAGAGCTTTATCCAATCATTTTGACATCTTATTAACTTGGTGTGATAGCTTATCAGGCTAGGGCTGATGCTATCATGCCGGTGCTACCTTGACATCCAAGCTTGGCACAATGTTTCCAACATCACTTGGCACCGCTTTATCCGCTATTTTTTCAGAAGTTGATCCAATTGTTATCTTTTAGGAGTTTGATCCTTTCCTATTTTTTCGGGGGGTCATCATCTCTTGACATGGCATCAAATTCATCTCTCTGCCAACAAATTCTTGGCATCGTCTGGTCCTTCTATGCCAACAACACTTGGCATTCCTAACTGTGTTGCTTTCATGTGTCCATTCTGCCAAATCCTATGCCAAACCTACAAATTAACCACAAAAACAACCCTTCACTCTAGCATAGGCAACCTACTAACTCCTTGATGAAATGCATGATCCTAACAAATTAATGCAACTAAATGTACCCGAAAACAAGCAAAAGCATATCAATATATGCATGAAAAAAATACTTTTTAGGAGGTAACACACCCCCAAACCCAGCTCATTTCTTGTCCTCAAGTAATGCAAAAGAAAGAAAAACAAAAATAGTGAAAATAATACCTCGGCAAAAGTTTGGTTGGAATGCCAACAAATGCTGGCAAGTAGAGTTTGATGCTAATGTTGTCCTCATAAATCACAGTGCACAATGCCAAGCAGAAAATTATTCAAGCGCAACAATATAACTCTATCTAAGTGCATGATTTGTGTGCAAGGTGTGGGCATTATGCATCTAATTATCCTTTCACTCCCTTAGCCAATTTCTACTTCCTAAACTCAAATTCTTATTTCCATTTTCATTTTTTTCTTCTTTGCCGAGGGTCTCTGGCATTATCTTAAGCTTGCTTCGTGACACTGTTTAGCATGAGTGATAAGAGGGAGCATACCATGAATCCCCACCTTAATCCAGACATCATTAGGCTTTCTCTTCAACTCATACTCTAGGGTTTTGAACTTAGGAACTAAGAGGGAGAAAACCAAGAAGCCCTAAGTACTTATTATCCCTAGGTAGAGGAGAGTTCATTTTTTTCTATCTTTTTTTTTTGCATTGGCAGAACATTGTTGCCTTATTTTCTTTTACCCTAACATTCTTTCTTCTCTTTTTAAAAAAAATCTGAGCATGGCTTCAAATATTCTAAGTTTGCAAGGGAACTGGATACATACCATGTGGTAAGTGTAAATCAATTTCCTAAACTAGAGATCAATTGACAAGCAAACTTGGCATACATTCTACTGGCATTGGCAAACTGAAGATTAAAAATTCATCATTGGGCAGATAACAAGGATCAAAATAAGCTTGCCTAATCAATTGTTAACAAACTTCAAATTTCAGCCGAGACAAAATTTTCTTTTTCACTTCTTTTTTTATGGTTCGGTATGCTAATACTCTACATGAACTACATGGAAAAAAATTTAAACGTGAAATAAATGACATGGAAAAATGTGAGAAAATGTGCACCCCCAAACCCAAGATGTGCATTGTCCTCAATGCATGAAACAACATATATACAAGAAAAACAGAAAAATAAAAATGCATTAACATGAAGATGAAAAAATGAAATGCAAAGGAGTTAGGTAGAAGAAGACTCCCCTTCGGAGACCTCCTCCTCCCGTTTGGTACGAGCTTCTTCTTCTTTTCTGGCATGGGTCTTTCTCATGGTTAGGCTCCCACGTTTAGGGGCCATTCTTTCTTCCCTTTCCAACCCTGCTTTGAGGCGGAAATAAAGGCTCCAATATCCTCATTCTTCTTGGCAGACTCGGTAGGCTGTGTGACTGACGTAGGCTTTGGTTTCTTGGCAGGAATGTCCTATGACTCGGAGAAGGAATCAATGCTAGCAGATTCAAAATGCACTGGGGACATAGGAATTGTAGCATTGGACTCGGAACTGGCTGGAGTGACTTGACTTGCTGGACTGACTGACTTGACTGGACTTCCATAAGTAGCTAGACTGGACTTGCTGGCATGGCATCACTGGCAGAGAGCTCGGTAGGGAAAGGTGGAAATAAGGGGACCTTGTCGAGAGAAAGTTTAACAAGGACCTCCCGAATGATGGCATCCCTCTCCTTGGTATAGTGCCTCAGTTTGGCACTTAGCTCCTCGACTGCCTTCAACTTCCGGAGAATAGTCTCTTCGCGAGTGTAAACTTGAGACAGCATCGCCAACGAGCTTATTGGCATGGTTTCTGGAACACTGCTAGCCTCGACCCTTGGCTTCTGCTTTGGCGTGGCAGTCTTGACTTTTCCCTTCTCTTTTTCCTTTGGCTCTTCAGTCGTGAGGTTCTTCCAAATAGGGACATTGATAGTGGTTCCTTTGATGACCTGGTCGCGATCCTCATCCATCCTTGGCACTTCATGGCGCAAAGAAATGTTAGAAATTAAGAAAGGGAAAACAGACTTCCCTTACCCTTGGCAGTGCATTTGTAGGTTTCTTCGAAAATGATCCTGCCAACATTTATTTTGCACCCCTTGACAATAGAGTGCAAAAGGATCAGCTGATCCTCCGAGACTGTTTCATTGTGAGATGTGGAATGAGATTATGTTCGATAAAGTGGTTCCAGCCCCACATCTAAGGCTTCAACGCCAGCCTCTTGACAGTCCGGTGGCCGGTGGACCAGACAGTCCAAGTTGTGCCAAGTTCACACAATCTGGTGGATAGAGATAGAGTTCTATGTGATCATTTTGACATCTTATCAGCTCGGTGTAATAGCTTATTAGGCTAGGGCTGACGTCATCATGCTAATGGTGCCTTAGCATCCAAGCTTGACACAATGTTGCCAACATCACTTGGCACCACCTTATCCGTTATTCTTTCGGAAGTTGGCCCAATTCTGATCTTTTAGGAGCCTGATCCTTTCCTATTTGGGGGGGGGGGGTCATCATCTCTTGGCATGGCATCAAATGCATCTCTCTGCCAACAAATGCTTGGCATCGTCTGGTCCTTTTGTGCCAACATCACTTGGAATTCTTCTTGGCATTCCTAACTATGTTGCTTTCATGTGTCCATTCTGCCAAATCATATGCCAAACCTGCAAATTAACCACAAAAACAACCCTTCACTCTAACATAGGCAACCTACTAACTCCTTGATGAAAATGTATGATCCTAACAAATTAATGCAACTAAATGTACCCAAAAACAAGAAAAAGCATATCAATATAGGCATGAAAAACAATACTTTTGAGGAGGTAACATATATCCACTTCTCCGATGATTTCTTGGAGTTGAGCCATTTTATTATCTACTCATCCGATGATTTCTCGGAGTTGAGTTATTCACTTGTATATCCACTCCTCTAATGATTTCCCAGAGTTGAGTCATTTTATTATCTACTCCTCCATTGACTTTCTGGAATCGAGTCATTTGCTTGTATATCTATTCTTCCGATGATTTCCTAGGGTTGAGTCACTTGCTTACTCCCCTCGGGGGGTCAAGTCATGCTTGCATGTTCACTTTGATGATGACTTCCCAGTGTTGAGTCCTCCGCTCGTTTTACAATATTTCTATACTAACCGCTACTCTTCGCCCCAAGCCTACAGGGGGTGAACCACCATGATTTCTCCAGCATGTCCAGTCTTATTTGCGTCAAGTCATTTGCTTTGCGTACAATTACAAGCTAGACTTCAGCAACACATCTCAGCTCATGTCACTTCATGACATTCGCCTCAAATAAGGGGGCAAATGTTATACCTCCGCCTCCAGAATCTACAAGCCTCCGTTGTGGAACCTTCGAAGCTTCACTCTTCGCACCACTCCTCAGCATGTAAGGTACCACGACCTCTGGAGGTCTCATCTCCAGATTACTTCCCATGCTTAGTTATCGTGCTTTGACAAGACATTTATCAAGTTTGTCTTACCCCACCTGCTGAGCCTACTACTTGACAGTCGAGTCTACTCTGCCTGCTCATCAATAGTCATCATAACGCTAGGCTTGGCTTCGTCCCATCAAACAATATCATGGGTTATAAATACCCACTAAGCTAAATAAGAAATGGGTGACATGAGAGAACCATGAGAGCATCTCAACCTATCTTTCCTTCCCCGCTCTGACCATTATCTGTGGATCTCGGCCCTACCAGGAATGGGTGAAAACCACCTACAATCGTTAACACCACCTCCATGTCTCTCCACCTCGATCGCAGCTCTTCGTCCACCTTAGAGGGGACGATCCGCCTCTGACCGTCGCATTGTTAGATTAATGAGATTAAAGAATAAAAACTCTTAATTTCGAATTGAACCTCTAGCATATTCAAAATGGACTCCTTCAAAATAAAATATAATTGTAATTTGGGTAAATAACATAATCTGTCACTAAACTTTTAGGGAACTTTCAAATTGGTTACCGAACTTTTATAATTTGCAATACAATCACTAAACTTTTAATTCACTTTCAAAATGGTCATTGTTGTCAACTGCCGTGAAAATACTGACGCGACAGTTAATCCTTTTCACTCAACTATTTTACCATCTCACACTCTCCTTTATTTCTTTCACTATTTATTTCTTATCATTGTTCTGCCAGCAAGCATACTAGCACCATTAGTATCAGTTCTAGCAAAATCATGTTAGATCGTGAATGCTTGAATTAAACTCAAACAAGAAGTGAACCTACTTCTGTAATTTCATAAATATCTACTGGCTTATTTTGATGGTGTTGTACCTTGGTCCTCTACATCCAAGGGCCTCCGAATATTGCTTTTAGTGCCTTCGCGCTTAACGCCTCTTAAACCAATCCATGATAGCAGCTCCCCTGGAGGCGAGCAGTACCAAAGACAAGGATACCGTAGGCTTGCACGGTCTCAGGAACATACCATTTTCAGAAGCTACTAAGCCTTATAGACAATTGTCTCATCCGCGTGACTAGACTGTAAAGCCTATGGATTGGGAACTGGACCTAACCCTGTCGACTTATCAATAGGTGTCACTAGGTCTAGCCCTATCCCATCAAATAGTACATCGGGTTATAAATACCTGCAAAGCTAGAGTGAACGAGACATAAGGAACAAGAGGGAAAACCTCTCTCTTCATCCTTCCTTCCTCACTTCTCTTACCACTATACTAATCGCGGCTCTTCGCCAAATCTACTAGAGTGAATCGATTGAAACCATCACAACCACCTTATTTCTCGTCTCCACCTCCATTTCCTATGCTCACCAACTTTAGGCATCAACAATTATTACGGTAAACGTGGAGATATTCACAACCAAGGAAATTAGTCACGATGATTTTTCTGATGACACTTCTAGCACGCTTGATCTTTACAGCCAACGACGTTGGCGACGAAACCGATGACGACAATGAAAATTTGGAATATCACATCCTTCATGTAGAGCTCCACTTATGGAGCTCAAACAGAAGGAAGCATAGAAGATGAGATATCAGTTTCTCGCCACCACATCTTAGGGTTACGCCAGGAGGGCAACGGGATAACAATATCTCACCAGATCCGTTGGTGAAGATTTACTATTCGATGAGAGCTCAAAACCATCTTGAAGAAGCCATGCCTCACCGAAGAAACCGATGAGCTTGTCCAACCACCACGAAACGCCACTATGGTGGGCATAATGGGAACACCTCGCTTACGCTCTATAAGACCCAAAATTTACCCGGGTATATCCATAAATAAATATATATATTCTTTTTTAAATAAATGAATCCATTAATAAGTAAATAATGTCCAAATAGTCCATTTTATGCCCAATGTTCATATAAAAATCCCTTTACAATTTAAAAAGCCAAAAAACAAACTTAAAGCCCAAAATCCATTATTACACATTTTCCCGTCCATTTTTGCGATCCAAATCGGATAAATGGGTTAATTAGCACATTTTTGCTTCTTTAGCCCGCCAAAATTGGCCACGTGTCACCCAATGAGTGGCTATTCGAGGCTTCACGTGGATTAAGCACATCTGCTGACATCATCCCCTCCATCAACTATAAAAAGAAGAGAGAGAGTTAGTGTGGAACAATAATGACAGATCAATTATTATCCTAGTAATTGAAGAGAGAGAATAGAAGAAGAGAGGTCGTATAGAAAAGTCGAACGGTCACCGGGAGGAAGGAACGACGCTGGAGAAGCTCGCCGGAGCTACAGTGCCGCTACTGATGTTCATCGAGAGGTATATTTCAGCCTCTCCTTTTATTTCCCCTGCAATAAACATCAAAAACATTATATTTAGGTTCCTTAAAACTAAAAATCTAGATTTGAAAATAAAGAAACATTAGATCTAAAAATAGGATGATCATAGGACTTATCATGTAGTCGAAGTGAGATTTGTGTAGTGGTCGGAGTATTTTTTATAGGCGAAGTTGAAAATGATAGGTGTAGGTTCGGTTTTCGGTAGATTTAGGACCTTGGAAGGGGAAGGAGGATGGATTCTACCGAATCCGGGTTTAGATCTAAGATTTGGGTTAAAAATTTAGGGAAAATTAGAGATTTTAGGGTTTTGGACGACGGTGAGCGGTGGCCAAAAAGTTCAAACGGTGGTTGGAGGTTTCGGTTCGGTGGTCGAAGAGGTAGGGAAGATGATCGAAGTTGAGTCGAGGGTGGCCGGAGTTGTGATGGTGAACAGAGTAATGAGAGGGATGACCAGAGACGATAACCAGCGGCGGCAGGCAAACCGGTCGAAGTGGAGTTGTAGCGATCGTGAAGGATCAATTAAGGGAAGATGTAAGAACACATATCAAGTTCTTAGGAAATTTAGGAGTTTGATCTAAAAAATCATGAAATGGGAGGGGATTAGTGTTTGTGGCAGATTAAATCGATGAATTTGGTATGGACTGAGGATGAACGGGAGGTTTTGATCTGTTTTAGTTCATGATATTTGGGTTTTGGGTGTTTTAGATTGAGAGAAATCAGAGGTAGAGAGGGTCGTGAGAGAGAGAGCCCAAAGCAAATGGGCGAGTTAACTCGCTAAAAGGGTTTTTATACCCCGAGTCAAACAGTGCCATTTTGGCACCGGGTTGGACAAGGTCCGCGCGAGACATCCGGGTAGGGTCGTAGGATTCACGCCAATCTTCTAATTTTTGATGATTTGGCCATCAAATTTTACATGTAGTTCAATTTAGTCCTTTTTAATAAAATCAGAATTAAAAACTTTCAATTCTTTTAATTTGATTCACAATTTCAATATTAATTTAATTTCAATTGCTTTAAATTATTTGTATGTTGCATATGATTTAAAATGAAACATATAGTATAATTGTTTAGATAACCCAATTCACTTAGATTTTATTAATTATTTAGAGCCTCTAGTGATTAGATTCTTCAAATAAAATTAAATAATTTAAATAGAAAAGACAATTGTAGAAAATAAGTGAGTATTAAATGGGAAGCTTTGAAGTTCTAAGTTGGATAGTGTCACATTGCAATGAGATGTTATGCAAGGGAACTTTTAAGTAGAACATTTAATATTCATTTAAATTTAGAAAATGACAAAAATGACTTAGTTAAATTAAAGCCTTAGTTAGGGTTAGTAATTTAATAATTAGATTTACAAAATAAATTAGGAATATTTTTTGATTTAGGGTAAAATATGGATAGTACTTAAGCAATTGAGTGTTATTACATAAATACCCTAAAGTTAATGATATTCATAGTCTAAATAATTAATTTGATTAGAGCCTTTTAAGTTAGAACTTTAAAATTAACAAGAAAATAATTGGGCATGCATGAAAACCTTTTATATTGAAAATATATTTTTGAATATGAATCGAAATATCCTAAAGCAATTGGACGCTTCTAATATCATATTCGAATAAAAATATATTTTCTTATAAAAGGATATATCTCCATTTGGAATTAAAATTCAATTAATTATTATGATAAAATTAAATTCAAAGTGTTATTCGAAATGCCAAAATGCCACGTAAAATTAAAAGGTACCGATAATGGGCGTTTGTGGGGTGTTAATCCTTCCCCATGCGTAACTGACTCTCGAAGCCAAATTTTAAAATAAAAAAACTCTGGTTGTTTTTATGGTGTGTGATCTACCAAAGTGATTGGTGGAGACTCCAAATTGTTTTCAAAATTAAATAAAGGAAAAATCAATTTAATATAAAAAAACCTAAGTTTTCAAGAATCGATTAAAATGGACAAAAATCCTTAATTTTTAAAAACTTTAATCGTCAGGCTACTTTCACACTCGGTTCAAAAATGATCACGACACGCTCACCAACAGTTTATGTTACACATATACGGGGTGTAGATTCAAAAAGGTTCTAACCCCCAAAGCACCAATGATAGAAGTCTTTGGACCGTCTCGTCTTGAGGACACCGGAGTAGTAACAACGAAAGCCTTTGGGTCGTCTTGCATGGACGTTGCCGGAGAAGCAACAACATAAGTCGTGGATATTAGCTTGGCTACAAAAAAGATACGCAGACGACCAAGCCTAGCATGCATGAGAAACGCTTCCACCTCGCGTCTTTTTCTTTAGTTTATGTTGTAACAATTTTACATGTATAGATAATACTGGCCACTATAGGTGGTTCAATAATTATATATCACTGAAGTAGATGTCACCCAATGTACATGTATCTCTTATGATTAAAGGATAACTTCCCTTCGCCAAGCTGCATTTGTGCACATGTTTAAAGAGGATATTGAGGTTCTCCGACTTTTAAATAGGAACTGATAAACATCATTCTTAGCCACCATATTGCTTCTCCTACAAATGTTTTCTTCTACAAACCTACAAGTATCAGGGAAGCCTATAATGTTTAAAGCACCATAGAAAACTGATGTGCATCCTAGGAGAATCTACTTAAATTACTTTATGAATGGATGTTTGAATGGATGGATGAATGTATGAAAATTGTGAATATTTACGCCTCTATTCTAGTATGTTTTTTTCTTTCTATTCTCCAACATGCTCATTCCACGAAGAACATGATTAGATGCCTCAGCCATTGTGTTTTCTCCAACGATATCGTGATGCTTACATTTATGTTTCTTGAATGACACTTGATCTATAAGAGCGTGGATGCATGCGTGGATGCCTACGTTCATTTGTGTCTTGGACGACACGGGCTCTACAAGATCGTAGAGAATTGCCTTTGACTCATTCAATAATGCCTTCGACATTGATGTTCGATAGAGCGGAGATGCCTACACTCTTGTGTCTTGAATGACACATGATCTGCAAGAGTGTAGATACTGCCATAGAAGATGATTGGTTTCGGGCCCATTCAATGCCAAAGAGTGTCGAGATGCATGTGTTCATTTGTTTCTACTAATGGCACTGACTCTACAAGAACACAAAGGACCTCTCTATTTACGCAAGTACCCTCGACAATTTTTTTTTTAAAAGTAAGAGATTTATGCACTCATGTGTCTTAGATAACACCCAATCTGCATAAGTCCAGTTGCATGCCCAAGCAAAGGATGCCTCCGCTCGTTCAAAGCCAAACACATTGTAACCTCGACAAAACGGAGATGCCTATACTCTTTTGTGCTCTGACAGCACCGACTCAACAAAGGTGCAGATGTCATTGCTCAATGCATGCTTCTCGATAACATTAAACACCTACGCTTGTCTAATGCTATGTGCATTGCTGATTAAAACAAATCACGGATGCCTATACCCATTTTTATACCCTTGACATTGCTTTATGCAGAGCACCAAATAATTTAAGTAATAAACATATCTTTAGTAATAAACACAAACTATTGGGACCGAGTCATTGGCACAAACATCGACCCACGAGGTTGTGCGCGGAGTGACGGGCTCGCCAAGACCATCAGACTTGGCCTGGCACTTGGAAAATTCTACGAAGCCCGCAAGCCCACCAGACTTAGTAAATTCCATGGAGGATTTACTGGGTAACTTAGGGTGGTAAAACGTGATAAGCCATCCTACTTATCACTTATATTATTTGTAATTATCTTAGAGATAATGTTTGTGACATTTAGAGATTTAAACCAAGAGATAGGGTAGATCTCGACCGTCGATGTAATTTAAATTGTATCGTTGGATCTGGGGGAGTTCAATTATAAATAGAGGCTCCCCGGCTCAGTTGTAATCATCCATCATTTGAGTAATACACTTAGCATTTACCCTAAACACTTTGTAGCGTTCTTCGCATTCTTGAGCGTTCTTTCCATTGTTCTTGTGCCAATCTCTTTCAGAGTTCATTTGATTAGCTTCCGCATAGAACGATCTTGTGTTTGTGAGACTTGGAAGTTTCGATCTTCCGGAGAAGGATTTTAGGCTTACTTAGTCGTTTGTCTAAGAACATCGACTAAGGCCGCACGGTCCGAGTTAGCGAAGTCTACGGGCGTGACAATTGGTATCAGAGCGAGTGTTCGAGAGTAAACACAGCTTCGAGATGGCAAAAAAAGGAGGGAATGCCGTAGCACAAAAGGGTACTGAGGCCCAGGCTGATGACGGAAAGCGAGACAGCCCGAGTGACACTATGGTTACACTGGAAGAAAGGGTGGAAAAGCTTGAGAGGTCCATGAGGGATACTCAAGAAGAGTTTGACGTTGTGAAAGTACGCCTTGAAGAGATAGACTCTGCTGATGAGGAGCTCGAAGAAAGTGTGCGGGAACTTAAAAGCAACGCGCGGGACCTTGACCGGTGTACCGATAGTTTGGATAGACGGGGTGGTGCACTCGTAGCCGAGCTGAAGGCTTTGAAGGTAGAGATGCTGGAGGAAATGAAGCAACTCAGGGAGAGCGTCAGATTTACAAGGCTGCTGTGAGTGGTGTGTTAACCACTGCAACAGTCGGACATAAGTTGGACGTGCCAAAGCCGAAGGAGTTTAATGGGAACAGGTCGGCCCAAGACGTGGAGAACTTTGTGTAGAGCATGGAGCAGTACTTCTGTGCCGTTGGCATCAAGGATGATGCGGATAAAGTAAACATTGCTTCAGTTTACTTGACTAATTATGCCCTTTTATGGTGGCGTCACAAATGCTCTGAGGAAAAGAGCAAAGATTGTCCCATTGGGACGTGGGGAGAGTTCCATGCCGAGTTCAAATAGCAGTTCTACCCAACTAACGCCCAACAGGAGGCTCGGGAGAAGCTGCACGAACTCAAGCATGAGGGTTCCATCACAGAGTATGTCAAACAGTTCACCGAACTCAAACTTCAGATCAAGGACATGACTGAAGCAGAAGCCCTCTTTGTCTTCAAGAATGGGTTAAAACGGTGGGCCAAAATGGATTTGAAGAGGATGGGAGTTGAGGAACTTTCCAATGCTATGACCGCAGCTGAGTCCATAGTCGAATTCGAGATAACAGAGACCACCAAGCCCCGAGGCAAGGGCAATGGTGGGGGAGTCAAGAACGTTGAAGCACTCAAATGTTACGTCTGTGGTGGGAATCACATGAAGAATGATTGTCCCATGAATGATAGCCTCAATGCCATCCAAGGTAATGGGACCAAGGAGTCGGAAGAAGAGGTGATGAGACTGGCGCAATTGCAAGTGTCAATAAGCCAAGTGAGAGCTGTGGAACGACTGCATCTGGCAAAGTAGCCGAGCCAAGGTCGAGACCCGGTGTGATAGCGGATGATAAAGCCGTTAAGCTGAGGGCTGCGAAGACGCTAGTGAAGTGCGACCGATGCAAGGGGCTGCACAGGTGGTGTGAATGCCCATGTAACCCCCTTAACCCGGTCTGGACGGTTGACCCGAATTAAGAAGGTCACACGGGGAAAACCAAAGTCAACCCGAAAGTCAACCTTGATTAACGACCCTTTTTTTTCTTTTTAAAACTTTTCTAGATGCACATTAGCCCTAATTGTGATCACACAAACATCATACTCAAAGATCACAAACATCAGAGATCAAACAGGGACCCAATTGAACAAATTACAACTTTAGGGACCAAATTGTAATTTCTGAAAACTTTAAGGACTTAACCAGATTTTAAGTTACCAACTTAAAATTAATCAGGTTTCATGCTTCCCTGCCAAAATTTCAGCTCAAACGGACATCCCGAGCTCATACAATTGCACAAACAAGATTCAGGACCAAAATGCAAACATTTTGAAACATTTAACCGCCCATGTCAGCCCCCAACGGTCACCCGTTCCGAAACAGGCAAAGCCCGTTTCGAAACACGGGGCCGTTCCGCAACGCGTACCGCAACGGGGGACTGGCAGTAGCCAAACCGTTCCGGAACGGTGGCACCCGTTTCGGACGCCTGGGTTCATGCAGGGCACCCGTTCCGAAACGGTGTCATCTATTCCGAAACGCCTAGCCCAGATTGCTGCATTTTGCTCACACAAACACATCATTGACCATCCAATCATGCTCCAAAAGCCACCAAACTTTACCAACATGCAATTCAACATATATGAGACATACTTGCATCAACAATTCAACAGAAACACAACATATAAGAAAAGCCCCAAATCTATAGGCATGCTTCCTACACAAGCAACCATTTAGGCACAAACCTTCCAAATCATTCTCATATAAGCCAATACATGTTCCAACAACATTAGCAACAACATTAAAACATTCTTGATCAAACATATACGATCACATACACATAAACCCGAGAGATTCTACCCCATTGCCTTTATTAACTATAGCTATTCACCAAGACATATGTCTCCATTGGAGTCCACCTTGAATCCCTTGCTCCTTGCTGTCCAAACTTCAAGAATCTGCATTGATGGACAAAAAGGAGCGTAAGCACATAATGCTTAGTGAGGAATGCTCAAAGCCAAAACACCATCAATGCAGCGGGTCATTAAACACATTTAAAACAAACCCGATTTGTTTACCAAAGCCAAGTTTGGAAACCCTTTTCAACAACATGCTTAAAACCATGCATTGCACATACATGAAAACCAACCCTTAGCTTAGCAAGCTAAGAAAACCTTTTCAAAGCACAAACATGCAAGATCATCCATTTAGCCATTCCATGCATAAACACCATATGCAAAGCTAAATTCAAAACTTTGGAAAACACCTCCATTACACAACATACCTTTCTTAAACTTGAAAGCCATTTCAAGCAAGAAACCTTTTTAAAACCATAACTCAACTAATCCATCACATGCATTTAACCAAGGCAACATAAGAACCATAACATCATCTTCACATGCCTTTAAAAACAAGTCTTACAAGACTCCAATGCAATAAAGATATTTCATGCTCACATGCATCATTTACCAAATGATAATCAACACTTGTTCAACTTAACAAGTAAACATGCATTCACAAGCATTATACACTTTACAGCAACCATGCATCTTTTCCAAGCATCTCATGCCTCACATGCAATTATGCATCATTTCAAGCATCCCATGCTTCTTTACAATCAAGAATATCATATTGGCCTTCAAGTGATCAACCACATCCACTTTTCAACTTAACATCCAATCGGATACGCGGATTCCGAGCGTTGTCCCTACGCTCCCTACACCCTACCAATCCAAGGTCTCCCAAATGGACTTTTAACCACCATTTGACCTCAACATCCTAAGGTTCCCATGTATGGACTTTTAAACACCATACAACCTTAGCTTTTCCCCAAGGTTCCCATGTATGGACTTTTAACCACCATACAACCTTGACATGCACAAGATTCCCGTGTATGGACTTTCAAACACCATACAACCTTTGCATTCACCGATTGGTAGTTGTAGAACATCACTAACGAGATCCGGGACACCCTACACAAGATCCACACATGGACTTAACACTGCCATTGTGATCTCAACAAGCACAAGGTTCTCACATATGGACTTTTAACCACCATATAACCTTTGCTCAACCAAGGTCCTCGAATGGGCAACACCTCCATTATGACCTCAATCATCTCGTTAGGATACTTGAAGGGAGTTTCCCGGTCCACTCTTGACCACTCCACCTCCAAGGCGACTTAATTCACGGTGCACCCAATCCTATAGCCGGCTAACTATATCCGATCAACGAACCAAGAACCACTTACATCACTTGCCAATATAACCATCTTACCACATTAGTCCAATGTTTCACATGCATAACCAATATGCAAAACCATTCCACATTAATCCAATGATTCACATGCATAACCAATATGCAACACCATTCCACATTAATCCAATGATTCACATGCATAACCAATATGCAAAACCATCATTTATCATCATCAATTCACTGTTTTAAAGCATTACACAAAGCCATGAAACACCATGCAACACCATGCATCAAAACCACATTTCCAATGTATAAAAATCAAGGATCTCTTACCTTGAGCATCCTTCACATACGGCTTTCAAAACCAGCATTAAACCATGCTAAAATATGCTTACAAAACAGAATTAAACCATGCAAAACACATGCATTTCAATCATCAACCACATTTGCTTTTAAAACCAATTCACAACACAATTCAAGAGCAAAAACCATTTACTTACTCTTGAGCTTAGCAAAGTTGTTTAGACTTACACTAAGCTCCCAAAAACCTTCAAACCTTGGTTTAAAAGCTGAAATCCCAACTTCACTCACCGATACACAAAATAAGGCTAGCCAACAAGCCTTCAAAGCATCCGAAACCTTCCGCAAACACCTCCAAGGCTCACGGATCAAACTCCCCTGTTTCAAGCACACATAAACAGAGCATTAATGCATCTTTATGCATTAAGAACACCAGCAACAAGACTCAACTCGCTGCTCATCACAAATCCAACAATTCGGCTACCAAACACAACCGAAATCACCTCCAAACACTTCCAAAACTTAACCCAGCCAAGATCCATCATTTCTAACCATTTTTATACATCAATTAACATCCAAAATAATCACAAACACGTCCTTATACCTCCAGGTATAACAGATCACCAAAAACACTCCAAAAACAACCAAAAACTCAAGCCAAACCTAGGAAATTCAACCTATCCGGGATTGCATTGATTAAACCTCAACTTCTAATCAATTTAGCATTCATTTAACATCATTTTAACACTTCAAAACACTGCCCAAACAGATCACACGAAAATTTCACCAAAATCATCAAATCTTGCATTTTAAGCCAAAAATCAAGATTTCAATTGAAAAGCCATTAACAAAACATAAATCAAGGATTGAGAACTTAGGAATTTCAGTAAAGAACTGATAGTTTAGAGGAGAAGGACGTTCTTACCTCCAAACTTGAATTTCTCCTTTTTAGAGCCAAAAAGCTTGATGAAACAACTTGCAAATTGAGAGGTTTTGTTGATGAGATGATTAGGAATCAAATGAGAGTTGAAATGAGAGATTTAGATGCCAAAATCAGAGAAGGAAATCTGGATAATTGTGTTTGGGTTGAGAGAAAATGAGAGAAAAGGAAAATTGAGAGAAAATGGAAAGTTAGTTAAGAAATGGTAAAAATGATTTCCCTCCACTTCCATAATCTTTAAAATCAGAATAAAGCCTTAAAATATCTTAGAAAAATCTGGAGAAACTCTTTTTGGAATAATAGCTCCTTAAAGATTCAAAGTTTCAATCCTTTATAAAACAGTCACCAAACTTTCAAAAATTACATTTTGGTCACTAGCCTAAATGTCAACCTTCGGAACCTCATTTTCCAAAATTGATTTCACAGTTCACTTATATATATTAAAAGATGATTTTAGAACATTTTTCCATATTTTTAATGCAACCCGAACTAGGCTTTCCTAAATTCACTCTTATATATTCGATCAGCACTTTGACCGAACCGGTCAACACCCAAAACTTCTGAGCCCAAAACCGGGGCGTTACAGCCCACATCGATTCAAGCCATCCAAGGTGGTGGATAAGCCCAAAGAGAGCGAGGCTGCGAGACTTGGTTCGATGGTATTGAATTCTGCTAAGGCGAGGGGACGCAAGAAGAATGGGTTGATGTTTGTCGACATCAACGTTGCGGGTAGACCGAGGAATGCTCTAGTGGAGCTTGATCTTAAAGTTGAGAGTTCAACCGGTAAGATCAAGACTGCGAACACTAAAGAAGTACCGATTGTCGGGGAGGCAAGAAAGGTGGAGCTGCAGATTGGTCAATAGATGGGCAAGGAAAACTTCAAGGTAATCCATTTGGACGACTTTGATTTCATTTTGGGACTGAAATTCCTTGACCGCATAAAGGCTTATGTTGTTCCTTGTGCTGACGCCGTCTACATTTTTGATTCCAAACAACAATGTGTTGTGCCCACGTACCGAGACGATGGACAAAGGAACAAGACGGTGACTGCCATTCAGTTTATCAAGGATGCTCCAAGTCAGGGAGACATCGCTTTGAAGACTGTTGTTAAAGGAACTACTTTAATGGGGCAAGAGTTGCCCAAACCAGCTAGCGACATGAGCCCCGCGGGAAAAGCACCTTTGGGCAAGGTGAGAAAAGCATTGGACTTCAAGTGTGAAGAAGGGTCAACGCGAGAAAAGTTGCCATTGGGCAATGAGGCACCAAACTTCACTAGCAAAGGTAGGATGTCGTTTAGAGTAAATGCAACCAAGGGCGAGGTACATCTTGAACTCAATTCTTTTGATTATGAGTCTAATTCGTCGTCTTCGACGAGTGTAGGAGAGAGCTCCTACGGTGATGATGTAACCAGAAGCGTCTTAGCACGCGACATCACTTGGCGGGAAGCGTCGAAGCAAGCGGTCCTTGTGGGAGGACATTGTTGCCCGATTCCGAGTTGGGAGCAAGCAGAGACATTGAGTAGCCACCGAGTTGATGTGAGAAATGGTGCAGAGGCATCGGCGAGTGAACAAGTTGACCCTGCCCATGATCGTTCGAGTGGAGCGACGAGGGCGTCGCTAAGTTCAGTGGGAGAGAATGTCACGGGCCAAACTATTGGAACCAAGTCATTGGCACAAACATCGAGCCACGAGGTTGTGCGCGGAGTGACAGGCTCGCCAAGACCATCAAACTTGGCCTGGCACTTGGAAAATTCTACGAAGCCCGCAAGCCCATCAGACTTAGTAAATTCCATGGAGGATTTACCGGGGTAACTTGGGGTGGTAAAACGTGATAAGTCATCCTACTTATCACTTATATTATTTGTAATTATCTTAGAGATAATGTTTGTGATAATTAGAGATTTAAACCAAGAGATAGGGTAGATCTCGACCGTCGATGTAATTTAAACTGTATCGTTGGATCTGGGGGAGTTCAACTATAAATAGAGGCTCCCCAGCTCAGTTGTAATCATCCATCATTGGAGTTCAACTATAAATACACTTGACATTTACTCTAAACACTTTGTAGCGTTCTTCGCGTTCTTGAGCGTTCTTTCCACTGTTCTTGTGCCAATCTCTTTCAGAATTCATTTGATTAGCTTCCGCATAGAACGATCTTGTGTTTGTGAGACTTGGAAGTTTCGATCTTCCGGAAAAGGTTTTTAGGCTTACTTAATCGTTTGTCTAAGAACATTGACTAAGGCCGCGCGGTCCGAGTTAGCGAAGTCTACGGGCGTGACACATAGCACCAAATAATTTAAGTAATAAACATATCTTTAGTAATAAACACAAACATAATTTTTTTTATATAAAAATAAGTGCATAGGCAATAGGCATAAACACTGATGTCTAAACGAATATAGACGCAAAACTTTACATTATTAATATTCATATATCATATATTAGATTCAATCAAGCCCAAATATATAATCATACACAAATTCGGTTTAATATATTTATATATATATACGTTTAATAACACTAAAAGATCAAAAATAATATCAAACATTGAGCCGTAAAATACTAGAATGAAATAATGATCAAATAATAGATCAAATACACTAATCTTATATTTATAACGATTATAAACATTAATGATTCTCACCACAGACACACTTACGTTTTAAATCAAATGAGAGATGAAATTTGATCTTTAATCGAAACTCTTTAAGTAAACTCATGTTATAAATAATGTAAAGAAGAATAAAAAAATAGATTAGAGAAAAGATAAATAGGCATAAAGCCAAAAACTGCCCCTAACGTTTGATTGAATAATCATTTTGACCCATATTCTTTAAAAAACAATTTAACCTCCAAACTTTCATTTTGGGTCAAAATGACCCATATGCGAATGAAAACTGTTAGTCAATTGACGATAAACAACTTGAAATGGACTTGACATAATGACATGTTAGAAGAAAAAAATAATTTATATTTTATACAATTTTATAAAAATAATTTTTTACTGATGTGTCATTATGTAAAGTCAGCATATTTGTTTATATGACATTGCTATTGTGGCGTGCACTGCCATGTAGGTTTGTCACGTTATTTCAAGTTGTTTATAGTCAGTTGACTAATAGTTTTCATCCGCATATGTGTTATTTTGACCCAAAATGAAAGGTTGATGGTTAAATTGGTTGAAATAAAGAATATGGGCCAAAGTAACTATTAAGCCAAACGTTAGGGGTATTTTTTGACATTACGCCATATACATATATATTTATTTATTCTCAATATTAAAATTGTGTACAATGCCTTCTTCATGCTCTTTATTTTTAGCTATTAAAAGAAACTATTATATATAATTTTAAGTACATCAAATTCCTATTTGATAGATAAAAATAGAATTTCAATTATAATAAACATCTACATGGATAAATATTCATAACATATATAAATTTTTATTTTTTACCTTATTTTTTCTATTCAAACCCATTATAGGGCTTATTTGTTTTCCCTGGGCTTACACCTTTGATGTTGGATCCTCTCTGAATATGTTTGTGAGCGGGTCTTTATCTATGTTTATATTTCTTGATTAATAAAAGCTTCTTTGTGATGGAAAAAAAGGTAAAGTATACAAATAATTATTAAATTATCTTTAAAATATAAAATAGTCATTAAATATTTAAAAGTTACATAATAGACGTTAAATTTTAGTTTTTATTATAAAATTGTCACTGAGACGCCAACTGTTGTTAACTGGGAGACGTGAAAGTTATAAAAATTTGCATAATAACATATTTAATTCTCAACATTTACACATTCAATCAACATCACTAAATAAGGTTAAATTAAGAATATATTAATTGAATGTGTCAATAGGACTATTAAATTTTCTATTATTCAAATTTATATAACTTTTACATCACCCACTTAACGACGATTAACAGCTCAATAATCATTTTGTGACCATTTGTGTACTTCACCTTAAAAAAAAAAAAACATAGCACTTGAACCAGCGCACCCACCCCACCGACTGATACAAACTCAACTCGGAATCAACAATCGAAAGTTGAATTACTAGTATTGTATAGCATATAGTATAAGAAAAAGATGGCGACCCTTTGAAATTGAAAAACCCTAACCCTGAAAAGATTTGATATAAATAATTATAGGGCTGAATGAATGGCGTCGTCTCTGCTCGGCCTCTGTTCTTCCAGTTCACTACTCTCTTCCGTTACTCTCCTTAACACTATCCCTCGGTCCTCTCTCCGGCATCGCTTCGTGAGTTACATTTTTCTCTCAATTTAGAGTTTCTGCTATTTTCATCCCTTAATTTTCTAAAAAAATCTGCTTTTTTCTTTCTTCTAGAGATGTAATGTGGTGGAGCCGTTGAAGTTCGACAATGGAAAACCGTACTTTCCTCTCATCACCACCGACCCTGCATTGCCAACCTTTTTGTCCCCAAATTCCCATTTCCAAAACGATATCAACAAAAACGAGACGAGGCTCCGTATTTTTTCTGGCACTGCTAACCCTGCTCTTGCTCAGGTTTTAGATTCAACTCAAACGCTTTCTTTCTTTCTTTCAGATTGTTTAGATTATATATCTGATAAGAATCTAGATATACTGGAATATGAGTTGTGTGATTGCTATTTCTATATTGGATAGGAAATCGCTTGCTATATGGGTCTGGAGCTTGGGAAAATCAAGATAAAGCGTTTTGCCGACGGTGAGATTTATGTTCAGTTGCAAGAGAGTGTGAGGGGGTGTGACGTGTACCTGGTGCAGCCCACTTGCCCCCCTGCCAATGAGAATCTTATGGAGCTTCTCATTATGATTGATGCGTGCCGGAGGGCTTCTGCTAAGAACATTACTGCTGTCATTCCCTATTTTGGCTATGCCAGGGCCGACAGAAAGGTAACTCCCGGTTAATAGATTTTGCTACTGTATTACCTTCATTTCAAAACTTTGCTATACTACGGAATGCTTGATTTTGAATTATTATTTTAGGATTCTCTCCATTTTGGTTTTAAATTGTAAAATTCTATATCATTTCTTATTGTTCTAACAATAGAAAGTCAATTCTGTTTGATTCAAGTTAATTTCAAAAAAGCTTACTGAATTAAAAGTACAGAATCACGTTTTTTATTCTTCAAGTACAACATATCGGCTTTTTCAAAATTCCCAAATATCCCATTCAGCCATTTCCTTGGGTCTAAAACAAGGTAAGAGAGAATTCCATTTTGAATTGTGAAACATCAGATATCTTTTAAATGAAAAAGGCACATCTTGAGATGATAGCTGTATATGCATTCTTCACTGAACATATAGTACTGCTTGATTGATTATCTTTATCTGTAACAGTTCAAATTAAAAGAGAAATTTGCTGAACGACGTGTTTACAAAGAAACTAAAACCCCAATAAAACACACCTACACACTAAACCTCTAAACCCTAAACTAAAACCCTAAACCCTAAAATTGAATGGCTTATGTATCAACGTATTTTCCTTAAAAACAATATTCAAGAAATTAACTGAAATTAAATACTAACTGACTCTTGTGAAACGACGTAGTTTCACTTCCTTTATTTTGGCTCTTTACATTGTCCACTGTTCTTCCAGACTCAGGGGCGTGAATCTATTGCTGCCAAACTTGTAGCAAATTTGATTACTGAAGCAGGTGCGAATCGTGTTCTTGCTTGTGATCTTCATTCAGGGCAATCCATGGGTTACTTTGATATCCCAGTTGATCATGTTTATGGGCAGGTAATTGTTTCACATACTATCTGTGTTGCTTTGATGTTCTATGTTTGGAGGTACAAATCAATATTAGTCTTAGTATTTTAGCAAAAGTACTGTATGCCTCAAGAATCTAAACTTTAGCACTTATGAAAAGCCTAAATGTAATCCTTCTATGTGGAATTGCTTTTATATTTGTATTCTGTTTTTTGTGTTATTTTATGGATTTTTTTATTGCAAAGACTTTATCTACTTCCGTATCAGTTCTTGTTGCTGACCTGTTCTACGTCAGCAACATGTTCTTTATGAACTTTTTGCTCACCGCAAACATTTCTTTCTGTAATTCCAGCCTGTGATTCTTGATTATCTTGCTAGCAAGACGATATGTTCTGATGATTTGGTGGTAGTCTCACCCGATGTTGGTGGTGTTGCTAGAGCACGTGCTTTTGCCAAAAAATTATCGGATGCACCTCTTGCTATTGTTGATAAAAGACGTCATGGGCATAATGTTGCAGAGGTGAGATCTAAGTTATCAGAGTTGTTTTTATGCATAATCTCAATAGATTAACATTTTAAATCATGTAATGTTGTTGCTGTGCATTTGTATGTGGCAAAATTTTGGAAGTTGATTAGAATAACTTTCTGTAGTCCAATATTTGCTTCTGTTTTCAAGCTTCTCTTTCTCATTTAAACTTTTTGTGCTGTAAAGCAATATGGTGCTATTCTCGAATTGAACTTGAAATTAACAAACAATATGATCTTATAGGTCATGAATTTGATAGGTGATGTGAAAGGAAAGGTTGCAGTGATGGTGGATGACATGATTGACACTGCTGGTATTCTTCTCTTTATCTCTGGGGGAAAATGTGATTTCGGATGATATTTCTTTGTGCTTTTGTATCCTAAAAATCAGAATATATTAGCCTTGCCATATATTATTTCTTCTTTATTGCCGTTAACATGAGAATGTTAGTTACCAAGTCTTCACCAGATGTTAATTATCGAGTTGTGGGTTTCACAGGAACAATCGCCAAAGGTGCAGCTCTCTTACATCAAGAGGGGGCCCGGGAAGTTTATGCGTGTAGTACACATGCTGTTTTTAGGTATGTGGTGCCTGGTTCTTTATCAGTGTTTAAATCTTGTTAGAAGAAGTTGCTTCCTTATATACATAATTAAGCAGTTTCACCTGGGCTAGATTTTGTGTATATCTCTTAAAAGTTTGAATTTGTTGGTACTCTTGGAGCAGCTTTAGCTTTGTATTTATTATTGAATTATGTTTGAAATGCTATTTAGGCAATGATGGCTTAGTTTTGTGTATCTAACCTTTTTTGTATTTTTATGTTCTTTAATAAAAATGAAATTTGAAAATTGCTATATCCTATCATATTAGTAAATGTTCATCATCGTGTTGATTCATTTGCCTGGTTTCAGCCCTCCTGCTATAGAAAGGTTGTCAAGTGGTCTTTTCCAAGAAGTAATCATAACAAACACCATCCCAGTGTTAGAGCAGAACTATTTTCCTCAGTTAACAGTCCTCTCTGTGGCAAACCTTCTGGGAGAGACCATATGGCGTGTTCATGATGACTGCTCTGTAAGTAGCACCACCATTCAGTGTAATCTATCTATAGGAACAATCAAAATTTGTTCCTTCCATGAAAGTAGAACAAAAATTAATTCATCTCTTGGTGCATGTGTTGATCTGTTGCAAATTCCTTTATAAGCTTTTTAATGTTTTTCTCTAGCTAATCTTGAATGGATCTGCTTTGCTGCATTGTAGAACTATAGGCTGACCCTAAATAAATATTGAAAAGATATATTAGAGGGATTCCTAGAAAGTTATGCCTTTTTTAGTTTTCATGGAAAAGCTTTTTGTTGTTTTCTAAGTTCTACTCAAGGTATTCTAATCCGAATTAATCTTGGTGTTGAGAGTTTATTGATATTGAAATATTTATGGTTGGCAGGGAGGGTTTGAACCCTATTCAACCTTGGGCATTGACTGATATGGGATTGAGCGGGAATCCGACTTCAAACCATTATATTTTGTACTCGGGAGTGTTACAGTGCGTAGGTAGGTAGTCTTATTTTATTCACACAAGTAAGTTGGAATGCTATTACTTTTTTCCTTTTAATTTTCTTGGATTATGTGTCTGTATATGGATTTAAATAAAAAAAATGTAACGCAGTACAAGTGTTAATAAAAGTAAATGAGTATTGAAGTCCTAGCGCAGCCAAGGAGCAGTTTGGAACATCTTAGCACATGGGTTACAAACTTGCTATGGGAATCTAATCAAGACTTAATAGTATATATAGTACATATGCATGTTCCCTTCCACATGCACAAGTAGTCTAAACAAGTTCATTTGCGGTGGCCTACCACCACCTAGACCTGGCAAACTAGACCCGAAACCCGAACCGAATTACCCGAACCGAAACCCGATTTTGACCCGAACATGATGATTCGAAGTTGACCCGAAACCCGAACCGAACCGAATCGAACCGAACCGAACCGAAAATTTTTGTTGAACCGAAATGGACCCGAACCGAAATAGACCTGAACATTATAGACCCAAACCGAATGGACCCGAACCGAATGCTACCCGAACCGAAAGCTTAACCGAAAGCTGAACCGAATATCGACCCGATTTTAACCCGATTTTAACCCGATTTTAACCCGATTTTGACCCGATTTTAACCCGAATATCTATTGTTAACAATATAATAAATAATAAAATGAAGTATAGAAATTTGAGATCTTGGTGACCAATTTTATAATTTCATCATAAAATATAGCATAAAATTGAAAATGTAGACTAAATTGACAATTTGGAAGTGGAGAAATTTGAGAGTCCGATGATCAAATTTGTAATTATACTATATAAATAAATAGGGGTCAATTTTGGCTAAAAATTAAATCTTTGAAATTAAAATGAACGAAAATATCAATATATTAAATTAATAGACTAAATTACAAAGATTAGTCAATTTCAACTAAAAGTAAATTTTTAGAGACTAAATATCACTACGGGGAGGGGATTTGTATATCCGAAGTCTAAACCATGAGAATACTTGTGACTAAATTAAATTAAACTAGAACTTAAAGTTGACTAAAATGTAACATTTTAAATGCAACATGGCCTAAAAAGTAATTAATCTCTAGCTTAAAAAATTGGTGGCTTATTTCCCTCCAAAATTTTGTCTTTTCTCTCTCTATTTTTTCCAATTGTCTTTTTCTTTTTTTGCAATCTAGCTTAAAAAATAGGTGGCTTATTTCCCTCCAAAATTTTGTTTTTTCCCTCTCTATTTTTACCAATTGTCTTTCTATTTTTCTTGATTTAATTGAGTTTCAATTTAGATTAATTTAATTGAAATTTCACATTTAGTTTTAAAATTATTTTAATTATGTCCGTGATTTATGCTTTTAGATTTTAGTTAATTCAATTAGATCCTAAGTTTAATAAATTAATTCATTTCAGACATTATTATTATTATTATTATTATTATTATTATTATTATTATTATTATTATTATTATTATTATTATTATAAACTTTGATTCAATATAATTATACAAAAAAAAATTATATGGATACATGAAGCTTTGATTTAAATATTTAATCAAATTCAAATGCATAGATTGACAAGTTGAATTAGAATTAATCTCATACATCAATAACTCTAAACTAAACCATAAATACTAAACCTCAAACCTTTAACCCAACTCAAATCAAATTGACCCGAAAATTTAAATGTTGACCCGACCCGAAATTGACCCGAAATTGACTCGATTTTAACCCGAACCGAAAGCGACCCGAACGGCCCGATTTTGACCCGAACCGAAAGCGACCGATCCGATATTGACCCGACCCGAAAACAGCCGATCCGATTTTGACCCGATCCAATACCCGAACCGAATCCGACTCATCACAGACCCGAATTAGACCCGAACCCGAACCGAACCGACCCGAACCGAATCTAAACCGATTCTAGATACACCTGAAATGACCCGAACCGAAACGACCCGAACCGAACCCGAACCGAATGACCCGATTGCCACCTCTACCACCACCCAATATGCAGTTTCTATAATATCACTACTCACACCTCACCATTTTTTGGCGGATGGTTGGAGCTTCTACAAAAATTGGAAAACGCTACATCATAACGACATTGAAGTTAACTGTTCAGTGATTTGAAAAACAAATTCGAAAATGTTAATAGCACTATCAAAACGAAAATACGCTCAATGAAACAATTATTGACGTTGCAATGACAGCTGTCAGGTAAAATTAAATAATTATGAGCTATCTATTAGTACAACTGTTCAAATCTTATCCTAAAAGGGGAGGCTCATATCTTTTTTTTAGTTTTTTTTTAGTTTTGGAGCTTTCTCTTTATGGCTATGGTGGCTTAAAGCTTTCATGTGGTAATCGAGGTAAGTTTGATGCAGAATGAAGTAGCCACGACGGGTGCAAAGCAAGAGAAAGCATCAAGGAGCAATCGAGTTAGCTAGGGATAGCTTTCACAATTTGGTTTTTAAAATTTCTTTTGTTTAGACATTTTATTTTATATGAATATAGTTTGTGAATGTTGACTGAATATTTATCTTATGAATCTTTTCTTCTATATTTTGATCTTTTCTTCTATATTGTTTCTGTTTTAATTTCAGTACATTGTTGCGACATTATCTATATCATTTACCTTTCATTCCTTCAACATTACCTTTCGCTTGTATAAATCGTGTGACGTCACTTCACCGATCATCTGGACTTGGGCTAAGTATGTAGTCAAAGTGAAAAAGATTGATGCGTAAATCGCCGTACGAGATAGATATCATATAAACATTAAAATCCTAAAAGTGAAGTAGAATAAATTTATATTTAATACATAAAATTTTAATCATATCCACATAAATAAATAAAGGCTAAATGGTCAAATTTGCCCTGTAGTAATTCGAAATCATCGATGTTTCCCCTACTTTTTTTTCCCGTAATTTAGCTCTCAAAGTCAGTCAATTGTAGCAATGTTGCCCTTTGACCGATTTTGACCGTTAAATGCTGACATGGCAGTTAACGGTGCTGACGGGGCAATTTTACCCTCGAAGTCATTCATGCAATTTTGCCCTCGAAGTCATTAATTGCCGCACTTTTACCCTTCGTTTATTTAGTTTTTGAATAAAATTGGATAAATAATTTAGTTTTTTCGAGTTGAACTTTAATAAACAGAATATATGAAAAATCGATTAACAAATTGATGTAAATATCCTTTGAGTCCCTAGTAATTTTAAAAATAAGCAAAATGAGAACTCTCACAAAAAATCAAAATATTATTCAAATTTTTAAAAAAATCTATAAACTTAATAAAAATAAATACGATATTCAAAAAAATTATTGAAAATAAACCAACGAGAAGCGTGTTAATTGAACGGTGAACGCGAACTATTCTATTCGAACGACGTTCGATTGACACACTTACCGACAATGGGTTGTTAGAAAAAAATGTACAATGATCTCAGAAAACGACATTAGTGGTGTTCGGCGAAAACGACATAGGAGATAAGGGCATGGGAGATGAATACAAGGATATCCAGAAGATAAAGCAGAATTCAACCTGAGCCATATGATTCGAGTTCACCGTACATTTTTTCCTAACAACCCATCGTTGGTAAGTGTGTCAATCGAACGCCGTTCGAATAGAATAGTTCGCGTTCACCGTTCAATTAACATGCTTCTCGTTGGTTTATTTTCAATAATTTTTTTTTGAATATCGTATTTATTTTTATTAAGTTTATAGATTTTTAAAAAAATTGAATAATATTTTGATTTTTTGTGAGAGTTCTCATTTTGGTTATTTTTAAAATTACTAGGGACTCAAAGGATATTTACATCAATTTGTTAATCGATTTTTTTATATATTTTGTTGTTAAAGTTCAACTCGAAAAAACTAAATTATTTATCAAATTTTATTCAAAAACTAAATAAACCAAGGGTAAAAGTGCTGCAATTAATGACTTCGAGGGCAAAATTGCATGAATGACTTCGAGGGTAAAATTGCTCCGTCAGCACCGTTAACTGCCACGTCAACATTTAACGGTCAAAATCGGTCAAAGGGCAACATTGCTACAATTGACTGACTTTGAGGGCAAAATTACGGAGAAAAAAAGTAGAGGCAACATTGCTGATTTCGAATTACTACAGGGACAAATTTGACCCTTTAGCCGTAAATAAATATTCATAAAAATAAATGAAATTTACAATCCCATTCTAAGGATTTCGAGTCTGATTTTCTTGTGACATGTATTCCTTTCCAATTGATTACCATGCAGACAAATCACCAGGGAAAAGGCTAAAAAGTTATAAGAAGCTGTGACTCACAATTATTATCAAGCATGAGAAGCCATTACTTCTTCCAATGATCCCATTACTTCTTCCAATGATCATAGTAAACTGCTCACAAATGAGCATCCATGCAATGTGTTGTATACACAATTTTAGTTTGCCTTTAATTTTATGTTTGCATGCAATGCATTTTGTTCGCATTAACCAGTATTACAACATGTCCACAATTCATAACACTTAGTCTGCATAAATTCGTATTGCATACAATTAGCATAAGCTAGATACATTTAATGTTTGCATTCGTATTTAAGCAAGGGATTGTACCGTTATAGTCCACCACGGGTGTCACAACGATGGAGGGTTGCTCTCGTGTGTGAGCCTTGTGTAGTCCGGTAGTGTGTATGAAGTGTGTAGGACAACGCTTGTAATCCACGTATCCGATTGTGTCGGTTTTGGTATCATTTAGAATGGATCACTTGCAAGCCAATATAATGTTGTTGTTTAATGATTTAAGCATGAAATGCTTGAGGATTATGCTAGAATGCAAGTGATGCTTGGTTTAAGCATGAGCGAAAGGTTATTTTGCTGTTATTATAATCATGTTAAAAGCATGTGGTTTAAAAAGTGCATTGATGCTAGAAGAACATGTTTTTAAGGAAAGGCATGAACTTGCAAATAATGTTGCAATGGTTGTATGAAATGCATTGATGATTGTTGCTCTTAGCGATCCTCACTAAGCTTTATGCTTACGCTCATTTATTTCATCAATGCAGAGAATTGAGCATTCAAGGCAGCCCGATAGCAAGTGGAATCCAAGCTTTTGATTAAGCAAAGTATGTAGTTTCACCTTGGTGTAATAAAAGGCAATGGGTGGGATTTCTACTCTTGTTAGTAGTTGGTGATGTTAAACACCTTCAGCATTTTTGGTTTGCTTATTTTGGTTTGTAAATGGCCTTTGAGGTTTGATTTGTGTTTGAATGTGACTTTTATCTTTTTTATGGGTTTGAAGACTAGGAAGCATGCCTATAGTTCTAATGCTTGCATGAATGATGCTATGATTTAACTTGTGCTTCATGTTAGTGGTCTTTGATGCTTATACATGTTGGGTGTGTGATGTGGCATGTGTTGGAATGATTTCGGAGGTGAATGTTAGAGAAAAACTAGTAAATGGTGATGTTGCAGGGCAAGGCATTTTGGAACGCCTTTATGTGTTTTGGAACGATGACTTGGAATGGTCATGGCGTTTCGGAACGGGTTAACACATTCCGGAACATTTTGCTACTGTAAAACATTGTTTCGAAATGGATTTCGGAACACACCCGCGTATCAAAACGGCCAACCTGGTTTCAAAACGGACGTTCCGATACGAGGTCTAGTGTTTCAAAACACATGTCCGTTGGATTTGAAATTGAATTGTTCCAAGTATTTATTTCTTATGTTTTGGTCCCTATTTATTGAATGCTTAATTAAATGAGTTTGGATGGTCCGTTTATGATGAAACTTGACATGCTCGCATGTTATTTGACTAATTATGGATTGGTAATTTTAAAACCTGTTTAGTCCTTATAATTCTAGAAATTTACAATTTAGTCCCTAAAAAGACGTTTATATGCAATTGGACCCCTAATCGAGTTTCGTTCGCTGTGTAGCTTTCGCTAAAATAAATTGTTAATCATATAGGGTAATAATGTGCATCTAGAATAGATAAAAATAAAAAGGGTTGTTAATCGAGGTTGACTTTAAGGAGTTGACTTCATTTTCCCCGTGTAATCTTCTCAGTTCGGGTCGGGCGTCTAGGCCGGGCTAAGGGGGTTATATTTGTTTGTATTAGAGCCAGGTTACGAAAGAATTGGGGATGTTGGTATGTGAAATTGGTATGTATTGATGTGTGTTGATTTAAAAGCATGATTTTGATTGAATGTTGGAGCTTATGCCATGCCTGATTGATGTAAATCATATGTGAGATGAATATGATTGTATGTTGATGATGTGATGTTGATATGTGCTGATTTTGGATGATGGAAAGCATGATGAGCATGATATGTTATTGTATGCTATGTTATGTTTGAGGGAAATCGGGGTGCCCATTGCCTTATTACATTAATTAAATGTTTTTGTGAACTTGGATCCTTGCTTGAGGCTGGCTTAAATGGTTTTGTTTTGTTTTATTGTTATGCCTTGTTAAAAATAGCATTATTGGTCCGAGGAGAGAGCTAAGGTCGAACACCATAGTGCCTGCGGCTGAGCAGGGCGACCAGGGTGAGCAAGGGGCTGATGTCCCTCTTGGTGGAAATTTACCTCCTTCGCCACCACCTGAAGGTGGGGAGCAAGAGCAGCAAGGACATGCTGGTCCGGGTTTGGGTGATCTAACGCCGTTGGTTCAGGCGATCACCGGGGCGTTTCAGGCTACAGTAGCCGAAGCGCATGTGCAGGCCCATGCAGCTGGGCATACAAGTTTACTTTTGAAGAGGTTGAGGAGCTTAGGAGCTGTTGAGTTCTTTGGTATGTCTCTTGAGGCGTCAGAAGCTTGGTTGGTGAGCATGATCCTATCATGGATCAAATGGGCTGTAATGATGTGCAGAAGCTGGAGTGCGTTGTTTCTCTTTTCCAATGGGATGCGTATAGTTGGTGGACGACTACCACCGCTAGAATGGAACCCAATGAAGTGGATTGGGGATTTTTCAAGGGGGCCTTTAAGAGAAAGTATCTAGGTGTGAGATACTTGGATGAAAAGAAACGCGAGTTCATGTCGTTAGTTCATGGAACCCTTTCTATGGCTGAGTACGAGGTCCAGTTCGTACGTTTGAGCCAGTATGCCCTTGAGTTGATACCTAGTGAGAAGCACCGTTGTGATCGCTTCTGACATGGTCTGGTGCAAGAAGTCAAGACATACATGTTGGCTGTAGATTACACCGATTTCGATGTGCTTGTGTGTCGAGCCAAAGACATTGAACAAAACTTGGGTTTGACATCCTGAGGAGTTGGTTTTAGCTCAGGATAGAGAGCAGCTGAGTCTAGTTCCGGAGGTGGATGGAACAAGAGGGGACGAGATAAGAGATATTAGCCTGCTAGGAGAGGTAATGCTGGACATAGTGCACTGGCTCAGGGAGATCGGATGAGAGCGGAACAGAACATGTGTTGGACGTGTAGATCCCGACTAGAGAGGTTCAGGCTCCTGTGGTGGTAACAAGGAATTCGTGCTAGAACTTTAGTTTGGCGGATCACTTGAGGCAAGAGTGTCCTTTGTTGGCTGGTGGAGGCCAAGGACGTGCACCCGCTGTGGCTGCACCTCAAAGAGGTCGTGGGCGCGACCAAGGGAACTTACAGAGGAGAGACGAGGGTCTGCGAGGCATTGCACATGTGGTAGCAGTTCGGCCTGAGGGAGGCGGTCCTGCGAGGGTTTATGCTCAGCGCGAGGAGCGCAATGATACTAATGTCATCACAGGTACCTTTTCTATTCAGTCTTTATCATTGATGGCTTTGATTGATTCTGGATCTACGCGTTCTTATATCTTGAGTGAGCATGTGCATTTGCTTGATACACCTATTGAGTTGCTCGAAGTAGGAATGCAAGTGACTAGTTCTTTTGGTGAGACTATAGTCACTTGGAAGTTGTATAGGAGATGCCCTTTGACTGTGCAAGGTTATGTTTTTCTTGTGGATTGGATGGACTTACCTTTTTACGGTTTCAATGTGATCATTGGCATTGATTGGTTGACTGAGCATAGAACGGTGGTTGATTTTGATGTCAAGTGGGTCACCTTAAAGCTTGCCGATGATTATGAAGTGGTGATAGTAGGCGAGAATGTGAAATTCTTGTCGATTGTGATTTCGGCTTTGGAAGCAAACCGCATGTTGAGGTTGGGTTGTGAGGCTTACCTTGCCTATGTGATGAATCCTGGCACAAAGGATGTACGTGTGCAGGACATCCGAACCGTTTGCGATTTTTAGAGTGTCTTTCCGGAAGAATTTCCTGGGTTGCCACCAAATAGAGAAGTTGAGTTTGGTATCGAGTTGTATGAGAATATGACTCCGGTGTCCATTGCTCCTTATCGCATGACACCTAAAGAGCTAAAAGAGTTGAAAACGCAACTGCAGAAGTTGTTGAATCGAGGGTTCATTCGACCGAGTGTGTCAGCTTGGGGTGAACCAGTCTTGTTTGTAAAGAAGAAAGATGGGACGATGTGGATGTGCATAGATTATCGTCAATTGAACAAGTTGACGATCAAGAACAAGTATCCCTTGCCTAGGATCGATGATCTTTTTGATCAGTTCCAGGGAGCCTCAATGTTTTCTAAGATAGACTTGAGGTCAGGGTATTATCAGTTGAAGGTGAAAGACATGGACGTATCTAAGACAACTTTTCAGACAAGGTACGAGCATTACGAGTTCTTAGTGATGCTGTTTGGTTTGACCAACGCACCTGCTGCTTTCATGGACATGATGAATCATGTGTTCCATGAGTTCTTGGATCGGTTTGTGGTTGTGTTCATCGATGATATCCTTGTGTATTTGCGTACCGAGGAGGATCATGATAGACACTTGAGAATCGTTTTGCAAGCATTGATGGAGAACCAGTTGTATGCCAAGCTAAGTAAGTGCGAGTTTTGGCTTAAAAAGGTGGTCTTCCTAGGGCATGTTGTATCAGTTGAGGGTATTCGTGTTGATCCACACAAAGTAGAGGCTGTGATGAGTTGGAAGGTGCCTAAGTCAGTGACAGAGGTATGAAGTTTCCTTGGTTTAGCAGGGTATTACCGAAGGTTTTTCGAGGGTTTCTCGAAGATTGCTGCACCTTTGACCAAGTTGTTGCAGAAGAATGTTCGCTTTGAGTGGACAAATGCGAGGCAACAAGCTTTTGAAAAGATGAAGGAAGCTTTGACGCAAGCTCTTGTCCTGATTCAACCTGAGTCTGGTAAGGAGTTTGTGATCTATAGTGATGCCTCCATTGTTGGTTTTGGCTGTGTGTTGATGCAGGAGGGTAAGGTGGTAGCCTATGCATCTAGACAATTGAACGTGTATGAGCGTAACTACCCTACTCATGATCTTGAGCTTGTGGCTGTTGTTTTTGCTTTGAAGATCTGAAGGCATTACCTGTACGGCGAGAAGTGTGTTGTGTTCACGGATCATAAGAGCTTGAAGTATCTCATGTCTCAGAAGAAGTTGAATCTTAGGCAACGCCATTGGGTGGAGTTGCTTAAGGATTACGATCTGTCGATCGAGTATCACCCGAGCAAGGCCAATGTTGTGGCCGATGATTTGAGCCGGAAAGTGGCCGTGGAGTTTAGAGCGATGTTTGCTCGCTTGATCATATCACGTGATGGTGGTCTTATCGATGAATTGCAAGTGAAACCATCTCTAATTCAGTTGATTAAAGATAAGCAGTTGTTTGATGATTCCCTTGTTCCACATGTTCAGGACATTGCGGAGGGTAAGCCTTCGAATTTAAGTTTTAATGATGACGGTGTTCTGTGTTTTGGAAGTCGAATAATGGTGCCAGATGATGTTGAGTTGCGGCACACTATTTTGACTGAAGCTCGTAGTAGTCCTTTTGCTATGCATCCTGGTAGTACGAAGATGTATCGTGATTTGAAGGATGAGTACTACTGGGTGGGGTTGAAAAAGGATGTGGATGAGTTCATTAGTAACTGCATGGTGTGTCAGCGAGTGAAAGTTGAACATCAGGTTCCTTCTAGGTTGTTGCAGCCTCTGAGAATCCTAGAATGGAAGTGGGAAAGGATTACCATGGATTTTGTGTCTAGGTTGCCGTTGTCACCGTCAAAGAAGAATTCGGTTTAGGTGATTGTTGATCGGCTCACGAAGTTTGCACATTTCTTGCCGGTGCATACTACGTATACCTTGGATAAGTTGGCTGAGCTGTACATTGCTGAGATTGTATGGTTGCACGGTGTGCCAAAGTCCATAGTGTCAGATAGGGATCCGAGGTTTATAGCGCGATTTTGGGAATGCTTGCATCAAGCCTTGGGTACATGGTTGAATTTCCGTACTTCCTATCATCCTGAGACTAATGGACAGTCGAAACGTGTGATCCAGGTGCTTGAGGACATGTTGAGGTGCTGCGTAATAAACTTCCAGGGTTCTTGGGAGAAGCACTTGCCGTTGGCTGAGTTTGCGTATAACAATAGTTATCAGGAAAGTAGTATGTGGAACTAATGTATTGATATAATAATTGAAAAATGTTTTGGACTAATTTGAAAAGAATTTAGAACTTGTTTTAAGTCCAAACAACTTGAAATTATGTTTGAGGTATTTTATGAGGTTTTTGGCAAAGACTTTTCATGTTTTAAACAGCCAAACTTGTGTTTTCACGTCACCAGTATCGATACGGTTGTACCCGTACAGATACCATTTTGCCTCAGTTTGGCCACTGTCAAGACCCGTATCGATACAAGGGTTTAGAGTATCGATACGGTCGGGATCGTTTCGATACACCAGGTAAGCGTTCCGAAACACGGGCCCGTTCCGCAACGCGTTCCGCAATGGGGGTTTGGCAGAATGCCTTCCGTTTCGGAACGGTGGCACCCGTTTTGGACGCCTGGGTTCGTACAGGGTACCCGTTCCGAAACGGTGTTACCTGTTCCGAAACACCTAGCCCATAATGTTGCATTTTGCTCACTCAAACACACAATTAATCATTCAAACATGCTCCAAAAGCCACCAAACTTTACCAACATGCAATTCAACATAAATGAGACAATCTTGCATCAACAATTCAACAGAAACACATCATATATGAAAAGCCCCAAATCTATAGGCATGCTTCCTACACAAGCAACCATTTAGGCATAAACCTTTCAAAACATACTCATTTAAGCCAATTCATGTTCCAACAACATTAGCAACAACGTTTAGACATTCTTGATCAAACATAAACGATCACATACACAACAACCCGAGATATTCTACCACATTGCCCTTATTAACTATAGCTATTCACCGAGACATACATCTCCATTGGAGTCCACCTTGAATCCCTTGCTCCTTGCTGTCCAAACTTCAAGAATCTGCATTGATGGACAAAAAGGAGCGTAAGCACATAATGCTTAGTGAGGAATGCTCAAAAACAAAACACCATCAATGCAGCGGGTCATTAAAACACTTTAAAACAAACCCGATTTGATTACCAAAACCATATTTGAAAACCCTCTTCAACATCAAGCTCAAAACATGCATAAACACCATATGCCAAGCTTAAACAAAACCATTGAAAAACACTTCCATTTCACAACATACCTTTCTTAAACTTGAAAATCATATCAAGCAAGAAACCTTTCAAAACCTTAGCTCAAATAGTCCTTCACATGCATTTAATCAAGGCAACTTAAAACCATAACAACATCTTCACATGCCTTTAAAAAAACAAGTCTTACAAGACTCCAATGCAACATAGATATTTCATGCTCACATGCATCATTTACCAAATGATTACCATCACTTATTCAACTTACAAGTAATCATGCATTCACTAGCATCATACACTTTTTATGCAACAATGCATCTTTTCAAGCATCTCATGCTTCACATGCAAACATGCATCAATTCAAGCATCTCATGCTTCACATGCAACCATGCATCAATTCAAGCATCTCATGCTTCACATGCAACCATGCATCAATTCAAGCATCTCATGCTTCACTATGATCAAGAACATTACATTGGCTCACAAGTGATCAACCGCATTCACTTTTCAACTTATCAACCCGATCAGATACGTGGATTCCGAGCGTTGTCCCTACGCTCCCTACACACTACCCAATCCAAGGTCTCCCAAATGGGCAACAACCTCCATTTGACCTCAACATCCTAAGGTTCCCATGTATGGACTTTTAAACACCATACAACCTTAGCTTTTCCTCAAGGTTCCCATGTATGGACTTTCAACCACCATACAACCTTGACATGCACAAGGTTCTCCCGTATGGACTTTTAACCACCATACAACCTTTGCATAACCGATTGGTAGTTGTAGAACATCATCTAACGAGATCCGGGACATCACACACAAGATCCACACATGGACTTAACCACTGCCATTGTGATCTCAACAAGCACAAGGTTCTCACATATGGACTTTTAACCACCATATAACCTTTGCTCAACCAAGGTCCTCCCGTGGGCAACAACCTCCACTATGACCTTAAGCAACCGAGGTCCTCCCGTGGGAAACAACCTCCACTATGACCTCATCTCGTTAGGAATACTTGAGGGGAGCTTATCCGGTCCACACTTGACCACTCCGCCTTCAAGGCGACTTAATTCACGGTGCACCCAATCCTATAGCCGGCTAACTATATCCGATCAACAAACCAAGAACCATTTGCATCACTTGCCAATATAACCATCTTACCATAATATCCAATGTTCCACATGCATAAACATAATGCAAAACCATCACAACATTAGCCCAATGATTCACATGCATAACCAATATGCAAAACCATTACCTCATTAATCCAATGATTCACATGCATAACCAATACGCAAAAGGTAACATTTACCATCATCAATTTACTGTTTTAAGGCATCATACAAAGCCATTGATCAACACGCAACACTATGCATAAAAAAATCACATTTACCATATACAAAACCAAGGATCCCTTACCTTGAGCATCCTTCTCAAATGACTTTCAAAACCAGCATTAAACCATGCTAAAACATGCTTACAAAACAGAATTAAACCATGCAAAACACATGCATTTCAATCATCAACCACATTTGCTTTTAAAACCAAATCACACACAATTCAAGAGCAAAAATCCTTTCACTTACTCTTGAGCTTAGCATAGTTGTTTAGACTTACACTAAGCTCCCAAAAACCTTCAAACCTTGATTTAAAAGCTGAAATCCCAACTTCACTCACCTATAACCAAACAAAGCTAGCCAACAAGCCTTCCAAGCTTCCGAAACCTTCCGCAAACACCTCCAAAGCTCACGGATCAAACTCCCCTGTTTCAAGCACACAAAAACAGAACATTAATGCATCCTTATGCATTAAAACACCAGCAACAACAACATAACTCGCTGCTCATCACAAATCTAACAATTTGGCTACCAAACACAACCGAAATCACCTCCAAACACTTCCAAAACTTAACCCAGCCAAGATCCATCACTTCTAACCATTTTTATACATCAATTAACATGCAAAATGATCACAACCACGTCCTTATACCTCCAGGTATAACAGATCACCAAAAACACCCCAAAAACAACCAAAAACTCAAGCCAAACTTAGGAAATTCAACCTATCCGGGATTGCATTGGTTAAACCTCAACTTCTAATCAATTTAGCATTCAATTAACATCATTTTAACACCTCAAAACCCTACTTAAACAGATCACACAAAAATTTCACCAAAATCACCAAATCTTGCATTTTACCCAAAAATCAAGATCTCAAATGAAAAGCCTTTAATAAAACATAAATCAAGGATTGAGAACTTAGGAATTTCAGTAAAGAACTGATAGTTTAGAGGAGAAGGACGTTCTTACCTCCAAACTTGAATTTCTCCATTTTTGAGCCAAAAAGCTTGATGAAACAACTTGTAAATTGAGAGGTTTTGTTGATGAGATGATTAGGAATCAAATGAGAGTTGAAATGAGAGATTTAGATGTCAAAATCAGAGAAAGAAATCTGGAGAATTTTGTTTGGGTTGAGAGAAAATGAGAGAAAAGAGAAATTGAGAGAAAATGGAAAGTTAGTTGGAAATTTGGTTAAAATGATTTCCCTCCCTTTCTTAAACTTTAAAATCAGATTTTAGACTTAAAATATCTTAGAAAAATCTGGAGAATCCTTTTTTGGAATAATAGCTCCTTAAAGATTCAAAGTTTCAATCCTTTATAAAATTGTCCCGCAACTTTCAAAAATTACATTTTGGTCACTAGCCAAAATGTCAACCTTCCGAACCTCATTTTCCAAAATTGATTTCACAGTTCATTTATATATATTAAAAGATGATTTTAGAACATTTTTCCATATTTTTAATGCAACCCGAACTAGGCTTTCCTAAATTCACTCTTACATATTCGATCAGCACTTTGACCGAACCGGTCAACGCCAAAAACTTCTGAGCCCAAAACCGGGGCGTTACAACTCTCCCCCCCTTAGGAAATTTCGTCCTCGAAATTTCAACCGGCGAAAAGAGAAACAGAACCTTCTCAAAGCAACACACAAGACAACAGCCTCAACCTCACTGAACACATTCCACACAAAACCTCCACCATACACTGTTCACAAATCCAAACTCTCAAAGGTAACCACGACTTAACCTTCCACATAACCGGACTATACACAATCCCAACATTAACCTGAGAACTTCAGCTCTCACAGCAGACGACACTGTAACACACAACTCCCAAGACTTGTTTACACAGAAACAACAACCACCAAACCAATTCTGCCACTAAGCAAACCCCTCAGCTTCTAAAACTCTTGCAAACTCCCAAACCTCTTCCAAAGATTTTCCCAACAAGCAAAAAAAAAATCCTTAAACATCAACTGTTTACTCAAACTTCTTCAACGAAGCTGACAATCCTTCATATCTGCCATAACATTACCATAACAGCTCACCAGGACTACTCACCCAAATACCAAAAATTACATCACAACCCCAACTTGAAACCGTCAGCCGTCCCACACACCACCAACTGACTTCAAACGGAACTTTCTTAACCACAACCAGCCAACCACTTCTCACAAGAACCCAAACAATCAGCGAAAGTCTTCGATCTTACACAGCCCTCTCACTACAACTTCAACCAGAACACTTGCATTGCCAGAACATTACTTAACCAAAACACACATAACAGCTTCTGATCTCCTCAAAGGTTGCTAAGAACCAACACAACCCTTTCACAACAACTTAAAAGCTAAACTACCTCAGCACTTGGGAACACAACCACTAAGCTGCAACATCACTTAGCACCAAGGAACTACCACTTCCTTTTAACTAAACAAACCACTTAACCGATACTAACCCCAACCGATACCCCTCACCACCAAACCACTAAACTCTCTGAGCATCAACACTATCCTTCCACCAACCGGCTACACCACTCTCACTAACACTAGCAACTAGATTAACAAACTCCAACACTTCTAGCTCTCACTTGGCACCAAACAACCTCTAAAAACCCATCATCCCACCTAATCCAACCACAACATTAACAGATTTGATTAGTTATTAGCGAGCGTGAACATCGTATGCATGATCACCTACATGCCCTATCAATGCCTGATGTACATGTATGCAAAACCTCTAGTGTCATGCCACATGTATGCATGGACCAACATATATAATATAGCATATAACAATGATTTTAACTGTGCATGAATGCCAGTTCACACCCTCCAATAACATCCTCAAAATCTGTCTAAGAACAACCTCCTAACTCACCTTTAACTTGTCTAACTCCATCATTCCAACAACCATTAACCACAAGATACTTACCCAAGCCTTCCTCACACCCAAGATATCACCAAACCACAACTACCATTACCCAAAACATACTAGCAACAAGACTAGACTTACCACACAAGGAAAACCAACAGAAACCAAACTAAGGCAACTAAAGCAAAGATCACTTAACAAGGTTACCTGAAAACACAACACCACCCTGAAGCTTCATCAGACGAGCTCTCTTCCTTGCGGAACCATCATCCTCCTGCCGCACCATTGCAGCACCAGATAACACACCGGGGTCACCACCAACCCCTTGCGATAAGGAACCTTGGCTGTTCCGAACCAACCTCAAACAATCACGCCTCATGTGTCCAGCAGACCCACATTTCCAGCAAGCTTCATTTCCCAAACTCTTCACAACCTTCTGCTTTTTCTGCCACCTCTGAACCTTGCCTCGGCCGTGCCCACGACCTTTCTGAGACCCTTTGGCTAACACCAAAGCTGACTTCACTCCACGTGGACAATCACGCTTAACATGCAACTTAGAACCACAATTCCAGCAAACACCTGTGCCCCAACAATTTCCAACATGTTGCCTTTTACAACGATCACACACAGATGACTGAGCCTCCACTCCTTGCTCAAGCAACACTTGCTCCACAACAGCACTATCTTCACAATGCTTAACCCTTGGAAACTTCTCTCCAAGATACCTTTCATAAAAGGCCGATACAAAGAAATCCCAATCGATATCAAGGATATGTGACTCCACCGCCACAGATGTCCACCATGCACAAGCATCCTCTAACATCAAAGAAACAACACTCCCCAGCTTACAGGCATACTCACAGCCTTCCTGATCCAAAATCAGAACCACATTGGCCAACCAGGCCTCAAACATCTCCGGGGAAGAACCATGATACTCCACAGCACCCAAATCAAACAAACGTTGCCTTGGCAAACCCACACATCTAGCCAGCACATCCACTGATTTTACCTCTACCACAGCCTGAGATGTTCCCAACACCTCCTGAACAACAGATGACGAACTTTTCACTACAGAACCAGCTTCTTTCCCTTGCCTTACCATCTCAACACTAGGCACAGAAGACTGAGACAAAACACCTCTACAGAAAGGTGAATTCCTTGCCTTAACAACCTGCCCCAAGGCAGTAACCATCTCCCTCATCCGCCATTCTTTCATCAACTTTGCCATACCACTAACAACAACAACATACAATCACAACAAGCAAACAAACCAGTTAGACCAGCATTAAGCAAGGATTCAAACTCCAACTCCAAAATAACAAAAATAGCTATAGTAATAAGGCAATGGGTATCCCGAATCCTCCCCTTTACATGACATAACGGTCAACACAACATAGATATCACAACATCAAGCATATCAACAACACACCTTGATCATGCTTACACCAAACAACATCCAATTGTACCAGCATATTATCAACATATCATGCTCAAAACACATTCACCATGCATAACATCAGCTCAAGCATCAGCACATATCCACATAAACTCAACCAAGATTCATAACCACAAAACATGCTTGCATACATCAGCAACATGCTCAGAAACACATGTTTCAGCCAACTTCCAACCACACAACAAGGTAAACATCAAACACACATCACAACAACTTACTGTTTTCCCCAACCTTCGCAACTCAGCTCTGATACCACCAAATGTAACCCCCGTAGCCTGGTCTGGACGGTTGACCCGAACTACGAAGATTACACGGGGAAAACCAAAGTCAACCCGAAAGTCAACCTTGATTAACGACCCTTTTTTTTTTCTTTTTAATCTTATCTAGATGCACATTAACCTTAGATGTGATCACACAAACACCATGCTCAAAGATCCCAACCATCAGAGATCAAACAGGGACCCAATTGAACAAATTACAACTTTAGGGACCAAAATGTAAATTCTGGAAACTTAAAGGACTTAACAAGATTTTAAGTTACCAACTTAAAATTAATCATGTTTCATGCTTCTCTGCCAAATTTCAGCTCAAACGGACCTCCCGAACTCAAACAATTGCATAAACAAGATTCAGGACCAAAATGCAAACATTTTGAAACATTTAACCGCCCATGTCAGCCCCCAACGGTCACCCGTTCCGAAACAGGCCAAGCCCGTTCCGAAACACGGGCCCGTTCCGCAACGCGTTCCGCAACGGGGGTCTGGCAGAATGCCTTCCGTTTCGGAACGGTGGCACCCGTTTCGGACGCCTGGGTTCGTACAGGGTACCCGTTCCGAAACGGTGTTACCTGTTCCGAAACACCTAGCCCAGAATGTTGCATTTTGCTCACTCAAACACACAATTAATCATTCAAACATGCTCCAAAAGCCACCAAACTTTACCAACATGCAATTCAACATAAATGAGACAATCTTGCATCAACAATTCAACAGAAACACATCATATATGAAAAGCCCCAAATCTATAGGCATGCTTCCTACACAAGCAACCATTTAGGCATAAACCTTCCAAAACATACTCATTTAAGCCAATTCATGTTCCAACAACATTAGCAACAACGTTTAGACATTCTTGATCAAACATAAACGATCACATACACAACAACCCGAGAGATTCTACCCCATTGCCCTTATTAACTATAGCTATTCACCGAGACATACATCTCCATTGGAGTCCACCTTGAATCCCTTGCTCCTTGCTGTCCAAACTTCAAGAATCTGCATTGATGGACAAAAAGGAGCGTAAGCACATAATGCTTAGTGAGGAATGCTCAAAAACAAAACACCATCAATGCAGCGGGTCATTAAAACACTTTAAAACAAACCCAATTTGATTACCAAAACCATATTTGAAAACCCTCTTCAACATCAAGCTCAAAACATGCATAAACACCATATGCCAAGCTTAAACAAAACCATTGAAAAACACTTCCATTTCACAACATACCTTTCTTAAACTTGAAAATCATATCAAGCAAGAAACCTTTCAAAACCTTAGCTCAAATAGTCCTTCACATGCATTTAATCAAGGCAACTTAAAACCATAACAACATCTTCACATGCCTTTAAAAAAACAAGTCTTACAAGACTCCAATGCAACATAGATATTTCATGCTCACATGCATCATTTACCAAATGATTACCATCACTTATTCAACTTACAAGTAATCATGCATTCACTAGCATCATACACTTTTTATGCAACAATGCATCTTTTCAAGCATCTCATGCTTCACATGCAAACATGCATCAATTCAAGCATCTCATGCTTCACATGCAACCATGCATCAATTCAAGCATCTCATGCTTCACATGCAACCATGCATCAATTCAAGCATCTCATGCTTCACTATGATCAAGAACATTACATTGGCTCACAAGTGATCAACCGCATTCACTTTTCAACTTATCAACCCGATCAGATACGTGGATTCCGAGCGTTGTCCCTACGCTCCCTACACACTACCCAATCCAAGGTCTCCCAAATGGGCAACAACCTCCATTTGACCTCAACATCCTAAGGTTCCCATGTATGGACTTTTAAACACCATACAACCTTAGCTTTTCCTCAAGGTTCCCATGTATGGACTTTCAACAGCCATACAACCTTGACATGCACAAGGTTCTCCCGTATGGACTTTTAACCACCATACAACCTTTGCATAACCGATTGGTAGTTGTAGAACATCATCTAACGAGATCCGGGACATCACACACAAGATCCACACATGGACTTAACCACTGCCATTGTGATCTCAACAAGCACAAGGTTCTCACATATGGACTTTTAACCACCATATAACCTTTGCTCAACCAAGGTCCTCCCGTGGGCAACAACCTCCACTATGACCTTAAGCAACCGAGGTCCTCCCGCGGGAAACAACCTCCACTATGACCTCATCTCGTTAGGAATACTTGAGGGGAGCTTATCCGGTCCACACTTGACCACTCCGCCTTCAAGGCGACTTAATTCACGGTGCACCCAATCCTATAGCCGGCTAACTATATCCGATCAACAAACCAAGAACCATTTGCATCACTTGCCAATATAACCATCTTACCATAATATCCAATGTTCCACATGCATAAACATAATGCAAAACCATCACAACATTAGCCCAATGATTCACATGCATAACCAATATGCAAAACCATTACCTCATTAATCCAATGATTCACATGCATAACCAATACGCAAAAGGTAACATTTACCATCATCAATTTACTGTTTTAAGGCATCATACAAAGCCATTGATCAACACGCAACACTATGCATAAAAAAATCACATTTACCATATACAAAACCAAGGATCCCTTACCTTGAGCATCCTTCTCAAATGACTTTCAAAACCAGCATTAAACCATGCTAAAACATGCTTACAAAACAGAATTAAACCATGCAAAACACATGCATTTCAATCATCAACCACATTTGCTTTTAAAACCAAATCACACACAATTCAAGAGCAAAAATCCTTTCACTTACTCTTGAGCTTAGCATAGTTGTTTAGACTTACACTAAGCTCCCAAAAACCTTCAAACCTTGATTTAAAAGCTGAAATCCCAACTTCACTCACCGATAACCAAACAAAGCTAGCCAACAAGCCTTCCAAGCTTCCGAAACCTTCCGAAAACACCTCCAAAGCTCACGGATCAAACTCCCCTGTTTCAAGCACACAAAAACAGAACATTAATGCATCCTTATGCATTAAAACACCAGCAACAACAACACAACTCGCTGCTCATCACAAATCTAACAATTTGGCTACCAAACACAACCGAAATCACCTCCAAGCACATCCAAAACTTAACCCAGCCAAGATCCATCACTTCTAACCATTTTTATACATCAATTAACATGCAAAATGATCACAACCACGTCCTTATACCTCCAGGTATAACAGATCACCAAAAACACCCCAAAAACAACCAAAAACTCAAGCCAAACTTAGGAAATTCAACCTATCCGGGATTGCATTGGTTAAACCTCAACTTCTAATCAATTTAGCATTCAATTAACATCATTTTAACACCTCAAAACCCTGCTTAAACAGATCACACGAAAATTTCACCAAAATCACCAAATCTTGCATTTTACCCAAAAATCAAGATCTCAAATGAAAAGCCTTTAATAAAACATAAATCAAGGATTGAGAACTTAGGAATTTCAGTAAAGAACTGATAGTTTAGAGGAGAAGGACGTTCTTACCTCCAAACTTGAATTTCTCCATTTTTGAGCCAAAAAGCTTGATGAAACAACTTGTAAATTGAGAGGTTTTGTTGATGAGATGATTAGGAATCAAATGAGAGTTGAAATGAGAGATTTAGATGTCAAAATCAGAGAAAGAAATCTGGAGAATTTTGTTTGGGTTGAGAGAAAATGAGAGAAAAGAGAAATTGAGAGAAAATGGAAAGTTAGTTGGAAATTTGGTTAAAATGATTTCCCTCCCTTTCTTAAACTTTAAAATCAGATTTTAGACTTAAAATATCTTAGAAAAATCTGGAGAAATCCTTTTTGGAATAATAGCTCCTTAAAGATTCAAAGTTTCAATCCTTTATAAAATTGTCCCGCAACTTTCAAAAATTACATTTTGGTCACTAGCCAAAATGTCAACCTTCCGAACCTCATTTTCCAAAATTGATTTCACAGTTCATTTATATATATTAAAAGATGATTTTAGAACATTTTCCCATATTTTTAATGCAACCCGAACTAGGCTTTCCTAAATTCACTCTTACATATTCGATCAGCACTTTGACCGAACCGGTCAACGCCAAAAACTTCTGAGCCCAAAACCGGGGCGTTACATGATCGGTTGTAAGAGTTTCCTCCTAATCCTAGAAAAGGGGACGAATCAATTAGTGGATTGATTGTGAAATCCTTAGTGGGGAGCTAAGGTAGTGGATGTAGGTGCTTGTTAGAAGGCCGAACCACTATAAATCATTGTGTCTTTATTCTTTCTAGCTTCCACAACCCTTCCACCCAAAAATCCATCTCTCCACCACGTGGTGAGCAATATTGGTTGATCGAATCGAGCCCCTAAAAACTCAACAATTGGTATCAGAGCTTGGCTCAATCGAAGGGGATTCACATCCTATTGAGAAGATCCGGAAAGCTCGATCACTTTTTCATCAACCGGCTCAATGGCACAATCAATCGACAAACCGCCTTTCTTTGACGGAGCTCACTATGCCCATTGGAAGACAAAGATGAAGTTCTTCATCAAATCAAAAGATTACAAGCTATGGGATGTAGTTGAAGATGGCCCGTTCGTGCCTCAAAGAAGTAAAGCGGAGTGGAGTGCCGACGATCGCAAGAAGATGGAACTAAATTGCAAAGCCTTGCACATTCTATTTTGTGCATTCGGTCCATCCATCTATGAGAAGATGTCTTCTTGTGAGAGTGCCAAGGAGGTATGGGACAAGCTTGAAGTCACATACGAGGGGACAAATGAAGTCAAGGAGACCAAGATTGGGCTCCTAACCTTGGAGTATGAGAACTTCAAAATGGATCCAGAAGAGAACATCGAGAAGATGTTTGATAGGTTCTCCACCATCACCAATGGTCTTAAAGGTTATGGAGAAGCCATCCCGGAGGAGAAGCTTGTTCGAAAGCTCATCTACTCACTTCCCGAGTCTTGGGACTCAAAGAGGACCGCCATCATCGAAGCCAAAAATTTGAAGACTTTGAAGCTTGATGAACTCATGGGGTCTCTCCTTACTCATCAAATCATGAAGAAGAACAAAGAGGATGAGAAGAAGAGGGAAGAAATTAGAGCTATGGGAGAGAAGAAAATCAAAGGGCTTGGCATCAATGCTAGTGCCATGGCTCTCAAATCCTCCACTTGCCATCATGTCTACTCAAGTGAAGAGGAGGATGAAGATGAAGAGATAGTTCATCTCTTCAAGAAGTGTGCCCCGTTCATGAAGAAAGCCTCTAGAGAGCTTGAACGAGAACCTAAAAGAAAGGAGAGGGCAAGCACTTCAAGCCATAAGAAGAAGGCACATTTGGCTACTTGGAGTGATGAAGACTCCACTGACGATGAACAAGCCAACCTTTGCCTTATGGCCATCGAAGAAGATTCAAGGGTAACTTCTAATTAATCTACTTCATGTTCTTACACTTTTGATGAATTACAAGATGCCTATGATGATTTGGTTTTAGATTTTAAAAGCCACATTTTGAAAAACAATAAATTGATTTCAAAATTAAAAATTCAAAATGATTTGCTTTCTAAAACCAAACTTGAACTTGAAGCAAAACTTGAAGAGTTTGAATTAAAATGTTTTGATTTACAAAAATTGCTTCAAAAAGTTCAAGAAGAAAAAGATTTGATTTCCAAAGAGCTTGAAAAGAAAAACAATTTTGGAAAATCAAACTTTTATGTTAGACAATCTAGTGCCCCTAGATTTGTGAATGGAAAATGTTTTAGAAGTGTTTGGGTCCCAAAAGGACTAACCACTTCAACTAAAAAGGATGAAATTGAAAAATGGATTCTTAAGGGGACTAAATTTTGTGCAACTAACGTTTATGGATCCACAGCAATTTGGATACCAAAAATTACTTGATTGTCTATTGTAGGTGTGATGGAGATGTTCAACAAGTCAAACATTGAGGGGGAGCTCCATGCACACAAGGAAGAACACTTGAAGAAGGAAGGCTTCACATCCTCCCTTGGGTTCAAGTGTGGGTAAAAATTCTAGTTGTTTTTGATTTCATTTGTTTATTTTAGTTTAAATTCAACTAGATGATCATATATGTTGGACTAACATTTTTGATGATGCTTTGAGTAAGGGGGAGCCATTTTAAACCAAATTCTTATTTGTGTCAAAACTTTTTACCTCTATTGTTATTTTGAAATTAAATGTCTTAAATTCTTTTTGATATAACAAAAAGGGGGAGAAATAGTATGGTTTGAAAAATTGAACTTTCAAATGAATAAGGGGGAGCTTTATTTGATTTCATACATTTAATCTCTTATTCACATTTTTAAAAGTTTAAGGGGGAGAATCCCAAACAATTTTTCAAGTTAGTTTTATTATATCAAAAAGGGGGAGATTGTGGAACTAATGTTTTGATATAATAATTGAAAAATGTTTTGGACTAATTTGAAAAGAATTTAAAACTTGTTTTAAGTCCAAACAACTTGAAATTATGTTTGAGGTATTTTAAGAGGTTTTTGGCAAAGACTTTTCATGTTTTAAACAGCCAAACTTGTGTTTTCACGTCACCAGTATCGATACGGTTGTACCCGTACCGATACCATTTTGCCTCAGTTTGGCCACTGTCAAGACCCGTATCAATACAAGGGTTTAGAGTATCGATACGGTCGGGATCGTTTCGATACGCCAGGTAAGCGTACCGATCCCATTTCAACTACCCCAACGGCTATTTCCCAACGGCAATTCAAATATGGACCCATACCGATACGCCCTCAAGCGTATCGATACGCCTCAGCTGGCAAGAGCCCAACGGCTATTTCCTCAAGAAGGTCGTATCGATACCGTTCCACGTGTATCGATACTGGTAGCTGCAGAAGTGCATTTATGAAGGGAAATAAAGTCCTCAACGACTCCAATTTGATTCCAACGGCTAGTAACGGCTACAAACTCATTTGGGAGTATAAAAGGGACCTCCAAGCATCAAGAGAAGGCTAATGCTCATATTGTCAAACATCAAATGATCAAGAAATTGTCTTAGTGCTTAATTTGTCATTTCTTGTATAGACAAACACTAGTGAGCCAAAATTGTCAAATTTGCTCAAGTGTTTTAGGTTTTGGGTGAGTGCTTCATTGTGCAAACAAACACCTATTAGAGGGTTTAAGTTTGCTTTCATTGTCTCTTTGTAAAAGAGGGTTTTGATCAAGGCTTTGGGTAGAAGCTTGATCGGTTGCAAGGGTTTCCTCCTAATCCTAGAAAAGGGGACGAATCAATTAGTGGATTGATTGTGAAATCCTTAGTGGGGAGCTAAGGTAGTGGATGTAGGTGCTTGTTAGAAGGCCGAACCACTATAAATCATTGTGTCTTTATTCTTTCTAGCTTCCACAACCCTTCCACCCAAAAATCCATCTCTCCACCCAAAAACCCTTCCACAACCCTTCCACCCAAAAATCCACCTCTTTTTTGGGCTGAAGCTGGGAAAAAAGTTGATTTCGATGTCAGCTATGCATAAAGGAACTACCAAGAAGGTGAAGCTCATTTGTGAGCGTTTGAAGGCAGTATCGGATCGACAAAAGTCTTACGCGGACGTGAAGCGTAAAGAGACCGAGTCCGCAGTTGGCGAACATGTGTTCTTGAAGGTATTGCCTTGGAAAAAGGTGATGAGATTTGGGCGTAAGGGTAAGCTTAGCCCAAGGTTCATTGGACCTTACGAGGTTGTGGAGCGTACTGGTCCTATGGCATATCGATTGAGATTGCGTTCGGAGTTGGAAAAGATACATGATATGTTTCATGTCTCGATGTTGCGGAGGTACAGATCGGATCCTTCGCATGTGATGCATGTTAAGGAGATAGAGTTGAATCTGGATCTGTCGTATGATGAGGAACCAATGAGGATTATGGATGTAAGTAGCAAAGTTCTTCGTGGCAAGACGATAGAGCTTGTGAAGGTGTTGTGGCGACACTGAGGAGTTGAGGAGGCCACATGGGAAAGCAAGGCGGACATGCTGAAGCAGTTTCCGCAGCTTTTTCCTTCATATAAAATTTGTAGGACGAAATTTCCTAAGTGGGGGAGAGTTGTAACGCCCTGGTTTTGGGCCTAGATGTTTTGGACATCGGACCGAGCCGGTCGGGTCGCGAACGGTTTGAATCGCGTTAGGTGATTTAAGGAAATCAAGGATCGGGATAGGATAAAAATATGGTAAAAATCATGTTTAAGAGGTTGGTCAAAACAATTTTACAAAAAAAATTTCGGAAGTGGTACATTTTGGGTAGTGACCAAAATGTAAAGTTTCAAAACTGTGGAAAAATGCAATTTTTAAAAGAGGAGCCAAAATCTTAGAATCTTTAGGGAGCTTTATGGCAATTTAGCCTTTCCTTAATATGACATGTGTTTTAAAAGGGATTTTAAAGTGATTTAATAAAAGGGTTTTTATTTAATTAAAATTATTAAATAAGAAACGTGAGATTTCATTTGACGTAACTATCTTTCTCTTCTCATTTTCAGCCAAACACCATTTTAACACCTTTTCTCCAGAATTCTTTTCTCAGAAACACTCTCTCATTATTTTCTAAACAAATTTCAAGAGTTGTTTCAAGTTCCTCAAGATTTTTGCTAAGGAAAACTTGTCATTCATCGAGGAAAGCAAGGATTGGAGATAAATCCCGTTCTCAACCTTCAATCTAGGTTCTTTATTGAAATTCCCAAGATCTTTGGCTTCTAATTAATGTTTTTTGTTGAGGTTTCATTATAGTATTGATTTGAGATTGAAATCTTGCAAAAATATGATGAAACTTGTTAAGCTCTGTTTTGGATTGTTTTTAATTAAGTTTTGAGGTGATTAATATGTTGAAAAGAGGTTTTGTTGATATAGATCCTGAAATCCTTGAGATTCTTGAGTTTCTTGATAGTTCTAGTTGGGTTTTTGAGGTGAAATGTTGGAATAATGCTTGCTGGAGGTATAAGGAAGGGTTTAGGTTGATTTTAGATGTGTTTTGATGTTTATAATTGATTGGAAGTGATTTATGTTGACTGGGCTTGGTTTAGGAAGCAATCGATTGAGTTTTCGGTTGTTTCGGATGGGTAAATTGGTGTAGTTTGGGTGAGCAACGAGTTTGTGATTAGTTGGTGGTGTTGAAATGCATTTTAATGCATCTAGATCTCTGTTTCGATGATGTGAAAATTGGGGATCTTGATCCGAGAGCAAACGAGGCGTTTTTGGAGGCTCCAGAAGAGTAATTTTCGAGTCGGCGAGTAAGGCCTCGCGTATCGGTGAGTGGAAATGGATTTTCCAGCTTTGTAACGCTTTGAGCGTGGTCTTGGGAGCTTAGTGTAAGTTTGAATCACTTAGCTAAGCTCAAGAGTAAGTGGTTCGAAAGTCTCTCTCGGAATGTGCTATGTTTTTGTTGGAAATGCACTTGATGTAAATGTGATTTTATCTACTATTTTTAAGCATGTTTTGAGCATTGATAATTCTAGTGGTTAATGCCATTGTATTAAGGATGCATTTGGTAGATGATCCTTGGATTTGAGAAATGTATGTATTTGAGATTAAGCATATTTATGCCTGTGAAAATGGCATTATGTTTATGCTTGTAAAACAGTGGAATATTGATGTTAAATGATTATATTGGCAAGTGATGAAAATGGTTTTTGGTTACTTTAATCGGATATAGTTAGCCGGCTATACGATTGGGTGCATCGTGAATAAAGTCGCCTTGGATGTCGAGGGGTTGTGATTGCACCATATACTCCATCCATATACCCTAACAATTGAGGTTAAGATCACAACAGTGGATGTTAATCCCGTGTGTGGATCTTGTGTTATGTGTCCCGTGCTCTCGTTAGTGGAATTATTCAACTACCGATTAGTGGTGTTGAGGGGTTGTGATTGTACCGTTGTAATCCACCACGGGTGTCACAACGATGGAGGGTTGCTCTCGTGTGTGAGCCTTGTGTAGTCCGGTAGTGTGTATGAAGCATGTGGGACAACGCTTGTAATCCACGTATCCAATTGTGTCATTTGTGTTGGTTTTGGTATCATTGAGAATGGATCACTTGCAAGCCAACATAATGTTGTTGTTTAATGATTTAAGCATGAGATGCTTGAGGTTTATGCTAGAATGGATGTGATGCTTGGTTTAAGCATAAGCGAAAGGTTATTTTGCTGTTATTATAATAACGTTAAGAGCATGTGGTTTAAAAAGTGCATTGATGCTAGAAGAGCATGTTTTTAAGGAAAGGCATGAACTTGCAAATAATGTTGCAATGGTTGTATGAAATGCATTGATGATTGTTGCCCTTAGCGATCCTCACTAAGCTTTATGCTTACGCTCATTTGTTTCATCAATGTAGAGAATTGATCATTCAAGGCAGCCCGATAGTAAGTGGAATCCAAGCTTTTGATTAAGCAAAGTATGTAGTTTCACCTTGGTTTAATAAGAGGCAATGGGTGGGATTTATACTCTTGTTAGTAGTTGGTGATGTTAAACACCTTAAACATGTTTGGTTTGTAAATGGCCTTTGAGGTTTGATTTGTGTTTGAATGTTGCTTTTAGCTTTTGTACGGTTTTGAAGACTAGGAAGCATGCCTATAGTTCTTATGCTTGCATGAATGATGCTATGATTTAACTTGTGCTTCATGTTAGTGGTCTTTGATGCTTATACATGTTGGGTGTGTGATGTGGCATGTGTTGGAATGATTTCAGAGGTGAATGTTAGAGAAAAACAACAAATTGTGATGTTGTAGGGTAAGGCGTTTTAGAACGCCGTTATCTGTTTCGGAACGATGGCCTGGAATAGTCATGGCGTTTCGGAACGAGTAAGCACGTTCGAAAACATTTTGCTACTATAAAGCATTGTTTTGAAACGGGTTTCGGAACACATCCGCGTATCGAAACGGTCAACCTGGTTTTGAAACGGCCGTTCCGATACGGAGTCTAGTGTTTCGAAACACCTGACTGTTGGATTTGAATTTGAATTGTTCAAGGTTTCTATTTCTCACGTTTTGGTCCCTATTAATTGAAGGCTTAATTAAATGAGTTTGGATTGTCCGTTTACGATGAAACTTGACATGCTCGCATGTTATATGACCAATTTTGGATTGGTAATTTTAAAACGTATTTAGTCCTTATAATTCTGGAAATTTACAATTTAGTCGCTAAAAAGGCGTTTGTATGCAATTAGACCCCTAATCGAGTTCCGTCCAATGTGTCGCTTTCGCTAAAATAAATTGCTAATCATATAGGGTAATAATGTGCATCTAGAATAGATAAAAAGAAAAAAAAAGTCGTTAATCGAGGTTGACTTTAACAAGTTGACTTTGGTTTTCCCCGTATAATCTCCTCAGTTCGGGTCGGGCGTCTAGGCCGGGCTAAGGGGGTTAATGGAGGCTAAAGAAGTGAGTTATTTTGAGCCACTGGAGTTGGCCTACAGAGAATCAAGGCACCAAAACCATCAATTAAGGAGCCACCAGAATTGGAGCTGAAGCCGTTGCCAAACCACCTCAAGTATGCTTATCTAGGTAAAAACTCAACTTTGCCAGTAATCGTTGTAACTGTTCTCTCTAATGATCAAGAGGGAAGATTTCTGGAAATATTAAGCAATTATAAGCAAGCTTTGGGTTGGACCTTGGCCGATATCCGAGGTATAAGCCCAACCATTTGCATGCACAAGATTATCTTGGAGGAGTACCATGGCAAGACCGTCGAAAGCCAGAGAAGGATGAATCTGAGCATGAAATAAGTAGTGAAGAAGGAGATTATAAAATGACTTGATGTCGGGATAATTTATCCCATTTTTGATAGCTCGTGGGTTAGTCTAGTACAATGCGTGCCAAAGAAGGGTGGCATGAAAATGGTACAAAACAACAAGGATGAATTGATTCCCTCCAGGACTGTCACAAGATGGAAAGTGTGCGTGGACTACAAAAAGCTAAATAATGCCATGTAGAAGGATCACTTCCCATTGCCTTTCATCGACCAAATGTTAGATAGGGTGGAAAATAAAGCTTTCTAGTGTTTTTGGATGGTTATTCAGGTTATAACCAAATTACCACTGCCCTTGATGATCAAGAGAAAACCTCCTTCACCTGTCCATATGGGATTTATGCATTTAGAAGAATGCCGTTCATGTTTTGTAATGCCCCGACACCGTTGCATGTTGGCCATTTTTTTGACATGATTGAGCATAACTTGGAAGTATTCATAGATGATTTCTCGGTGTTTGACAAAACATTTGAGGAATGTCTTTAGAGTTTGGAGCAAGTGTTGAGGAGATGCATTGAGACAAACCTAGTTTTAAGCTGGGAAAAATGCCACTTCATGGTGAAGGAGGGCATTGTTCTCGGGAACAAGGTAACCAATAAAAGGTATAAGAAGTGTTTTTAGGACATGCAAGTTTACCGCCGTTTCATTAAAGATTTTTCTAAAATTTCTAAACCGTTATACTTGCTATTGGAACAAAATGTCAGTTTTGCATTTGGTGATTCTTGTTTAAGAGCGTTTCAGGAACTTAAGGAGATGTTGATTAATACTTCTATAGTTGTGGCACTAGATTGGAATGAGCCATTAGAGCTCATGCTCGATGCAGTGACTATTCCATCGGAGGAGTGTTAGGACAACGGCGTGGCAAAGTTTTTCATATAATTTACTATGCCAGTCAGACTTTAAATGGAGCTCAGCTGAATTACTTCACAACTGAGAAAGAATTTCTTGCAGTTGTATTTGCTTTTGATAAATTCAGATCTTATTTAGTTAGTAACAAAGTTGTGGTGTATACAAATAATTCGAAACTGAAGTACCTCTTGGCAAAGAAGGATGCCAAGCCCAGATTGATATGATTGATGCTTCTTCTACAAGAATTTAACCTCGAGATCCGGGACAAGAAGGACATTGAAATTTTGGTAGCTGACCACCTATCACGCCTAGAGCCTCACCTTGAAGATGGTAAGACGGCTGTCATAAGAGATGAATTCCCAGACGAGTATTTACTTTCTATTAATGCCATGCCATGTGTAGGGCGGGTAGGTGTTCTGTAACGCCTCGGTTTTGGGCTCGGAAGTTTTGGGCGTTGACCGGTTCGGTCAAAGTGCTGCTCGAATATATAAGAGTGAATTTAGGAAAGCCTAGTTCGGGTTGCATTAAAAATATGGAAAAATGTTCTAAAATCATCTTTTAATATATAAAAGTGAACTGTGAAATCAATTTTGGAAAATGAGGTTCGGAAGGTTGACATTTTGGCTAGTGACCAAAATGTAATTTTTGAAAGTTGCGGGACAATTTTATAAAGGATTGAAACTTTGAATCTTTAAGGAGCTATTATTCCAAAAAGGATTTCTCCAGATTTTTCTAAGATTATGAAAGGGAGGGAAATCATTTTAACCAATTTCTTAACTAACTTTCTATTTTCTCTCAATTTTCCTTTTCTCTCATTTTCTCTCAACCCAAACACAATTCTCCAGATTTCCTTCTCTGATTTTGGCATCTAAATCTCTCATTTCAACTCTCATTTGATTCCTAATCATCTCATCAACAAAACCTCTCAATTTGCAAGTTGTTTCATCAAGCTTTTTGGCTCTAAAATGGAGAAATTCAAGTTTGGAGGTAAGAACGTCCTTCTCCTCTAAACTATCAGTTCTTTACTGAAATTCCTAAGTTCTCAATCCTTGATTTATGTTTTGTTAATGGCTTTTCAATTGAGATCTTGATTTTTGGCTAAAATGCAAGATTTGGTGATTTTGGTGAAATTTTCGTGTGATCTGTTTGGGCAGTGTTTTGGAGTGTCAAAATGATGTTAAATGAATGCTAAATTGATTAGAAGTTGAGGTTTAATTAATGCAATCCCGGATAGGTTGAATTTCCTAAGTTTGTCTTGAGTTTTTGGTTGTTTTTGGTGATCTGTTATACCTGGAGGTATAAGGATGTGTTTGTGATCATTTTGGATGTTAATTGATGTATAAAAATGGTTAGAAGTGATGGATCTTGGCTGGGTTAAGTTTTGGAAGTGTTTGGAGATGATTTCGGTTGTGTTTGGTAGCCAAATTGTTAGATTTGTGATGAGCAGCGAGTTGTGTTGTTGTTGCTGGTGTTTTAATGCATAAGGATGCATTAATGTTCTGTTTTTGTGTGCTTGAAACAGGGGAGTTTGATCCGTGAGCTTTAGAGGTGTTGCGGAAGGTTTCGGAAGCTTGGAAGGCTTGTTGGCTAGTCTTGTTTTGGTTATCGGTGAGTGAAGTTGGGATTTCAGCTTTTAAAACAAGGTTTGAAGGTTTTTGGGAGCTTAGTGTAAGTCTAAACAACTTTGCTAAGCTCAAGAGTAAGTGAATGGATTTTTGCTCTTGAATTGTGTGTGATTTGGTTTTAAAAGCAAATGTGGTTGATGATTGAAATGCATGTGTTTTGCATGGTTTAATTCTGTTTTGTAAGCATGTTTTAGCATGGTTTAATGCTGGTTTTGAAAGCCATTTGTGAAGGATGCTCAAGGTAAGAGATCCTTGGTTTTGCGCGTGGTAATTGTGGTTTTGATGCATAGTGTTGCATGTTGATCAATGGCTTTGTATGATGCTTTAAAACAGTGAATTGATGATGGTAAATGTTACCTTTTGCATATTGGTTATGCATGTGAATCATTGGATTAATGAGGTAATGGTTTTGCATATTGGTTATGCATGTGAATCATTGGGCTAATGTTGTGATGGTTTTGCATTATGTTTATGCATGTGGAACATTGGATTAATATGGTAAGATGGTTATATTGGCAAGTGATGTAAATGGTTCTTGGTTTGTTGATCGGATATAGTTAGCCGGCTATAGGATTGGGTGCACCGTGAATTAAGTCGCCTTGGAGGTGGAGTGGTCAAGAGTGGACCGGAAAAGCTCCCTTCAAGTATCCTAACGAGATGAGGTCATAATGGAGGTTGTTGCCCATTCGAGGACCTTGGTTAAGCAAAGGTTATATGGTGGTTAAAAGTCCATATGTGAGAACCTTGTGCTTGTTAAGTTCACAATGGCAGTGTTAAGTCCATGTGTGAATCTTGTGTGGGGTGTCCCGGATCTCGTTAGTGATTTATACAACTACCAATCGGTTATGCAAAGGTTGTATGGTGGTTAAAAGTCCATACGTGGGAACCTTGTGCATGTTGAGGTTGTATGGTGTTTAAAAGTCCATGCATGGGAACCTCGGTAAAAGCTAAGGTTGTATGGTGTTTAAAAGTCCATACATGGGAACCTTAGGCTTGTAAGGTCAAATGGTGTTTAAAAGTCCATTTGGGAGACCTTGGATTGGTAGGGTGTATGGAGCGTAGGGACAACGCTCGGAATCCGCGTATCCGATCGGGTTGTTGAGTTGAAAAGTGAATGTGGTTGATCACTTGGAAGCCAATGTAATGTTCTTGATCATAGAGAATCATGAGATGCTTGAAATGATGCATGGTTGCATGTGAAGCATGAGATGCTTGAAATGATGCATGGTTGCATGTGAAGCATGAGATGCTTGAAATGATGTATGATTGCATGTGAAGCATGGGATGCTTGAAATGATGCATAATTGCATGTGAGGCATGAGATGCTTGAAAAGATGCATTGTTACATGAAAAGTGTATGATGCTAGTGAATGCATGTTACTTGTTAAGTTGAACAAGTGTTGGTTATCATTTGGTAAATGATGCATGTGAGCATGAAATATCTATGTTGCATCGGAGTCTTGTAAGACTTGTTTTTAAAGGCATGTGAGATGATGTTATGGTTCTTATGTTGCCTTGGTTAAATGCATGTGATATAATATTTGAGCTATGGTTTTAAAAGGTTTCTTGTTTGAAATGGCTTCAAGTTTAAGAAAGGTATGTTGTGAAATGGGAGTGTTTTCCATGGTTTTGTTTAAGCTTGGCATATGGTGTTTATGCGTGATTTGAGCTTGATGTTGAAAAGGGTTTTCAAACATGGCTTTGGTAGTCAAATCGTGTTTGTTTTAAAAGTGTTTTAATGACCCGCTGCATTGATGGTGTTTTGGTTTTGAGCATTCCTCACTAAGCATTATGTGCTTACGCTCCTTTTGCCCATCAATGCAGATTCTTGAAGTTTGGACAGCAAGGAGCAGGTGATTCACGGTGGACTCCAATGGAGATGTATGTCTCGGTGAATAGCTATAGTTAATAAGGGCAATGGGGTAGAATCTCTCGGGTTGATGTGTATGTGATCGTATATGTTTGATCAAGAATGTTTTAATGTTGTTGCTAATGTTGTTGGAACATGAATTGGCTTAAATGAGAGTGATTTGGAGGGTTTGTGCCTAAATGGTTGCTTGTGTAGGAAGCATGCCTATAGATTTGGGGCTTTTCTTATATGTTGTGTTTCTGTTGAATTGTTGATGCAAGTATGTCTCATTTATGTTGAATTGCATGTTGGTAAAGTTTGGTGGCTTTTGGAGCATGTTTGGATGATCAATTGTGTGTTTGAGTGAGCAAAATGCAGCATTCTGGGCTAGGCGTTTCGGAACAGATGACACCGTTTCGGAACGGGTGCCCTGCATGAACCCAGGCGTCCGAAACGGGTGCCACCGTTCTGAAACGGAAAGCATTCTGCCAGACCCCTGTTGCGGAACGCATTGCGAAACGGCCCCGTGTTTCGGAACGGGCTTGGCCTGTTTCGGAACGGGTGACCGTTGGGGTCTGACATGGGCGGTTAAATGTTTCAAAATGTTTGCATTTTGGTCCTGAATCTTGTTTGTGCAATTGTATGAGTTCGGGATGTCCGTTTGAGCTGAAATTTGGCAGGGAAGCTTAAAACCTGATTAATTTTAAGTTGGTAACTTAAAATCTGGTTAAGTCCTTAAAGTTTTCAGAAATTACAATTTGGTCTCTAAAGTTGTAATTTGTTCAATTGGGTCCCTGTTTGATCTCTGATGTTTGTGATCTTTGAGCATGATGTTGTGTGATCACATCTAAGGTTAATGTGCATCTAGACAAGATTAAAAAGAAAAAAAAAGGGTCGTTAATTAAGGTTGACTTTCGGGTTGACTTTGGTTTTCCCCGTGTAATCTTCGTAGTTCGGGTCAACCGTCCAGACCGGGCTACGGGGGTTACATGTTCCCTTTTTGTGAGAGCACAAGTGCACACTCCTGCCAATTTATAGTATAAAAGATGTCGAATCCCACGAGGATTGGATAACTTGTTTCGTTCGTAGTCCTTGCACAAAGTAAAGTAAAAGCACAAGTGAGTTGATTGTTGATTTGAAGAGTAACGTAAAGTAAAACACAAATAATAAAAGAGGTAATTCACGTTGATAGAGTAGGCAAGGTTATGCTGCCACTTAGTGTGAAAACTTCATTGTAAAAGGTTTGAGTTATTTCGTGCTGCCACGATATGCTGCCTCGTCATGTATGATGGGCGGCAGGCTACGACCCTATCACGCGGTCGTAGCAGGTCACTACCACTGTAGGAGTGTACTGTATTGGCATGTGGAATGGAAAGAAGTCCTGGCAGCAGGTCTGGCGAATACTCCAAGTTTGAGAGGATAGTCAACAGTGATCCCTCTTATTTCTAGGTTAGGATGCTCGAGAGCTAACGCGATGTAGGCAATACCTAGCAATCTCAGCGTAAACCTAACACATGCTAGTCAACTCGATTGGTAATCCCTTTTAGCCGCTGAAACTTGTGGACTGGTGTGGAACCAAGTTAGTCACGCCTCAACACGTTGTGACCGTACTTAACCCTTTCGCGAGCCTTGCACTTTCGTGCTCGACAGATGGATTCTCTCATCTGACTGGTGTAGAATAATTGAAATAATGAAGAGTAATGGATTAAGTAAACTTGGAATATTTTATTGAAGAATAACTCAAAACCTAAAACAACCATTTCACAACTAAGTTACAACATAACCCTAACCCAAGTGGAGTTTAAAACATGGCAGCAACAAAGAACACTATAAAATTCTATAGAAAACCTAGGATGATTTGAACTAGGAGTACAATGGGTATTTATAGACTATTGTCTAGGTTAAGTCCTCCTTAAAGTAGAAGTCCTCGAAAGTAGCTTTCCATCTTTAATATGACATTAAACTCTGACTTCTTTGCGTGGAATATGGACTTTATCCCGTTTGCCTTAGCCCGCAAGTAATCTTGAGATTTTTGCTTCGACAGCCCTGGCCGCTGCTACAGACGTCAAAAAATCAAATGGATGTCGGTGATAGATTCAGGGTTTTAAGCTCTATAGGTTGCGCTCCAGTTCTCCAACTTCCATAATTAGCTACCGTGGGCAGCAAGGTCGGCAACAACTTGTCTTCAGTTGGAACTGCTTCAGTACAACTCCTACGTATGATTCCTCAGCCTTGTATCCTCATCTCCTCGGTTCCCTCTTTCAGTCGTTAGTACCTACATACAAGAATACACTAAAACAACATCTCTTGTTCACCAAATAAATGATAAGTTATAAAAGCATGGCAAAACAATAAAAATGCTATGCATACACCTACTTATGCCTAAAATGTGCTTAAAAACAGTAATAATAAATGTCGGAATGTGCATGAAATATAGGACTTGTAGACACTTTACACACCCCCAAACTCGAACTATAACTTGTCCTCAAGCAATGCAACCTAAAGTACTTGCTCTAATATTAGTCAGAAAGAAAAACTTGTTTTTAACCTGATTTTCTGCCTCAAGGCCATGACACCTATATTAAATTATCGAAGGGAAATAAGTAAGAAAATAACTTAGAATAATATTTCTCATGCATGTGTGGTGTGTGCATATATGTAAACAAGCTGAATACACAGAATAAATAATTAAACAAAGATGCTGCTGTGATGTAAAGGTTGCTACCGAGGCAACACAATTAAGCACATTATTTTTAATCATGGTAGAGAGGGCTTCAGCTTATCACAACTACTCTTCTAGGTCTGACGTTGAGATAGGAGCAAACTACAGAACCCTGAACCCTTAGAGTAGAGTCATCCCGTGAAGGCTTTCATTCACTCGTGCTAATTTTTCCGTCACTTCAAGGCTTTCAGATTCATGGACTTTGATAGCAGCGGAGTGTCCTCACACATGATTCTTCCTAGAGCATGTTGCGGGCACCTCTAGGGTAAACAACATTGTTCCTCGTTTTTAATTCTGCTACCGTGGCAGTACTGCATTTCTCTATTTCTTTTGCCTGCCTCGTTGGCTACCTGTAATCATCGTTAGAATTTTGCAAAGAATTCTAGAAACAAACAGGCAATGGTCATCAAATATTCTAACACATGCAGCAAGTAACAGGGATGCTTAACATTTTCCGGCATAAAGAAAAAAAATTCTAAGTCATATTTCATGCTTTCCACAAGATTAAGTTCAATTTTAGTTAGGTGCGAAAATAAATTAATTGGCTATCCTATCATAGGCACAAGTCATAACAAACTTTTCTTTTCCAATTATTACTAAGGCAAGTACAATGCAACCTAAATGCAACTAAAAATGCTTAGACAAATGATGTGAGAGATATCCCCCCAAACTCGATACAAATAAAAGAAAATAGAAAAGAAAAATAAAAGAAAAGAGAAAGAAAAGAAAATAAACTAAAAGTCTGTTGAGTTGTGGGAGGAGGCTGGATTCTTGTCAGCTGAGGAGGAGGAGGATGTTCGAATGATGAAGCGGCGGCTGGAATATGCCTTGGCGGCGGTTCTAGCAGGTGAGGTTTTTGCTTTCCGCGACTGCTACTCTCTTCAGCGTAAGCTGTGGCTCTTCTTGTAGTTTGGCAGGAGAAGCGTCTCGAGATGCATCGCTCTCTTCTCACTCTGTCTCGAAGTCCACAAGTTCTTCAGCTATTATGTACTGCTTCCACATCTTGGTTCCTTCCTCCGTGGGTGCTGGTGGAGGGATGAATGTCATTGGGATAGCTATTGTTGCTGCTACCACTGCTGTTTCTGGCTCCAAGGGCGGCTGCTCAATCTCCTCTGATGAGGAGGCGTCTACAACTTTGTTTGTTGTGCAAGCATGGGAAAGATTCTACTGGTGTGTAACGCCCCGATTTTGGGTCTAGATGTTTTGGAGTTCGAATCCGACCGGTCGAGAACGGTTCGAATCTTAAAGGGAGATTTAGGGAATACCTAGTTCGGGATGCTATAAAAATATGGAAAAATGCCCAAGATATCCTCATTCATTATATGAATGATTATGGTGAAAACAATTTTACAAAATACGGTTTGGAAATAGTACATTTCGGTGTAGTGACCAAATCGCAGTTTTTGCAAAAGTTAAATAGTGACTGTTTTGTAAAGGATTGAAACTTTGAATGTTGAAGGAGCTAATTTTACCAAAATGTTTTTAATCAGATTTCTCCTTATTTTGGGTGATTTTAATAATGTTTTAATTAAGGGAAATAAAGATAATTAAAAGGAAAAACCATATTTGACTTTTCATAACTATTTTACGTTAATTTTCTCTCATTTCATTTTCTCTCAATTTCTTTTCAGCCAAACACATTTCCTCCATCAATTAGCCTCTGATTTTCATTCCTTTTGATGAGATTTCAATCTCCTTTTGATTCGTAATCTTTTCCTCACCAAATCCTCTTTTTTTCACATTGGATTTTCAAGAAAACTTGCCCAAATCAAGGAGAAATCAGCCATTAGAGGTAAGCTTCGTCCTTCTCCTCTAATGATCAGTTCTTTATTGAAATTCCCAAGTTATCAATCCTTTGTTAATGATTTTTGAGTTGCTTTAACGTTAGAAACAAGAAACTGTATTAAAACTCAAGGTTTTTGGAGAGATCTTGATGATTTTCGTGGTTGTTGGTTAGGCTCTATTTTGAGGTTGTTTTCTAATGTATTTTGAATGGAAATTGATGTTATAAATAAGGTTAATAGGTTTGGATTCCTAAGTTTTGCATGCTAGAATTGTTGTTTTGGGGTTGTTTTGGTGTTCTGTTATAGCTGGAAGTATAAGGATGAGTTTGTGGTGGTTTTTGATGTTGATTGATGTTTAGAAATGATTAGAAGTGATAGATCTTGGCTGAGCTTTGTTTTGGGAGAGTTTGGAGATGATTTCAGTTGTTTTTGGTAGTCGAAATGAGGTTCTTGAGTAGAGCAGCGAGTTTAGGTGTGTGACTGATGATTTCAATGCATGATGATGCATTAATCCTATGCTCTTTTGTGTTATAAACAGGGGAGACATCTTCAGAAGCCTTTGGTGTTGATCCAGGAGCTTAGATAGCGTTTCGGTGAGCAAGCAAAATGTAATCGGTGAGTGCGAATGGTTTTAGAAGTCCTTGAGGGACAAAGAACCAAGGTTTGGGGATTTAGGAAAGGTTTGAAACACCTTCCAAAGTCCGAAAGCCAGTATTGGCTAGATTGCTCTCATATATGTGGTGGTTGCCCCTAAAATACTTTTGCATGCTCATGCTTTGAGATAGATAAACTCCTACTGTTTTTATGCATGATTTTGTAGCATGAGATGATGCTCGAAAAGATTTCATAATATAACATGTTGCATTGATGAGTTTTGAGCTTTTGTTTTAAAGAAAAGCAAATGTTATGATTTTGAATGAGATGAGTAAACTTTGAGAAATGTTGCATTAAAAACAGTAGGTCAGATGATGTTTTGACATAATATATTGGCAAAGAAGATGAGCTACTTACCGGATATAATTGATTGATCAATAGGATGAGAGTGCACTATAAACTAAAAATTCGCACGTGCTCTTTGGATTCAATCCAAAGGGAGAGACCGATGATGGGCATTCCCTCGGGTAGGACTTGGTGAAATACCCAAGCTTTGTGGTGATGAGAGATTCTGACATGTGAGTACGGTGATGGGAAATTCCACCGGAAACTATGTTTACTAGACGAGTGAGTACGGTATTGTGAGATTCCATCGGAAATGTCTAGTGGGTTTGAGAATGTTGTCCGCATATCCGAGTAATAATGAGATGTGAAATGCCAATATCATATATGAAAATGCTTTTGATTCACATGTACCTATTGATGAGATGATTTATGCTATGAGAAATGCATATGAGAAATGCATATGAGATTGTATATGAAATGCTTTAGTTTTCACAAGCTTGTGTATGGCCTTGCCATGAGATTTGCATTGGTTTAAATGCATGAGATAGAATTGAGGTACATGTGTTTTCAATGTAGTTTTGCTTTAAAATGGTTTTCAAGCATGAGATAGAATGAGCATGTTGTAGAAAAGGCTTTTGAGGAAGTGTTTTGAATAATGCATTGTTGTGTTCGTTTTCTTTAGAGCTTGCCTCACTAAGCAAATGTGCTTACGCTCTCTTCTACCAACAATGCAGATAATTGAAGTGATTTTGGGCAGCAAGAAGGTTAAGAACATCTAAGGAAGTGCGAAGCTCATGTTTGGTGATGTTTTACATACTTTAGTCTTGATATTTTGCAATGGGGTACCAAGGTTGTATTTGGGATATGTATTTTGAACTCCCTAAGTTTGTGGCATGTTTGTGATGGCTTTTATGGGTTGTAAATGGTCCTAATGGTTTGGTTTGAGGTTTGAGTTCTTTATTTGGCTTTGTGGTTTGGAAGCATGCATATAGTTTGAATGTTCATGTGTTTGGTGCCATGCTTTAGCTTGAGCTTCCTAAATATGTTCCTTGATGTTTAATCATGTTGCTGATATGTTATGGTATGATTTGAGAGTTGTATGAGCATGCTTAGAGGTGAAAGACAAGAAAATTTTGCTGATGCATAGCAGGGTGTATCGAAACACCCTTAAATATTTCGAAACAGGGACCTGTAATGGCCATAGCGTTTCAGAACGGTTGAAGGTGTTTCGGGACATTTTGGCTATTGGAAAGACCTGTTTCGATATCGGTCTCAGAACGCACCCGAGTACCGAAACAGTCAACACCGTTCGAAACGAGCGTTTCGGTAAGAAGGTTTGTGTTCCGAAACGGACGACCGTTGGATGATGCTTTTGAATTGTTTTAAGTTTCATGTTTTACATTTTAGTCCTGAATGTTGTGTATGCAATTGCTTGAGCTTGGAATGTCCTTTTAAGCTGCGATTTGACAGAGAGGCATATGATATGACTAACTGCAATTTGGTAAGCTTAAAATCTATTAAGTCCTTATATTTTCTAAAAATTATATTGTGGTCCCTAAAAGTGTAATTCATGCAATTGAGTCCATAAATGATTTCCGATCGCTGTGCCCTTCTCTCATATGATTCTTGAGTATTCACATAAGCTTAATGTGTATCTAGAAAAGATAAAAAGAAAAAAAGGGGTTCTTAATCAAGGTCGACTTTTAGGTTTACATTGGTTTCCCCGTGTAATCTTCGTAGTTCAAGTCTAGCGTCTAGGCCGGGATAAAGGGGTTATATTTGTTGGTATCAGAGCCAGGTTAATGAATAATTGGGGCTTGGTAAGCGGTTAATGTATGTGGTTATGTATGTTTGTAACTTTTCGGTGAAAGTGTGAGATATGGATATTGATGTATGATTCAATTGAGATGAATTTGTGATGCTATGTTGTGTTTGGGGTATAGTTGGGGGATCCCATTGCCATATCATTACTAATGTGAAGAATTGTTTTGAAAAATGAGCTTGAGTACTTGGATTAGTTACCTTATTATGCCTAATTGAGTTTGTTATATTTTGTTAGTGCATTGTTTTATTATGGGGTCATGTAGAGAGCTTAGAATCAATACCTGTTCCACTGCTGAGAATGAGAATGTAGAGAATGCTGAGGATCTACCTCCTCCTCCCCCTGGTAGACCACTTGATGGTGGTGGAGCTAAGGTTGGTGCTACTGAAGTTGGTGTTGGGGTTGCTAGACCCGAGGGAGTTCAGGGGCAAGCTGTTCCTGATATGTCCGTTATGATACAAGCTATTGCTAGAGCTTTTCAGGAAGCAGTAGCTGGAGATCATGGAGCTGCACCACAGGATGTTGCTAATGTAAGATTGCCGTTGGAGCATCTTCGCAGTCTGGGAGGGACTCAGTTTAGGGGGTTGACCCCAGAAGGTTTCGAGTCTTGGTTAGAGAGTACCAAGAGGATACTTGGACATCTGAATTGCATCAATGTACAGAAGCTGGGATGTATTATGTCCCTGTTGCATGGTGATGCATACACGTGGTGGACGACCACTATTGCCGGAATGGAGGATGATGAAGTGACTTGGAAATTCTTTTTGAATGCGTTCAAGCGGAAATGTTTGGGAGTTCACTACCTCGACGAGTAAAAAAGGGAGTTTATGTCCCTTGTGCATGAGAGCATGACGGTGGCAGAATATGAGGTGCAATTTGTTCGCCTTAGTTAATATGCGCCTGAAATGATTCCTAACGAGAGAGAAAGATGTCAACGGTTCCATTACGGGCTGGTGGCGGATGTGAAAACCTATATGCTCGCAGCTGATTATACTTTTCGATGTCTTGGTCACTAGAACCAAGGACATTGAGTTGAATCTTGGTTTGGTGAGTCGAGCAGGAGGATCTAGCTCGGGGAAGCGAGATGCAGAACGTGATGCTAGACGCGGGGGTGGTAACCCTGGAAGAGGTCAGCAAGGACCAAATGTTTTCTTGAGGACTCCTGAGTGTAACCGGTGTGGTAGAAGACATGTTGGTGAGTGTTGGGGTAACCTTGGTACATGTTGGAACTGTGGTAATCGGGGGCATATGAAGAAAGATTGTCCTCAGCCGCTGAGAGAGGGACAAGCTCTGGTGAGAGCAACTGAGCCACATAGAGGTCGTGGGCACGGCCGTGGTAATTTCCAACGTAGAGATAAGGGTGGAAGAAATGTGGCGCATGTAGTGGCTGTCCAACCTAAGGATGGCGAATAGGCTCGAGTGTATGCCCATCGTGAGGGAAGGAATGATACAGACGTGATCGCAGGTACCTTTACTTTGCAATCCTTGTCATTACTTTCTTTGATTGATTCTAGATCTACACACTCGTACATATTGCGTGAACATGCTCAAATGCTTGGTTTTCATGTTGAGTCTTTGGATGTTGGTATGCGTGTGACTAGTTCCTTTGGTGAGACGGTTGTAACAAGAAGGTTGTATAGGAGATGCCCCTTAAAGGTTCAAGATCATGTGTTTCTTGTTGATCTTATGGAATTGCCATTCTATGGTTTTGATGTAATTCTTAGCATGGATTTGCTTGTTAAGCATAGAGCCGTTGTGGATTTCGAAAGCAAGCGAGTTTCGTTGAAACTTACAGATGATTATGAAGTTGTGGTGGTGGGAGAAAATGTGAAGTTTCTAGCTAATGTGGTGTCGACGCTTGAAGCAAGCCGGATGTTGCGTCAAGGATGTGAGGCTTACCTAGCCTTTGTTATGAATCCCAGTTCAAATGAGGTGCGCGTTCAGGATATAAAAACCTTGTGTGAGTTCCCTGGAGTGTTTCTGGAGGAATTACTTGGTTTGCCGCCTAGTCGAGAGGTTGAATTTGGAATTGAGTTGTATGAGAACACAACTCTGGTGTCCATTGCTCCCTATCGCATGGCACCCAAAGAGTTGAAGGAGTTGAAGACGCAACTTCAGGAGTTGCTTGACCGTGTCTTCATTCGGCCTAGTCTGTCGCCTTGGGGTGCACCGGTCTTGTTTGTTAAAAAGAAAGATAGCACGATGAGGATGTGTATTGATTATTGTCAGCTGAATAAGTTGACCGTCAAGAATAAGTATCCTTTGCCGAGGATTGATGATCTTTTTGATCAGTTTCGAGGAGAGGCTGTGTTTTCAAAAATTGATTTGAGGTCAGGGTACTATCAGTTAAAGGTGAAGGATGTGAATGTACCGAAAACAGCCTTTCCAACGAGGTATGTGCATTATGAGTTCCTTGTGATGTCATTTGGGTTGACGAATGCTCCTGCTGCTTTCATGGATATGATGAATAGGGTGTTCCATGAATTCTTGGACAAGTTCGTTGTGGTGTTCATCGACGATATCCTTGTGTACTCTCATATTGAGGAGGAGCATGAAGGTCATTTGAGGATTGTTTTGCAAGCGTTGTTGGAAAATCAGCTTTATGCTAAGCTGAGCAAATGTGAGTTTTGGATAAAGGAAGTTATTTTCCTTGGTCATGTGGTTTCGGCGGAAGGGATTCGAGTTGATTATTAGAAGGTTGAGGCAATGATGAATTGGAAGCCTCCTAAGTCCGTTCATGAAGTCCGTAATTTCCTTGGGTTGGCAGGATACTACCGGAGGTTTGTGGATGGATTTTCTAAGACTGCTGCCCCTTTGATGAAGTTGTTGCAAAAGGATGTTAAGTATGAGTGGACGGACGCGAGACAACAAGATTTTGTGAAGCTAAAAGCAGCTTTGACGCAAGCTCCTATCTTGGTTCAACCTGAATCAGGGAAAGAGTTTGTGGTGTATAATGACACATCCTATGTTTGTTTGGGGTGTGTGTTAATGCAAGAGGGTATGGTGGTGGCTTATGCATCGCGACAGTTGAAAGTACATGAGTGCAATTATCCTACGCATGACATTGAGTTAACTGTAGTGGTTTTTGATCTTAAGATCTGGAGACATTATCTCTATGGTGAGAAGTGTACCGTGTACACGGATCATAAGAGTTTGAAGTATCTTATGTCTCAGAAAGAGTTGAATCTTAGGGAACGAAGCTGGGTGGAGTTGCTTAAGGACTACAATCTAACGATCGAGTACCATCCGGGGAAGGCCAATGTTGTGGTTGATGCTTTGAGCAGGAAAGTGGCGGTGGAGTTAAGAGCGATGTTTGCTAGCTTGAGCATATCGCAGGATGGTGGTCTTGTTGCTGAATTGCAAGTGAAACCATCTAATGATGATGGTGTTTTGTGTTTTGGAAGTCGGGTAGTGGTGCCGAATGATGTTGAGTTGAGGCGCACTATTTTTACCGAAGCTCATAGTAGTCCTTTTTTCTATGCACCCTGGTAGTACAAAGATGTATCGTAATCTGAAGGATGAGTACTATTGGGTGGGATTGAAGAAAGATGTCTCTGAGTATGTTAGCAAATGTATGGTTTGTCAGCGGGTTAAGGCTGAACATCAGTTTCCTTCAGGGTTGTTGCAGCTGTTAAGGATTCCTAAATGGAAGTGGGAGTGGATCACCATGGACTTTGTGTCTGGTTTGCCTCTATCGCCATCAAAGAAGAATTCTATTTGGGTGATTTTGGATCGCCTTATGAAGTGTGCACATTTCTTGCCTGTGCATACTACGTACACCTTGGATAAGCTTGCGGAGTTGTACATTGCTGAGATTGTACGTTTGCAGGTGTACCAAAATCTATAGTGTCAGATAGAGATCCGAGGTTCACTGCAAGGTTTCGGGAGTGTTTGCATCAAGCTTTGGGTACGAGGCTGAATTTCAGTACTTCTTATCATCCGCAAACGGATGGACAGTTGGAGCGTGTTATCCAAGTGCTTGAGGATATTTTGAGGTGCCGTGTTATTAAATTCCAATGCTCTTGGGAGAAGCACTTGCCTTTGGTGGAGTTTGCTTATAATAACAGTTACCAGACGAGTATTCAAATGGCACCTTATGAAGCTTTTTACGGGAGGAAGTGCAGAACTCCTCTTTGTTGGACTGAAACGGGACAAAAGTTGGTTTTGATGCCAGCTTTGTTAAAAGGAACCACCTAGAAGTTGAAGCTCATTTGTGAGCGGTTGAAGGCAGCATCGGATCGGCAAAAGTCTTACGCGGATTTGAAGCGTAAGGAGATAGAATTTGCTGTGGGTGACCGTGTGTTTTTGAAAGTTTCACCTTGGAAGAAGGTGATGAGGTTTGGCCAGAAGGGCAAGTTGAGCCCAAGGTACATTGGACCATACGAAGTGATAGAACATGTGGGTCTTGTTGCTTATAAGCTTAGACTACCTCAAGAGATAGAAAAGATACATAATGTATTTCATATATCCATGCTTCGGAGGTATAGATCAGACCCTTCGCATGTTATGCCTGTGGAGGAAGTTGAGTTGAATCCAGATTTGACATATGATGAGGAATCTATTGAGATTCTGGATTCGGATAGTAAAGTCCTTCGCGGTAAGACCATTGAGCTGGTCAAAGTGTTGTGGAGACATCGTGGTGCTGAGGAAGCCACGTGGGAAAGGAAGGAAGACATGAAGAAGCAATTTCCTTACCTTTTTCCTCCAGGTAAATTTCGAGGACGAAATTTCTTAAGAGGGGGAGAGTTGTAACGCCTTGATTTTGGGTCTAGATGTTTTAGAGTTCGAATCGGACCGGTCGAGAACGGTTCGAATCTTAAAGGGAGATTTAGGGAATACCTAGTTCGGGATGCTTTAAAAATATGAAAAAATACCTAAAAATCCTCATTTATTATATGAATGATTATGGTGAAAACAATTTTACAAAATAAGGTTTGGAAATACTACGTTTCGATATAGTGACCAAATCGTAGTTTTTGCAAAAGTTAAATAGTGAATATTTTGTAAAGGTTTGAAACTTTGAATCTTTAAGGAGCTAATTTTACCAAAATGTTTTTAATCATATTTCTCCTTATTTTGGGTCATTTTAATAATGTTTTAATTAAGGGAAATAAAGATAATTAAAAGGAAAAACCATATTTGACTTTTCATAACTACTATACGTCAATTTTCTCTCATTTCATTTTCTCTCAATTTCTTTTCAGCCAAACACATTTCCTCCATCAATTAGCCTATGATTTTCATTCCTTTTGATGAGATTTCAATCTTCTTTTGATTCCTATTCTTTTCCGCACCAAATCCTCTTGTTTTCACATTGGATTTTCAAGAAAACTTGCCCAAATGAAGGAGAAACCATCCATTAGAGGTAAGCTTCGTCCTTCTCCTCTAATGATCAGTTCTTTACTGAAATTCTCAAGTTATCAATCCTTTGTTAATGATTTTTGAGTTGCTTTAACGTTAGAAACAAGAAATTGTATTAAAACTCAAGGTTTTTGGAGAGATCTTGATGATTTTCGTGGTTGTTGGTTAGGCTCTGTTTTGAGATTGTTTTCTAATGTATTTTGAATGGAAATTGATGTTATAAATGAGGTTAATATGTTTGGATTCCTAAGTTTTCAATGCTAGAATGGTAGTTTTTGGGTGGTTTTGGTGTTCTATTATAGTTGGAAGTATAAGGACGAGTTTGTGGTGGTTTTTGATGTTAGTTGATGTTTGGAAATTATTAGAAGTGATAGATCTTGGATGGGCTTTGTTTTGGGAGAGTATGGAGATGATTTCGGTTGTTTTTGGTAGCCGAAATGAGGTTCTTGAGTAGAGCAGCGATTTTAGGTGTGTGGCTGATGATTTCAATGCATGATGATGCATTAATCCTCTGCTCTTATGTGTTATAAACAGGGGAGACATCTTTGGACACCTTTGGTGTTGATCCGGGAGCTTAGATAGCGTTTCGGAGAGCAAGCGAAACGTAAACGGTGAGTGCGAATGGTTTTAGAAGTCATTGAGGGACAAAGAATCAAGGTTTGGGGATTTAGGAAAGGTTTGAACACCTTCCTTAGTTCGAAAGTAAGTATTGGCTAGATTGCTCTCATATATGTGGTGGTTGCCCCTAAAATGCTTTTACATGCTCATGCTTTGAGATAGATAAATTCCTACTGTTTTATGCATGATTTGTAGCATGAGATGATGCTCGAAAAGATTTCATAATATAACATATTGCATTGATGATTTTTGAGCTTTTGTTTTAAAGCAAGGCAAATGTTATGATTTTTAATGAAATGAGTAAGCTTTGTGATGTGACCACAACCAGCAAGAATTCCAATGAATTTCCTAGAGGTCCTATGACTCGTGCAAGAGCTAAAATGATTCAAGATGTTGTGGAAAGTTTGCTTTGCCAATGCTGGAAAATGAATGAAGAAATGACAGCAACAATTAGATCTTGCAACGTTTTGAGTTTGTTGGAAAGTTGAAATAAGTTGCATGAGTAGTTGCATAAGAATTTGCATGAGTAGTTGCATGAGAATTTGCATGAGTAGTTGCATAATAGTTCATTCATTCCATGAGAATAAATATGCTTGTTTATGCATTTATGCAAGCACTTCATTTATGAAAATACTTCACTTATGTATGTGTTTCATTTAAGCATGTAGGTTCATTAATTAAACTAGTTCATTCATTGAACTTGTTCAATTAATTCTTTAAGTTTGCATAACATTTTTATCATATTTTGATTAATATTTTATGTGTTTTTAGTGTCATTATACGTTGGGATTAAGATGGGAACAATTGAAGACTTTTCATCTTCTTCAAGGAGACATGCCATCTTTATCACCATTCAAAGAGAGTCTTTTTGAATTCCATGGGGGATGAAGCATTTAGAAGACTTTATTATGCTTTTATTCAGCCAATAAAGTTGAGAAATAAAGAAAGGAAGTGGAAGAGACACATACACTTAGATGCAAACATGGGCAGATTCATTCCAAGTCATCTACATGCACTTTTAAGAGCCAAGCAAGTGGAATATCAAAGGATGCATCACTTGGACGTGTATAAGTCTTCATTCAAGCCTTATTATGTCCAAATTCATTCTAAATTACACAAATGGCCAGCCACACTTGATAGGATTGAAGACAAACCATTGAATGTCATAAATTGGAGCCTTAATGCATTGTTTTGTCCATTCAAATTCTAGGCTGCCATGTACTATAAATAGGATGCTCATTTGCCTTTGTAAAAGACCTTTTTTTTGATGAAAATATATGAGAGTGTTCTCTTCATTGTTCTTTAAGAACTTTATCAGCTTTCAAGCTAGTCTTGTGGCAAATTTTCCCTTTTCATTCCATTCTATTTATAGCGTTGGTTCCTAGCTTTCTAGCTAGCGGGTCACGTTCCACCATTCCACCATCACTTCCATTTGATTATATTGTTGGTTCTTAGCTCAATTATAGCTAAAGGGTCACAATCCAACCTTCTTCCATCATTTCACAAAGGGTAAGAACGTGTAAGGTTTGGGTCAACATTCACTATCTTGTTGGTTCTTCCTTGTTCCACACCGATTCTATTCCATATATCCATATCAACTTCTATCCATTTTTCCCCTTACATTTATCTTTCAAACCATAACCACCAACAATTCCATCACCTATTACAACAACAACTTTCACCATCTTCATTCCATATACATCACTTCCAAACTCAAGTTTCAAGTTTGCAACTCCATACTAGAATCACGATCGGGCAACATCACATACGAATTCGGTCATCACGCAACCGGATACGTATCATTTGGCATCAGAGCTATTTTGATTCAGTAAGTTAAGTGTTTCTCTTCCCGATTTGCATAAAAAAGAAAAAAAAGAAAAAAAAAAGAAAAAAAAAAGAAAAAAAAAGAAAAAAAAAGAAAAAAAAAGAAAAGAAAAGAAAAAGAAAAAAAGGGAAGTTTGGTTGTTGTTGGTAATACTCAATTCAGAAAATTATTATTTCTTATTTCCTTGTTATTTTCTAATCATTTTACTTTTCTACCTATAGCCTTTTTTTTTTCTAAACCCTTTCTTTCAGCCAATTTCCACAAGCAAACTTGTTAAGCCTTGAGTAAGTTCTCTAAGGACTTTGATAGGAGAACAAGAGCGGTAAAAGGCAAGAGTGCACATCAAGGGTAAAAGCCATCCCGAGTGAAACACGAGTGTGAGTGTTTTCCTTGGAGTGTAACGGTGAGAATTTTTGCTAGTGAGGTTTATTAGTTAATCATGTCTCAAGATTCCGTGAGAAACACTATTGGTGCTAGTAATAATGTTAACGTAGATGCAACTAACTCCAATCTTCAAGATATTATCCGAGAGATGGACAGGTTGTTGCAACAAAGGTTGGGGCCGATGCAAGAACGATTAGATCATTTGGAGGAAAGATCTCAACGAAGGCATAATTCAGATCACGAGGAAGAGTATGAGAGAGAGGTGGATGAAGAACTCATAGACGAGCGAGCCTCCCAGCAAAGTTTGAGGCGTCGAGAACCTAGGAACCAAAGAGCTCGACCAAGAGTTGATGATAATCTTAGCAACATCAAAATAACCATTCCTTCTTTCCAAGGAAGAACGGATCCTGAAGCTTATCTTGCATGGGAAAAAAAAAGTTGAGCACATCTTTGAGTGCCACAACTACTCCGAGCTTAAGAAGGTAAAACTTGCAGCCATTGAATTTACAGATTATGCACTAATATGGTGGGATCAGTTGACATCTAGCAGGAGACGCAATGGCGAACATCCAATTTCTACTTGGAATGAGATGAAGGCCGTTATGCGTAGGAGGTTCGTTCCAACTCACTATCATAGGGAGTTGTTCAACAAGCTTCAAAATCTCACCCAAGGCAACCGTAGTGTTGAGGATTACTTTAAAGAGATGGAAGTAGCCATGATCCGAGCCAACATTGATGAGGATCGAGAAGCCACCATGGCTAGATTTCTATCCGGCCTTGATCCTAATATTGCGGCCACTGTTGAGTTGCAACATTATGTGGAGATCGAAGACATGGTTCATATGGCCATGAAGGTCGAGAGGCAACTCAAAAGGAAGGGCACAACTCGTGCCTATGGAGGCTCTTCTTCTAAATGGGGGCAAGGTACCTACAAACAGAAGGCATCCTTTACGCCTAATGAACGAAGCGTTCCAACAAAGAGTGCCAAACCCATTGCCGAAACTAGTAAGGGAAAGAGCACCACTATGCCAGCTCGATCCCGTGATGTGCAATGCTTCAAATGCTTGGGGCGAGGTCACATTGCTAGCCAATGTCCAAATCGCAACACAATGCTCATTCGAGAAGATGGAGAGATCGAAACTGACCAAGAGGAGGAAGAAGATGATGTTCCTATCCAAGAAGAAGAAGAGATGGAACATGCTGTAGATGGTGAGGTTCTTGTTGTGAAAAGAAGCCTAAGCGTGCAAGCCATAGAAGGAGAAGATCAACGCGAGAACATCTTCCATACTCGCTGCCATGTAAACGAAAAGGTATGCTTTGTCATTATTGATGGAGGAAGTTGTACTAATGTTGCTAGTACTTTGATGGTAGAGAAGCTTAGATTGGCAACAACAAAGCATCCTCATCCTTACAAGCTACAATGGCTCAATGATGGGGGAGAACTCAAAGTCACCAAGCAAGTACTTGTGCCATTTTCCATTGGAAAATACAAAGACGAGGTGTTGTGTGATGTTGTACCAATGCACGCTAGCCATATCTTGTTGGGGAGACCGTGGCAATTCGACAAAAGGGCTATACATGATGGTTATACCAATCGTTACACTTTCACCTATCAAACCAAAAAGATCACTTTAGCCCCTCTTTCACCAAAACAAGTCCATAAAGACCAAATCCACTTGAGAGAGAGTTTCAAAACAGCCCAAGAGAAAGAAAAAGAGTTTAAATCCAAAGAGAGTGACAAAAATGAGGGAAAACAAACCATTCTTTTTGCAAGAGAGAAAGAGATCAAAAAGTGTTTGCTTTCAGAGAAATGGGCACTTGTACTCATGTACAAGGAAAATCTTTTGAACACTAATGATCTTGATCCTGGTTTGCCATCTTTTATTGTCTCTTTATTGCAGGAATTTGAAGATTTGTTTCCGGAGGAGATTCCGAATGGGCTTCCACCTATTCGAGGAATAGAGCATCAAATTGATTTCATTCCTGGAGCTATCATTCCAAATCGACCAGCATATAGAAGCAATCCGGAAGAAACTAAGGAGTTGCAAAGACAAGTATCCGAGTTAATGGAAAAAGGCTATGTGAGAGAGAGCCTTAGTCCATGTGCCATGCCGGTTTTACTTGTACCTAAGAAGGATGTAACTTGGCGTATGTGTGTGGACTGTCGAGCAGTGAACAAGATAACGGTAAAGTATCGTCATCCTATTCCTAGATTAGATGATATGCTTGATGAATTAAGTGGTTCTAACATCTTTTCTAAGATTGATCTTAAGAGTGGGTACCACCAAATAAGAATGCGAGAAGGAGATGAGTGGAAGACAGCATTCAAAACCAAGCAAGGTTTGTATGAGTGGTTGGTTATGCCATTTGGTTTAACTAATGCACCAAGTACATTCATGAGGTTAATGAATCATATACTTCGACCATTCTTGGGTAAGTTTTGTGTGGTGTATTTTGATGACATACTTGTGTATAGCCAAACTTTGAATGATCATGCTCAACATTTAAGGTTAGTATTGGATGTTTTGCGAAAAGAAAAGTTGTATGCTAACCTACAAAAATGTACATTTTGCACTAACAAAGTTGTGTTCTTAGGTTTTGTTGTTAGTTCAAAGGGTTTGGAGGTTGATCAAGAAAAGATTAAAGCAATTGAGGAATGGCCGATACCTACTAACATTAGTCAAGTGAGGAGTTTTCATGGACTTGCTAGTTTCTATCGCCGATTTGTTCCCAATTTCAGCACCATAGCCGCACCTTTGACCGGAGTTATCAAAAAGAACTCTAGCTTCTTTTGGGGAGACGAACAAGAGAAGTCTTTTTGTTTGATTAAACAACTTTTAACCAATGCACCCTTATTATCTTTACCTGTTTTTGATAAAGTTTTTGAAATTGAATGTGATGCATCAGGTTTAGGAGTTGGAGCTGTATTATCTCAAGAAGGACGTCCTATTGCATATTTCAGTGAGAAATTGAGTGGAGCAACTCTAAATTATTCAACTTATGACAAGGAGATGTATGCTCTCATAAGGGCATTAGAAACGTGGCAACACTATCTATGGCCTAAGGAGTTTATCATCCACACGGATCATGAGGCGCTGAAACACTTGAAGGGACAACACAAGCTTAATAAGAGACATGCCAAGTCGGTTGAATTCCTAGAAACATTCCCATATGTTATCAAATATAAGAAGGGTAAGGAAAATGTTGTTGCTGATGCTTTATCAAGAAGGTATACTCTTCTTAACCTTTTGGATTCTAGATTGGTAGGTTTTGCCTTAATCAAAGAGCTTTATGAATCTGATTATGATTTTGGTGAAATTTACAAAGCATGTGAAAAAGGAACATATGAGAAGTTTTGTAGGGTTGATGGATATCTTTTCAAGGAAGGAAAGCTTTGTATCCCTCAAGGATCCATTAGAGAATCACTTATCAAAGAGGCCCATTGTGGAGGACTAATGGGACACTTTGGAGTGGCCAAAACACACTCTATATTGCAAGAACATTTACATTGGCCAAAGATGAAACGAGACGTGGAGAAGTGGTGTGAGCATTGCATCACATGTAAGAAGGCAAAGTCCAAAGTCATGCCCCATGGACTTTACACACCATTACCAATTCCAAATGCTCCATGGGAGGATATTTCCATGGATTTTGTGCTAGGACTTCCATGCACAAGGAATAACAAAGATTCCATTTTTGTTGTAGTAGATAGATTCTCAAAAATGGCTCATTTCATTCCATGCAACAAGACTAATGATGCTTCCCATATTGCTAATCTGTTTTTTAGGGAAGTTGTGAGATTACATGGAGTTCCAAGAACTATTGTGTCTGATCGAGATGTGAAGTTCTTGAGACACTTTTGGAGGACGTTATGGAGTAAGATTGGAACAAAGCTGTTGTTTTCTACAACTTGTCATCCACAAACGGATGGCCAAACTGAAGTTGTCAATCGTGTATTGTCCATGCTTCTTAGGACAATTATACGCAAGAATCTAAGGACTTGGGAAGAGGACTTGCCACATGTTGAGTTTGCATACAATCGCTCCATGCATTCCGCCACTAAATGTTCTCCATTTGAAGTGGTATATGGTTTCAATCCTTTGACCCCAATTGATTTGCTTCCTTTGCCTATTGATCAATTCAAAAATAAGGATGGGCAAAATAGAGCTGAATTTGTGAAGAAGCTTCACCAACAAGTGCGGGAGAACATTGAGAGGAGAACAAAGCAATATGAGCAGCAAGCTAACAAAGGGAGGAAACGAATAACTTTTGAACCCGGAGATTGGGTTTGGTTGCACTTGAGGAAAGAGAGGTTTCCAGCCCAACGCAAATCGAAACTTATGCCTCGAGGAGATGGTCCTTTCCAAGTGGTCAAGAGGATTAATGATAATGCTTATCAAATAGACCTTCCCGGTGAGTATAATGTGAGTGCTACTTTCAATGTTGCTGATCTATCCCCTTATGATGCAGGTGACGATTTGGGGGCAAATCGCTTTCAAGAGGGAGGGAATGATGTGACCACAACCAGCAAGAATTCCAATGAATTTCCTAGAGGTCCTATGACTCGTGCAAGAGCTAAAATGATTCAAGATGTTGTGGAAAGTTTGCTTTGCCAATGCTGGAAAATGAATGAAGAAATGACAGCAACAATTAGATCTTGCAACGTTTTGAGTTTGTTGGAAAGTTGAAATAAGTTGCATGAGTAGTTGCATAAGAATTTGCATGAGTAGTTGCATGAGAATTTGCATGAGTAGTTGCATAATAGTTCATTCATTCCATGAGAATAAATATGCTTGTTTATGCATTTATGCAAGCACTTCATTTATGAAAATACTTCACTTATGTATGTGTTTCATTTAAGCATGTAGGTTCATTAATTAAACTAGTTCATTCATTGAACTTGTTCAATTAATTCTTTAAGTTTGCATAACATTTTTATCATATTTTGATTAATATTTTATGTGTTTTTAGTGTCATTATACGTTGGGATTAAGATGGGAACAATTGAAGACTTTTCATCTTCTTCAAGGAGACATGCCATCTTTATCACCATTCAAAGAGAGTCTTTTTGAATTCCATGGGGGATGAAGCATTTAGAAGACTTTATTATGCTTTTATTCAGCCAATAAAGTTGAGAAATAAAGAAAGGAAGTGGAAGAGACACATACACTTAGATGCAAACATGGGCAGATTCATTCCAAGTCATCTACATGCACTTTTAAGAGCCAAGCAAGTGGAATATCAAAGGATGCATCACTTGGACGTGTATAAGTCTTCATTCAAGCCTTATTATGTCCAAATTCATTCTAAATTACACAAATGGCCAGCCACACTTGATAGGATTGAAGACAAACCATTGAATGTCATAAATTGGAGCCTTAATGCATTGTTTTGTCCATTCAAATTCTAGGCTGCCATGTACTATAAATAGGATGCTCATTTGCCTTTGTAAAAGACCTTTTTTTTGATGAAAATGTATGAGAGTGTTCTCTTCATTGTTCTTTAAGAACTTTATCAGCTTTCAAGCTAGTCTTGTGGCAAATTTTCCCTTTTCATTCCATTCTATTTATAGCGTTGGTTCCTAGCTTTCTAGCTAGCGGGTCACGTTCCACCATTCCACCATCACTTCCATTTGATTATATTGTTGGTTCTTAGCTCAATTATAGCTAAAGGGTCACAATCCAACCTTCTTCCATCATTTCACAAAGGGTAAGAACGTGTAAGGTTTGGGTCAACATTCACTATCTTGTTGGTTCTTCCTTGTTCCACACCGATTCTATTCCATATATCCATATCAACTTCTATCCATTTTCCCCCTTACATTTATCTTTCAAACCATAACCACCAACCATTCCATCACCTATTACAACAACAACTTTCACCATCTTCATTCCATATACATCACTTCCACACTCAAGTTTCAAGTTTGCAACTTCATACTAGAATCACGATCGGGCAACATCACATACGAATTCGGTTATCACGCAACCGGATACGTATCACTTTGAGAAATGTTGCATTAAAAACAGTAGGTGAGATGATGTTTTGACAAAATATATTGGCATAGAAGATGAGCTACTTACCGGATATAATTGATCAATCAATAGGATGAGAGTGCATTATAAACTAAAAATTCGTACATGCTCTTTGGATTCAATCCAAAGGGAGAGACCGATGATGGGCATTCCATCGGGTAGGACTTGGTGAAATACCCATGCTTTGTGGCGATGAGAGATTCCGCCATGTGAGTATGGTGATGTGAGATTCCATCGGAAGTGTCTAGTGGGTTTGAGAATGTTGTCCGCATATCCGAGTAATAATGAGATGTGAAATGCCAATATAATATATGAAAATGCTTTTGATTCACATGTACCTATTGATGATTTATGCTATGAGAAATGCATATGAGATTGTATATGAATTGCTTTAGTTTTCACAAGCATGTGTATGGCCTTGCCATTAGATTTGCATTGGTTTAAATGCATGAGATAGAATTGAGGTACATGCGTTTTCAATGGAGTTTTGCTTTGAAATGGTTTTCAAGCATGAGATAGAATGAGCATGTTGTAGAAAAGGCTTTTGAGAAAGTGTTTTGAATAATGCATTGTTGTGTTGGTTTTCTTTAGAGCTTGCCTCACTAAGCAAATGTTCTTACGCTCTCTTCTACCAACAATGCAGATAATTGAAGTGATTTTGGGCAGCAAGAAGGTTAAGAACATCCAAGGAAGTGCGAAGCACATGTATGGTGATGTTTTACATACTTTAGTCTTGATATTTGGCAATGGGGTACCAAGGTTGTATTTGGGAGATGTATTTTGAACTCTCTAAGTTTGTGGCATGTTTGTGATGGCATTTATGGGTTGTAAATGGTCTTAATGGTTTGGTTGGAGGTTTGAATTCTTTATTTGGCTTTGTGGTTAGGTAGCATGCATATAGTTTGAATGTTCATGTGTTTGGTGCCATGCTTTAGCCTGAGCTTCCTAAATAAGTTCCTTGATGTTTAATCATGTTGCTGATATGTTATGGTATGATTTGGGAGTTATATGAGCATGCTTAGAGGTGAAAAACTAGAAAGTTTTGCTAATGCATAGCAGGGTGTATCGAAACACCCTTAACTGTTTCGAAACAGGGACATGTAATGGCCATAGCGTTTCGGAACGATTGAAGGTGTTTCGAAACATTTTGGCTACTGTAGAGGCCTGTTTCGATACATGTCTTGGAACGCACCCGAGTACCGAAACGATCAACACCGTTACGATACGGGCGTTTCGGTACGAAGGTTTGTGTTCCGAAACGGACGAACGTTTGATGATGCTTTTGAATTGTTTTAAGTTTCATGTTTTACATTTTAGTCCTAAATGTTGTGGATGGAATTGCTTGAGCTTCGAATGTCCTTTTAAACTGAGATTTGGCAGAGAGGCATTTGATATAACTAGTTACAATTTGGTAAGCTTAAAATCTATTAAGTCCTTATATTTTCTAAAAATTACATTTTGGTCCCTAAAAGTGTACTTCATGCAATTAAGTCCCTAAATGATTTCCGATCGTTGTGCCCTTCTCTCATATGATTCTTGAGTATTCACATAGGCTTAATGTGCATCAAGAAAAGATAAAAAGAAAAAAGGGGTTGTTAATCAAGGTTGACTTTCGGGTTGACATTGGTTTTCCCCGTGTAATCTTCGTATTTCGGGTATAGTGTCTAGGCCGGGCTAAGGGGGTTACATGGTGCCTCTCAGGGGAGTCTACCACTGTGTTGGATGGTGTGGCGGCTGAGTAGGTCGGATAATGCGTAGGAGAGGGCAGCTGGCGGTCAGTTTGGCAGGCAACGGTGGCTGGTGGAGTTCTTTGTGCTTGGGCTACTATTGCTAGCTCCTCTGGGTATAGCGGCATGGTGGGCACATCACCGAGGAATTTCTTCAGAAAATAAGCCACAAGGGCTTCTTTGGCCTCCCCCACATAGTTCATGAAGGCCAACTGCTGCTGCTCTATCCGTTTTGTGCTTTCTAGAAGTGTGTGCAACAGCGTGTTGCACAATCTTCATCACCAGTTTCGTCAAGGTATCCAGTCGTGCGTTTACAGATTATGAGGGTTATACCTCATTTATAGTGGCTGGCCACCTTGTGCCGCCTCGACGGGCTGTCGGGTACTTGTAATCATTTTAGCGGCTATGGTCAGCAGCCGCAGTGCTTCCTCTAGAGGTCTGTCTAGGATGATCCCATTAACCAAGGCATCTATTATCACCCGAGTTGGGTAGTTAACCCCGTTATAGAATATAGATACCTGAGTCTAAGCCGATAGACCATGTAGCGGACAGTTATTCAGCATCTGTTGATACCACTCTCATGCCTCGTACATTGGCTCGGCATCCCCTTGTCTAAAGGTCGTGATCTCATTTCGTAGCCTATCAGTGACGTTGGACGGGCTGAAACGGTCTAGAAAGTCTTTGGAGAGCTCGTGCTAAAATATACGGCTGGCTGGTTATTCAACCACTGTTTCGCCATATCCTTTAGTGAATAGGGAAATAGCCTCAACCGTAGTACATCCTGGTGAACCCCATGTATCTTGAATGCTCGGAAAATGTCCAGGAATCCTCGTAAATGCTACCGAGCATCTTCAGTGGCAGTCCCTCCAAAGTGCCCTAGCTTATTTATCATGTTGAACATGATGGGCTTTAGCTCAAAATGGTCTGCCCATATGTCCGGTTCTGTCACGATTGGTTCCAACCTTTGGAAGTCATGTTCCATATAATATTTAGTTTTTCGAACCTGGGGCAGTCTGGGCGGATCAGGGGGTCCTGCCTTTGTTGCTCTTGTGGTCCTCTAGGCGGCAAGTCGTGCTGCCTGCCTCTGCCATGTACGACATCGTTTGGTGGGTCCTCTTTCACCATGGTTTCTTCCTTTGCTTTGCCCTTGTGTCCTTTGTTCTTTAGGATTTTCCTAAGCTCCCTTTTAATCCTTCTCGTTTCACGTTCGAGATCGTCGTAAATGAGGAGATTTCCTTTAGCGTTGGCCCTGGTCATGCACTTGCAAAGGACACTGTAAAATATTTTTTATATTAAGAATACTTGGTGTCCTCCATCGTTGAAGCTCCAAGGGTTTGACCTTGCTGACCATGAGAGAGGTAGCATGCTTATTTGTCTCTTTTTTATTTCTATGCTTTGTCTATGTTTGTTAAATGCTTAGGGTTGTAAGAGCCTTCAAGATTTGGCCTTTCCTTAGGTGTGAGTTGAAGTTAGTGGTCGAGAGAGCTATCTTTGACCTTCATAGACAATGGGGTTGGCTGCTGAGAGGCACAACTCTAATCTACCTTAGAGATAAGTGATGGGTTTCAACGACTAAAAAGGATAGAACTTTATGGGTAGGGGGAGTGTTAGAGTTTACGCTGAGAGGTATTGCTGTAGTATTTCCTACTCCTAGTTTCCTTACAAGAGATAGTTGAGGAGCAACCTTAGCAAATCCTGCCGAGCATAGAGTAAGCTAGTGACATAAGCCCTAGTTGAGAGCTAAAGCATAGGTTAACCATACAACCCAGCCAATCATTCCCAAGTGAGCTTCGCATACGTAAGAGGACCTGTTAAGTCTATTGATTTCAACACGCTATTTTTATCTTTATTGCTACAACATTTATCCCTCTGTCCTGATTTGCCACAGCATTCTCTATTTAAATTTTGTGACATGTGTGCTTAAACTTAACTCGAAACGCCACCAATCCCTGTGGAGACGATACTCACTTATCACTGTATTACTTGTTCGACGTGTATACTTGCACCATATTTGCGTATCATTTATTCGACGTGTATACTTGCACCATATGTGCAAACAAGTTTTTGGCGCCGTTGCCGAGGATAGGCAATTGGTTGTTTTAGGTTTAGTCTCTGCACTAGTTTATTTTTCTTTTGTAGACATTTTTTAAGTTGTTTTGTTTGTCTTTTTAGGTATTATGCTATTGCATGCCCTAAAGGAGACATTGAGAGCCTTTACTACCACACATTCATGAAATCGAACATCTATTTCGTCAATGGAGACATATACAAGAAGCACTTAGAATCATGAAAGGAGCTCAACATCAAGGGATCCTACTGCTGTAATTGGGGACCAAGGAGAAACTGCTCTAGCAAGACCCATAGCTATTAAAGATCACTTAAATCCTATCTTGGATGATCTTAATCCAGGGATTGTAGCTCCCAAAATTCAGGCAGCCCATTTTGAGCTTAAACCTGTAATGTTCAACGTGTTGAACTCAATTGGTCAATTTGGAGGCTCGCCTCATAAAGATTCTAGACAACACATCCGTGCTTTCTTAGAAGTGTGTGACTCTTTCTGTCAACAAGGGGTTCACGAAGATGTGTTGAAACTCAAGCTCTTCCCTTATTCTTTGTGTGACCGAGCATGAGAATGGTTGATTGGTGTGCCACCCGGATCATTGGAAACATGGAAAGATTTGTGCAAGAGCTTTTTGCTACGGTATAATACACCAAATAGGAACACTAAGTTGACGAATGATATCGCCTCTTTTCGCCAGTTTGATGACGAATCAATGTATGAGTGTTGGGACATATTTAAGGGATTACTATGCAAGTGCACTAATCACGGTTTTCATGATTGAACACAAGTGGTTATGTTCTACAATGGTGTTAACGCTCCCAACAGAATGATGCTAGATGCCTCAGCAAATGGAACATTGCTAGAAAGGTCACCCGAGGAAGCTTTTGACATCCTTGATAGGATAGCCAACAATGATTATCAATTTCCCTCATCAAGACTTGGAATGGGGAGGAAAACTCAAGTATCACGTGACACGGATATGGATGCCTCAGTAGCAGCCCAATTAACTGCTATCACTATCATGCTAAAGAATCTCCAAAAGACTAATGAGGTGAAGGAAGTAAGAGTGGCATCAACTTGCCATCGTTGCAATGGGAACCACCACTTGAGCGAGTGCTGGACAATCAAGAATCTGCCAACTATGTAGGGAATTCCAATCGAAATAACAATCCCTACTCGAAGACCTATAATGCAGGATGGCGTCAACATCCTAACCTCTCTTGGGGAAATCAAGGGAACACAACTATCGCAATTCAAATCAGCAACAGCATCTCGAAGAATCACACGGTCCACAACATAATATGCCATGGCAAAAAAGCAAGGGTTTTGCATCTTCATTCAATAGCAATTTGTTGGAAGCTACACTCAAGGATTTCATGACATCTACTAAGGAATTTATTGCATCTACTAATAAATTGCTCCAAGATCACTCCATGACCATTAATAATAAAGGAGCTTTGTTACAAAGTCACAGTTCATCCTTGCGATCTTTGGAAACCCAAATGGGTCAAATTGCTCAAGCATTAGATGTGCGACCCCAAGGAAACCTGCCTAGTGATACTGAAGTCACTAAAAAGCCTGGCAAAGAGCAATGCAGTGCTCTCACATTGAGCAGTGGAACCCAACTTAACACTGAAGATAAGTTTGAGGGGAACAAGAAAGAAGACTCTGCACCTAAGGAAGTGCAAGAGGAACAAGAAATGCAAGCTGAAACATCCGGTGAGAAGGAGAAATATGGGGATTTAGTGAATGAAACTATCGAAGATAGGGAAAGTGCTACATCAAAAGAGAAACCTACATTGATAGGGGAAGAAGTTAGACCCCCACCTCCCTTCCCTCAACGATTGAAGAAACAAAATGAGAATCTCCAATTTAGGAAATTCGTGGATGTTCTGGACCAACCGCATATTAAGGTCCCGTTCTTAGAAGTCATTGATCAGATGCCCACTTACGCTAAGTTTCTCAAGGACATCGTCAGCAAGAAAAGAAAGGTTGAGCGGTCTGTGACATTTGCTACAACAAGTGAATGCTATTCTGTGTGGAGCAAATTGCCTCCTAAGAGACATGATCCATGCAGCTTCATTATACCGTGTTCAATAGGCGATAACTATGAGGGAAAATCTTTTGTGTGACCTTGGATTTAGTGTAAATCTCATGCCAAAGAAAGTTTTCATGAAGCTCGACATTGAGGATTTAAGAACAAATGTGGTTATCTTGCAATTGGCCTACCGATCTCATGTACGCCCAGAAGGAAGAGTAGAAGATGTAGTGGTGAAGGTGGACATGTTCATCTCCCCAGTTGACTTCCTTATTCTTGATTACGAGGCAAATGATAACGCGTCCATTATTTTGGGGCGACCATTTCTTGCAACCGGTAGAATCCTGATAGATTGTGAAACGGGTGAGTTTACTATGAGGGTGGCTGATCAAGAGGTGACCATCAATGTCTTCAACACTCTCAAATATGTGGATGAATATGTAGCGTTTCAGTACATGGATGCTACATCAGAAAGGGAGATTGCAGATGTTTGCTGCATCAATTTCTTAGAAAATGATGAATATGAGCAGATTCAAGAGGAAGACAACAAGGAGGACTACCAGATCGAGTATGAGGAATTCGAGGAATTATCAGAAGAGGTGGAGCAATCGAGCTTGCTCGAAGCTAAACCATGTACACACTTTGAACCTCTTGATTTTTCAGAATTTATTCCTCCTAAGCATTCACTTGAGCATGCTCCAACATTAGAGTTAAAGCCATTGCCATCTCATCTTAAATATGCTTATTTGGGTGGCAATGAAACTTTGTTTGTGATAATCTCATCTAGTCTTACACCTAAACAAGAGTCTAGTTTAATAAATGTGCTATCGCAACATAAAAAAGCTTTAGGTTGGACTATGGTTGACTTAAAGGGGATTAGCCCTACTATTTGCATGCACAAAACTGTGCTTGATTATTGCCACAACAATTCTATTGAACCCCAAAGAAGGCTCAATCCCATCATGAAGAAGGTTGTGATGAATGAGATAATCAAGTGGCTTGATGCTGGTATAGTCTACCCCATATCAAACAGCTCGTGGGTTAGTCCAGTCCAATGTGTGCCTAAGAAAGGAGGCATCACCGTGTTAAGTAACGATGAGAATGAATTATTGCCAACAAGGACTGTAAATGGGATGGAGAATTTGCATGGACTACATGAAGCTCAACAAAGCTACAAAGAATGGCCATTTCCCTCTCCCATTCATTGATCAAATGCTAGATAGATTGGCGGGAAAATCATTCTATTGTTTCCTTGACGGATACTCAGGGTACAATTAGATTGCTATAGCACATGAGGACCAAGAAAAGACGACATTCACATGTCCGTATGGTACCTATGCTTTCAGAAGAATGCCCTTTGGGCTCTGGATTGCCCTAGCAACTTTTCAGAGGTGTATGCTGGCAATTTTCTCAAATATGGTTGATGAATTTTTATAAGTCTTCATTGACGATTTTTTAGTCTCTAGGGATGATTTTGATTCATGTCTGGGAAATCTGGCCAAGGTGTTAAAGCGATGTTAAGAAGCTGATTTGGTGCTCAATTGGGAGAAATGTCATTTTATGGTGACCGAAGGAACGATCTTGGGTCACAAAATATCAAAGAATGACTTTGAGGTGGATAAAGAAAAGATTGAGGTAATTAAAAAGTTGCCTCCTCCCACCAATGTGAAGAGCATAAGGAGTTTTTTGGGCCATGCTGGCTTCTATAGAAGGTTCATCAAGGACTTCTCCAAGATCTCCAAGCCACTGTGTAATTTGCTACAGCAAAATCAGCACTTCATATTCGATGAAAAATGCCTCAGCGCTTTCGAAGAACTGAAGGAGAAACTTACCTCAACACCTATTGTTGTTCCACCTGATTGGAGCTCACCTTTTAAGTTGATGTGCGGCGCAAGTGACTACGCAATGGGAGAAGCTCTTGGACAACGCCAAGGTAAACTCTTTCATGCTATTTATTATGCTAGCCTCACATTGAATGAGGCACAAATTAACTACACAACGACTAAAAAGGAATTGTTGTCTGTTGTGTTTGCCTTTGATAAATTTAGGTCATATCTAATAGACACTAAAGTCATTGTTCACACCGATCACTCGGCTATTGTAAAGTGTCCACAAGTCATATATTTCATGCACATTCCACCTCTTATTATTACTATTTTAAGCTCATTTTAGGCATAAGTAGGTTCATGCATTGCATTTTACATTATTCCTTCGTTTTACCTTGCTTTTATAGATGATCTTTTATTTGGTAAACAAGAGATATTGTTTTAGTGTATTCTTGTTTTTAGGTAATAAAGGCTGAGAGAGGGAAAGAGAAGCTGGCGATGCAACACTGAGGCAGCAAACCAAGGGGCTGTACTGATGCAGTTCCAGCTGAAGACAAGTTGCTACCGAGTAAAGTTGCTGCCGATTTAGTGCCCACGACAGCAAACTATGGAGTTGGAGAATCGGAGTGCGATTTGTAGAGCTTAAAATTCGGAGTCTATCACCACCATCCACACGATTTTCTAATGTTTGTAGCAGTTGCTAGAGCCACCGAAGTGAGATCTCAAGGTTACTTGTGGGCTAAGGCAAATGAGATAAAGTCCACATTCAATGCAAAGAAGTCAGAGTTTAAAGTCACATTAAATTTGGAAAGCTACTTTTGAGGACTTCTACTTTAAGGATGACTTAACCTAGTTATTTGTCTATAAATACTCACTGTACTCTTAGTTTAAATCATCTTAGGTTTATATATAGACATAGCTAGAGTTCTCTGCCGCCGCCATGTTCTAAACTTCATTTGGGTTAAGGGTTATGTTATAAATTAGCTGTGAAACGTTTTTATTATGTTTTTGAGTTTTTTTCAATAAATATTCCAAGTTTGCTTAATCTATGCACTTCATTCTTTCAATTAGTTCTAATCGTTTAGTTGTGAGAATCCATTTAGGGGGCACGAAAGTGTCAACTTCACGAAAAGGGTTAAACACGGTCACAACATGTTGAGGCGTGACTAACTTGGTTCCAAAAGTTCACAAGTTTTAGCGGCTAAAAGGGATTACCAACCGAATTGACTAGCTTGTGTTAGGTTTACGGTGAGATTGCTAGGTATTGCATACATCACGCAAGTATTCGAGCATTTTTACCTAGACATAGGGAGGATCACTGTTGAATATCCCGCCGAACTTGGAGTATCTGCCAGACTTGTCGCCATGACTTCTCCTTATTTCACCTGTCGAGACAACAAAAGTTGCAAAAGCAGTGACCCGCTGCGGCTGGTTGACAGAGTCGTAGCTGTCGTCCGCCATACCCACCGAGGCAACATATCGTGGCAGCGCAAAACAACTTAACCTTTTACAACACAGTTTCAAACTAAGTGGCAGCATAACCCTGCATGCTTTATCAACCTGAATCACCTCCTTTATCATTTGTGTTTTACTTTATTTTACTCTTCATCTCAACAAACACATTACTTGTGTTTTTGCTTTACCTTGTGCAGGAACTACAAATCGAACCAAGCTGACCAATCCTCGTGGGATTCGACATATTTTATACTATAACTTGGCAGGAGTGTGCACTTGCGCTCCCATAAAAAGGGAACACCCACACGCCCTACAAGTTTTTGGCACCGTTTCCGGGGATAGGTAACATCGAATTTCGTTTTTAATTTCTACACCTTTTATTTACTTTTTGTCTTTCTTTTTAATCGGGAAAAAATTTACCGTGTCCTTTGCTAGTGTATGACCAGGGCAAACCCTAAAGGAAATCTCCTCTTTTACGACGATATCAAACGTCAATCAAGAGAAATTAAGAAGGAGCACTGGGAAGTCCTAAAGAAAAACAAAGAAGACAAGGGAAAAGCGAAGGTAAACATGGTAAACGAGGACCCACAAAATGATGCCGCACATGGGGAGGGGGGCAGCATGACTTGCCGCCTAGAGGTCTGCAAGATCTGCCACGGTAGGATCCACCACTTCCGCCCAAGCCGCCCCAAATTTGATTAACTAGGGATTACCTCGAGCATGGCTTTTGAGGGTTCGATCTGACAGTGACAGAACCTGATATAGAGGCGGACCATTTCGAGCTAAAGCCCGTCATGTTCAACGTGATAAACACACTAGGGCACTTTGGAGGGACTGGCATAGAAGATGCTCGGCAACATTTGAGAGGATTCTTGGACATCTGTAGAGCATTCAAGATACACAAGGTCCACCAAGATGTATTGAGGCTGAGGTTATTTCCCTACTCACTGAGGGATAGACCTAAATAGTGGTTGAATAACCAGCCAGTCGGATCTTTCAACACCTGGACAAAGCTCTGTAAAGATTTTCTGGACCGTTTCAGCCCGTCCAACGTCACTGATAGGTTACGGAATGAGATCAAAACCTTTAGACAAGGAGATGACGAACTTATGTACGAAGCATGGGAGTGGTACCAACAGATGCCAAGTAAATGCCCGCTACATGATCTTCTAGCTTGGGCGCAGGTATCCATATTCCACAACAGGGTGAACTACCCAATTCGAATGATGATAGATGCCTCGACGAATGGGATCATTCTCGACAGACCTCTTTTGGACGCACTGCGGCTGTTGAACCAAGCCGCTAAAAATGACTACAAATATCCAACCACCCGCCAAGGCGGCACAAGGTGGCCATCCACTGCAAAAGAGGTAGAAGTCTCAAAATCTGTTAACGTCCGCCTTGACACATTGATGGAGCTGGTCATGAAGATTGTGCAATCTGCTGGGAAGCTCCATGAAGTAAAGGATGTGGAGCCATTTTGTGAAGAATGTGGGGGCGACCATGATTCCTCTGACTGCGCCGAATCCGCCAATTATCTGGGAGGATACGAGAGGAGTACCAGACTTGCTCAGAATACTTACAACCCATGATGTAAGAACCATCCCAAATTCTCTTCGAGCAACCGCAGGACTGCTGCAAACCCACCAGTGCAACGGGGGGATTATCAACAAAACCAGCCACCACAACAACAGGATACAAACACTTCCTCCTTAGAATCTACCCTAGATACATTCATGTCCTGTACTAATGATTTCATTTTTAATACAAAAAAATTCATTGATAAAACCGAATCTTTCATGTACAGGAAAGAAAGTAGGATGAACAACCAAGAGGTAGCTATAAAAAATCTTTAGGCTCAGTTCGGGAAATTCGCTCAGATTATCAGTACTAGGCCAATAGGTGGATTACCTAGTGACACTGAAATAGGAAAAGGAAAATCCCGTGAACAGTGCAAGGCTGTAACAACCAGAAGTGGGATAACAATACCTAGACCCACCGATGCCTAATGCAAGAGAAACAACACATGTCGAACCAGTTTGACCCGTCGAACAATCTGCTGCGACAGCACCAGAACAGCAATCAGCAAATAACACTAGGAATGAACGATTAGATCCTGAACCAGCAACCTCTTCCAAGAATAAGTTGCCCAACAAAGAAAAAACTATCAACCATGTATCTCCACCAACGTTTCCCCAGAGACTAAAGAAACAGAAACAAGAGATGTAGTATAAAAAGGTTCCTGGACGTTCTAAAGCAAGTAATGATCAACCTCCCAAGCAGAAATATCCAGAAAGCTTCATAATCCCCTGCAAAATAGGCAACAACCACTCCGTACGAGCATTATGTGACTTTGGGGCGAGTATAAACTTAATGCCCAAGTCTATTTTCCAGAAACTAGGAATAGGGGACGCCCACCCAACAACGGTGATGCTTCAGTTGGCTGACAGAACATTTGTACAACCTGAAGGAAAAATCGAGGATATCCTGGTAAAGGTGGATAAATTTATTTTTCCTACCGATTTTCTAGTACTGGACTATTAACCAGATGAAAAAGCACCAATAATCCTGGGGCGGCCTTTCTTTGCTACGGGTAGAACACTGATCGATATGGAAAAAGTCAAACTTACGATGAGGATAAACGATCAACAAGTGAAACTGAACATTTTCCAATCCATGAGATAAGCTGATGATCCGGAAAAATGCCAGCTAATGGATGCCATCTCAGAATTCAACCTTGAAGTCAACAAACCCTGCCTACAGCAGGAATGCCCGGGTAGCAACCTCGGTAGCTGCCTCAACAACCATTTAGAAAGCTGTCCGGAAGACTAACAACACGATGAGTGGACGGAGCAGGAAATGGAAGAGTAGGAAGAGGCATACTGGATAGCAAACATGCCAGGTAAGTACTTTAAACCTCTGAATTACACAAAAAAGGGGGGCAAGATGTTCAAACCATCCACCAAACAACCTCTCACTCTTGAGTTAATAACCCTACATGCACAACTTAAGTATGTTTTCATGGGACCCAATGATACACTGCCAGTGATAATTTCTTCCAAGTTGTAGCCTAAATAGGAACAACAATTGACTGCGATGCTGCAACATCATAAGAAGGCAATACGTTGGACCATTGCAGATATAAAGGGAATCAGCCCTACCATTTGCATGCATAAAATCCTGCTTGAGTAGGACCAAAAACTAACTGTGGACGCCCAGAGGAGATTAAATGACGCCATGAGAGAAGTTGTCAAAAAAATCATCAAGTGGTTAGATGTTGGTATCATATATCCAATCTCAAACATCGAATGGGTAAGCCCGGTACAATGTGTACCAAAGAAATGTGGCATAACTGTGGTAAGCAACGATAATAACGAATTAATACCAACTCGAATAGTATCTGGTTGGCGAATATGCATGGATTACCGCAAGTAAAATAAAGCAACAAAAAAGGATCTTTTTAGATGGATATTCAAGTTACAACCAAATTGCCATCGCACCGGAGGACCAGACCAAAACCACCTTCACTTGCCCATATGACATCTACGCTTTTTTAAGAATGCCATTCAGTTTATGTAACGCACTAACCACATTCCAGTGATGCATGATGGCTATCTTCTTCAACATGATAGAAGATTTCATGGAAATCTTCATGGATGACTTCTCTGTCTTCGACAACTGCCTCGGCAACCTTGAAAAAGTACTAACCAGATGTGAGGAAACAGATCTGGTACTTAACTGGGAAAAGTGTCACTTTATGGTCGACGAAGGTATAGTCTTGGGGCATAAAATTTCTGCACAAGGAATAGAAGTAGACAAAGCCAATATTGAATTAATAGCCAATTTGCCGCCGCCTACCGCTGTCAAGGGCATTTAGAGTTTTCTTCGACACGCAGGTTTTTATCGTAGATTCATTAAATTTTTTTCTAAAATCTCTAAACCTATGTGTACTTTGCTGGAACATGACAAACCATTCATCTTTGATGAGGCATGCCAGGATGCATTCAAGACCTTAATGGAAAATTTAGTCACATCACCTGTGGTATTTCCCCCTGACTGGAGTCAACCGTTCAAACTCATGTGTGATGTTAGTGAATAAGATCTTTCACGTTATATACTACGCCAGCAAAACATTAAATCCTGCCCAGACCAACTACACCACTACAGAGAAAGAACTACTGGCAATAGTATTTGCCTTCGATAAGTTCCAACCCTACCTAATTGGCACAAATGTGATAGTTCATACAAACCATTCTGCCTTAAGGTACTTGTTCGTAAGGAAAGACGCAAAGCCCCGCCTAATCCGATGGATCCTACTGTTGCAATAGTTTGACGTAGAAATTCGAGACAGAAAGGGCACAGAAAATCAAGCGGCAGACCATCTCTCTCGGCTCTAGAATAGACAAGAAAAAACCTCCAACAGCAAAATTCAGGATGAATTCCCTGACGAACAACTGCTGCTAGTCTCTGGTCTGGTAGAATCCCTAGAAGCTGAAGGCCTCTTACTTGTCGCCCACGCAGACGCCGCGACAACAACAACAATAGACACACCCTGGTACGCAGATATTGTAAATTATTTAGTATCTGGTGTTTTGCCTTATGAACATAACTTCCAAGGAAAGAAACGATTCCAACATGATGCTAAGCATTATTTTTGGGACGAGCCTTTCTTGTTTAAAAACAATACAGACCAGGTCATCAGACGGTGTGTTCCAGAGGATGAACAACATGCCATACTCTCACAATGCCACACAACACGATATGGAGGCGATTTTGGAGGGTAGCGCACAGTAGCAGAAGTGCTGCAATCAGGGTTCTTTTGGCCGACACTGAATAAAGACGCTCAAGCATTTTACAAACAGTGTGACAGCTGCCAAAGGACAGGAAACATATCGAGAAGGAATGAAATGCCCCTTCAAACAATCCTGGAGGTCGAGTTATTTGATGTTTGGGGGATAGATTTTATGGGACCATTCCCATCTTCATGCGAAAACGTGTATATCCTTCTTGTAGTTGACTATGTTTCCAAGTGGGTACAAGCCATTGCCACCCCTCACAATGATGCAAAGACTGTCCATAGGTTCTTACGAAAGAATATATTTGCAAGGTTCGGAGTACCAAGAGCAATCATTAGTGACGAAAGCACCTATTTCGATAGCAGATTAATTGCCAAGGTACCCCAGAAAGTGGGGGTTAAGCACAAGATTGCCGCGGCCCATCATCCACAAACAAATGGCATGCAGAAATTTCCAACATGGAAGTCAAGACCATCTTAGAGAAAGTGTTAAACCCTAATAGAAAAGATTGGTCATTGAAACTAGACGACGCTCTTTGGGCATATCGAACAACATACAAAACACCACTAGGAATGTCCCCATATCGTCTAGTATACGGAAAGGCCTGCCACCTTCCTGTCGAAATAGAACACAAGGCGTATTGGGCAGTCAAGGCAGTTAACATGGACTGGAAATAGGCTGGGGAAAAGAGACTACTAAATCTGACAGAAATGGAAGAATTCCGGCGGGAGGCATACGAGAACGCCAAGCTGCACAAGGAAAAAGTCAAAAGATGGCACAACAGCAAGATTCAGTTGCGGCGCTTCCTGCCAGGGCAACAAATGCTGTTGTACAATTCCTGCCTCAAACTATTTCCTGAGAAACTAAAATCTAGATGGTCAAGACCATTTGAAGTAGTCCAAGCCTTCCTACATGACGCCGTGACGATAAAACCAATAAATGGAGGGACAGAGTTCAAAGTTAAAGGGCAACAACTAAAGCACTATACAAGGGACTCTGCCGCAAAAGAATAGAAAGTATTCACATTGGGGATGCCCACCCCACTATGACATAACTTTATCTTTTCATCTCTTTGTCGCTTTAGTAGGAGTAGTTTTTAAGACTAGGTTTTATTTGTTTTATTCATTACCGTCTAACAATTAATTATGCAGGTCCAAATCCAAAAATATCAAAAACCGCAAAGCACAAGGCAACAATGCCAAGCCCGCTACCGTAACCCGCTAAGTCTTCTCTTTTTCTTGCCTTTCTTTTATTTATTTTTCATGTTTTGTGCATTGAGTGCAATGCCCATCTCGAGTTTGGGAGGGATAGCTCTTGCATCATTTGTCTAGGCATACTTAGTTGCATTTTAGGTTGCATTTAACTTGCCTTAGTAATAATCGAATAAGAAAAATTTGTTATGACTTGTGCCTATGATATGATAGCTGACTAATTTATTTTCACACCTAATGGAAATTGAACTTAAACTTGGGAAATGCATGAATTATAACTTAGAATTTTTTTCTTCTTGCCTAAAAATGTCAAATACCTCTGCTACTTTCTGAATGTGTTATAATAACTGACGAACCTTGCCTATTTGTTTTAGAATTCTTTGCAAAATTCTAACAATGATTGTAGGTAGCCGCTGAGGCAGGCAAAAGAAACAGAAAAATGCAGCACTGCCACGACAACAGAATCAAAAACAAAGAATAATGATGTCTTACCCTAGAGGTGCCCATAGCATGATCTAGGAAGAATCATGTGCGAGGATACTCCGCTGCTATAAAAGTCCATGAAACTGAAAGCCTTGAAGTGACGGACAAATTAGCATGAGTGAATGAAAGCCTTCACGGGATGACTCTACTCCAAGGGTTCGAGGTTTTGTAGTTTGTTCTATCTCAACTTCAGACCTAGAAGAGCAGTTGTGATAAGGGCACCAACCTTTAAATCACATCAGCATCTTTGTTTAATTATTTATTATGCATATTCAGCCTGTTTACAGACATGCACACACCACACTGGCATGAGAAATTTAATTCTAAGTTATTTTCTTGCTTATTTTCCTTCACTAATTTAATATAGGTGCCATGACTTTGAGGCATAAAATCAAGTTAAAAAACAAGTTCTTCTTTCTGATTATTATTAGAGCAAGTATTTTAGGTTACATTGATTGAGGACAAGCAATAGTTCGAGTTTGGGGGTGTGTAAAGTGTCCACAAGTCCTATACTTCATGCACATTCCACCTCTTATTATTACTGTTTTTAAGCTCATTTTAGTCATAAGTACGTTCATACATTGCATTTTACAGTATTCCTTCGTTTTACCTTGCTTTTATAGATTATCTTTTATTTGGTAAACAAGAGATACTGTTCTATAGATTATCTTTGAGGCATAAAAGAAGGAAAGAGGAGCTGAGGATGCAACACTGAGGCAACAAACCAAGGGGTTGTACTGATGCAGTTCCAGCTGAGGACAAGTTGCTACCGAGTAAAGTTGTTGCCGATCTTGCTGCCCACGACAGCAAACTATGAAGTTGGAGAATCGGAGGGCGATTTGTAGAGCTTAAAATCCTGAGTCTATCGCCACCATCCACACAATTTTCTGACATCTGTAGCAGCAGCCAGAGCTGCCGAAGTTGGATCTCAAGGTTACTTGCGAGCTAAGGCAAACTATGTAAAGTCCACATTCAACGCAAAGAAGTACGAGTTTAAAGTTACATTAAATGTTGAAAGCTACTTTTGAGGACTTCTACTTTAAGGAGGACTTAACCTAGTTAATTGTCTATAAATACTCATTGTACTCCTAGTTCAAATCATCTTAGGTTTTATATAGACATAGCTAGAGTTCTCTCCCGTCACCATGTTCTAAACTTCATTTGGGTTAAGGGTTATGTTGTAATTTAGTTGTGAAACGTTTGTGTAAGGCCCTGATTTTGGGCCTAGATGTTTTAGAGCTTGAATCGGGCCGGTCGAGAACGATTCAAATCTTTAAGGGATATTTAGGGAACACCTAGTTCGAGATGTTTTATAATTATGGAAAAATATCTAAAAATCCTCATTTATTATATGAATGATTATGGTGAAAACAATTTTACAAAATATGGTTTGGAAATACTACATTTTGGTGTAGTGACCAAATCACAGATTTTGCAAAAGTTGACTAGTGATTATTTTGTTAAGGATTGAAACTTTGAATCTTTAAGGAGCTAATTTTACCAAAATGTTTTTAATCGGATTTCTCTTTATTTTGGGTATTTTAATAATGATTTAATAAAGGGAATTAAAAGAGAATCTTATTTTGACTTTCATAACTACTTTACGATCTTTTCCCCTCTTTTCATTTTCTCTCAACTTCCACTTAGCCAAACACATTTCCTTCATCAATTAGCCTCCGATTTTCATCCATTTTGATGAGATTTCAATCTCCTTTTGATTCCTAATCTTTTCCTCATCAAATCCTCTTGTTTTCACTTTGGATTTTCAAGGAAACTTGCCCAAATTAAGGAGAAATCAACCAATAGAGGTAATCTTCATCCTTCTCCTCTAATGACCAGTTCTTTACTGAAATTCCCAATTTATCAATCCTTTGTTAATGATTTTTGAGTTAATTTAATGTTAGAAGCATGAAATTGTGTCAAAACTCAAGATTCTTGGAGAGATCTTGATGATTGTCGTAACGATTGGTTACGCTTTTTTAAGGTTGATTTCTAATGTATTTTGGATGGTAATTGATGTTATAAATGAGGTTTTATCAAACAAATCCCGAATAGGTTTGGATTCCTAAGTTTTGCATGCTAGATTGATGGTTTTTGGGGTGGTTTTGGTGTTCTGTTGTAGCTGGAGGTTTAAAGATGAGTTTATGATGATTTTTGGTGTTGATTAAGGTTTAGAAATGTTTAGAAGTGATAGATCTTGGCTGGGCTTTGTTTTGGAAGAGTTTGGAGGTGATTTCATTAATTTTTGGTGGTCGAAATGGTGCTTTTGAGTAGAGCAGCGAGTTTGTTTAGTTGGCTGATGATTTCAATGCATGATGATGCATTAATCCTCTGCTCTTATGTGTATTAAGCAGTGGAGACATCTTCGGATGCCTTTGGTGTTGATCCGGAAGTGCCAGGAGCTATGATATTGTTTCAGTGAGCAAGCGGAACGTAATCGGTGAGTGCGAATGGTTTTAGAAGTCCTTAAGGGACAAAGAAACAAGGTTTGGGGATTTAGGATTGGTTTGAAATACCATCCTAAGTCCGGAAGTAAGTATGCCTAGATTTTCTCTCAAATATGTGGTTGTTGCCCCTAAAATGCTTCTACAAGCTCTTGTTTTGAGATAGACAAATTCCTACTGTTTATGCATGATTTGTAGCACGAGATAATGCTTTGTAAAGATCTCATGAGATAACATGTTGCATTGAATAGTTTTGAGATTTTGATTTAATGCAAAGCATGAGAAATGATTTTGAAATGAGATGAGAAAGACTTGCGATATATTGCATAAAAACTGTATGTGAGATGATGTTTTGACATAATATATTGGCATAGAAGATGAGATACTTATCAGATATAATTGATCGATCAATAGGACGAGAGTGCACTATAAACTAAAATTCGTACGTGCGTAGTGCCATCCCGATCCAAAGTGAGAATCCGATGATGAGAGATACCATCAGGGTAAGACTTGGTGAAATACCCAAGCTTTGTGGCGATGAGAGATACCGCCATGAGAGTCTGGTGATGAGAGATTCCACTGGGGTAGGAATTGACTTTGAGTCAAGCTAATCAGCATATCCGAGTAAAGATGAAATGTGAAATGCCAATATAATATGTGAAAATGTATTTGATTCACATGTACCAAATGAAGAGATGTTTTTATGCTATGAGAAATGCATATGAGAGTATGATATGAAATGCTTTGTTTTCATTTATCATGTGTATGGCCTTGCCATGAGATTTGCATTGGTTTAATGCATGAGATAGAACAAGGGTACATGTGTTTTCAAATGGAGATTTGCTTTGAAATGGTTTTCAAGCATGAGATAGAATGAGCATGTTGATGAAAAGGGCTTTTGAGAAAGTGTTTTGAATAATGCATTGTTGTGTTGGTTTTCTCTAGAGCTTGACTCACGAAGCAAATGTGCTTACGCTCTCTTTTACCAACAATGCTACTAATTGAGATGATTTGGGCAGCGAGAAGGTTAAGAACATCCAAGGAAACTGTAAAACCTATGTTTGATTTTGATATAATTAGATCTTTAAGGATCAATTTGTAAAACTTAAAATTGTTTTTATAAGTCCCTTAATAAGTTTTTAAAACACCAACACTTTAAAACTGATTTGTAAAACTCAAACTCAAAATATTTTCTAAGTGTTCCAAGGAAAAACCATTGAAAATTGTTCAGGAGTATCGATATACTACCAAGCGTATCGATACCTTTTTGCCAAACTTGGTTACTATCGGAACACGTATCGATACCCTAAACCCTCGTATCGATACGCCCCTGTGTTAAAATTCAAAGAGTTTGAATAGCGTACCGATACGGCTAACCCTCGTATCGATACGGGCTTTATAATTTTTAAATATTAAGTTGGTTTAAAAATATGACTGTTGGTGTCAGTTGGTTGGTAACCAAACTTTAAAAGGTCGTTGACCCGTATCGATACGCCTAACCCCCGTACCGATACATATATCGAAAGTGAGCTAAGTTCAGAGAAAGGTATCGATACGGCCCTTACCGTTTCGATACCCCGTACCGATACGCTTACGCGCGTATCGGTACCCCTTATTTATTGCACACAACGACTCTTTCTTTTCTGAGACAGGTACCGATACACCTTCCCGCGTACCGATACTGGTAGCTGCAGAAGTGCATTTATGGTGGTAAGAGAGGGTTCCAACGGCTCCATTTATGTTCCCAATCACCCAAACGGCTAGAAATCAATGATGAGGTATAAAAGACACATCCAAAAGCTACAGCAACAACAATTGATCTTCAAGAAAACACCTATTCATCAAATCCAAGCAATTGTGCCAAAATTCCTATTTGTCTAGAAACCCCAATTGTAATTTTCATTCATATCTTGTTCAATTTGGTTGAGTGCTTGTAATTGTGCTATCATTTGTATTGAGAGATACCTTATTAGCCAACAAATTTCTTTGTTCACTTGTGTGAGGATTGGGTTGAATTTTGGGTAGAAAATTCAACCGAAATTGTAAGGGTTGCCTCCTTAGCCTAGAAAAGGGGAAGAGCAATTAGTGGAATTGTTGCAAATCCTTTGTGAAGCTAAGGTAGTGGATGTAGAGTTCATTTGGAACTTGAACCACTCTAAATCCCTTGTCTATTATTTTTAATTTGCAATTTCCACCACAAAACCTTTAGATTTCCAATTCACCCCTCTCTTGGTTTATGTCGATCTTGCGATCCACTCAACAATTGGTATCAGAGCCTACCTCTTTGAGGATTAACAACCACAAGAGGAGTTCCTTGGAAGAGTGTGATCATCAATATATCAAGAGATGGCTTCAACCTCCGGTTCGGGCATGTCCGAGTCACAATCCACTACAAAGCCTCCTTTCTTCAACGGTGATAACTATTGTTTTTGGAAGAATAGAATGCGTCTATTCATCAAGTCAAATGACTATATAGTGTGGGATGTCATTGAAGATGGACAATATATTCCATTGAAGCAAGATGGTGAAGGCAAGATGGTTTTGAAGAAGAAAGTGGAGATGAGTGAAGAGGAGAGGAAAAAGATTCAAGTCAATGATAAAGCTCTCCACATGCTATTTTCTTCTTTCGGTCCGGACATCTATTCAAAGGTCTCATCAATTGAAAGTGTCAAAGAAGTGTGGGACACTCTTGAGACTACTTATGAAGGCACCAACGATGTTAAAGAAACTAATATTGGAATTCTCAATCTTAGTTATGAAAATTTCAAGATGGAGCCCGATGAGACGGTGTCAAAGATGTTTGATTGTTTCTCCACAATTGTCAATGGGCTAAAGGGCTTTGGAGAGATCATACCGGAAGACAAGCTTGTCCGGAAGCTACTCTATTCACTTCCCGAGTCTTGGGATGGGAAGAGAACCGCTATCATCGAAGCAAAGAATTTGAAAACTTTGAAGCTTGATGAGCTTGTGGGTTCTCTCCTTACTCATGAGATCATGAAGCAAGGAAGGGAAGATGAGAAGAAGAAAGAAGAGAAAAGGGTAGAGAAGCTTGAGGTTGAGAAGAAGAAGAAGATGGGAATAGCTCTCAAGGCTAAAGCTTCACAACATGATGAGAGCTCATCTAGTGAGGAGGATGAACATGAAGAATTGGCTATGATAGCCAAACGATTCTCACGTTTCATGAGGTCCAACCGGGGAAGAAAAATCCAAAGGAAGATGGACTTCAAAAGTAAGAACAAAGAAGAAGGAAGGGATCCTATCATTTGCTTTGAGTGCAAACAACCCGGCCACATACGTTCGGAGTGCCCTCAACTCAAGAAGAAGGGCTTTGAGAAGAAGAAGAAGCTCAAAGCCAAGCTTGCTACTTGGAGTGATGAGGAGTCATCGGAGGATGACGAACAAGAAGTGGCTAATCTTTTCCTCATGGCACTTGAGGAAGATTCCTCCATGGTAACCTCTAACTCATCTACTTTAGATTTTGAAGAATTAAATGATGCATATGATGAGTTACAATAGGTATATGATGAATTAGTTGAGAAATATAAGGAGTCGGTCATTAGGAATAAAAAGATTATTCTAGAACTAAATGAGAAAAATGACTCACTTACTCAAGCTAATTCAAAATTTGAGAAAAAGATATTAGGATTAAAAGATGAACTAAAATTCTTTCAAGATGAAAATGTTGATCTTAATAATCTTTTATCTTAATGTAATAGTGAACACCAAAAGGTGTTGGGTGAGCTAAATGAGCTCAAAAAGTCTTTGAAAAATGTTGGTAGTGTCAAGCATGAAATAGGTGAATCCTCTAGAACACACCAACCTAAGAAAAAGACTAACTACTACAAACAAGGTAGCTACCCTAGACATAGTAGAGCTAAAAGAATTAGAAGTGTATGGGTTCATAAGGAACTTGTAAAATCTAATAATATTATTGCTATATCATCTTGGATTCCTAAGGGAACCAATGTTTTGGGAGCTAACACTGATGGACCCAAAATGATTTGGGTACCAAAAACAAAAGTTTAATATCTTTGTTTGTAGGGGGAGCATTGCTACAAGGCCAAAGCACAAAGTCAAAACTCATGGTACCTTGATAGTGGATGCTCGAGGCACATGACCGGAGACAAGACTAGATTCATGGATCTAAAGCCAAAAAGTGGAGGAGTAGTAACATTTGGTGACAACTCCAAAGGCCACATTAAAGGTATTGGCTCCATAGGTAATCACTCTACTATTCTCATTGAAAATGTATTATATGTCGATGGTCTTAAACACAATTTATTGAGCATAAGTCAATTGTGTGATAAAGGATTTAATGTTTTATTTGATAAAAATGGATGCAAAATTGTAGACATTAAATATAATAATATTATGCTCATAGGTCATCGCATAGGGAATATATACATGGTGCATCTAGATGACATTCATACATCTCATGCATGCTTAGTTGCTCAAAATGAAAATGATGCATGGTTGTGGCATAGGAAGCTAGGACATGCTAGCATAAGTGTTTTGGAAAAACTAGTCTCCCTAAATCTAGTTAGAGGTTTACCCAAGATAAAATTTTCAAATGATAAAATTTGTGATGCATGCTCAAAGGGTAAACAACATAGGTCTTCCTTTAAATCCATTAATGATGTTTCTACTAGTAGATGCTTACAACTAATCCACATGGATTTATTTGGGCCAATTAGGACTATGAGCTTGGGTGGTAAGTCTTATGCTTTTGTGCTTGTTGATGATTTTTCTAGATTTACTTGGGTTCTATTTTTAAGTACTAAAGACGAGGCTTTGGAAAAATTCATCACATTTTCAAAATTAACCCAAAATGATCTTGAACATAAAATTTCACATATTAGAAGTGATCATGGAACCGAGTTTCAAAATTTGGGGTTTGAAGATTTTTTAAATGAAAATGGTATTAGCCATAATTTTTCGGCTCCTCGAACTCCTCAACAAAATGGGGTAGTTGAGAGGAAAAATAGAACTTTACAAGAAATGGCTAGAACTATGCTTTGTGAAAACAATTTACCTAAATATTTTTGGGCGGAAGCCACAAACACCGCTTGCTATATTGTAAATCGAGTAATGATTAGGCCAATTTTAAAGAAAACACCTTATGAGATTTTAAAATCTAAAAAGCCTAACATTAGCTATTTTCACCCTTTTGGTTGTAAGTGTTTTGTTTTAAATAATGGAAAAGACAACTTAGGTAAATTTGATGCAAAAAGTGATGAAGCTATTTTTATAGGTTACTCTTTAACCTCTAAAGCCTATCGAGTATTTAACAAAAGAACTTTTGTAGTAGAAGAATCTATTCCTGTTGTATTCGATGATAACCTCCTTCCTAGGAAGGATTCTTGTGATGATGATGATGTAGGAATCATAAATGCCTTCGATGGAGGACAAACTTCAAAGGAGGATGAGATTCCAACAAAAGAAGAGGACTCACAAGATCTACCTCTTGAAGCCTTGAAGGACTTGGCTATTGAGGAAAAGGAAGTGAGCTACCCAAGGGAGTTGAACTATGTCAAAGATGGTGAAATCTTGGGTGATCCATCCAAGGGGGTAACCACTCGTTCTTCTCTTAGATTAATGAACCATGTTGCATTTATCTCATGCATAGAGCCTAAAAATATAAAAGAAGCATTGAAAGATAACTTTTGGATTATGGCTATGCAAGAAGAGTTAAATCAATTTGAGAGAAGTAATGTTTGGACATTAGTTGATAGGCCTAGTAATCAATCTACAATAGGAACTAAATGGGTCTTTAGGAACAAGCTAGATGAGAGTGGTAAGATTGTAAGAAATAAAGCTAGACTTGTAGCACAAGGTTACACTCAAGAAGAGAGAATAGATTTTGATGAAACTTATGCACCCGTAGCTAGAATGGAAGTCATTAGGATGTTGCTTGCATATGCATGTTATCATAATTTCAAGCTTTTTCAAATGGATGTTAAAAGCGCATTTTTAAATGGTTTTATAAATGAAGAAGTGTATGTGGAACAACCACCGGGTTTTGAAGATTCAAAATTTCCAAATCATGTTTTCAAACTTACCAAAGCTCTTTATGGTTTAAAACAAGCTCCTAGAGCTTGGTATGAAAGACTTTCAAATTTTTTGATTGAAAAAGGATTTCAAAAAGGTAAGGTGGACACTACACTTTTTATAAAAATGTATAAAAATGACATCTTAGTAGTTCAAATTTATGTTGATGATATTTTTTTTGGTTCTACTAATGAATGCCATTGTCAAGAGTTTGCTAAGTTAATGCAAGGTGAATTTGAGATGAGCATGATGGGGGAGCTCTCATTCTTTTTGGAACTCCAAATCAAGCAAAATAAGGATGGCACCTTCATCAACCAAGCAAAATACATAAAGGATATGCTCAAGAAGTTTGGCTTGGAGAATGCAAAGCCTCAAGCCACTCCTATGAGCTCGTCTACAAAGCTTGACAAAGATGAAGGAGGTAAGTGTGTTAACTCTAAGCTTTATCGTTCTATGATTGGATCTTTTCTTTACCTTACCGCAAGTAGACCAGATATCTTGTTTAGTGTTTGCTTGTGTGCTAGGTTTTAAGCTAGTCCTAGAGAGTCTCACCTTATAGCAGTTAAGAGAATCTTTAGATACCTTAGAGATACTCCTTGTTTAGGTCTTTGGTATCCTAGAGACTCTACCTTCAACCTTCATGCTTACTCGGATGCGGATTATGGGGATTGCAAAATCGATAGGAAAAGTACTTCGGGAACTTGTCAATTCTTAGGTAGTATGCTCATATCTTGGTTCTCTAAGAAACAAAATAGTGTAGCCTTATCTACCACCGAAGCCGAGTACATATCCTTAGGGAGTTGTTGTGCTCAAGTCCTTTGGATGAAGCAACAACTCTTAGATTATGGAATTAAAGTTGAAACCATACCCCTAAAATGTGACAACACTAGTGCAATATGTTTAACAAAAAATCCCATCCAACACTCTAGAACCAAACACATAGAAATAAGGCATCATTTCATTAGAGATCATGTCCTTAAGGAAGATGTGGTTATAGAGTATGTAGACACCTTGAATCAATTAGCGGACATATTTACTAAACCTCTAGACAAAGAGCGTTTTTGGTCCCTTAGGAGAGAGTTAGGTCTAGCTAGCCTATCTTGACCTTTTAGGACCTCTTTTGTGCTTAAATATGCTTGATCTTGTGAAATGCCATGTTTGTATGCTTAGACTCCTAATTTCATCCATGCTTATAATTAGGGGGAGTATGCTTCTGTTGAAATATGCTTAGAAGTTAGAACTGCTCATTCATCATTTGCATACCTTTAGGAGATGTTTAGTTCGAGCCTTTGGTTGTTCTTTGAACAAAATATGCATTTCTGGGCATCCAATATAGATACGGCTCTACTCGTATCGATACCTGTTCTTCATTATGTTTCCCAGAATTTTCTTCGCTTCACGGGTATCGATACGATTAATCTCGTACCGATACAGGTCGTTTCGATACGGACCCCTCCGTTTCGATACGACTTTCCAACGGGCATTTTTGTGGAAAAGACAATTCTATCCCCGTATCGATACACCCTTAGGCGTATCGATACTCGACTGCGCAGATGGCATTAAATTTAGCTTTTAATGAGATTAACTTTTACCAAAATTCAAACTCTTCAAAACCTAAAAACCCTAGCCGATTTTGCCTATAAAAAGGCGCTTCCTCCTTCATATTTTTCACACCTCAACTCAATTCTAAAAGAGTTTTTGAATCAAGCAAGGCTTTGTGCTCTCTCTCTCATCTTTGTGCTAGTTTTTCTTCAATCTTCCAAGTTTCTATCAAGGTAATCTCTCTTTTTTTTTCTTTTTCAATTTTTTTTGTTTTGTTATTTTGTTTCATCTTTTTATCAAAACCTTTGTTTTCTTCAAAAATTTTCTTGAAATTTTTCTCAAAATTTTTTTACCTTGATTTTTACTTAAATTGAAGGAATCCTTTTTGCTTAATCTCTCTTTTAGATCATGGCACCAAAAGAACCTTCGAGGAAGCGTACAAGGGTTTCCCATGCCGGTGAATCTACCACCCTTGGAGCGATTGCTCGTCCAAACTACTCAATCAATTATGAGCAATGCTTTGATGGCAATTCGGGTCTAACTCACTTTCGTCAATATGAGAATTATAAGATCCGTGCCGAAAGGGTAATCTCCGTTCCTTTTCTCGACTCCGAGCGTTTTAAGTTTGAATATCTACCTTTATTTCGTCGATGGAACTTGATGGATTTCATCTCTATTCCCAGTTTTTTTCTATCGCCTTTTGGTTTTGATTTTCTATGGTAATGCCAAATGTATTAGTCGTGATGGGGAAGTTGTTGCTATTAGCTCATACCTCATGAGGAAGAAAATTATTCTTGATGTCAAATCCATTTGTGAGGTTTTCAAATTAGAGGATGAAGGCCTTGAGAATGAGCATGCTTTGGGGCATGTTCTTCATGGATCCGTCACCGCCCTAAATGCTCATGACCGGATCTTACATTTGATGGTGTCTTGGTGGTTCCGTCCCTCCGGAGGAAAATATTCCACCAACCGTCAAGTGGATGATTTTTGGATTCGGTGCTTCCGTGAGAAAAGGCGACCAAATCTTGCTCGACTCATGTTCGCGGAGAACGTCTACCTCGTGCAAAATCGTAACACATCTCAAGTCACCTCCTTCACATACGGTACGTCTTTGAGTTATTTCTTTCTTAAAAAAGATATTGATTGCTCTTATGACTACCCAACTCCTCTCACCGATCCCATTGATGAGCGATCTCTTGCTCGGGCAAAATTTCATTATCTTAATGGTGAATGGGTATGTCTTGCCGAGTTACCACCGGAAGCCGCCGCCGTTTTTGAAGAAGATCAAGCTCCTCAAGCTCCTCAAGTCCAACAACCCAACATGGATGCTCTCATGACCTATCTCAATGAGCAATTTATCGGGTTGCGCACGGACATGAATACTCGTCTTACTTCAATGGAAACTACCTTTGATACAAGGATGATAGGTATGGAGGATCGCCTCACATCTCTTGAAAGCGGGCACAATTCTTTGAATATTTCCATTGTCGCTTTCCATGATGAGTGGCGTAATAGTATGCGAGCTAATGAGCCTATGGGAGATGATGATGACGATGATGAAGACGAAGAAGACGATGCTTAGACGTTTCTTCTTGTTTGTCATGCATATCATTTAGGATTTTCTATTTTATGCACCTATGCTTTATGTTCTTAGGATTAAGGTTATTTAGGATTAAAACCTATGCTTTGATTTCTTTTTTGCTTTTGTTTGGATTTCAAGTATGTTGCTATGATGAATAAAATCTAGGTTACTTATTATACCTTTGATTTCTTTATGCACTTAATTGTCTCAAAGATTTTTTGATCTAACAAAAAGGGGGAGAAGAAACTAGCTCACACTTCAAATATTTTGATTTTAATTCAAAGGTTACCAAGCTTATATTAAGGGGGAGTTAACTTTGTAAAGGTTTTTCAAAAATATCAAAAATTTTAAGTTTTAGTTTTGTTATATCAAAAAGGGGGAGATTGTAAAACCTATGTTTGATTTTGATATAATTAGATCTTTAAGGATCAATTTGTAAAACTTAAAATTGTTTTTATAAGTCCCTCAATAAGTTTTTAAAACACCAACACTTTAAAACTGATATGTAAAACTCAAACTCAAAATATTTTCTAAGTGTTCCAAGGCAAAACCATTAAAAATCGTTCAGGAGTATCGATACACTACCAAGCGTATCGATACCTTTTTGCCAAACTTGGTTACTGTCGGAACACGTATCGATACCCTAAACCCTCGTATCGATACACCCCTTTGTTAAAATTGAAAGAGTTTGAATAGCATACCGATACGTCTAACCCTCGTATCGATACGGGCTTTATAATTTTTAAATATTAAGTCAGTTTAAAAATATGACCGTTGGTGTCAGTTGGTTGGTAACCAAACTTTAAAAGGTCGTTGACCCGTATCGATACGCCTAACCCTCGTACCGATACGGATATCGACAGTGAGCTAAGTTCAGAAAAAGGTATCGATACGGCCCTTACCGTTTCGATACCCCGTACCGATACGCTTACGCGCGTATCGATACCCCTTATTTATTGCACACAACGGCTCTTTCTTTTTTGAGACAGGTACCGATACACCTTCCCGCGTACTGATACTGGTAGCTGTAGAAGTGCATTTATGGTGGTAAGAGAGAGTTCCAACAGCTCCATTTATGTTCCCAACCACCCAAACGGCTAGAAATCAATGAAGAGGTATAAAAGACACATCCAAAAGCTACAGCAACAACAATTGATCTTCAAGAAAACTCCTATTCATCAAATCCAAGCAATTGTGCCAAAATTCCTATTTGTCTAGAAACCCCAATTGTAATTTTCATTCATATCTTGTTCAATTGGGTTGAGTGCTTGTAATTGGGCTATCATTTGTATTGAGAGATACCTTATTAGCCAACAAATTTCTTTGTTCACTTGTGTGAGGATTGGGTTGAATTTTGGGTAGAAAATTCAACCGAAATTGTAAGGGTTGCCTCCTTAGCCTAGAAAAGGGGAAGAGCAATTAGTGGAATTGTTGCAAATCCTTAGTGATGCTAAGGTAGTGGATGTAGAGTTCATTTGGAACTTGAACCACTCTAAATCCATTGTGTATTATTTTTAATTTGCAATTTACACCACAAAACCTTTAGATTTCCAATTCACCCCCCTCTTGGTTTATATCGATCTTGCGATCCACTCAACAGAAACGAAAAGCTCATGTATGGTGATGTGTTTGGGAGATGTGTTTTGAACTCCCTATGTTTGTAGCAAGTTTATTATGGTTTTGAAGTTTGTAAATGGTCTTATATGGTTTGGTTTGAGGTTCATATTTGGTTCATGTGGTTAGGAAGCATTCCTATAGACTAAATGTTCATGTGTGTGATGCCATAATTTAGCTTAAGCTTCTTTAACATGTTCTTTTATGGCTATTCATGTTGTTGGTATGTTATGGTATGATTTGGGATATGTTTGAGCATGAAAAGATGTGAAAAACCAGAAAATTATGCTGTTGCAGGGCAGAGTGTATCGAAACACCCTTTTCTGTTTCGAAACAAGGGCCCGAAATGGCCATAGTGTATCGGAACGAATGAAGATGTTTTGGAACACTTTGGCTAATAGAGAGGCCTGTTTCGATACTGGTCTCGGAACGCACCCGAGTACCGAAACAGTCAACTTTATTTCGATACGACTGTTACGATACCAGGGCCAGCGTTTCGAAACGGTTGACCGTTGGGCTGTGTTTTGAATGGTTTCAAGTTCTCATGTTTTACATTTTAGTCCTGGATGTTGTGCATGCAATCGATTGAGCTTGGACAGTCTTTTTAAGCTGAAATTTGACAGGGAGGCATGTAATATGACTAATTACATATTGGTCAACAAAAAATCTACAAAGTCCTTATATTTTCCAAAACTTGTATTTTGGTCCCTATAAGTGTAATTCTTTCAATTGAACCCCTAATTGTTTTCCGATCGCTGTGCTTTTCCCTCCTATGATTCTTGAGTAATCATATGGGCTTAATGTGCATCTATAAAAGAAAAAAAGAAAAAAAGGGTCGTTAATCAAGGTTGACTTTCAGGTTGACTTTGGTTTTCCCCGTATAATCTTCGTAGTTTAGGTCAAGCGTCTAGGCCGGGCTAAGGGGGTTACATTTGTTGGTATCAGAGCTAGGTTAGCGAATGTTTGGGGCTTGGTAAGTGGTTAATGTGTGTGATTATGAATGATTGTGACTTTTCGGTGAAAGTATGATGTGTGATTGTTGATGTTTGGTTCTATTGAGATGAAATTGTGATGCTAGGTTGTGTTTTGGGAATAGTTGGGGATCCCATTTCCATATCACTACTATTGAGAAGAATTGTTTTCAAAAATGAGCTCGAGTACTTGGATTACTTGCCTTATTGTGCCTAATTGAATTTATTGTATTTTCTCAATTGCATTGTTTTATTATGGGGCCACGTAGAGAGCTTAGAATTAACACCAGTGCTACGGCCGAGAACGAGAATGTTGAGAATGCTGAGGATCTACCTCCTCCTTCCCCTGCTGGACCACCCGGTGGTGGTGGAGCTAGGGTTGGTGCTGCTAGAGTTGGTGCTGGGGTTGCTGGACGCAAGGGAGTTCAGGGGCAAGCTGCTCCTAATATATCTGTGTTGATAGAAGCTATTGCTGGAGATTTTCAGGCAGCAGTAGCCGGAGGTCATGGAGCTGCACCACAGGATGGTGCCAATGAAAGGTTGACGTTGGAGTGACTCCATAGTCTAGGAGGGACTAAGTTTAAGGGTTGACCCTAGAAGGTTCCGAGTCTTGGTTGGAGAGTACCAAGAGGATACTTGGATAGTTGAACTGCAACAATGTTCTGAAGTTGGGATGCATTGTGTCCTTATTGCATGGTGATGCATATACGTGGTGGACAACCACAATATCGGGGATGGATGATGATGATGTGACTTGGACATTCTTTTTGAATTCATTCAAGTGAAAATTCTTGAGAGTTCGTTACCTTGATGAGAAAAAGAGAGAGTTCATGTCCCTTGTGCAAGGGAGTATGACCGTGGTAGAGTATGAGGTGCAGTTTGTACGCCTTAGTCAATATGCACCTGAGCTGATTCCTAGCGAGCGAGAAAGATGTGAACGATTCCGTTACGGGCTGGTGGCAGATGTGAAAACTTATATGCTTACAGCAGACTATATTGATTTCGATGTCTTGGTCACTAGAGCCAAGGACATTGAGCTGAATCTTGGTCTGGTAAGTCAAGCGGAAGAATCTAGCTCGGGGAAGCGAGTTGCAGAGCGTGATCTTGGTAGAGATCACTATAAGAGGCATAAGGATAGAAGGCCACACGGTGATGCTAGACGTAGGGGTGGTAACCCTGGGAGAGGTCAGCAAGGACCAAATGGTTTCTTGAGGACTCTTGAGTGTAACCGGTGTGGTAGGAGGCGTACTGGTGAGTGTTGGGGAAATCTTGGTACATGTTGGAACTGTGGTAATCGAGGGCACATGAAGAAAGATTGTCCTCATCCGTTGAGAGATGATCAGGCTCCGATGAGAGTAGTTGAGCCACAGAGAGGACGTGGGCGCGGCCGTGGTAACTTTCACAGTAGAGATGAAGGTGGAAGGAATGTAGCACATGTGGTGGCTATTCAACCATAGGGTGGTGGCCAGGCTCGAGTGTATGCCCATTGAGAGGGGAGGAATGACATAGACGTGATCGCAAGTACCTTTACTTTGCAATCCTTGTCATTACTTTCTTTGATTAATTCTGGATCTACACACTCGTACATATTGCGTGAACATGCTCAAATGCTTGGTTTGCATGTTGAGTCTTTGGATGTGGGTATGCGTGTGACTAGTTCCTTTGGAGAGACGATTGTAACAAGAAGATTGTATATGAGATGCCCTTTAATGGTGCAAGATCATGTGTTTCTTGTTGATCTTATGGAGTTACCATTATATGGATTTAATGTAATTCTTGGCATGGATTGGCTTGTTGAGCATAGAGCCGTTGTGGATTTTGAAAGCAAGCGAGTTTCGCTGAAACTTGCGGACGATTATGAGGTTGTGGTGGTGGGAGAAAATGTGAAGTTTCTATCTAATGTGGTGTCTACGCTTGAAGCAAGCCGGATGTTACGTCAGGGATGTGAGGCTTATCTAGCCTTTGTTATGAATCCTAGTACAAAAGAGGTTCGCGTACAAGATATAAGAACCGTTTGTGAGTTTTCTGGAGTGTTTCCAGAGGAACTACCTGGTTTGCCGCCCAGTCGGGAGGTTGAATTCGGAATTGAGTTGTATGAGAACACAACTCCGGTGTCCATTGCTCCCTATCGCATGGCACCCAGAGAGTTGAATGAGTTAAAGACGCAACTTCAAGAGTTGCTTGACCGAGGCTTTATTCGGCCTGGTGTGTCACCTTGGGGTGCACCAGTCATGTTTGTTAAAAAGAAAGATGGCGCGATGAGATTGTGCATTGATTAACGTCAACTGAATAAGTTGACCATCAAGGACAAGTATCCCTTGCCGATGATTGATGATATTTTTGATCAGTTTCGAGGAGCGGCTGTGTTTTCAAAGATCAATTTGAGGTCAGGGTACTATCAGCTAAAAGTGAAGGATATGGATGTGCCGAAAACAACCTTTCGAACGAGATATGAGAATTATGAATTTCTAGTGATACCGTTTGGATTGACGAATGCTCATGTTGCTTTCATGGACATGATGAACAGGGTGTTCCATGAATTCTTGTGTACTCTCATACTGAGAAGAAGCATGAGGGTCATTTGAGGACCGTTTTGCAAGCGTTGTTAGAAAATCAGCTTTATGCTAAGCTGAGCAAATGTGAGTTCTGGCTAAAGGAAGTTGTTTTTCTTGGTCATGTGGTTTCGGCTGAAGGGATTCGAGTTGATCCTCAGAAGATTGAGGCGGTGATGAATTGGAAGCCTCCTAGGTCTTTTCATGAGGTTCGTAGTTTCCTTGGGTTAGCAGGTTACTACCGGAGGTTCGTGGATGGATTTTCTAAGATTGCTGCCCCTCTGACGAAGTTGTTGCAAAAGGATGTCAAGTATGAATGGAAAGAAGTGAGACAACAAGCTTTTGAGAAGTTAAAGGCAGCTTTGACGCAAGCTCCTATTTTGGTTTAGCCTGAATCAAGAAAAGATTTTGTGGTGTATAGTGGTGCATCTTATGTTGGTTTGGGGTGTGTGTTAATGTAAGAGGGTAGGGTAGTGGCTTATGCATCGCGATAGTTGAAAGTGCATGAGCGCAATTACCCTATGCATGACATTGAGCTAGCAGCAGTGGTTTTTGCTCTAAAGATCTGGAGACATTATCTCTATGGTGAGAAGTGTACGGTGCACACATATCATAAAAGTTTGAAGTATATGATGTCTCGGAAAGAGTTGAATCTTAGGCAACGACGTTGGGTGGAGTTGCTTAAGGATTACGATTTAACAATCGAGTATCATCCGGGGAAGGCCAATGTTGTGGCTGATGCTTTGAGCAGGAAAGTGGCGGTGGAGTTAAGGGCAATGTTTGCTAGCTTGAGCATATCGCGGGATGGTGGTCTTGTTGCTGAATTGCAAGTGAGACCATCTCTAGTTCAGTTGATTAAGGATAAACAACTATTGGATGATTCTTTGGTGCTGCATGTTCAGGATATCGCAGAAGGTAGACCATCGAATTTCCGTTTTAATGATGATGGTGTTTTATGTTTTTGGAGTCGGGTAGTGGTTCCAAATGATGTTGAATTGAGGAGCACTATTCTGAGTGAAGCTCATAGTAGTCCTTTTGCTATGCACCCTAGTAGTACGAAGATGTACCGTGATCTGAAGGATGAGTACTATTGGGTGAGATTGAAGAAAGATGTCACTGAGAATGTTAGTAAATGCATGGTTTGTCAGCGATTTAAGGTTGAACATCAATTTCCTTCTAGGTTGTTGCAGCCTTTAAGGATTCCTTAATGGAAGTGAGAGAGGATCACCATGGACTTTGTGTTTGGTTTGCCTTTTTTGCCATCAAAGAAGAATTCTGTTTGGGTGATTGTGGATCGCCTCACGAAGTGTGCACATTTCTTGCATGTGCATACAATGTACACCTTGGATAAGCTTGCGGAGTTGTACATTGCTGAGATTGTACTGTTGCATGGAGTGCCAAAATCTATAGTGGCGGATAGAGATCCGAGGTTCACTGCAAGGTTTTGGGAGTGTTTGCACTAAGCATTGGGTACACGGTTGAATTTCAGTACTTCTTATCATCTGCAGACGGATGGATAGTCGGAGCGTGTTATCCAAGTGCTTGAAGATATGTTGAGGTGTTGTGTTATTGAATTTCAAGGCTCTTGGGAAAAGCACTTGCCTTTGGTGGAGTTTGCTTATAATAACAGTTACCAGGAAAGTATTCAAATGGCACCTTATGAAGCTTTATACGGGAGGAAGTGCAGAACTCCTCTTTGTTGGGCTGAAATGGGACAAAAGTTGGTCTCGATGCCGGCTTTGTTAAAAGGAACCACCGAGAAGGTGAAGCTCATTTGTGAGCGGTTGAAGGCAGCATCGAATCGGCAAAAGTCTTACGCGGATTTGAAGCATAAGGAGATAGAATTTGTTGTGGGCGAGCGTGTGTTTTTGAAAGTTTCACCTTGGAAGAAGGTGATGAGATTTGGCCGGAAGGGCAAGTTGAGCCAAAGGTTCATTGGACCATACAAAGTGATAGAACGTGTGGGTCTTGTTGCCTACAAGCTGAGACTACGTCAAGAGTTAGAAAATATACATAATGTGTTTCATGTATCCATGTTTCGGAGGTATAGATCGGATCTGTCGCATGTTATGCCTGTGGAAGAGGTTGAGTTGAATCCAGACTTGACATATGATGAAGAACCTGTTAAGATCCTGGTTTCGGATAGTAAGGTTCTTCAAGGTAAGACCATCGAGTTAGTTAAAGTCTTGTGGAGACATCGTGGTGTTGAGGAAGCCACGTGGGAAAGGAAGGAAGACATGAAGAATCAATTTCCTTACCTTTTCCCTCTAGGTAAATTTCGAGGACGAAATTTCTTAAGAGGGGGAGAGTTGTAACTCCCTGATTTTGGGCCTAGATGTTTTAGAGTTTGAATCCGGCCTTTAAGGGAGATTTAGGGAACACCTAGTTCAGGATGTTTTAAAAATGTAGAAAAATATCTAAAAATCCTCATTTATTATATGAATGATTATGGGGAAAACAATTTTACAAAATATGGTTTGGAAACACAACATTTTGGTGTAGTGACAAAATCGTAGTTTTTGCAAAAGTTTACTAGTGACTATTTTGTAAAGGATTGAAACTTTGAATCTTTAAGGAGCTAATTTTACCAAAATGTTTTTAATCAGACTTCTCTTTATTTTGTGTATTTTAATAATGATTTAATAAAGGGAATTAAAAGAGAAAATCTTATTTTGACTTTCATAACTACTTTACGATATTTTCCCCTCTTTTCATTTTCTCTCAACTTCCACTCAGCCAAACACATTTCCTCCATCAATTAGCCTCAGATTTTCATCCCTTTTGATGAGATTTCAATCTCCCTTTGATTCCTAATCTTTTCCTCATCAAATCCTCTTGTTTTCACTTTGGATTTTCAAGGAAACTTGCCCAAATTAAGGAGAAATCAACCATTAGAGGTAAGCTTCGTCCTTCTCCTCTAATGATCAGTTCTTTACTTAAATTCCCATGTTATCAATCCTCTGTTAATGATTTTTGAGTTGCTTTAATGTTAGAAACATGAAATTGTGTCAAAACTCAAGATTCTTGGAGAGATCTTGATGATTTTCGTAACTATTGGTTAGGCTCTGTTTTGAGGTTGATTTCTATTCTATTTTGGATGGTAATTGATGTTATAAATGATGTTTTATCAAACAAATCCCGAATAGGTTTGGATTCCTAAGTTTTGCATGATAGATTGATGGTTTTTGGAGTGGTTTTGGTGTTCTGTTGTAGCTGGAGGTTTAAGGACGAGTTTATGGTGATTTTTGGTGTTGATTGAGGTTTAGAAATGTTTAGAAGTGATAGATCTTGGCTGGACTTTGTTTTGGAAGAGTTTAGAGGTAATTTCGGTTGTTTTTGGTGGCAGGAATGATGCTTTTGAGTAGAGCAACGAGTTTTTTTAGTTGGCTGATGATTCAATGCATGATGATGCATTAATCCTCTGCTATTATGTGTATTAAGTAGGGGAGACATCTTCGGACGCCTTTGGTGTTGATCCGGAAGTGCCGTGAGCTTAGATATTGTTTCGGCGAGCAAGCGAAACGTAATCGGTGAGTGTGAATGGTTTTAGAAGTCCCTGAGGGACAAATAAACAAGGTTTGTGGATTTAGGATTGGTTTGAATCACCATCCTAAGTCCGGAAGTAAGTATGGCTAGATTTGCTCTCAAATATGTGGTTGTTGCCCCTAAAATGCTTTTACATGCCCTTGTTTTGAGATAGACAAATTCCTACTGTTTAATGCATGAATTGTAGCATGAGATAATGCTTTGTAGAGATCTCATGAGATAGCATGTTGCATTGAAGAGTTTTGAGATTTTGATTTAATGCAAAGCATGAGAAATGATTTTGAAATGAGACGAGAAAGACTTGAGATATATTGCATAAAAATAGTAGGTGAGATGATGTTTTGACATAATATATTGGCATAGAAGATGAGATACTTATCGGATATTATTGATCGATCAATGGGATGAGAGTGCACTATAAACTAAAATTCGTATGTGCTCTTTGGAGTCGGGCAATGGGGGTAGTGCCATCCCGATCCAAAGTGAGAATCCGATGATGAGAGATACCATCGGGGTAGGACTTGGTGAAATACCAAAGCTTTGTGGCAATGAGAGATACTGCCATGAGAGTCTGGTGATGAGAGATTCCATCGGGGTAGGACTTGACTTTGAGTCAAGCTAATCTGCATATTCAAGTAAAGATGAAATGTGAAATGCCAATATAATATATGAAAATGTATGTGATTCACATGTACCAAATGAAGAGATGTTTTTATGCTATGAGAAATGCATATGAGAGTAAGATATGAAATGCTTTGTTTTCATTTATCATGTGTATGGCCTTGCCATGAGATTTACATTGGTTTAATGCATGAGATAGAACAAGGGTACATTTGTTTCCAAATGGAGATTTGCTTTGAAATGGTTTTCAAGCATGAGATAGAATGAGCATGTTGTTGAAAATGGCTTTTGAGAAAGTGTTCTGAATAATTCATTGTTGTGTTGGGTTTCTCTAGATCTTGCCTCGCTATGCAAATGTGCTTACGCTCTCTTTTACCAACAATGCATATAATTGAGACGACTTGGGCAGCGATAAGGTTAAGAACATCCAAGGAAGCAAAAAGCTCATGTATGGTGATGTTTTTACATACTCTAGTATTGATATTTGGCAATGGGGCTTTAGGGTTCTATTTGGGAGATGTGTTTTGAACTCCCTATATTTGTAGAAAGTTTATTATGGTTTTGAAGTTTGTAAATGGTCTTATATGGTTTGGTTTGAGGTTTTAGGTTCATATTTGGTTCATGTGGTTAGGAAGCATGCCTATAGACTAAATGTTCATGTTTGTGATGCCATGTTTTAGCTTAAGCTTCTTTATCATGTTCTTTTATGTCTATTCATGTTGCTGGTATGTTATGGTATGATTTGGGATATGTTTGAGCGTGAAAAGATGTGAAAAACCAGAAAATTATGTTGTTGCAGGGTAGGGTGTATCGAAACACCCTTATTTGTTTCGAAACAGGGCCCGAAATGGCCATAGTGTTTCGGGACAGATGAAGGTGTTTCGAAACACTTTGGCTACTAGAGAGGCCTGTTTCGATACTGGTCTCGGAACGCACCCAAGTAACGAAATGGTCAACTCCGTTTCGCTACGACCGTTTCGATACCAGGGTCAGCATTTTGAAACAGTTGACCCTTGGGCTGTGTTTTGAATGGTTTCAAGTTCTCATGTTTTACATTTTAGTCCTGGATGTTGTGCATGCAATCGATTTAGCTAGGAATGTCCTTTTAAGCTGAAATTTGACAGAGATGCATGTAATATGACTAATTACATATTGGTAAACTAAAAATCTGCAAAGTTTTTATATTTTCAAAAATTTACATTTTGGTCCCTATAAGTGTAATTCTTTCAATTGAACCCTAATTGTTTTCGGATCGCTGTGCTTTTCCCTCCTATGATTCTTGAGTAATCATGTAGGCTTAATGTGCATCTAGAAAAGATAAAAAGAAAAAAAGGGTCGTTAATCAAGGTTGAATTTCGGGTTGACTTTGGTTTTCCCTGTGTAATATTCGTAGTTCAGGTCAAGCGTCTAGGCCGGGCTAAGGGGGTTACAAGTTGTATTAGGTTTTTGAGTTGTTTTCAATGAATATTCCAAGTTTGATTAATCTATGGACTTCATTCTTTCAACTAGTTCTAACTGTTCAGTTTAGAGAATCCATTAAGGGGGCACGAAAGTGTCAACTTCATACAAGGGTTAAGCACGGTCACAACGTGTTGAGGCGTGACTAACTTGGTTCCAAAAGTTTACAAGTTTTAGTGGCTAAAAGGGATTACCAACCAAATTGACTATCATGTGTTAGGTTTACGCTGAGATTGCTAGGTATTACTTACATCACGCATGTATTCGAGCATCCTTGCCAGGACATAGGGAGGATCATTGTCGACTATCCCGCCGAACTTGGAGTATCTGCCAAACTTGCCACCAGGACTTCTCCCCATTTCAACTGCTGAGACAACAAAAGTTGCAAAAGTAGTGACCCGCTGTGGCCGCGTGACAGGGTCGTAGCTGCCATCCTCCATACCCACCGAGGCAACTTATTATGGCAGCGCGAAACAACTTAACCTTTTACAATGCAGTTTCACACTAAGTGGTAGCATAACCCTGCCTGGATTATCAACCTGAATCACCTCCTTTATCATTTGTGTTTTACTTTATTTTACTCTTCATCTCAACAATCACGTTACTTGTGTTTTTACTTTACCTTGTGCAGGAACTACAAATCGAACCAAGCTGACCAATCCTTGTGGGATTCGACATCTTTTATACTATAACTTGGCAGGAGTGTGGACTTGCGCTCTCACAAAAAGGGAACACCTACACGCCCTACATCTATTAAATACTTAGTGACAAAAAAGGATGCTAAACCTAGACTTATTAGGTGGATACTACTCTTGCAAGAATTCGATTTGGAAGTTAGGGATAGAAAACTGTGTGAAAACCAAGTAGTCGACCATCTTTCTAGGCTAGAAAACATAAAGAAAACCAAGATGAAATGGAAATTATGGAGGAATTCACTGATGAGAAAATATTATATGGTGCAGCAATTCTTTGGTATTCTAATATTGTTAACTTTTTCGTTAGTGGTATTTTTCTTTCTGATTTGAATAGATAGAGACAAAGAAAATTCATGCATGACGCCAAATCCTACTTTTGGGATGAACCATATTTGTTCAAGAAAGGCGCTGACCAGATTATTAGACGGCATGTCCCTGAAGAAAAGCACAAGGAGATACTTCTCCATTGTCATTCATCTCCTTGTGACAGACATTTTGGAGGAACTAGGACTACTGCAAAGGTCCTACAATCAGGATTCTATTGGCCCACTCTCTTCAAGGATGTGCACGCATTTTGTTAATCATGTGATCGTTGCCAAAGGAAGGGTAACATTTCAAGGAGGCATGAAATACCATTGCAAGGAATCTTGGAGGTCGAACTTTTTGATGTATGGTGAATAGACTTCATTGAACCATTTCCCTCATCTTATGGAGACTTATACATTCTTTTAGCGGTGGACTACGTATCTAAATGTGTTGAAGTAGTTGCTACTCCAAGGAATGATTCAAAAACTGTCATGAAGTTCCTTCACAATAATATCTTCACAAGATTTGGGACACCAAGAGCAATCATCAATGATGAAGGAACTCACTTTGACAATAAGTTGATTGCTAAATCATTACAGAGGTATGGTGAGAGGCATAGGATTGCTACAACATATCATCCTCGGACTAACGGTCAAGCTGAAGTATCAAATAGAGAAATCAAGCAGATACTTGAGAAAGTGGTCAACACAAAAAGGAAGGATTGGTCTCCTAAGCTTGATGAAGCTCTTTGGGCTTACCGTACAGCTTACAAGACACCTTTGGGAATGTCACCATTCAAGCTAGTCTAAGGGAAAGCTCATCTACCCGTTGAACTCGAGCACAAGGCCTATTGGGCATTAAGAAGCTCAACATTGATGCACAATTGGTTGGAGAAAGAAGGCTCTTAGAGTTGAATGATATGAAAGAATTCAGATCGTAGGCCTATGAGAATGCGCGCTTATACAAGGAGAAAACAAAGAAGTGACATGACAAACAACTTTTGCCGTGACATTTCTCAGAAGGGCAACAAGTGCTCCTTTATAACTCCAGGCTTAAGCTCATTCCAGACAAGCTGAAATCATGATGGTCAGGTCCTTTCCTAGTCCACAAGGTCTATGCCTATGGTGCGGTGGACATTAAGAAGCTTGATGATGATACAATATTCAAGGTCAATGGACAACGTCTGACGCTTTACAATGGATCCCCGATCTTGCGCGATAAGTCTTCCTTCATCCTCCATGATGCTTAAGAGCTTGAACCCCCTCCTTTTCTTTTCTATTTTGCTATAGCATTTTTAGGTTTTTATGTTCATAAATAATGTAGTTTAATCTTTATCTTTATTTTGTACTCTAGGTTTTAATCCCTTTTGTCATTTTGCTTTATTATGATTTAAGGTCAGGTTTGTTTGTTTTCATCTGAGCAACCCCAAGGGCACAAGTGGAAGGCCAGAGGTGCAACGACTTATCATGCTTTTGTTTTTATAAGGATATAAGGAATGGAAAATTAAGCTTTTCCAACATGAGAGGAAGCCGACTCAAAAAGGGCAAAAAGAGGGGGAATTAATTAACTCTTTCACCTTTTCATTTAAAGAAAACCCTAGCAATTATTACCTATGTATTTTCTCTTTCTTCCTTTTCACCTTTTCAATTAATAACCCTTTGTCCTTATCTTACACACATGTCGCCCAAACACCTCCAACACACACTCTCTTTCACATCGTGTCAGTTACCTCCCCTTAACTCCGATCACTCTTATCATCAAATCCCACTAACTTTCTCCTTCATCACATCAACACAAGGAAAACAAAAAGACACCTCACCTTCATCTTCTCCAACTAGCAACAACTTAAAAAACTAACCAAACTTTTTCTCCCATATCACCCATATTCACCTTTTTTTTGCTTAACAATGGTGCGATGCAAACAAGTCGAAGGCGCATCTGGCAGTAGCAAACCCAATCTCGTGCTTATAAAGAAGTTTTTAGATGAAAAAGCAATGGAGCGCTTCCAAATTTTTCAAGGCCGGAAGTTCCTACTGGAACAAGGGTTCAAGTTTCCCACTAAAGGGGAACCAGGGTTCGATAAGGATATCTTGGATGTCGTCAGAAACCACAGATGAGCCCCATTCGTTCCCCACCATGAGAACTTTTGCATCCCAATCATCCAAGAGTTCCAGCCCTACACAATTCGGCGTGTATGTGCGCGGCGACCATATCAAATTCACTACGGCCAAGATCAACAAGTTCTTTGGCCTTAAGAACTCAGAAGACCACCACAAACCTTTCGTTGAAATGCTGACCCGCAAACTGTTAAGGAAGTGTTGGAAGACTTATGCTTTGAAGGAACGAACCTAGATGCATCCAACAAGGTAGTGGAGCGTGCACTTCTCAAGCTAGAGACCAAGCTTTGGATTCTTTTTGTCAAGAATAGACTCATGCCAACTTCTCATACAACAACTGTTAACATTCCAAGGCTCCTCCTCCTTCATTCTATTTTAAATGGCAGGTCTATTGATGTGGGGAAAATTATTGTGGATGTGGTATACGCATGCTTGAAGAGGAAGTCTAGCCTCCTAATCTTCCCAAACCTCATCACAACCTTATGTCACAAAAAGAGTATTTTAAGACCCCATTGCAGATGCAAAGAACTTAGGGAAAGGTCATATTACACCAGAGATGGTCCCCTCTATCAAAGGATTCGACGAGGATGCTTCGACAGAGACATTGGCTGAAGGAGCAAAAACATTTGCTACAGCAAGAATTGCTGCATTGGTTGCCTCCACTAATTGTCTCTGAGAGGAAATGGACAAGATGCGTGAGGACCAGACAGCTTTCTATGGGAATGTCAAGGAGAGGAATGTTGTCATGAACAACTATTTTAAGGAAATCCTACCACACATCAGTATCAACTTCCCAGCCTTTGTAACACCCCAATTTTGGGCTTAGAAGTTTAGGGTCTGAACCGGGCCGGTCTGATTTTCGGTTTGAATATAAAAGGAGGTTTTAGGGAAAGCCTAGTTCGGGATGCTTTAAAAATATGGAAAAAAGCTAAAAATCCTCTTTTAATATATATAAGAGAATGATGAAATCAATTTTACAAAATAAGGTTTGGAAATACTACATTTTGGTGTAGTGACTAAAATGCGATTTTTGAAAAGTTCAGTGGTGACTGCTTTGTAAGGATTGAAAATTTGAATCTTTAAGGAGCTAATTTACCCAAAAATGATTTCTCCAGATTTTTCTTTAATTTGAGTGAATTAATTAATGTTTTGATTAATTAGAAGGGAAGAGAAACTACATTTTGATAAAATCATAACTACCTTTTCCTAAAACTTTCTCATTCCTTTTTCTCTCAAAATTCCATCATCCAAACACTTTTCTCCAGCAACTTTTTCATTGATCTTCACTTCAATTGATGAGATTTCTATCATCAATTAGTTCCTAATCCATCTTGCATCAAATCCTTTTGATTTCCTCATTGGATTTTCAAGAAAATTGGCTCAAATCAAGGAGAAATCACCATTTAGAGGTAAGATTGTTCTTCTCCTCTAAATACTAAGTTCTTTACTGAAATTCCCAAGTTATCAATCCTTAATTTAAGTTTTATAAATGGTTTTAATGTTAGAAGCTTGATTTTGGCTTAAAACTCAAGATTTGGAAGAAATCTTGAAGAATTTCGTTGTGATTTCTTGGGCGCTATTTTGAGATGAATCTTAAATGTATTTTGATGTCTAATGATGTGGAAATGAGGTTTTATCAATGCAATCCCGAATAGGTTGTATTTCCTAAGTTTTTGTTTATGAAAATGGTGGTTTTGGGGTGATATTGGTGTTCTGTTTTAGCTGGAGGTATAAGGACGAGTTTAGGTTCATTTTGGATGTTAATTGATGTTTAGAAATGGTTGGAAGTGATGGATCTTGGCTGGGTTAAGTTTTGGAAGAGTTTGGAGGTGATTTCGGTTGTGTTTGGTAGCCGAAATGTTGGCTTTAGGTAGAGCAGCGAGTTTAAGTGTGTTGGCTAAAGATTTCAATGCATGATGATGCATTAATCCTCTGCTTTGATGTGTTTAAAACAGGGGAGGCATCTTCGGACACCATTGGAGTTGATCCGGAGGCTTGATCGGCGTTTCGACAAGCTTGCGAAACGAAATTGGTGAGTGGAGTTTGGTTCCCAGCTTTGAAACAAATGTTTGAAGGTTTTGTGAGCCTAGTTTAAGTCTAAGCAACTTAACTAAGCTCAAGAGTAAGTTTTCGGAAAAACTCTCTTGGATGAGCCATGAGTGGTTTGATGCATTGGTTATAATTGCATGTTTAAATTCTGTTTTGAAAGCATATTTTAGCATGGTTAATGCTGGTTTTGAAAGCCATGTGTTGAAGGATGCTCAAGGTAAGGGATCCTTGGTTTGACATATTGTAAACATGGATTTGATGCATAGTGATGCATGATGTAAAATGGCTTTGTTTAATGCTTTAAAACAGTGATTTGTTGATGTTATATGATGTATATTGGCAAGTGATGTAATGGTTTTAAAGTACTTGAATCGGATATAGTTAGCCGACTATAGGATTGGGTGCACTGTGAATAAAGTCGCCTTGGATGTTGAGGGGTTGTAATTGTACCGTAAACTCCATCCAAATACACTAACGAGTAAGGTAAGATCACAACGATGGTTAAAAGTCCGTGTCTGGATCTTGTGTTATGTGTCTCGTGTACTCGTTAGTGAAATTATACAACTACCGATGAGTGATGTTAAGGGGTTGAGATTGTACCGTTAAACTCTATCACGGGTGTTGAGGGGTTGTGATTGTACCGGTAAACTCCACCTTGTGTTGTTCGGTAGTGTGTATGAAGCGTATGGGACAACGCTTTTAATCCGTGTATTCGATTGTGTTTTGTGTTGTAAATGTTTATGAGATATCACTTGGAAGCCAATATGATGTGTTGATTATATTGAAGCATGAGATGCTTGTTATGTATGCAAGGTTGCATGAAAAGAGTTGAGCATGTGTTTAAAGGCTTTGTTGAAAGTGTTTCCTAAATGCATTATTGTGTTGTTTTCTTTAGAGCAAGCCTCACTAAGCAATTGTGCTTACGCTCTCTCTCTTGAACCAATAATGCAGATAATTGAAGTGTTTGAGGGCAACAAGGAGGCTAAGAGTCCAAGGGAAACTAAGCTCATGTATGGTGATGTTTTCATACACTAATAGTTTTGGTATTTTGGCAATGGCAACCCAATATATGATTTGGGAGATGTTTTGGACTCCCTAGTTTGTGGCATGATGCTTTTGATGATTTGGATTTGTAATTGGCCTTTTGATGCTTGATTTGGAGTTTGGTTGGTTGTTGGTTTTGGATATTAGGATGCATGCCTATAGACTTGTGATGTTTCACGTTTGATGCCATGATTGTGTTTTGAAGTTGCAAACATGTACCTTATATGTATGATGACTTGTTAGCATGGTTAGGAAGTCATTAGGGTGTATTTGAATGGTTTAATGGAAGAAAAACCAGCAATTTCTGCAACTTCTGGGCAAACCGTATCGGAACGGGCACTGGCATTTCGAAACGGGGGCCTGTAATGGCCTTCGTGTTTCGAAATGGCTGGAGGTCGTTCCGAACCGATTTTGCCACTGGAAGGCCCTGTTTCAGAACTAGTCTCGAAACGAACCCGTGTTTCGGAACGGTCAACACCGTTTCGAAACAGGTTACCGTTGGGCACTGATTTGAATGGTATCGAGGTTTGCAAACTTTACGTTTTAGTCCCGAAAATTGTATTAGCAATTGCATGAGTTTGAGTTATCCGATTAAGGTGCAATTTGACAGGGAAGCATGTAATATGACTAATTTAATATTGGTAACTTAAAATTCAGTTAAGATCTTCTAATTTCCAGAATTTACAATTTGGTCCCTAATATTTGTATTTTGTGCATTTGAGTCCCTTATTGAAATTCGATCGCTGTGCTTTTCACGTAAACGTTTTTCAAGTGTTCACCTAGGGTTAACATGTATCTAGACAAGATTAAAAAGAAAAAAGGGGCGTTAATCAAGGTCGACTTTCGGGTTGACTTTGGTTTTCCCCGTGTAATCTTCGTAGTTCGGGTAAACCGTCTAGGCCGGGCTAAGGGGGTTACATTTGGTGGTATCAGAGCTGAGTTCTCGTGTAAATGGGAATGGTTCTGTGGGTGATGTATGTGTATTTGCATGATATGTCTATTGGGTGAAAGTATGTTGTATGAATTGTAAAGTATGTTGTAATTGTGATGCTATGCTATGTTGAAGCATGTTAGAGGAACCCATTGCCATATCAAAACTAATGGAAGGAATTGTTTTTGGAAAATGAGCTTGAGTACTTGGATTACTTACCTTGTTGGGCCTAATTATGTTTATTGCATTTGTGTCAGTGCATTGTTTTTCTCGTAAATGGGGCCTCGTAGAGAGATGATGATGAATACGAGAGCTATGGCTCAGAATGAGAACGAGGAAAACATTGAGAATGTTGTGGATATACCTCCTCCCCTGGTGGTGGGCCACCCGGTGGTGGTGGTGTTGGAGGTGAAAATGCTGGTGTTGGTGTTGGTGTTGGGGTCGTTGGACCTAATGGTGTGCAGGGGCAAGCAGCTCCTGACATGACTGTTTTGATTCAAGCTATTGCTGGAGCCTTTCAGGCAGCAGTAGCTGGAGCTCACGGAGCTGCGCATCAGGGTGATGCTAACGTGAGATTACCTTTGGAACGTCTTCGCAGTCTGGGAGGGACTGAGTTCAGAGGTTTATCTCCTGAAGGTTCTGAATCTTGGTTGGAAAGCACCAAGATGATTTTCGAACAAATGAACTGCAACAATGTGCAGAAATTAGGTTGTGTGGTATCGCTGCTTCATGATGATGCGTATACGTGGTGGACGACCACTGTCTCCGGGATGGAGGAAAATGATGTGACTTGGACGTTCTTTCTGAACGCGTTCAAGCGAAAGTGTCTGGGTGTGCGATACCTAGATTAGAAGAAAAGAGAATTCACGTCTCTTGTGCAAGGAAGCATGACGGTTGCTGAGTATGAGATCCAGTTTGTCCGTCTTAGTCAATACGCACCTGAGCTTATCCCTGATGAGCGGGAGAGGCGTGAACGCTTCCGATATGGTTTGATGCCGGATGTGAAGACCTTTATGCTTGCTGCTGAGTATACAGATTTTAATGTGCTGGTTAGTAGAGCGAAGGACATTGAGCAGAACTTGGGTCTGTCTTCCAAAGGCGTTTGTTCTAGCTCGGGCAAAAGAGCTGCTGATTATATTTCCGGTGGTGGACGGAACAAGAGAGGACGAGATAAGAGGTATCAGTCTTCTGCTAGACGTGGTAATGGAGGGCAAGGTGTGCCTGTTCAAGGAGATAGGATGAGGGCGGATCAGAACATGTGCTGGACGTGTGGATCGCGTGGCCATCTGAGGCGAGATTGTCCTCGAGCAGCGAGGGAGGTGCATGCTCCTATAGCAGTGACCGGTAATTCATGCTGGAATTGTGGTTCGTCAGACCACATGAGGAGGGAGTGTCCTTTGTTGGCCGGTGGTGGTCAGGGACGTGCTCCTGGGGTTGTTGCACCACAGAGAGGTCGTGGGTGCGGCCATGGTAATTTCCAGCACAGAGAAGACGGTGGAAGGAATGTGGCGCATGTGGTGGCTGTTCAACCTGAGGGTGGTGGCCAGGCTCGAGTGTATGCTCAGCGAGAGGGGTGAAATGATACAAATGTGATCGCAGGTACCTTTTCTTTCCAATCCTTATCATTGCTTTCCTTGATTGATTCTGGATCTTCACACTCATACATATTGCGTGAACATGCTCAATTGCTTGGTTTACCTGTTGAGTCTTTGGATGTTGGTATGCGTGTAACTAGTTCCTTTTGTGAGACCGTTGTGACACGAAAGTTGTATAGAAGATGTCCTTTGGTAGTGCAAAACCATGTTTTTCTTGTTGATCTCATGAAATTGCCATTCTATGGTTTTGATGTAATCCTTGGAATGGATTGGCTTGTTGAACATTGAGCTGTAGTGGATTGTGAGAACAAGCGAGTTTCGTTGAAGCTTGCGAATGATTACGAGGTAGTGGTAGTTGGTGAGAATGTGAAGTTTCTTACCAATGTGGTGTCTTCGTTGGAAGCAAGCCGAATGCTGAGGCAAGGTTGTGAGGCTTATCTGGCCTTTATGTTGAATCCTAGCTCTAAGGAGTTACGAGTTCAAGATATCAGGACTGTGCGAGAGTTTCCTGGTGTGTTTCCGGAGGAGTTATCTGGATTGCCTCCTAGTCGAGAGTTGGAGTTTGGAATTGAGTTGTATGAAAACACAACTCCAGTGTCCATTACTCCTTACCGAATGGCACCTAAGGAGTTGAAGGAGTTGAAGACGCAACTTCAGGAGTTGCTTGATCGTCGTTTCATTCGGCCAAGTGTGTCACCTTGGGGTGCACCGGTCTTGTTTGTGAAGAAAAAGGATGGCACTATGAGAATGTGCATTGATTATCGTCAGATGAATAAGTTGACTATCAAGAATCGGTATCCTTTGCCGAGGATTGATGACCTTTTTGATCAATTCCGGGGAGCGGCTGTGTTCTCTAAGATTGACTTAAGGTTAGGTTATTACCAGCTCAAGGTGAAAGATGTGGATGTACCGAAAATAGCCTTCAGAACGAGGTATGGGCATTATGAGTTCCTTGTGATGTCGTTTGGCTTGACGAATGCTCCTGCGGCTTTTATGGACATGATGAATAGAGTGTTCCATGAATATTTGGACAAGTTTTTTGTGGTGTTCATTGATGATATCCTTGTGTACTCTCGCACCGAGGAGGAGCATGAGGGTCATTTGAGGATTGTGTTGCTGGCATTGTTGGTGAATCAACTTTATGCTAAGCTGAGCAAATTTGAATTCTAGCTTAGGGAAGTTGTTTTCCTTGGTCATGTGGTTTCTGCTGAGGGGATTCGTGTTGATCCTCAGAAGATTGAGGCGGTGATGAATTGGAAGCCTCCTAAGTCTGTTCATGAAGTCCGTAGTTTCTTGGGTTGGCAGGATACTACCGGAGGTTTGTGGATGGATTTTCAAAGATTGCTGCACCTTTAACGAAGTTGTTGCAGAAGAATGTTAAGTATGAGTGGACGGAGGCAAGACAACAAGCTTTTGAGAAGCTTAAGGCAGCTTTGACGCAAGCTCCTATCTTGGTTCAACCTGAATCAGGGAAAGAGTTTGTGGTGTATAGCAACGCATCCTATGTTGGTTTGGGGTGTGTGTTGATGCAAGAGGGTAAGGTGGTGGCTTATGCATCGCGTTAGTTGAAGGTGCATGAGTGCAATTATCCTACGCATGATATTGAGTTAGCTGCGGTGGTTTATGCTTTGAAGATTTGGAGACATTATCTATATGGTGATCCGTGTACTGTGTACACGGATCACAAAAGTTTGAAGTATTTGATGTCTCAAAAAGAGTTGAATCTTAGGCAACGACGCTGGGTGGAGTTGATTAAAGATTATGATCTGACGATCGAGTACCATCCGGGAAAAGCTAATGTTGTAGCGGATGCCTTGAGTAGAAAGGTGGCAGTGGAGTTGAGGGCTATGTTTGCCAACTTGAGTATTTCGCGAGATGGGGGTCTTGTGGCGGAATTGCAAGTGAAATTATCTTTGGTTCAGTTGATAAAGGATAAGCAGTTGTTGGATGATTCTTTGGTGCCACATGTTCAGGATATTGCTGAGGATAGACCATCGAATTTTTGCTTTAATGACGATGGGGTTCTATGTTTTGGGAGTCGGATGGTAGTGCCGAATGATGTTGAGTTGAGACGTAATATTCGGACTAAAGCTCATAGTAGTCCTTTTTCTATGCACCCTGGTAGTACAAAGATGTATCGTGATCTTAAGGATGAGTACTATTGGGTGGGTTTGAAGAAGGATGTTGCGGAATATGTGGGTAAGTGCATGGTTTGTCAGCGGGTTAAGGCTGAACATCAGTTTCCTTCTGGGTTGTTGCAACCGTTGAGGATTCCTGAGTCCCAAGAAAAATGAGAGCTTCCACATCATGCTTATTTCAAATTCACCTTGCATCAACTTATAAAAATCATGACAAAGCAACTCATTAGTAGAACCAAAAATAATATCATCAACATAAATTTGAACTACTAAGATATCTTTGCCATTGTTTTTAATAAATAGTGTTGTGTTCACCTTTTCTTTTTCAAAACCTTTTCCAGCTAGAAAACTTCATAATCATTCATACCAAGCTCTAGAAGCTTATTTTAAACCATATAACGCTTTTGACAATTTAAAAACATGGTTTGAAAAAATAGGATCTTCAAAACTTGATGGTTTTTCCACATACACTTCTTCATTTATAAAACCATTTAAAAATGCACTTTTGACATCTATTTGAAAAATCTTGAAGTCATGATAACATGCAAATGCAAGTAGCATCCTAATTGCTTCTATTCTAGCTACGGGTGCATAGGTTTCATCAAAATCAATTCTCTCTTCTTGAGTGTAACCTTGAGCAACAAGCCTAGCCTTGTTTCTCACTATGTTACCACTCTCATCTAGTTTGTTTCTAAATACCCATTTAGTTCCCATAGTAGATTTGTTTCTAGGCCTACCAATTAATGTCCACACTTTACATCTCTCAAATTGGTTTAACTCATCTTGCATAGCCATAATCCAAAAGTCATCCTTCAATGCTTCTTTAACATTCTTAGGCTCAATGCACGAGATAAAAGCAACATGATTAAGCATTTTAAGAGAAGAACGAGTAGTTACCCCTTTGGATGGATCACCCAAGATCTCACCACCCTTGACATAGTTGTACTCCCATGGGTAGCTCACTTGCTTTTCCTCAACAGACATTCTTGCAATGCTTCTAAAGGAGGTTCTTGTGTTTCTTCCTCTTTAGTTGGAATCTCATTCACCTTTGATGATTCTCCACCATCATTGGCTTCAATGATCCCTACATCATCATCATCACAAGAATTCTTCCTCAGAAGAAGGTTATCATCGAAAATAACATGAATAGATTCCTCTACAACTAAAGTTCTTTTGTGAAACACACGATAGGCTTTAGAGTTTAAAGAGCAACCTAGAAAAATAGCTTCATCACTCTTTGCATCAAATTAACCTAAATTGTCCTTTCCATTGTTTAAAACAAAACACTTGCAACCAAAAGGATGAAAATAGCTAATGTTAGGCTTTTTAGATTTTAAAATCTCATAAGGAGTTTTCTTCAAAATAGGCCTAATCATTACTCGGTTTATAATATAGCAAGCAGTGTTAGTGGCTTCCGCCCAAAAATACTTAGGTAAATTGTTTTCACAAAGCATAGTCCTAGCCATTTCTTCTAAAGTTCTATTTTTCCTCTCAAATACCCCGTTTTGTTCAGGAGTTTGAGGAGCCGAAAAATTATGGCTAATCCCATTTTCATTACAAAAATCATCAAAACCCATATTTTGAAATTCAGTTCCATGATCACTTCTAATATGTGAAATTTTATGTTCAAGACCAGTTTGGGTTATTTTTGAAAATGTGATGAGGTTTTCTAAAGCCTCGTCTTTGGTGCTTAAAAAGAGAACCCAAGTATACCTAGAGTAGTCATCAACAAGCACAAATGCATATGATTTTCCACCTAAGCTAGTAGTCTTAATTGGCTCAAAGAGATCCATATGGATCAATTGCAAACATCTACTTGTAGAAACATCATTAATGGACTTAAAAGAGGCTCTATGTTGTTTACCTTTAGCACGTGCATCATAAATTTTATCTAATGAGAACTTGAGCTTAGGCAAGCCTCTAACTAGATTAAGGGAAACTAATTTTTCTAAAACGCTAATGCTAGCATGTCCTAGTTTCCTATGCCATAACCATGCATCATTTTCATTTTGTGCAACTAAGCATGCATTGGATGTATGAATGTCAACTATTCTACACCCATTTACATCAAACATGACATTAAACCCCTTATCACAAAGTTGACTTATGCTCAATAAATTATGTTTTATACCATTGACATACAAAACATTTTCAATGAGTATGGAAGAGTTATTACCTTTGGAGCCAATACCTTCAATGTGGCCTTTGGAGTTGTCACCAAATGTTACTACTCCTCCACTTTTTGGCATTAATTCCATGAATCGACTCTTGTCTCCGTTCATGTGTCTCGAGTATCCACTATTAAGGTACCACGAATTTTGACTTTGTGCTTTGGCCTTGTAGCAATGCTCCCCTACAAGCAAAGATATTAAGCTTTCATTTTTTGTACCCAAATCATTTTGGGTCCATGAGTGTTAGCTCCCAAAAGCATGGTTCCCTTAGGAATCCAAAATGACATGGCATTAACATTATTAGATTTTACAAGTTCCTTAGGAACCCATACACTTCTAATCCTTTTAGTTCTAGAATGCCTATTGGAGCCACTTTGTTTGTAGTTAAAATTCTTTCTTTTTACAAAGTTGGTTTTTGAAGATTCACCTTTTTCAAGCTTTGAAGAACCAACATTTTTTGAATTTTTTTTTAGCTCATTGAGCTCATTCAGCAACTTTTGGTGTTCATCATTACATTGAGAAATGAGGTTGTTTAAATTAATATTTTCTTGTTCAAAGAACTTTAAATCTTATTGTAAGCTTCAAACCTTTTTCTCAAAATCTGAGTTAGTTTTAGAGAGTAAATCGTTTTGCACTTTTAAATCCAAAATGACCTTTTTGTTTTTCGAAACAGACTCCTTATATTTCTCTACTAACTCATCATATACCTCTTGTAACTCATCATATGCATCGTGCAATTCATCAAATGTAAAATCAAAGCAAGATGAGTTAGAGGTTACCATAGAATCCTCCTCAAGAGCCATGAGGCAAAGGTTGGAAACTTCACGTTCCTCATCCTCGGATGACTCCTCATCACTCCAAGTAGCAATCTTGGCTTTGATCTTTTTCTTCTTCTCAAACCCCTTCTTCTTGAGTTGAGGGTAATCTGAACGAATGTGACCCGACTTCTCAAAGCCTTTCTTCTTCTTTGCTTTTGTTCTTAAAGTCCATCTTTCTTTGAAATTTCCTCCCTCGGTTAGACTTCATGAACTGTAACACCCCAAATTTTGGCCTAGATGTTTAGAGTCCGAATTGGACCGACAAGAATACGGTTCGAATCTTAAAGGGAGTTTTAGGGAACACCTAGCTCGGGATGCTTTAAAAATATATAGAAATATCTAAAAATCCTCATTTAATATATGAAAGGTTATGGTGAAATAAAATTTACAAAATAAGGTTTGGAAATACTACATTTCGGTGTAGTGACCAAATCGCAGTTTTTCCAAAAGTAAAATAGTGACTGTTTTGTAAAGGATTGAAACTTTGAATCTTTAAGGAGCTAATTTTACCAAAATGTTTTCATCAGATTTTCCTTAATTTGGGTGATTTAATTAATGTTTTAATTAAAGGAAATGAAGGTTAATTAATTTAGAAACTACCTTTGACTATTTATAACTACTTTTCACAAATTTACCCTCATTTTATTTTCTCTCAACTTCTTTTAACCAAACACATTCTCTCCAGCAAATATACTTTAATTTTCACCTCATTTGATGAGATTTCAATCTTCCTTTGATTCTTAATAAATTCCTCATCAAATCCTCTTGATTTCTACATTGAATTTTCAAGAAAACTTGCCCAAATCAAGGAGAAATCATCCATTAGAGGTAAGCTTCGTCCTTCTCCTCTAATGATCAGTTCTTTACTGAAATTACCAAGTTATCAATCCTTTGTTAATGATTTTTAAGTGGTTTTAATGTTAGAAACAAGAAATTGTCTTAAAACTCAAGATTTTGGAAGATATCTTGAAGATTTTCGTGGTGAATGACTGGGCTCGATTTTGAGATGGTTTTCTAATGTATTTTGGGTGTTAATTGATGTTACAAATGAGGTTTTATCAATCAAATCCCGAATATGATTTTTTTCCTAAGTTTTGCTTGTTAGAATGATGGTTTTTGGGGTGATTTTGGTGTTCTGTCATACCTGGAGGTATAAGGAAGAGTTTGTGGTGGTTTTTGATGTTAATTGATGTTTAGAAATGATTATAAGTGATAGATCTTGGTTGGGTTTTGTTTTGGAATAGTTTGGGGGTGATTTCGGTTGTGTTTGGTAGCCGAAATGTGGTTTTTGAGTGGAGAAGCGAGTTTAGGTGTCTTGATCATGATTTCAATGCATGATGATGCATTAATCCTCTACTCTTATGTGTTTAAAACAGGGGAGACATCTTCAGACCCTTTTGGTGTTGATCTGGAAGCCTAGATAGCGTTTCAGCAATCAAGTGAAACGTAATCGGTGAGTGCATATGGTTTTAGAAGTCCTTGAGGGACAAAGAATCAAGGTTTGGGGATTTAGGAATGGTTTGAAACACCTTCCTAAGTCCGGAAGTAAGTACTGGCTAGATTGCTCTTAGAGATGTGGTGATTGCCCCTAAAATGCTTTTACATGCTCATGGTTTGAGATTAATAAATTCCTACAGTTTTTATGCATATTTTATAGCATGAGATGATGCTTGAAATGATTTCATGAAGTAACATGTTGCATGGTTGAGATTTGAGCTTTAGTTTAAAGCATGGCAAATGTTATGGTTTTGAAATGTGATGAAAATTGAGAATTGTTGCATGAAAAACAGTAGGTGAGGTGATGTTTTGACATAATATATTGGCATAGATGTTGAGATACTTATCGGATATAATTGATCGATCAATAGGATGAGAGTGCACTATAAACTAAAAATTCATACATGCTCTTTGGTTAAGCCAAAGGGAGAGAATCAATGATGGGCATTCCATCAGGTACGACTTGGTGAAATACCTAAGCTTTGTGGCGATGAGAGATTCCGCCATGTGAGTACGGTGATGTGAGATTCCACCGGAATTTATGTTACTAGACGAGTGAGTACATTGATGGTAGATGCCACCGGAAGTGTCTAGTGAGATGTCCGCATATCCGAGTAATAATGAGATGTGAAATGCCAATATAGAATATGGAATTGTTTTTGATTCACATGTACCTTAATGAAATGATTTATGCTATGAGTAATGCATATGAGATTTGTATATGAAATGCTTTGGTGTTACAAGCATGGGTATGGCTTTGCTATGAGTTTTGCATTGGTTTAAATGCATGAGATAGAATGAAGGTACATGTGTTTTCAATGAGAAGTTGCTTTGAATGGTTTTCAAGCATGAGATAGAATGAGCATGTTGTTAAAAAGCTTTTGAGAAAGTGTTTTCAAATTATGCATTATTGTGTTGGTTTCTTTAGAGGATAAGATCATCCAAGGAAGTACAAGCTCACTTATGGTGAAGTTTTCATACCCTTTAGTTTTGATATAATGGCAATGGGAAACCAAGGTTGTAATTGGGAGATATGTTTGAACTCCCTAAATTTGTGGCATGTTTGTGTTGACATTTTTGGGTTGTAAGTGGCCTTAAATGTTTTGTTTGAGGTTGGATTGCTTATATTGGTTTTGAGACTAGGGAGCATGCCTTCAGACTAAGTGGCCTTAAATATGTTCCTTATGTGTAAAATGGTTTGATGGTATGATTTGGGAGTCTTTGAGGCATGTTTGATTGGGTTAAAGGATGAAAAACATGCTATATCTGCTGTTTCTGGGCAAGGTGTATCGAAACACCCTTAAGTGTATCGAAACGGGGGCCTGGAATGGTCTTAGTGTTTCGAAACGAATGAGGTTGTTTCGAAACAGTTTGGCCACTGGAATGCCATGTTTCGGTACTAGTCTCGGAACGTACCCGCGTACCGAAACGGTCAACACCGTTTTGATACGTGCGTTTCAGTACGGTGGGCAGACGTTCCGATACAGCTAACCGTTGAGTGCAGATTTGAATCGCTTTGAGTTTTCTTGCTTTACAATTTAGTCCTAAATGTTGTGGATGCAATTGCTTGAGCTTGGAATGTCTATTTAAGCTGAAATTTGGCAGAGAAGCATGTAACATTATTAATTTCATATTGGTAATCCTAAAACCAGTGAAGTCCCTATAATTTACAAATATTACATTTTGGTCCCTAATCTTGATTAAAGTGCAATTGAGTCCCTAATTGCATTCCAATTGATGTGCCTTTTTCTACCATGTCTCGTGGGTTTTCACATAGACTGATTGTGCATCTAGACAAGATTAAAAATGAAAAAAAGGGGTCGTGAATCAAGGTTGACATTCGGGTTGACTTTGGTTTTCCCCGTGTAATCTTCATAGTTCGGGTCAAACGTCTAGGCCGGGCTAAGGGGGTTACATGAACCGTGAGAATCGTTTGGCTATCATTGCCAACTCCTCAAAGTCTTCCTCCTCACTAGAAGATCTCTCCTATTGTAGAGAGGCTTTGAGAGCAACTCCTAGCTTCTTCTTCTTTTCCACCTCATGCTTCTCTTTCTTGAATCAAGGAGAGAACCAACGAGCTCATCAAGCTTCAAAGTCTTCAAATTCTTAGCTTCGATGATGGTTGTTCTTTTACCATCCCAAGACTCCGAGAGAGAATATAGAAGCTTCCTTACTAGCTTGTCTTCGAGAATCACTTCACTGAATCCTTTAAGACCATTGACGGTGATCGAAAATCGATCTGTAACACCCCAAATTTGGGCCTAGATGTTTAGAGTCTGAACCGGATCGGTCTGGAAAATGGTTCGAATCTAAAAGGGAGTTTTAGGGAACACCTAGTTCGGGATACTTTAAAAATATAGAAAAATATCTAAAAATCCTCATTTAATAAATATAAGAGAATGGGGGAATCAATTTTACAAAATAAGGTTTGGAAATACTACATTTTGGTGTAGTGACCAAATCGCAGTTTTTGCAAAGTTAAGTAGTGAATGTTTTGTAAAGGATTGAAACTTTGAATCTTTAAGGAGCTAATTTTACCAAAATATTTTCATCAGATTTTTCCTTAATTTGGGTGATTTAATTAATGTTTTAATTAAAGAAAATGAAGGTGGATTAAATTAGAAAACCACCTTTGACTTTTCATAACTACTTTTCACAAATTTTCCCTCATTTTATTTTCTCTCAAATTCCTTTCAACCAAACACATTTTCTCCAGCAAATACACTTTGATTTTCACTTCATTTGATGAGATTTCAATCACTCTTTGATTCCTAATCAATTCTTCATCTAATCCTCTTGATTTCTACATTGAATTTTCATGAAAACTTGCCCAAATCAAGGAGAAATCATCGATTAGAGGTAAGCTTCGCCCTTTTCCTCTAATGATCAATTATTTATTGAAATTCCCAAGTTATCAAATTCTTTATTAATGTTTTTAAGTGGTTTTAATGTTAGAAACAAGAAATTGTCTTAAAACTCAAGATTTTGGAAGAGATCTTGAAAATTTTCGTGATGAATGATTGGGCTCTGTTTTGAGATGGTTTTCTAATGTATTTTGGATGTTAATTGATGTTACAAATGAGGTTTTATCAATCCAATCCCGAATAGGTTTGTTTTTCCTAAGTTTTGCTTGTTAAAATGATGGTTTTTGGGGTGATTTTGGTGTTTTGTTATAGCTGGAGGTATAAGGACGTGGTTGTGTTTGTTTTTGATGTTAATTGATGTTTAGAAATGATTAGAAGTGATGGATCTTGGCTGGGTTTGGTTTTGGAAGAGTTTGGAGGTGATTTCGGTAGTGTTTGGTAGCCGAAATGTGGTTTTTGTGTAAAGCAGCGAGTTTAGTTGTGTGGCTGATGATTTCAATGCATGATGATGCATTAATCCTCTGCTCTTATGTGTTTAAATCGGGGGAGACATCTTCAGACACCTTTGGAGTTGATCCGGAAGCTTAGATAGCGTTTCAGCGAGCAAGTGAAACGTAATCGATGAGCGCATATGGTTTTAGAAGTCCTTGAGGGACAAAGAAATAAGGTTTGGGGATTTAGGAAAGGTTTGAAACACCTTCCTAAGTCCGGAAGTAAGTATTGGCTAGATTGCTCTCTTGAATGTGGTGATTGCCCCTAAAATGCTTTTACATGCTCATGGTTTAAGATTGATAAATTCCTAATGTTTTTATGCATATTTATAGCATGAGGTGATGCTTGAAATGATTTCATGAAGTAACATGTTTCATAGTTGAGATTTAATCTTTTATGTGAAAGCATAGCAAATGTTATGGTTTTGAAATGAGATGAGAATGTTTGAGAATTATTGCAGGAAAAACAGTAGGTGAGATGATGTTTTAACATAATATATTGGCATAGATGTTGAGATACTTACCAGAAATAATTGATCGATCAATAGGATGAGAGTGCACTATAAACTAAAAAATTGTACGTGCTCTTTGGTTAAGCCAAAGGGAGAGAACCGATGATGGGCATTCCATCGGGTAGGACTTGGTGAAATACCCAAGCTTTGTGGCGATGAGAGATTTCGCCATGTGAGTACGGTGATGTGAGATTCCACCGAAAACTATGTTGCTAGACGAGTGAGTACGGTGATGAGAGATGCCACCGAAAGTGTTTAGTGAGATGTTCGAATATCCGAGTAATAATGAGATGTGAAATGCCAATATAAAATATGTAATGATTTTTGATTCACATGTACCTTTGAAGAAATGATTTATGCTATGAGAAATGCATATGAGATTTGTATTAGAAATGCTTTGGTGTTACAAGCATGTGTACAGCTTTGCCATGAGTTTTGGATTGGTTTAAATGCATGAGATAGAATGAAGGTACATGTGTTTTCAATGAGAGTTTGCTTTGAAAGGTTTTCAAGCATGAGATAGAATGAGCATGTGGTTTAAAAGCTTTTGAGAAAGTGTTTTCAAGATATGCATTATTGTGTTGGTTTTCTTTAGAGCATGCCTCACTAAGCATTTGTGCTTACACTCTCTCTTTTACCAATAATGCAGATAATTGAGGTGTTTTCGGGCATCAAAGAAGTTAAGATCATCCAAGGAGGTCCAAGCTCATGTATGGTGAAGTTTTCACACACTTTAGTTTTGATAAAATGGCAATGGGATACCAAGAATTGTATTTGGGAGATATGTTGAACTCCCTAAGGTTGTGGCATGTTTGTGTTAGCTTGTTGGAGTTGTCAATGGCCTTAATTGTTTGGTTTGAGGTTGGATTGCTTGTTTTGGTTTTGTGATTAGGAAGCATGCCTCTAGAATAATGAGTATTTGTTTTTGATGCTATGTTCGTGTTTGAATGTCCCAAATATGTTCATTATATGTATGATGAATTGTTGGTATGATTTGAGAGTCTTTGAAACATGTTTGAGTGTGTTAATGTACGAAAAACCATCATTTGCTGCTGTTTCTGGGCAGGGTGTATCGAAACACCCTATGGTGTTTCGGAACGGAAGCCTGAAATGGTCTTGGCGTTTCGAAACGTATGGGGCTGTTTCGATAGAGTTTTGCTACTAGAATGCCATGTTTCAAAACTGGTCTCAGAACATACCCGCGTACTGAAACGGTCAACACCGTTTCGATACAGCGTTTCGGTACGGTGGGTAGGTGTTCCGAAACGGGTGACTGTTGGACACATATTTGAATTGCTTTGAGTCTGCATGCTTTACATTTTAGTCCTAAATGTTGTGAATGCAATTGCTTTAGCTTGAGATGTCTTTTTAAGATGAAATTTGGCAGAGAAGCATGTAACATGATTAATTTCATAATGGTAATCCTAAAATCAACAAAGTCCCTTTATTTTACCAAAAATACAGTTTGGTCCATAATCTCGTGTAATGTGCAATTGAGTCGCTGAATGTTATCCGATCGCTGTGCCTTTCTCAATCATGATTCGTGAGTACTCACTTTGGGTTAACATGTATTTAGACAAGATTAAAATGAAAAAAAGGTCATAAATCAAGGTTGACTTTTGGGTTGACTTTGGTTTTCCCCGTGTAATCTCCGTAGTTCGGGACAAGCGTCTAGGCCGGGCTAAGGGGGTTACACGATCAAACATCTTGGAGACACTCTCATTGGGGTCCATTTTATAAATTTCATAACTCAAATTTAGTAACCCGATCTCCGTCTCCTTCACGTCACTAGTACCTTCATAAGTTATCTCAAGAGTGTCCCACACCTCTTTCGCGCTCTCAATTGAAGAAACCTTAGAGTAGATATCCAGACCAAGTGCACAAAATATGATGTGTAATGCTTTGTCGTTGACTTGCATCCTTCGTCTATCTTCCTCGGTCATCTCCGAATTCAACTTCGGGACAAGTCTTCCTTCATTGATTCTTTTTACCGTAATGCAAGGCCCTTCTTCCACTACATCCCAAACCATGTAGTCGGTAGACTTGATGAAGAGACACATCCTATTCTTCGAGTATGAGTAGTTGTCCACATTGAAAAAAGGTGGTTTAGTGGTGGATTGAGACTCGTAAAGGTTGGAGGTTGAGGTAGATGCCATGGCTTGACTTTAGACTTGATCACACTCTTTTAGGATCTCCTCTTGTGGTTGCCATGGCTCTGATACCAATTGTTGAGTGGATCGTTGAATCGATTTAAGCCAAAAGAGTGTGAATTGGATTTTTAAAGTGATTGGCAGTGAAGTGGTAAAATAAAAATAGAAAACAATGCACTTATAGTGGTTCAAGTTCCAATTGAACTCTACATCCACTACCTTATTTCCCACTAAGGATTTTCCAACAACTCCACTAGTTGATCTTCCCATTTTTTAGGCATTGGAGGAAACCTTTACACAAGTGGTCAATTTTCTACCCAAAATTGACCAAACCCTCTCAAAAGGTTTACAAAGAAGATTGAGGCAATTACAAAGTATCTCTCAATACAAAAATTTCCTAATTACAAGCACTCAACCCAATTGAAACAAAAAGATAGGAATTACAAAAATCACAATTGGGGTTTTACAAAGATAAAAGAAATTTAGCCCTTGAACTTGGATTTGATGTTGGAATGTTTCTATTTAGATCAATCGTTGTTATTGGTGGTTTTAGGAGTCCCTTTTATATGTTCTCATTCAATTCTAGTCGTCGGGGTTGTTGCCATCATAAATATAGCCGTTCGGATGCAATATTCCCACCATAAATGCAATTTTGAAACTATCCCTTTCGAAACACCTGTACCTATTTCGAAACAGACCAAAATAGAAATAGTCGTTGGGGTGTAATTAAGAGACCGTATCGAAATGGATACGATCGTTTCGATACACTAAGAGCATGTTCTGAAAGGTGTTTGATGCTATTTCGAAACATTTTGTCACTATCAAAACCATTATCGAAACGTGCTTAACTTGTTCCGATACACCTTAACCATTTTCTGAAAATCAGTTATAAAATTGCAACGATCATATTTTTGAATCCAATTTTGAAAATCGTTTCGAAATGTTTGAGGTCGTTTCGATACTACCGTATCGAAACAGATCAACACGTTCCTTTGTTCTTCATCCGTTTCGAAACATAAGGTCCAGTTTCGATACACCCATAACAAAAGGAGAGACTTGTTCTGAAACACATGTTAACAGTTTCAAAACGTTCTGAAACGCCTAAGGGCCGTTTCGAAACTATGACTCGAAAATCACTATTTTAACTTGGAAAACACTTAGAAGCATTTGTATAACCTTTAGTTCTGACTTAACCATTTTACTTAAAGGTTTTGGGAAGTTTTGAGGACTTAAAAATGTATTTTCTCTTTTTCAATTTAGTCCTTAAATTCTTTGTTATATCAAAATCAATTCTTTGGTTTTACACTTAGGTATTTGTTTGTTCTCAAGGTTATTTCATAGCATATATGTGCATTTAGAGCATATAGTTGCATACATCTTTGCTTTTTGGTCGTTTGGCATAATTTCACAAGATTAGATGCTTCTTGATGGGTATGTGTTGGTGTTGTGATGTGTAGGTTGAAACAGGTGTGAAGTTGGGCAAGGAAGAAAAATACTACAACAATTTTGGGCGCAGAAAAGGACAAAGTAACGCGCACATTCTTAGAGCCCACATGTGTGAGCCCCTATTTTTGTTTGGTTGTGCCCCACATGCATAGAGAATATTCCCATGATATCAAAGAATATTAGGGCACAAAACCCTAGGAGCCCCCACTATATAAAGGACACGAGACCCTCATTAAAGGGAGAACGCGAAAAGGTGACAAAAGGCTAGGGAGAGAAAGCAAAGGCGACTTTTTTCCTTTCTTCTTCTTCCTCCACTTGGTGTCCTCCATCGTTGAAGCTCCAAGGGTTTAACCTTGCTGACCTTGAGAGAGGCATCAAGCCTAGGGTGGATCGTGGCATTGCAGTCCATTTCGGATCGGGAGTTTCTTCTTCCCTTTCTATTGCTTTAACATTCCTTTTATATCTCGGAATTTGGTTGTACAAACGAAGATACTTTGGATGTTTATTGCCTATCCATGAACCAATTTTAGGTGGCTTGGGCTGTTTAGATGATCTATTTTTTAGTTTCTTCAATGCATGCTTATTTATCTCTTGATTCTTTCTATGCTTTGTCTTTGTTTGTTAAATGCTTAGTGTTGTAAGAGTCTTTGAGAGTTGGCCTTTCCTTAGGTGTGAGTCGAAGTTAGTGGTTGAGAGAGCTATCTTTGACATTCATAGACAATGGAGTTGGCTGCTGAGAGGCACAACTCTAATCTACCTTAGCGATAAGTGATGGGTTTCAACGGATAAAAAGTATAGAACTTTATAGGTAGGGGGAGTGCTAGAGTTTACGCTGAGAGGTATTGCTGTAGTATTTCCTACTTCTAGTTTCCTTGCTAGATATAGTTGAGGAGCAACCTTAGCAAATCCTGCCAAGCATAGAGTAAGCTAGTGACATAAGCCCTAGTTGAGAGCTAAAGCATAGGTTAACCATACAACCCAGCCAGTCATTCCCAAGTGAGTTTCGTATACGTAAGAGGACATGTTAAGTCTGTTGATTTCAGCACGCTATTTTCATCTTTATTGCTATAGCATTTATCCCTCTGTCCTGATTTGCCACAAAATTCTCTATTTACATTTCGTGACTTGTGTGCTTAAACTTAACTCAAAACACCATCAATCCATATGGAGACGATACTCAATTATCACCATAATACTTGTTCGACGTGTATAGTTGCACCATATTTGTGTATCATTTATAGTACACTACACGCGCAAACATGATGTTATGAAGCTTGTGAGTTAAATGATTTATGTTGTTATGGAAAGTGGATGTTATGCCTTTAATTGTAGTTAAAGCATGAGTTGCAAGGACTATGTTGTGTTGGTAGTTTACTTTGCGAAATGATTTGGGGAATGGTTTTATTTTCAAATACAAGCGAAATGGTTTTAAAACTGCATTGTTGTGGTTGTTGTTTTGAGCATCACTCACTAAGCATTCTTGCTTATGCTCTTTCTTTTCCAACAATGCATATCCATAGGCCATTCGGTGCAACAAATAAGCAAGGAAGTGTCCAAGATTTTATCTTTTTCTCAAGTATGGTTTTAGACATCAAATAATAGTATGTTAGCAATAGGATAGGACCTTTATTCTTTTGGGAGGTTATGTTTTGAGACTCCCTGAGTTGAGACATGTTTGTGATGCCTTTTTGGTCTTGTTAATGACCTTTGTATGTTGGATCTTGGATTGGTTTAAAGTTTGGTCGTTTAGCGTGGTTGCTTTCTTATGTTGAATGCTTAAATATTTCCGTTTGTGTTCTAATGCATATTGGATGGTTGTGCTAGGATCCTTTGCCTATAGATTGCTTGCTTATAATATTATGATGTTATTTGAATTATGTTTGAGTGTCCAAATATGTTGTAGTGAGTATTTTTCTGGTATGTGTTTCGAAACACCTGCTGCTGTTTCGATACGGTATGCATATTTGTCCTAAGTGGTTCGAAACGCATAAGGGTCATTCCGAGACCCCAAGGCTATTTTTAGGCATGTATCGAAACACTGGGTCGTTTCGATACGCCTCTGTATTATTTGAGGTAGGGGAATCGTTCCAGGTATGTTTGGTCTCAAAATGAATGAGACATGTTTCGGTATGGTTTGTTATTGTAATTTGTGGTTCCGTAACGAGTTTGGTCTGTTCCGAAATGGGTGTCTATTTTGTTAGTTATAGAATGTTCTGAAGTTATGTTTCTTTGCGTTTTAGTCCCCAATCGTTGAAAGAGCCAATTAGACTTCGAATCGATGTTCGTTGGAGGCAAGGCTTTAACCGCTGCTTGCAAGAACATATAAGATAATAAAAAAGCCTTTAGAAAAGTTAAAAAAGTTAAAATAAAATATTAATAAGGGTTGCTAATCTAAGGGGGTTACAAATCGAGAGTTTAAAGACACATGGTTTACAACTCATTTCCAAGCCTTCTTTAGCTCTTGTGTTACAACCAATACTTAAACTTACCTTTCATACCAAGCATAACACAATCATTTACTCATGTTATAACTAGCGAAACTTATTTGAATTTCAAAAGTTCTATCATATTGGGTTAAACAACATACTTCATATGTCTAATTTAATATATATAAATTCATCATTTAGAATCCAATACAAACCAATTAATATATAATATCATGCATACCAAACCATATTTTACATCAAACAATTCAAGCATAGTATACAATGGACACTATCATGAGACTTGTTTAATGAACTACACATTGAATCATTTGATCACTTTGCCTTTAAGTCATAATTTACCTAAACTGTCTAGCATATGAGTTCATGTCATCATCCTCACCATAATCATTGATGTGTTATTCTTTTGTGTTAGGCCGATCATTAGCATCCATGACCTTCCATTTAGAAATTTATCCCTGAAGCAATACAAAGAAATTGTTTTGTTTTAAAAATGTCAATTTTTTTATTGACTTTTCAATGAAGAATGCCTTTTTGGATTAACATAAAGGACCTAGAAACCAAAATCTTAATATAAAGAAAAAATAGAATAAGATGCTGTGGATATTGAATGTAGGAGAATCTCGGATTCAAACCTCTGGTGATCATTTCAAGCATAGCGCTTGTCTATGAAGACTCAAAATGTTTTGGTGATATTTGAAGTTTTAAAATTCCCCCTAGATCTCCTAGTTCATCCTTACGATTATCGTATAGCTTTATTCATTCGAAACTACTACTTTTAGTTTTCATTATTTTTCTCCATTCATAAATATTTTCAAGCTTCTCGGACTTGTGTAACCAGTTGTGTGCAAAAATATCATTCTAAGAATTAAATTCTAAGTGCGTGTGTGTGATTCTTATTGTAACTTGTAACCCTCTTGACCCAGCCTAGACAATATACCCAAACCAAGAAGATCACATTGGGTTTGCCGAAGCAAACCCGAACTGTCTTACTTGAATTACGTTGCATTTTTTCTTTTAACATGTCTAGATGCATTATTAAGACTTAAGGTGTTCATTCAAGCAGCGGTTCAATTTTCATTCGAAATGAACATCGATAAGGCACTCAATTGTAAACACAAGCATTCTAGGGATCAAAGTGCAAAATTGGATAATTATATGGACTTATACAGGTTTCAGGTTATCAAATATAAACTAATCATATTTCATGACAGCATGTTAAATTGCATCTCAAACGGATAACAAATAAGCATCCAATTTAGCAAAATACGAAATTAAGGACTAAATCATAAAACTGCCAAAATGTAGGGACTAACATGTTTATAAATGCTTCATACAGAAATTAGATACACTAAAAGCATGTTTGCAAAATTTCAGGTCAAACAGATATCATTTACCTACACAATTGATACAACAACATACGGTGACCAAAATGCAAAGAATCTAAACATGGTAAAATCCATTAACCAAATTAACTACCAACCATTCCAATACACAGATTGCACCCCAATACATTTTGGGAATTCAAATTCCAACACAACATATCCACTTATTTACGAACAACATTAATAATGCTTCTAATATTATACCGCCATTAAACACATAGGCTCTAATAATTACATACCAAATAAATCAACAAAAATCATATTCATACAAGTAATCTAGAGGCATGTTTCCTAACAATATAAAACAACATCTAAAAAGTATCAAATGGTCAAGACCTCAACATAGGCAATAGATCAATTAATAAATTAAAGTATGTGACCACATGTACTCATAGAACACAAACAATCCATCCAATCATCATTTAATCTGTTTAAATCAATAGATCATAACTATCAAGTATACAAAGCATTTAAATAATAATACCAACATCTTAACCATTAAATACAATCATCAACTAAGGTAATAAAAATCAATCAAGTTATCATATCTTAAATAAAAACAATTCATCCCCATATTTTACCCACATTACCTCGTTACAATTAATAATATTGCCATAAATACTCTTTAAATACAATTGTCTTGGAATCACTCATTGCCTCCAACCATGACCCCGCACTTACTTGATTCGCTGCATTGATGGAAGAAAAGAGAGCGTAAGCATATAATGCCTAGTGAGTGGACTCAAAAAGGGTAAAATATCAATGCAATTTTATTAACCAAAACTGCTATTAGAAACTCATATTTAAGCAAGTTAAACACATCATTTTCAAAGCATTTAAATAGAACAAGCTTATTCAAACAGTATACTTCATGCTTCCATAATGACCCTTTCATTCTCAAGACATTTATCTAAAACATGCTTAACCATCTGAATGCATTTTCCCGTTTGTTCCCAAAACGAATCATGCATAACAACCATATGCATCAAACCATTTTTTTCACAAGTCTCGTGTTTCTATTATTTTTCCAAAACATACATATTAAACCATATGCTAAACATGTATCATAAATTTCTAGCATTACTTTTATGCAAACCTCAACTTAAGCCTTTCACATGCATATTTTTCCAATAGCAAAGCTTAGGGAGCACCACATGTATAAACCACATTATACAACATAATCCATCAACATGATACATTATCAATTATATTGGCTTTCAAGTGATCATAAACCAAGTCACACTTTACAAAATATTACACCGGATACACAGATTCAACAATTGTCCTCTCAACACTTCAACATATCTCAACCGGAATTAAGGTACGATCACAACGGATACCATCGAAACACAATCATCGGTTAGATGTATAATCCACTAACATGAGTTTTCGGTACATATAACCCCTCGACCATTAGGGTACTCGTGGTGGAGTATTTGGTATACATAATCCCCTCAACACCCGAGACGACTTATTATAGTGCATTATCAATCCTATGGTCGGCAAACAATATCTGATAACATTTTCAACTACATCACTTGCAAATATAACTCATTATTAACCATGTTACCTTGTTGTTTTTCTTTTGCATTTAACAAAATATTTTCATATGCAAAATCACATTGCCAAAGGCAACAACCAGATTTCATTTAGGAATCATTTCTCAATGCTCTTAGGCATAAATATACTTAACAAATCATTGCATATCATTTAAAAGATGCATAAAACAGCAAGTAAACCAATGCGTACTTTTAAGTCAAAACATGTAAATCAATACTCATATCAATCATATATTCAAAAGGTGAAATAGAAAAAATTTACTTCTGAGCTTAACTAAGCTTGCTAGGTTTAAACTAAACCCGAAAGCCATAATTCAAACTTTTTTATAGTATCAAAACACATTTACACTCACCAACTTGCTTTCGTATCCGCGTCAAAACCTCGACGCCAACTCCTCAATGCCTAACCAAAACTCGTCTGAACACTTACGATCTTCCACAAGAAAAGACAGGGGTCAATATAACTTCGACCACACTAAAGTAACCACTTAATTAAAATGTCCCTTGCTCAACTCGCATACAAATAATCATTTCACTTGTAATCAATGTATATTTTTTTTTCAATTAATTATCCGTAAAACAAGGGTGGTATCGCACTGTCCAACCCCAATCAAATTCTCCCTAAAAATGCTATTGCCCTGGACTTAATTTCCCCCTTTTTTCCTATTCGCGCATCGCAAATGCGACTTGCATGCAAGGGCAGTAGCTGCACGCCCAACTCCTCACCAGTCGAAGGGCCACTGCTTCATACGAGCAACTCACATTAGATTCCCCTTTCCTTTTTTTCTCCACGATACTACTCCTAACAAACATACAATCGAACATTTATGGAGCACACCAATATATGATCACATAACTCAATCTATCATTCTACAAAATACCCCATTCTAAGATATCAAATCTAAATTCAACCAATTAGATTAATTTTAGAAATTAAATCACAAAATCAACTTTAGATTAGTATTACCCATGCACCAAACACTAGAACCCCATAGAAATCATTAGATTGCTATAATCTAATCAAGATTTATGAGAACATTCATTAAAACCCAATAATTTCATTAGAAATTCGTTTTAATTATTCCAAGGCATGAGAAATCACATGATAAGAACTAAAAACATGTAGAAAATCATTAAAGAGCATTTTCTCACATTGCTTGATGAAAAACCAACTTAAAAATGAACTTCCCTCTTGATTCCCAACAAGAAGAATAATGGAGATGATGTAGGAATCAAAATCCTTTATCCATAATAGTTTAGAAGTAATTGGAGAAGAAAATGAAGTAGGAATGATTAAGAAATTAAGAAATCCCTAAGTTTTTTTTCGGAGAAAATAAGGGAAACTTAGAAAATGTCTTTCTCCTTCAATTACACTTATGCCACATAACTTCACAAATTCAATCGTCTCGATGTGCAACACCTAGTTGCGAGAGATTTGACTAGAAACATTCCTTACTAATGGTAAAATCAATAATTCCCAACTTCTCTTAACAACACAATAATCCAAGGGTGAAACAAACCCTACCATCAAAACGTAGGCAACTCACCAAATGCATTTGGACTCAAAACCATCTTGACACAACATATCACAAAACCGACCTTCCCAATTATCTACACAACATATATAAAGACTTGATTCGACATATCATTACAATGTATTCTCTCCAACCTTCATCCAAAGAGAAATGTCGAGAAACACTCAACCAACCATATGAAATCAGGTCTCTCGTTGTCTTAATCTACATAAAACTTATATTGTTGTCAATCCTCAAAACAACGCCAATTTACCATAAATAACTTTTAGCATACTTCGATCATTTCTAACCTCAAATCAACTTTGATGAGCAACTTTAACTCAAAAATCATTGCAACACTTTCAATTAATCCACAACAATAGCGGCTAAAAACTAAGTTCATCTTATCCATACGTCAACTAAAATTCAAGGAGAACAACTATCTCGATCTAGTCAATTAAACGAACCCCGAGACTAAAATTGAAAAACCAATTTTAGATTATTATCAACCAATAAGAATCATTAGTACCCATTAGAAATTATTTTGTTTGAACAACCTAGCCATATTTTTTTTCTCAAAACCATTACAAAACAATTAAACTCAATTAAATTCATTTTAATCACAAGAATTAATAGAAATAATACATTAAAGACACAAAGCGTGTGGAATGTTAATGAGAAACCATAGCTCACTTTCCTTCATAGAAGTACAACCAAAATGAGTTCCCCCTTGTATTCTAACGTGAAAACATTGTTAACAAAAAATTCAACGATCCGTTCAAGTTTAAAAAATCATTTGGATGAAAAATAGATTAGATATAAATCTGGAAAACCAATTGATCATTGAAAAACATTTTGGAAAAATAGAGAATGCGAAAATAATAGTTTTTAGTTTTGAGAAAAATTTTAGATAACCAATGTTTTAGAGAAAATATTAACCATATGTAGTAGTTTTTTTAAAGTAAAAGAAAATTGAGTTTGTTAACATACAAAGGGCGCAATTGCTCCATAAAGATTCTTAGCATGTGTCCCCTCTCTATTAAATTCACGAAAAGCCACTTTTAAAACCAAATTGTCTTTCTTTCTTTTTTTAAGTTATCAAAACATAATTCTTGTTATTTAATAACCAATTAAATAACCTTCAAAAACATTACCAAGTTCAATTTGTCATATTCCTTTAAAACACATCCAATTATTATCCCGGAATTAATTAACGAACTAAACTCAAGCTATGATCCCAAATGAAAAGTAACAAATGTCTATGTAGAGCGTTTGGGTGTTCTCCATTTATGAGCGCAACTATAGACTCTATCAAGTTATGGGATAAAAGATATCGTCTCCTACAGGGATTGGAATAGCTCCTATGAATGGTTTCCTGCAAAAAGATTTAAAAAATACGCCATTAAATCTCAAGATGTGGAAATATAAAAATACAAGTAAAGATAAAGATAGTGATGAGAGGAATGATAGCGAGAGATTGGGCGATAAGCTGGGTAAGACAAGTGCAGGTTTGTAGCTTGTGGACTGTATTGCAAAGTCTTGAGTATGTTTTGCGCTGCCATGAATTGCTGCCTCGACGAGTAAGGTGGGCGGCAAACTACGACCCTGTCACATGATCGCAGCAGGTCACTGCCATAGCAGGGGTGTGTACTGCATCGGCAGGTGGAATGGAAAGAAGTAACGGCGGAAAGTCTGGCAGACATTCCAAGTTCGGCAGGATGGTCGACAGTGATTGTGTGGACTAATGTGGAACCAAATTAGACAACTTGGTTGGTAATCCCTTTTAGCTGTTGAAACTTGTGGACTAATGTAGAACCAAGTTAGTCATGCCTTTGTGAGTTGTGGTTGTGTTTAACCCTTTCGGGAGCATTGCACTTTCGTGCCCGAAAAAAGGATTTTCTCTTCAACTGACTGGTGTAGACTATTTGATCGAACAAGAAGCATAGATTAAGCAAACTCAGAACTTTATTGAAAACAACTCAAAACTATACAATCGTTTCCCAAACTACTTTACATACACGCGCCTAAACCCTAGGAGAGTTGGGCCACGACCCCCAACACTCTAACATATCTAGCTAACCCTCCATCCTTACTCCCATCGATAGAAGTCGTTGGTTTCTCACGACATACGATGATCCCACTACGAGATATGCCTTATACCCTTAGAGACATTGAGTATATATAGGGCTCGTGACCTAGGTTGAGTCCTCCTTGAAGTAGGAGTTCTAAAAGTAAATTACATTAAATACAGACTCCTTTATGCTTTAAATACAGACTCTTTGGATGTTGCCTTCTTCAGCAAGTAAGAATAAGTGCTCCCACTTATCGATCTTGAATTAACTCTACCGGCCGCTACAGGCTTCAGGAAGTTTCAAGACTGGGCTCATTGGGCTTAGGAAATTGTCCTCTTGAAATCGCTACCCATCTTGGCTAATTTGGTGTAACTCCTACATGGGTGGCTCTTGGCGGCAATGCTGCTTTGCCAGTGTCCTTGGCGGCAACTTGAGCTGCTTTAGTACAACTTCTTTGGTTACAGCTTTCTTGCTTTGTCATGTCCTCTTCTCTACTTTCCTAGCTATAGCACCTGAAAACATAAACTAAACTAAAACAATAACTTTTCTTCACCAATCATAAAATATTCATTAAAAGCTTTGTACAAGAGAAGATGTTGTTATAATGCATACAATGCACCTAAATATGCCTAAATGAGCTCAATAATAGAAATAAGAAGAGCGGGAATGTGTACAAAATATAGAACTCATGTACACTCTACACACCCAAAAACTCGAACTATTGCTTATCCTCAAGAAATGCAACTGAACTAGTAAAACTGCCCTTAGCACAAAATTAATAGAACGATAGTTGTTCAACTAGATTTCTTGCCTCAAGGCCGTGGCACCCATATAATGTTAGTGATAGGGAATAAAATGAAATAAATCATATTAAATTTTCTTAATGCCAGTGCAGTGTGTGCAAGTCTGTATTTATGCTAAACATGCTGAAGTTACCAAGTTAACAAAATATGCCTATAATAATTAAGTTACTGAAAAGGATACGAGTTGCTGCCTTGGCAGCACAGTTGGGCACATTTGTTTCCTTTTTCTAATCATGGCTTTAAGGGCTTCAGCTCATCACAACTATTCTCAGGGTTTGAAGCTAAGGTAGGTGAACTCTACAAACTCTGAACCCTTTGAATAGAGTAATCATGTGAAGACTTTTATTCACTCTTGCTAATTTGTCTGTCACTTGGTTTTGATTCATGAACTTAGATAGCAGCAGAGTGTCATTGCTCATGATCCTTCCTGGAGCCTGTTTCGGGCACCTTTAGGTTCTTTATTCTTCCTAGAGCCTGTTTCGGGCACCTCTAGGTTTTATTCTCTATGCCTAGAGCCTGTTTCGGGCACCTCTAGGTTTTTCACCAATTTTGTTGTGCTGCCGTGGCAGCGAACCTGTAGTCAATCAAGAAACTTTTATTAAGTAAGGTAGGGAGTGTTAAGCTTAGAACTTAAGCAAAAATTCAGCTTTTAACAGATAATTGTAAAGATAATTGGAAAAAAGAAAAGTATTTCTAAGTATTTTTCATGCTTCTTCCCATAGTTAGATTTAAAATTTTTCGAATGGTGCGAAAATAAGTAATCGACTAAGCTATCATAGGCACAAGTTTTGAACTAAGGATTCTATTTCATTAAGTACTATGGGCAGAATTTACAAATGCATCTATATGCTATGAATCTAAAACAAAGAGGACTAATTCCCCCCAAACTCAAGGTTGGCATTGTCCTTAATGCCTCTACAAAACAAAAATTAAAAATAGAAAATAAAAGATAAAAAGGAAAAAATAAAAAAGAGAAGAGAATAAAACAGAAAAATAAAACGAAATTAAAAAGAAAATTAAAAAGAAAAAGAAAAAGAAAAATGGTGCTATAGGCTAGGGGAGTTCCCCTCTGTTGCTACCGCGTCAGCGGAGGAATCTGAGGAGGCAGGCAAGATAAGGCGGAGCGTAGCAGATGATATTTCTGTTGGGCTCTTCTTCGAGCTACGCGGCGGCTGGATGCGGCTGGGGGTGGCTTTCTTGATTTGTCTGTCTATTTTTCCACCTAGGGCGTCTGCTACTGGCCACTTTTCCTTTCGTGTTACCTTCAGTCATACATCTTCAAAGGAGTCTGAAATCTCTATGTCTGAGTAGCCGGAGTCCTTGGCAGTGGTGGCTTTGGCTATTGGGGAGGTAGCAGTGGTCCTCTTCCTTCTCGGATTCGGAGGAGGAGGTGAGGTCATATGGCTGGATGGAGGTCGGGGAGGTTCTTCTCTTGGGGCGGTAGTGCGGCCCCTCGCTGTTGTCGGTGGTAGGAGCAGCAGCAAGTCTTGGTGTGATATGGACCGATTTGGGTGCTGCTAGCTCCGTTGGAAAGGCGAGCAACTGTGGTTCGGCGTCCTAGTATTTGTCCAGCAAGTAGGCCACAAAGGCCTCCTGCACGTCTGCTACATATTTGGTGAAGATCACCTACTTGTGCTTGATTTGCTGACAACTTTCCACTAAGTTGCGCAGTAGGGGAATTGTCGCATACGTAAGGGTAGCATCAGTACTGCCTGTTGCGGTTGGGATGGCGGCTGCTTGGGACGACGGTTGGGCGGTGGAAGGTGTGTCAGGCCCTGTACTATGCATCATTTGTTTGCGTGCTCTTCTTGTCCATCCTTCCTTTGCATGAAGAATTTTATCTTTTCAGTGCAGCAGCACGCCAAAATTGGCATAGAGGTTGGCGATGAGTGCAGGAAAGAAGAGTGGGCCTTTGGTAGCTGGTTTATCTGTGTGGGCATAAATTTCTTTGATTATTACCTCGCCCATGTTGATTTTCCACTCCTTTATTTTGATGCATATAAGGGCGAGCCGTGGCCTGTTTACAGTGGATCTGTGCGCGGTTGACATCAGGCGGCGCTGAACAAAATAGCTCCAAAGTGCTGCCTCTGGCAGCAAATCTTGGCGATTGACTGACCCGTTGTTCTTGCTTGGCATCCATTTGTTTTTTGGCTTGCAGAGCTCTTTCTTGATTTGGTTGTAGTCGGGCCCCGTCATATATGATTCCCACTCCCCGTACAGGTCGCCGCTGACTTCAATGTTGTAGAAGTTGTTGATCATGTTAGAAGTAAACTTGACACCTTCTCCCTGTACATAGACAAAAGGGTTCTCTGGGTTAGGCCGGTGGGCATAGAACTCTCGCACGTGGTTGCTATTAATCCCTTCAAGTTGCCGTGCGAATTGGTCCCAACCTATACTATGGATCGTCTCGAACAGGGAAGGTTCCAACCCGAAATTACCATCAGACTGTGTGTAGTGGAAGCCCATCTCTTCACATAGTTGCATGTCATTGTAGAACTAGTTGTAGGTCTCCTCGACTGTAGGTTTTAAGAACCTCTTGTACTGAGTTTTGGAGGTGGCGGCGGGTTTCTGTGATGAAGCCATCATTTTTAGACCACTTGTTTTCCTAAAGAAAGTAAAATGAAAGTGAAAGAAAATAAAGCAAATAAATCTTGGAAGCAAAGATTATAGAAAGAATTTAGAGAAAAGAGAGAGCAAAGTGAAGAACGAGTGGTAGAATAGTTGGCCTTATATAACAATTTCTCTCCACTGCCTGGGTGGGCACGCTGTCAACGGGCGGTAATTATTGCGGCGTGAATAACAGGATTCTAGTCGTTACGCAGATATTCGTTCCGCTCGATGGGGCAAATATAGCTGTTGCGGCTAGCCGTTATGCTCATCTGCCTTGGGCTGCCTTGGCCGCTAGTTGGGCCTCTGCTTTATTCTTTCATCTTTCTTGGTCTTTCCTTCCTAACTTAAAAGAAAATAAATACAAAAAAATTTAAAATAAAAATTAAATATGATCCTAATACATAAAATAAATTAAAAATTAAATTAAAAGTAAAATAATAGTTAGGTTATGTTGGGCTGTGCTTTTCCCAATCATAACCACGTCCTGGGGGTCTTTGTGTTTGGCTATTCGTCTGGGCATGTCCTTCCCCTCCTCATGTGGATGTTGCTGCCAATCTTGCTGCCCTGGAGGGACATACACCTAGAAAGCAAAGAGGATATATATATATATATAATATTTTTGAAAATTAAATAAAAAGAAAGAGATTTAATGTGAAAAACTAAATAGAAGTGCATAAATTCAAACGTAGTTGTTGTTGCCAATCCCCGACAACGACGCCAAAAACTTGAAGAGTGTTTGGGTGTTCTCCATTTATAAGCATAAGTGCACACTATGTCAAGTTATAATATAAAAGATATCGTCTCCCACAGGGATTGGAATAACTCCTATGAATAGTTTCCTGCACAAAGATTTAATAAATGCGCCATTAAATATAAAGATGTGGAAATATAAAAACACAAGTAAAGATAAAGATAGTGATGAGAGGAATGATAGGGAGAGATTGGGCGATAATCTGGGTAAGACAAGTGCAGCTTGGTAGCTTGTAGACTGTTTTGCAAAGTCTTGAGTATGTTTTGCGCTGCCATGAATTGCTGCCTCAGCGGGTAAGGTGGGCGGCAAACTACGACCTTGTCACACGATCGTAGCAGGCCACTGCCATAGCAAGGGTGTGTACTGCCTCGGCATGTGGAATGAAAAGAAATCATGGCGGCAAGTCTAGCAGACATTCCAAGTTCGTCAGGATAATTGATAATGATCCCTCTTATTTCTATGTTAAGATGCTTGATATTGCTTAACTTGAGGACTAATGTGGAACCAAATTAGACAACTTGGTTGGTAATCCCTTTTAGCCGCTGAAACTTGTGGACTAGTGTGGAACCAAGTTAGTCACGCCTTTGTGAGTTGTGACCATGCTTAACCTTTTCGCGAGCCTTGCACTTTTGTACCCAACAAATGGATATTCTCTTTAACTGACTGGTGTAGACTAATTGAAAGAACAAGAAGCATACATTAAGCAAACTCAGAACTTTATTGAAAACAACTCAAAACTATACAACTGTTTCCAAAACTACTTTACATACACGTGCCTAAACCCTAGGAGAGTTGGCCCGCAACCCCCAACACTCCAACTTATCTAGCTAACCCCCCATCCTCACTCTCATCGGCAGAAGCTGTTGGTTTCTCACGACAGGCTATGATCCCCTCTACGAGATATGCCCCTATACCCTTACATACATTGGGTATATATAGGGCTCATGACCTAGGTTGAGTCCTCCTTGAAGTAGGAGTTCTAAAAGTAAACTACATTAAATACAGACTCATTTATGCTTTAAATACAGACTCTTTGGACGTTGCCTTTTTCAGCAAGTAAGGATAAGTGCTCCTACTTATCGATCTTGAATTAACTCTACCAGCCGCTACGTGCTTCAGGAAATTGCAAGACTGGGCTCATTGGGCTTAGGAAATTGTCCTTTTGAAATCGCTACCCATCTTGGCTAAGTCGATGTATCTCCTGCCCGGGCGGCTTTTGGCGGTAATGCTGCTTCGATAGTGTCCTTGGCGGCAACTTGAGCTGCTTCAGTACAGCTTCATTGGTTCCAGCTTTCTTATCTTGTCCTGTCCTGTCCTCTACTTTCCTAGGTATGGCACCTGAAAACATAAACTAAACTAAAACAGTGACTTTTCTTCACCAATCATAAAATATTAAATAAAAGCATGGTACAAGAGAAGATGTTGTTATAATGCTTGCAGTGCACCTAAATATGCCTAAATGAGCTCAAGAATAGCAATAATAAGAGTAGAAATGTGTACAAAATATAGAACTCATGGACACTATACAGTCCAAATCAACAGAACATCTTTTGCCATAACTTAGCTAACGATGCAACGACCTCATAAGGTTCCTCGACAAACTGCGATAGTAATCAAATGGATCTACAAAAACCATTTACTTCTAATACAAAACTTGGATCCTTCAAAACTAGGGAAACTACAACTTCTAAGAATCAACATTTAACTCTTTCTAAAAACCTTGAAACCCCAAAGAATCTCTTCGCTAGAGCTTACTTACTCAAGCTACCTTGCTTACACCATCTGTAACCCCCTCGACCCGGCCTAGACGTCCGACCGAACCGAACGGGTCACACATGGAATATTGAAGCAAATCGGGAAGTTCACCTCAATAGACGACCCTATTTTTTTATCTTGTATAGATGCACATTGTTACCCTAAGTGTTTAGACTCGCAGCGGAAGATACATCAACTCAATCAGACATCGATTTAGCATTCAATTGATTACAACATGCGATAGGGACCAATTTGTAAATTTCGCAAAGTATAGGGACTTCGTCTAATTTTAGGTTACCAGCCTTAATTAGTCAAGTTACATACCATTGTGTCAAATCTTAGCTCAATCCGATCATTCAAACTCATTTAATTGCATCCACAACATTCAAGGACTAAAACGTAAAGGAATAGAACTTCAAAAGAATCTGATTAACTAACTTAATAACTTCGTATATCGATACACGTAGCCCTGTATCGATACACCCTGATTCGGAACATGTCTAGATGTTTTAGAACATGAGCCCATTTTGATACGGTCTACAAGATGTATCGGTTCCGAACAGGTCAAATACTAGAGCGTAAGCCCATTTCAAGCTCACCGTTTCAGAACCCCATGCCCATTTCAAGCTCACCGTTTTGATACAGCCTTAGGCATATCGAAACACCTGGGCTTGTAATGTAACATTTTGCTGGTTTTTCACACTTTAATGCATCCATACCCAATCAAACATGCTTCCAACATATGTATAACATATCCAAACATCAAACCTCAATCATTCATGGCACATTCAACATCATATCATGACAATTTGCATCAAAGGTAAACTATAGGCATGCAACCTAGTAAACAAGCCGAAAAAGATACCAAAATGCATAGCAAAGCACAAACGAATAACCAAAGGCCATTGACAAGTCTAAAACAGAATTGAACACTTGCTCAAATAGTGAGTTTACACAAATCTCCCAAAAACTCAACGGATCCCCATTGCCCTTATTACTTAAAATATAAACCGAAACATACATTCTCAAATGAAGTCTCTTGTGATACCTTGCTCCACGTCGCCTCCAAAACCTAAATTCTCTGCATTGATGGACAAAATAGAGCCTAAGCGCACAAGGCTTAGTGAGGACTACTAAAAAAACATCATCAAAGCATTACAACCATTTTCCACATCCACATTGAAATCTCATTTCAATAAACTTAAATCATCATTTGAAAACCATCATGCCTTTAAAACATGTCCTTTCCTTAATAAAAAATATGAATAATAAACCTTATGCGACATGTGTAACACCCCTTCCCGTCCTGGTCGAGAACCGGGTCGGAGCGTGTTACCAATGATCAATACGGTGACCGGTGCGATAAATTCCATTTTTATTTCCACCACACAAACAACATTACACAAGTAAATCATTACCAATATACATTTAATCCAATTCATTCATCAAAGAGTCACATTAAACCATTTAGGACCAATTTATAATCGTTATAAGTTTTAGGGACTAATCTGTAAACACTAACAATTAAAGGGTCTCTAATACAACGAACAATAACACTATGTAATTTAGTGCATCATTATCTAGTTTGTAAATTTTCATACAATTTGGAGATCACTAACCCATCCAATTTAACCTTCAAAATTTTCAATGACTAAATTATAAAGTTAACAACCTGCTTAATGAGTTCTTAACTAACTTTTTGACCATATTGAAACTCATTGACCACATTTGACTTTGACTCGTTTCGATACGCTATGAGCTCGCATCACAACCATGCTCTCCAGTGACAAAATGTTCTGAAATGGCCTAATTCCATTTCGATACACCCTTACCCATATGCTCAATATTGTACACCCGTACCGAAACGCCATTACTTGTGCTGGTAGTGACTTGTCTTGCTTGCCGATGCGATCCTCCAACACACAAACCTTCTTAACCTGAAATATGCATGAGATGAGACACATTAGGCATACTTTGCCTAGAGAGGTAGTCATAAAAAATGTCAGTAACAATAATGCCATGGTTATACTTAATCATAATCTCATGCCGACAATGTCAATGCTATGCAATAATATACATTGTATAAATATGTTTCAATTTCATTCTTAATCCTTGGATTGCATCGAGATCGTTGATACGTAAATTCCTACGCCTCGTCAAATCAATAAATGGTCTAGACCCTTCGCCTCGCCAATATTACCAATGTCTATACATATACCTCCGCCTCACCAAATCGATGTAGGCCGTAGCCTTAGGACCGTAGTCCACCTGTACACTGAGCTCATGAATTCTATAGCATGCCAATTGTATCCAGTGTCCATTCCAATCCAAGGTTGCAATGTCCATATCCATTTCAATAATCAATAGTATACCAATGTACGATGCTTTCAATTATTATAAATAGTTTCATGATTCGGTGTCAATATCAATGTCCTATGGTTTCTATACAATAACTCAATGACAATGCCTATTTCAATAACAATGCATAGTGACAACATCAATGACATTATCCAATGTTCAATAGCAACTTACCGACGCTTACCAAAGTGTCCGATTAACCATCCAATGCAATTTCTTCAATAACAATGTTAGCGATGTAATCTAAAATATCAAATAATGATCCGGGAAAGCCTTTCTCCTAAACTCGAGACTCCGACTGCACTAACCTTGACAATCCGAAGCTTTCAAAGCTCTCGGATAACAGCCCCCTTGTTCCTAATTTTGGATGGAGACGATGGGTGCTCTTTATCAAAGTCTTGTGCTAGGAAATCAATAGGAAGATTGTTAGGGTCGGCATTTCGATATGAAAATCAATATAACAATATCAAAATTAATAATCGATCTCAATAGAGATGACAACGATGAGATATCCATGGATAGTCAAAACCCTAGCTTAGATTACACTCAATATATCCATGGAATCCAATAACCGATGGAGGATTATAGCTTACCCAATCGTTAGCAACGATTTGATATCGATAAAACGAAGAAAATGCAAAGCTTAAAATTCCTCCAATGGAGGTGTGTGCTTACATGTAAGTGATGAAGATGATAAAGAGAAAGAGGTGTTAGCTTTCTCTTGAAATCGGGTAGGCAATTTTGTTATCCTTTTGTCTTTAATTAAAAATAGCTTTGCTTCAATTGAAGGAAGCTCTCCCGGTGACTCCACATGTAGAATTATAAAAGAAAAGGGGCTAATAACAAGGTCAGTCCCTCATTTTTCATTCAACTATTGTTTTGACCTCCCACTCGCATTTTCTTTAATTTTAGTCACCATTTAGGTCCAATATTATTCAATAGGGTCCAATGACAATGTTTTAAGCTCAAATAAGGTTCGATATCAATAATTAACTAGTCGATACAATATTTAGACTTCATCACTGTAGGACTTCCAATCATCGGAACCTAATTCCAACTAGGACAAATTTCGGGGTGTTACAACTCTCCCCCCCCCCTTAAGAAAAATTCGTCCTCGAATTTTTACCTAAATTGAAGAGATTTGGATATTGCTGTCTTATGGTTTCTTCTGGTTCTCAAGTGGCTTCCTCAATGGTGTGGCTCCTCTAGAGCACTTTAAATAACGGTACAATTTTGTTGCGAAGGCTCTTGACTTCTCCAGCAAGAATTTGAACTGGTTCTTCCTCGTAAGATAGATTTGATCAAAGTTTCACAGATTCGGCTTCCCCAATGTGTGAGGGGTCAGATCAATACTTCTGAAGCATTGATACATGAAAGACATCGTGAACCTTGCTCAATTCTAAGGGTAGCAATATCCGATATGCCACTAGGCCAATCTTTTCAATGATTTCAAAGGGTCCAATGAATCGGGGACTCAATTTCCCATTTTTGCCAAATCTTAAGACCTTTTTCTACGGTGACACTTTGAGGAAGGCTTTTTCACCAACTTCATACTCAATGTCTCTTCTTCTAAGATCACCGTAAGCCTTTTGTCTATCAAAGGCAACCTTTAAACGATCATGAATAATGGTGACCCATTCTTCAGTCTCATGGAGCAAGTTAGGGCCTAACATCTTGCCCTCGCCAAGCTCCGACGAACACAAAGGAGTTCCACATCGCCTACCATATAATGCCTCATACGGGGCCATTTGGATGGATGTTTGGTAACTGTTGTTGTAGGCTACCTGGACAAGAGGTAGAGATTTCTCCCAAGACCCACCAAAGTTAATAATACATACCCGAAGCATGTCTTCCAATATCTGTATAAAGAGATTCAATGACAAAGTAGATTTCTATGATTTTGAAGGATAGATTGTTAAATGATTTACATGTATTACCCTTTTTGAATGACTGTTAGTTTGAGGGTGAAAGGATGTGCTAAGAGTAACTCTGGTGCTCAGAACTCCTTGTAAGGTTCTCCAAAACCGAGATGCAAATCGAGGATCCCGATCAGAGATGATAGACTTAGGTACTGTGTGGAGTCAGATTACTTCCTTGATATACATGTCAGCTAGTTTAGAGAGACCGTAGTCCATTCTAACTGGTATAAAATGAGCTAACTTCGTGAATCGATCTACAATGATCTATATAGCATCATGCTTTGAAGGGGTTAACAGTAGACCACTAACAAAGTCCACAGTTATCTTTTCCCATTTCTATTTCAGTGGATCGATATGATGTAATAGTCCAGTAGGGGCACAATGTTCTGCCTTAACACGTTGACACGTGAAGCACTTGGAAATGTGATCAACTATGGCATGGTTCATGCTTGGCAACCAATAGAGTTCACGAAGATCTTTATTGACCCGAGATGCACGGAAAAAGGGCTCGAATGAGCCTCAGAAATAATATCGGTGCAAAGAGGGTCATCATTAGGTACACAAATTCGATCATTGAAGCACAAGAGTCCTTCAAAATTAATTCTGAAGTTAGGCTTATCTGATAGTTTAGAGACAATGGTTTGAAGCTTAAGATCCTGCTCCTGCAAATCCTTGATTTGTGAAACGATGGTAGACTAAACTTCAAGTTCGACTACAAGACAATGATGCTTCCGAAGCCGGAAGTGAGCGTTAATTGCTCGAGGTGCTACAATATAGCAATATTCCGATTATTTAATGTACTTCTCAATACTTATAACTCCAAGTTTATTATCAATGCTTACCAGGCGAAGGTTTGCGGCTGAGTGCATCAGCTACAACATTGGTCTTGCCCGAATGGTAATCAATGACCATGTCGTAATCTTTAAGAAGTTCCATCCACCTTCATTGCCGAAGGTTCAACTCCTTCCGTGTCAACAAATATTTAAGGCTTTTATGATCGGTAAAAAGATAGCATTTCTCCCCGTAGAGATAATGCCTCTAGATTTTCAATGCAAAGACAATTGCAGCCAATTCAAGGTCGTGGGTGGGATAATTCGTCTCGTGTGGCTTAAGTTGTCTTGAACCATAAGCAATAACCTTACCTTCCTGTATCAATACACATCCTAACCCAAAATGCGATGCATCACTGTAACTTTATAGTCTTTTCCAGACTCGGGTTGGGCTAAAATGGGTGCATGGGTCAAGAGTTGTTTCAACTGGTCAAAACTTCGTTGTTGAACCTCGGTCCAAACGAAAGGAGCTTCCTTCCTCAATAGTTTGGTTAAAGGAGTAGCTAACATAGAAAATCCTTTCACGAATATACGGTAATAGCCACCAAGCCCGAGGAAGCTTCTGACTTCACCAATGTTCTTCGGTGGATGCCAGTCTATAATGGCTTGAATTTTCTTTGTGTCTACTTGAATACCCGAAGCCGACATGATATGCCCTAGAAAGGCAACTTTAGTGAGCCAAAACTCACACTTGGAGAACTTCGTATAAATTTGTTTCTCTCTTAGAGTCTGAAGTACAATACATCAAGAAATTTACATACGATGTCAATGTTCTGTAGTTGCAGCTCGTCTTTGGTTTCCAATGACAGGGCATACAAAGATGGATTCCTCGCATTCATCAATACAACACTTTCATTACCCAAACCCCTAAGATACAATTTTCTCTTACAACAATCTACCATGACTTGATGTTCACTAAGCTAATATAAGCCTAGGATAGCGTCAAATTCATGGATCGGTAAAGCCAACAAATTGGCTGAAAAAGGAATCCCTTGAATCATTAAGGGACAATTCTTGCATACTACCCTCACGGTGACACAATCTCCTAGGGGATTGGTTATAGAGATTCTCGATATCATTGGTTTAGAAGAATGGGTTGAACTAGGGTCAATCAATGCATATAAAGGATGCGAATATAACTCAATGGTACCTGCAATAACATCAGGTTCATCTTATTCTTCCCTGCTCCTTACATGATACATTTGAGCAGGAGCTTTCGAGTCTTGTTTGTTAAAGGGCTTCTTGGACCACTAGATCATCCAAAAGTACCTGATGATCCTTGCTTCGATCCCTTACCCCGGAAGGATTGAGCAGGAGAAGCAGCAGTAGTCGGTGTGGCAATAGATTTGGTTGCATTCATAAGGCTATCACGAATGAAGTGACCTTGCTCACCACAATAATAGAAAGCTCCAGTTTGCTTATGACATTGTCCAGTCGGATGCTTGTTTTGACAATAATTACATAATGGATACAGGTTGCTTCGGTTTGAACCTCCAGTACTATCAACGGACGCTACTTTTGCAAAAGGTTGCGTCACAAACTGAGGTCTCTCAATGTTCCCGGAGCGGGAAGGCTGTGGGTAGACATTCTGCTTGGGGCCTTGATATCTCCCCTTCTTGTTCAATCTTGGAGGTCGCAAATCATCTCTGAACCTCTTTTCAAACTTTCCAGACCCACCAGTTCCTTGAGCTTTCTGGGCAGCTTCAGTGGCCTAGATCCGGTTCACCAAATCCTGAAATTTGGTGATTCCAACAGCTGTAAACATAGGTCACAGTTCATCGCTAAGGCCATCTATGAACATTCTACACTTGTCTTCTTCCTTCTTTATAAACTCTACTCCATATCGACAATATTTACAAAAATTATGAATATACTACTTGATGCGTCGCCCTTCTTGCCTCAGGTGAAGGAAGGTGTTTCGTCTCTCCGTGAGATAATACTCGCTAATGTATTTGTTTCGGAATTCCCAGAGAAAAAACTCCCAAGTAACCAATTCTTCAAGAGCTGTGAGAATAGTAGTTTCCCTCCACATGAGAGCTTCATCGGTCAACAATGCAATAGCACATTCAAACTTGTGTTCATCTGAACACTACAACTGTTTATTCAAGATACGTAGCGTGTTGTCCAACCAATATTCAGCAACATCATGATTATCATCATCTTATCCGGTGAAAGAATAGGCTCGGAGCGAAGCCATATTGTCCTCAATGGCTCAGACATACTGGACAATAGGAGGGGTAGGCTGAACTGATGGTGTTGCTTGCATCGCAGCGATAAACAATTTGAACATGTTAGCCATATTCTGATAGCATTCAGCCTGAGCGGTAGGTGCTGCAGGCTCAGTACCCTGAATAAAAGGTCATGTGGTTCCGGTGGGTTCGGAGGATTCCCTCTTCTAATCTCCTCACCATTTGTCGAGGAGCCAATAGCGAGCTCGTCAATACGAGCTTCGTTTGTCTCAGAAATATCTATATGAAATATCAGATTAGTCGACAAGTCACAATATACACAAAATAAAACTCCTAGGTAGCAAAGTAACACGACAACAATACAATAAGCTTCAGTTTAGTCCTAGAATCGACTAAACTCTAGCTCTAATACCACAAATGTAACACCCCCTTCCCGGCCTGGTCGAGAACCGGGTCGGAGCATGTTATCGATGAGCAATACGGTGATCGGTGCGATAAATTCCATTTTTATTTCCACAAAACAAACAACATTACACAAGTAAATCATTACCAATATACATTTAATCCAATTCATTCATCAGAGAGTCACATTCAACCCTTTAGGATCAATTTATAATTATTATAAGTTTTAGAGACTAATCCGTAAAAACTAACAATTCAAGGGTCTCTAATACAATGAACAATAACAATATGTAATTTACTACATCATTTTCTAGTCTGTAAATTTTCATACAATTTGGAGATCACTAGCCTATCAAATTTAACCTTCAAAATTTTCAGTGACTGAATTATAAAGTTAACAAACTGCTCAATGAGTTTCTAACTAACTTACCTAACCCCGTATCGAAACACCCTAAGCTGTTTCGAAACGGGTGGACGTTTATTGTCTTCTGTTGACTTTTACCTTTTGATCGTATTGATACAAGATTGACCCGTATCGAAACGGATTGATAACATTTGACTCGTTTCGATACGCTATGAACTCGTATCGAAACGTTGGTCTCTAGTGACAAAATGTTCCGAAACGACCTAATTCCGTTTTGATACACCCTTACCCTTAAGCTCAATATTGTACACCCGTACCGAAACGCCATGGCCCGTTTCAATACGACCTTACCTGTAATGATAGATTTTAGCTTGTTTTTATTCGATTTAGCCTATTGAACGATTTCCAAATGCAATGAAACTTTACACAGAACATTTCATAGTATAAACTACTAACATGCCAAGTTTCATGACCATATGAATACGTTTACCATGATTTTACCTTTTTGAGCCAAGTATGCAATATCTAACCACTTTAAACTTCACCACTTTAAACTTTACACAAAAAGCCATTTTAAGCTATATAACTTATTACAACTTGGCAAAGTACCAACACAATAAAATAGGCACAAATGACTAGTCGAACTACTTTGCCACATTCCTAGGAGTTCATAAGACAAAAACACATTACTTGTGCTGGTAGTGACTTGTCTTGCTTGCTGATGCGATCCTCCAACACACAAACCTTCTTAACCTGAAATATGCATGAGATGAGACACATTAGGCATACTTTGCCTAGTGAGGTAGTCATAAACAATGTAAGTAACAATAATTCCATGGTTATACTTAATCATAATCTCATGCCAACAATGTCAATGATATGCAATAATATACAATGTATAAATATGTTTCAATTTCATTCTTAATCTGAAACACCCGGGTTTTGGGGTCGAGAGTCGGGTTCGAGTCGTTGGACTCGATTTAATTAAAATAGATTTTGGTTTTATTTTCAAAAGGTTTGACTCTCATTAATGGCAATTTGGTAAATTTTAAAGTAAAGGAATTAAGATGAGTGGAAAAGGGGTTTTTCACTATTCATCTTCTTCCTCCAAACCATTTCACGTCAAAACCTCTCCCTAAAACCCCAATCACTATTCCATCAAATCCCTCCCTCATTTCAAGTGTCTTCATCAAGGTAAGATCATTTTTACTTGTCCTCTTCATTCCTAGAACATTGATGGTTTTAGTTTTTGGAAAACACCATTGTTGAGAATTTCAAGATTTCAAAGTTTTGAAAAAAAAGGATGAAACTTTAATGGATTTTCTTTTTGCTTTTGATTTGTAGAGTTAACGTATTATCTAATCTTGCCCTAAGGTGAATTATAACTTAAAATGGTGGGGTTTTATCAAAAATACCGAAATGGGTTTTTGGTGTGGTTTTATGTTGGAGAGTTGGGCTGATGTTATAGAAATGTTAGAGAGATGTTTTGAAGGTGTTTAATGGTGTATTGGGTGATGGAATCATTGGTTTTCTGCTGGGTTGTTAGGGAGTACGAAAATGGGATTTTTGGTGTTAGCTTTGGTTTGAAATTGTAAGAATTTGGCTTGTGGTTGTAGTTTGGGGTTGTGACAATGTTTGGTGATGATTTGGTTGGGTAATATATTGTTTTTGATTGGTTAGAATCAAGGGGAACTGTTGGAGAAGCTTCGGGCACGATTCCGGAAAGTGTGGAGGCTTGATTCGGCTTTTCTCGGTTTGCTTAAGGAAGTTCGGTGAGTGGAATCATTTAAATTGGTTTTAAATTTGTTCAAGTGTATGGTTGTGGAGTTGGATTGTGCTTGGTAGGCCAATCCATAGTAGAGGTTAAGTTAGTAGATTAATCTCTTGTGTGTTTTATGAGTTTTGTTTAATATGCATGATGTAGACTTGTAAAACATGTGTTGATTATGTATGTGGTGTTTGTTATGTTGAAATGCATGATGGATTGTCATGATGTGACTTGAAAGTATGATTGGCACTAGTTAATTACCGGGTATAAATGATCGATCATTAGGATGAGAGTGTGCACACGGTAGAGTCAAATTTGCGCGTGGCCTTGGTGGTGTAAAGTCGTCAAGAAGGAGTACGGTGATGTAATACTCGACGGAAATTATATATTATTACATGATGATGAGTGGAATCCCATCCGCAGGGCATGTGATGATGAGTGTAATCCCATCCATGAAAGGACCGGTGATGAGTGTAATCCCACAAAAGGTAATGTTGTTGTTGAGTACGTTGAAGGTGAAAACCCCAACGGCAGTTATATGCATATCCGAGTAAACTAATAGTTGCCAATATACTTGTTCATGTGGATTCGTTGTTAAGATAATTCCTATATCTTGTTGAGCATAACATGAGGTAAGATGCCATGTTAAGGCATTCTTGTGATGTTAGCTATGATGCTATGTTGATGCTTATGTATTCTTGTGAGTTGTCTTAAGGATGATATGCTTGCACCCTGCATTGTCGTTGTTTTCGTTTTAGAGCAACCTCACTAAGCTTCTAGCTTACGCTCTCGTTTTTAACAATGCAGATCATTAGTGTGGAGTTAGCAAGGAGCAAGGAAAGGGGCATCCAAGCTTTAGTAGTTGCTCAAGTATGATTTAGTAAATAATTTGATAGTTTAGCAATGGGGATGCTATGTGTTTTGTATGAGCTTTGTTAGACTCATATGTGTTGGTTTTTGATGTTATTGCCTTTGTCGTGGATTGTAAATTGTTGAGTGGATCGCAAGATCGATATTGACCAAGAGGGGGGTGAATTGGAAATTTAAAGGTTTTGTGGTGGAAATTGCAAATTGAAAATAATTGACAAGGGATTTAGAGTGGTTCAAGTTCCAAATGAACTCTACATCCACTACCTTAGCTTCACTAAGGATTTGCAACAATTCCACTAATTGCTCTTCCCCTTTTCTAAGACAAGGAGGCAAACCTTTACAATTTCGGTTGATTTTTCTACCCAAAAATCAACCCAATCCTCACACAAGTGAACAAAGAAATTTGATGGCTAATTAGATATCTCTCAATACAAATAATAGCCCAATTACAGGCACTCAACCCAATTGAACAAGATATGAATGAAAATTACAATTGGGGTTTTAGACAAAATGGGATTTGTGCACAATTGCTTGGATTTGATGTTTGGATGTTTGCTTTAGGATCAATAGTTGTTGTTGGTGCTTTTAGAAGTCTCTTTTGTACCTTCTCATTGATTTCTAGCCGTTTTGGTTGTTGCACTCATCAATAGAGCCGTTGGGGATGTTATCTCACCACCATAAATACAGTCTGCAACAACCCGTTTCGAAACGCGGGGTACCTGTTTCGGAACAGACTAAAATAGAAAGAGCCGTTGGGGTGCATTTAAGAGCCCGTTTCGAAACGCCTTAGGGCCGTTTCGAAACACTTTTGCCACTGTCAAGGGTCGTTTCGAAACGGTCTTAGCCCGTTTCGAAACACCTTAACGGTTTTCAGAAAATCAGTTAAAAACAACTTCAACAGTCATATTTTATATTTAAACTTAAGACTTGTTTCGAAACGCATTGGCTTCGTTTCGAAACGGATTTGCTACTGTCAAGGGTCGTTTCGAAACAGCCTTAGCCCGTTTCGAAACACCCTATTTATCTTTAAATATTCAGCAAAAATATCTCAACCGTTGTGCGTTTTCAAATCAAATATAAAGAACAGTTTCGAAACGTGAGAGCCCGTTTCGAAATGGGGTCAAGTGTTTCGATACACGTTTCGGAACAGTGGTTGACAATGATGAAAACGTTTCGAAACGCCTTAGGGCCGTTTCGAAACAGGAACTTGAAAATCACTGTTTTGGCTTGAAACACTTAGAAAAATATTTGAAAAACTTTGTTTTTAACTTGGGCATAATCTTAAAATTATATGGGGATATTTTGAGGACTTAAAATTCGTTTTGACATTTTCAATTTAGTCCTTAGGTTTTTAGTTATATCAAAATTAAAATATTTGTTTCACAATCTCCCCCTTTTGATATAACAAAACCAAAGTTAGAATTTTTAAGAATTTTTAAAGTTTTGAAAATATTCTAACTCCCCCTTAATTTAAGATAGGTTTTTAAAGTAAAAAATGTTTGACTTGAAATCCAAGTTGTAAAGCTTTAAAAAACCTTTTAAAATTTAAAACGAATTTTAGTTTGTGGCTCTTAAATTTCTTCTCCCCCTTTTTGTTAGATCAAAAAGAATAATTAAAGCTCATAGAGAAGACAAAAGATTAGTACCAATAAGCATTAATAAGCAACAATAATATTAATTCATAACATCAAAATATCCAAAACATAAACCAACATTAAGTTTAACATAAAATCCCAAATAAAAAGTCAAAAGCATAGGTTCCTAAAACATAATAAAACATAAAGATGCAATCTTAATCCTAAAATGCATAGATAATATGATATGATATGATATGAAGATCCTAGGCCTCGTCATCATCATCCGAAGTATCATCATCGCTCTTGACTTGAGAACGGTGAAACTTCGTCCATTGCCCATAGAGCGTAGAGAAGGACAAATCCAAGATTGAATGGGAAGTCTCAAGAGTATGAAGACGATCCTCGACATTCTTTAAACGATTGTCCATAGCAGTAAAACCCGAAGCAATGCTAGTATCCAAAGCATTGAACCGCTCGGTAATGAGAGCCGTGAGGGCTTCATTGTTTGCAACCTGAACTTGCGGTGGAGGAGCAACGGGAGGAGGAACGGCTTCTCTATCAATTCTTTCCCAAACATCATTCACATATGTAAACCCGGACTTGCGAAGGGATGACTCACCAATCTTGGTCTTGCGAGGTTCCGGAGAGTCGTAGGTACAATCGATACCAATATCATGAAAGATGTAGCTCAAGATTGTGCCATAGGTAAAAGACTTCAACTAATTTGTGTCAATAAGCTTAATATTATTGACTATCTCGGCAAAAATTATTTTAGGCACATTAGGGCGCTCACCTCTACGGAAACATTCAAGCCAAAAATGATCAGTTTGACGGATATGAGAGTATTTACCTCCGGAAGGTCGAATGAACCAAGAAACCATCAAGTGAAGAACGCGATCATGCACATCCAAAGTAAGTGCCCGACCGGTGAAAGTGTCAAAGTGACGTTCATCCTCAAGACCCTCATCTTTAAGTTTAAAAATAGACTCCAAGAGAGCAACATTAACAACAAACTTTTTGCCCAATATGAAAGATTCAATTCCTATAATCTCGGTTTTGGTCTCATCATGAATAAAACGAGCATTAGAGTAAAAAAGGAGTACCATGTGTTTGTAGCGAATATCCGAAATGCTCAAGAACAAGATAAGATTCCACTCACTCAAACGGTCGAGATAACGGAATAGGAATCGCTCGGAGTTGAGGAAGTTAAGATTAATGACATGTTCTTTACGAATTTCGAAATCCTTGACATAAGAGAAGCGAGCACACATCTCCAGAGTTTTAAGGGATTTCTGAAAAAGCAGAGTAAGATTCGGACGAACGCTCGAATCACCGGTTTGAACGGCCTTGTGCTTTTTGTTAGCTTGATCCGCCATCTAAAAACATTAAGCAATTATATTTTAAAATTAAGTGTATGCATTGATATTTAAAATCAATCCAATAATAAATCTCACTTAGGTTTTTGAAACAAAATTAAAATAAAATAAAATAATTAAAAAAAATAGTAAAGAAAAATACGACTGAAAAATTTTATATTCGAATAAAAAAAATTTAGATTTTGAATTTTTTTTACAAGATATGGAAAACCCACAAAGGAAAAACTACAATGTATACAAAAATAAAATTTTTTAACCTAAGATTCGAACATAAATTGAAAGAAAAAGAAAAGATAAAAAATTACCTTAGTTTGGGATTTTGGATGATTTGATGAAAATCCTTGCACAATGTTGATGAAACTTGCTTAGACTTGAGTTTTAGAGTAAAACCCCTCACAATTTTGTGAATATCAATGAGTTTGAGAGGGTATTTATAGAGAGGGAGGCGGTTTAGGGTTTTTAAGAGTTTGATAAAAAGTGAATTTTAACATTAAAAGCCCTAAATAAAGCAATCCGCGATGCCGTTTCGGAACGGTCAGGACCGTTGCGAAACGGGACGACTAGGGTTTGACCGTTTTGAGACCATAGGCTGACCGTTTAGATACGATGTTGACCGTATCGAAGCCCTGTTGACCCGTATCGAAACACGTTTCGATACACCCCTTGGCAGTAGCAAAAACGTTTCGAAACACATTGTAGGCGTTTCGAAACGCCCTTCTCTCAGAACTGGATTTAAGGTATCCGTATCGAAACAGAGTCACCTGTTTCGATACACCTGGGCCTGGAAGTGCAGATGAGGCTCTAAAAGTGCAGAAAAATGAAGTTTTAATAGGCCTAACATACATAAATGTCATGAATGAGCAGGCAAAACATATTCAAGCATAAACATACTCCCCTAACAATAGGCATGGATGAAAATTAGGAGTTTAAACACATAAACATGGCATTTCACAAAATCAAGCATATTTAAGCACAAAAGAGGTCCTAAAAGGTCAAGATAGGCTAGCTAGACCTAACTCTCTCCTAAGGGACCAAAAACGCTCTTTGTCTAAGGGTTTTGTAAATATGTCCGCTAATTGATTCAAGGTGTCTACGTACTCTATAACCACATCTTCCTTAAGGACATGATCTCTAATGAAATGATGCCTTATTTCTATATATTTGGTTCTAGAGTGTTGGATGGGATTTTTAGTTAAACATATTGCACTAGTATTGTCACATTTTAGGGGTATGGTTTCAACTTTAATTCCATAATCTAAGAGTTATTGCTTCATCCAAAGGACTTGAGCACAACAACTCCCTAAGGATATGTACTCGGCTTCGGTGGTAGATAAGGCTACACTATTTTGTTTCTTAGAGAACCAAGATATGAGCATACTACCTAAGAATTGACAAGTTCCCGAAGTACTTTACCTATCAATTTTGCAACCCCCATAATCCGCATCCGAGTAAGCATGAAGGTTGAAGGTAGAGTCTTTAGGATACCAAAGACCTAAACAAGGAGTGTCTCTAAGGTATCTAAAGATTCTCTTAACGGCTATAAGGTGAGACTCTCTAGGACTAGCTTGAAACCTAGCACACAAGCAAACACTAAACAAGATATCCGGTCTACTTGCGGTAAGGTAAAGCAAAGATTCAATCATAGAACGATAAAGTTTAGAGTCAACACACTTACCTCCTTCATCTTTGTCAAGCTTTGTAGATGAGCTCAAAGGAGTGGCTTGAGGCTTTGCATTCTCCAAGCCAAACTTCTTGAGCATATCCTTTATGTATTTTGCTTGGTTGATGAAGGTGCCATCCTTCTTTTGCTTGATTTGGAGTCCAAAAAAGAATTAGAGCTCCCCCATCATGCTCATCTCAAATTCACCTTGCATTAACTTAGCAAACTCTTGACAATGACATTCATTAGTAGAACCAAAAATAATATCATCAACATAAATTTGAACTACTAAGATGTCATTTTTATACATTTTTATAAAAAGTGTAATGTCCACCTTACCTTTTTCAAATCCTTTTTCAATCAAAAAATTTGAAAGCCTTTCACACCAAGCTCTAGGAGCTTGTTTTAAACCATAAAGAGCTTTGGTAAGTTTGAAAGCATGATTTGGAAATTTTGAATCTTCAAAACCCGGTGGTTGTTCCACATACACTTATTCATTTATGAAACCATTTAAAAATGCGCTTTTAACATCCATTTGAAAAAGCTTGAAATTATGATAACATGCATATGCAAGCAACATCCTAATGGCTTCCATTCTAGCTACGGGTGCATATGTTTCATCAAAATCTATTCCCTCTTCTTGAGTGTAACCTTGTGCTACAAGTCTAGCTTTATTTCTCACAATGTTACCACTCTCATCTAGCTTGTTCCTAAAGACCCATTTAGTTCCTATTGTAGATTGATTACTAGGCCTATCAACTAATGTCCATACATTACTTCTCTCAAATTGATTTAACTCTTCTTGCATAGCCATAATCCAAAAGTCATCTTTCAATGCTTCTTTTATATTTTTAGGGTCTATGCATGAGATAAATGCAACATGGTTCATTAATCTAAGAGAAGAACGAGTGGTTACCCCCTTGGATGGATCACCCAAGATTTCACCATCTTTGACATAGTTCAACTCCCTTGGGTAGCTCACTTCCTTTTCCTCAATAGCCAAGTCCTTCAAGGCTTCAAGAGGTGGATTTTGTGTGTCTTCTTCTTTTGTTGGAATCTCATCCTCCTTTGAAGTTTGACCTCCATCAAAGGCATTTATGATCCCTACATCATCATCATCACAAGAATCCTTCCTAGGAAGGAGGTTATCATCGAATACAACATGAATAGATTCTTCTACTAAAAAGTTCTTTTGTTAAATACTCGAAGGCTTTAGAGGTTAAAGAGTAACCTATAAAAATGGTTTTCATCACTTTTTGCATCAAATTTACCTAAGTTATCTTTCCCATTATTTAAAACAAAACACTTGCACCCAAAAGGGTGGAAATAGCTAATGTTAGGCTTCTTGGATTTTAAAATCTCATAAGGTGTTTTCTTTAAAATTGGCCTAATCATTACTCGATTTACAATATAACAAGCGGTGTTTGTGGCTTCCGCCCAAAAATATTTAGGTAAATTGTTTTCACAAAGCATAGTTCTAGCCATTTCTTGTAAAGTTCTATTTTTCCTCTCAACTACCCCATTTTGTTGAGGAGTTCGAGGAGCCGAAAAATTATGGCTAATACCATTTTCATTTAAAAAATCTTCAAACCCTAAATTTTGAAACTCGGTTCCATGATCACTTCTAATATGTGAAATTCTAAGTTCAAGATCATTTTGGGTTAATTTTGAAAATGTGATGAATTTTTCCAAAGCCTCATCTTTAGTACTTAAAAAGAGAACCCAAGTAAATCTAGAAAAATCATCAACTAGCACAAAAGCATAAGATTTACAACCCAAGCTCATAGTCCTAATTGGCCCAAATAAATCCATGTGAATTAGTTGTAAACATCTACTAGTAGAAACATCATTAATGGATTTAAAGGAAGATCTATGTTGTTTACCCTTTGAGCATGCATCACAAATTTTATCATTTGAAAATTTTATCTTGGGTAAACCTCTAACTAGATTTAGAGAGACTAGTTTTTCCAAAACACTTATGCTAGCATGTCCTAGCTTCATATGCCACAACCATGCATCATTTTCATTTTGAGCAACTAAGCATGCATGAGATGTATGAATGTCATCTAGATGCACCATGTATATATTCCCTATGCGATGACCTATGAGCATAATGTTATTAGATTTAATGTCTACAATTTTGCATCCATTTTTATCAAACAAAACATTAAATCCTTTATCACATAATTGACTTATGCTCAATAAATTGTGTTTAAGACCATCGACATATAAAACATTTTCAATGAGAATAGTAGAGTGATTACCTATGGAGCCAATACCTTTAATGTGGCCTTTGGAGTTGTCACCAAATGTTACTACTCCTCCACTTTTTGGCTTTAAATCCATGAATCGACTCTTGTCTCCAGTCATGTGCCTCGAGCATCCACTATCAAGGTACCATGAGTTTTGACTTTGTGCTTTGGCCTTGTATCAATGCTCCCCCTACAAACAAAGATGTTAAACTTTGGTTTTTGGTACCCAAATCATTTTGGGTCCATGAGTGTTAGCTCCCAAAACCTTGGTTCCCTTAGGAATCCAAGATGACATAGCAATAATATTATTAGATTTTACAAGTTCCTTAGGAACCCATACACTTCTAATTCTTTTAGCTCTACTATGTCTAGGGTAGCTACCTTGTTTGTAGTAGTTAGTCTTTTTCTTAGGTTGGTGTGCTCTATAGGATTCTCCTACTTCATGCTTGACACTACCAACAATTTTTAAAGACTTCTTGAGCTCATTTAGCTCACCCAACACCTTTTGGTGTTCACAATTACATTGAGATAAAAGATTATTAAGATCAACATTTTCATCTTGAAAAAATTTAAGTTCATCTTTTAATCCTAATATCTTTTTCTCAAATTTAGAATTAGCTTGAGTAAGTGTGTCATTTTTCTCACTTAGTTCTAGAATAATCTTTTTATTCCTAATGACCGACTCCTTATATTTCTCAACTAATTCATCATATACCTCTTGTAACTCAACATATGCATCATTTAATTCTTCATATGAAAAATCTAAACTAGATGAGTTAGAGGTTACCAAGGAGGAATCTTCCTCAAGTGCCATGAGACAAAGATTAGCCACTTCTTGTTCGTCATCCTCCGATGACTCCTCATCACTCCAAGTAGCAAGCTTGGCTTTGAGTCTCTTCTTCTTCTCAAAGCCCTTCTTCTTGAGTTGAGGGCACTCCGAACGTATGTGGCCGGGTTGTTTGCACTCATAGCAAATGATAGGATCCTTTCCTTCTTCTTTGTTCTTGCCTTTGAAGTCCATCTTCCTCTGGATTTTTCTTCCCCGGTTGGACCTCATGAAACGTGAGAACCGTTTGGCTATCATAGCCAATTCTTCAAGTTCATCCTCATCACTAGATGAGCTCTCATCATGTTGTGAAGCTTTAGCCTTGAGAGCTATTCCCATCTTCTTCTTCTTCTCAACCTCAAGCTTCTCAACCCTTTTCTCTTCCTTCTTCTTCTCATCTTCCCTTCCTCGCTTCATGATCTCATGAGTAAGGAGAGAACCCACAAGCTCATCAAGCTTTAACGTTTTCAAGTTCTTTGCTTCGATGATGGCAGTTCTCTTCCCATCCCAAGACTCGGGAAGTGAATAGAGAAGCTTCCGGACAAGCTTGTCTTCCGGTATGATCTCTCCAAAGCCCTTTAGACCATTGACAATCGTGGAGAATCGATCAAACATCTTTGACACCGTCTCATCGGGCTCCATCTTGAAATTTTCATAACTAAGATTGAGAATTCCAATCTTAGTTTCTTTAACATCATTGGTGCCTTCATAAGTGGTCTCAAGAGTGTCCCACACTTCTTTGGCACTTTCAATTGATGAGACCTTTGAGTAGATGTCCGGACCGAAAGCACAAAATAGTATGTGGAGAGCTTTATCATTGACTAGAATCTTTTTCCTCTCCTCTTCACTCATCTCCACTTTCTTCTTTAACACCATCTTGCCTTCACCATCTTCCTTCAATGGAATATATGGCCCATCCTCAATGACATCCCACACAAGATAGTCATTTGACTTGATGAATAGACGCAATCTATTCTTCCAAAAAGAATAGTTATCACCGTTGAAGAAGGGAGGCTTTGTGGTCGATTGTGACTCGTACATGCCGGAACCGGAGGTTGAAGTCATCTCTTGATACTTTGATGATCACACTATTCCAAGGAACTCCTCTTGTGGTTGTTAATCCTCAAAGAGTTAGGCTCTGATACAAATTTTTAAACTTAAAGATGAGGGTCTTGAGGATGAACGTCACTTTGGCACGTTCACCGGTCGGGCACTTACTTTAAATATAAAATATGACCGTTGTGCTTTTTCGAAACGACCCTTGACAGTAGCAAATCTGTTTCGAAACGAAGCCAATGCGTTTCGAAACAGGTCTTAAGTTTAAATATAAAATATGACCGTTGTGCTTTTTCAAATCAAATATGAAGAACAGTTTCGAAACGTGAGAGCCCGTTTCGAAACGGGGTCAAGTGTTTCGATACACGTTTCGGAACAGTGGTTGACAGTGATGAAAACGTTTCGAAACGCCTTAGGGTCGTTTCGAAATAGGAACTTGAAAATCACTGTTTTGGCTTGAAACACTTAGAAAAATATTTGAAAAACTTTGTTTCTAACTTGGGCATAATCTTAAAATTATATGGGGATATTTTGAGGACTTAAAATTCGTTTTGACATTTTCAATTTAGTCCTTAGGTTTTTAGTTATATCAAAATTAAAATATTTGTTTCACATAAACAATGTTTATGTTGTTGCCTACATGATTTGTGTCTTGAAGGCTTATGACCATGTTCTATGATGTTTATGTGTTTTGTTTAAAGGCATGTAAACCTTGGTATGCAATATTTATGTAAGTGTTTACCTTCCTATGAATGAAATGATTTAGTTATATATGCCTTTCTGCAAGTTTCCTATCTAAGTGCTTATCTTGTGTTGGATGCCAAGTTTGTTTGGTTAAGTAACATCATATGTTTACTTTTGGTTGCTAAATGATGTATGAGGGTTTGTTTTGTTCTAGACGAGTCGTAAATTGCATCTAGAGTTGAGTCTAGGTGTGTCTTGTAGCCAAAATGCAATTTGCAGTGCAAGGCGTATCGGTACATCTAAGGGATGTATCGATACGGTCCTACACTTTAGACATCATTTTAGGCTTAGCATACCGATACACGAGGTTGTATCGATACGCAACAAGCTCTCTGGAAATCTGAGAAATTGACAAGATTTTAGCGTATCGGTACGAGTCTTGGGTGTATCGGTACGGTCTTTGTTGTTTGACCGTGAGAAGTTGACCGATGAGGGTGTATCAGTACGGTCAACTAGTGTACATATATGGTCTTCTTAGGTTGACTTTGGGTAGTTGACCAAGTCAAGGCCTATCGATACGGTCTTCTAGCGTATCGATACGACCTGTTGTAAAAGCTAAAATGGGTTGTTTAAATTGCTTGTTTTGTATGCTTGTATCGTCTCGTTGTCTTTTCGCTGTCGTATCTCACATAGGGTGTATGAAAGCATTTAGACAAGATAATGTTTAAAAGAAATTTTCTAGGTTTGCTAACGGAAGGGGAGCCTTAACGGGTTTCACTTCGATTTTCCCCATGTAACCCACTCGGACTGGTCAGTCGTCCAAACCGGGACGAAGGGGTTACATAATCCTTAGATTGAATCGAGATCGTGGATACGCGAATTCCTACGCCTCGCCAAATCAATAAATGGTCTAGTCCCTCCGCCTTGCCATTATGACCAATGTCCATACACATCTCTCCGCCTCACCAAATCGATGTAGGCCGTAACCTTAAGATAGTAGTCCACCCGTACATTGAGCTCATGTATTCTATGGCATGCTAATTGTATCCAGTGTCCATTACAATCCAAGGCTGCAATATCCATATCCATTTCAATAATCAATAGTACACCAATGTCTGATGCTTTCAATTATCATCAATAGTTTCATGATTCGGTGTCAATATCAATGTCCAATGGTTTCTATACAGTAACTCGATGACAATGCCTATTTCAATAACAATGCACAATGACAATATCAATGATAATATCCAATGTTCAATAGCAACTTACCGACACTTACCAAAGTGTTTGATTAACGATCTAATGCAATTTCCTCAATAACAATGTTAGCGACGTAATCTAAAATATAAAATAATAATCTGGGAAGGCCTTTCGCCTAAACCTGAGACTCCGACTACACTCACCTTGACAATCCAAAGCTTTCAAGGCTCTCGGATAACAATCCCCTTGTTTCTAGCTTTGGATGGAGACGATGGGTGCTCTTTATCAAAGTCTTGAGCTAGGAAATCAATAGCAAGATTGTTAGGGTCGATATTTCGATATCAAAATCAATATAACAATATCAAAATCAATAACTGATCTCAATAAAGATGACAACGATGAGATATCCATGGATAGTCAAAACCCTAGCTTAGATTACACTCAATATATCCATGGAATCCAATAACCGATTGAGGATTATAGCTTACCCGATCGTTAGCAACGATTCGATATCGATTAAACGAAGAAATTGCAAAGCTTGAAATTCCTCCAAGGGAGGTGTGTGCTTAGAGGTACGTGATGAAAATGATAAAGATGAAGAGGTGTTAGTTTTCTCTTGAAATCGGGTAGGCAACATTGTTATCCTTTTGTCTTTAATTAAAAATAGCTTTCCTTCAATTGAAGGAAGCTCTGCCGATGACTCCACATGGAGAATTATAAAAGAAAAGGGGCTAATCACAAGGTTAGTCCCTCATTTTTCATTCAACAATTGTTTTGACCTCCCACTCACATTTTCTTTAAATTTAGTCACCATGTAGGTTCAATATTATTCAATAGGGTCCAATGACAATGTTTTAAGCTCAAATAAGGTTCAATATCAATAATTAACTAGTCAATACAATATTTAGACTTCATCATTTTAGGATTTCCGATCATCGGAACCTAATTCCAACTAGGCCGGATTTCGGAGTGATACAACATGTATCATGAATCAACATCAAGTCCCATTACTAACACTCAATTTAAGCCTTCTCATGCATAACTACCATTTGCAAAGCTTAAAGAGTAAAACATGTATAGATCAAAATATAAATCATAAACCATCTCAAGATACATCATCAATTATATTGGGTTACAAGTCATCATTAAACATGTTCATTTCTCAAAACAACATATCGGATACACGGATTAAAAAAGTGTTCACACAACACTTCAAGTCATCATAACCGGAATTTGGTACAATAACAACCATCAGGGGCAATGTAACCCCCTCGACCCGGCCTAGCTGGTAGACCGAACCGAATAGGTCACACATGGAATATTAAAGTAAACCAGGATAGTTTACCTCAATAAACGATCTTATATCTTTTTATTTTTGTCTTCTCTAGATGCATGTTACAATCTTGTTTGATCAATCAAAGCAGCGAATTACACTACAATTCGAACGTTCATCAAATTATACCAAACTCGGATTACAAACCTTTAATTAGGTTCCTTTCATGTTTCTCAGTAAAATCTCAGCTCAAGATAATCATTGGAACTCATTTAATTGCATACAAGACAAACAGGGACTAAATCGCAAAGAAACAAAACTTCAAAGATACCAAAACTGTCATAACATCCAACCTTTTCGAAACATCCAGCCCCGTATCGGAATGGGTGTACCGGAACAGGGGCTCATGTTTCGAAATGCGGGATCGTTCCAAAACGACTCTTGACCCGTTTTGAAATAGGGTTTCACAGTAGCAAAATGTAATGAAATGGCCCTCCCCATTTTGATACTCCAAGGCCATTTCAAGCACCCGTTTCAAAACAAGCAAGGGTGTTTCAAAACACCTGGGCTTGCAATGCTTAATTTTGCTGGTTTAATTCAATTTAAATCATCTAAAACCAATCCAATATATGTCTAAACATGGTTGCAACTCAAATATGCTCCAACACTCAAGAGTACATGGAAAGGACATCATCAAAGCATCATTATCAATATCAAAGAGAACTAAAGGCATGCTTCTTAATAGAAATTAGCACCAAAAGGTCAAACCTCAATTCCAAGTATAATCCAACACTAAAAGGCCATTTACATAACCAAATATGAATATCAAACTTGCACCAAACCAGAAAATGCCAAACAACCAACATTCATATCATTGGACACCCATATTGCCTCTATTACTCTAGTCCATAACCAAACATACCTACAACCAAAGTCCTTCACCAATCCCTTGCAAGTTCTGCCTCCAAAACTTGAATTGATTGCATTGGTGAACAAAGAGAGCGTAAGCACAAAATGCTTAGTGAGGAAGCTCAAAACCAAAAACATCATCAATGCACAAACCATTTTTCACTCTTATCAAAACCATCATGGCTTCTTTGAGAAACCATGCACTTTTACATTAAAATCAGCATGCTAAACACCATGCAACACGAATCACATAATTTCCAGCAATTAAACCATTGCTACTCAAACATCAAGCCTTCCAAGCATAAACACCATTATGCTAAGCTTAAGATAAAACATGCATTTTTCATAATATGCATCAACATCATTTCCGTAACATTTCACTCCATTATATTGGCTCACAAGTGATAAACAACATTCTCAAAAACATATCGGATACATGGATTACTAAGGGTTGTCCCAAACCCTTCATACGCTCTACCTGTATCTCAAGGCTCACAATCGAGATCAACCCTCCATCGTTGTGACACCCGTGGTGGAATTTTCAATACAATTACAACCCCTCAGCACCACTCATCGGTAGATGTATAGCCTACTAACGAGAGATGGGACACACGCAAGGTTCGCACCCGGGAGCTACCCTCAACCATTGCAACCTTAAACAATCTTCGATCGTTAGGGTACTTGGATGGAGTATTCGGTACAATCACAATCCCTCAACATCCAAGGTGGCTTGTTTTATAGTGCACTCAATCCTATAGTCGGCTAACTATATCCGACTTCATTTATAAAACACTTTATACAACATCACTTGCAAATATAATCCATATCTCATGCATACCTCATTGTTCTTACAAAGCATTCACGATAAGCCATAAACAAGCATTAAATCGTGCTTCAAACCTCATGCATTAACACATACATACAAGGACCACTTACCTAGTGCATCCTTAAACCACATGACATCATCATACAAAATTTATATACTCAAAACATGCTTTAAAACAGTAGGTAAATGCAATTAAAATCAAGTGCAACCAAAGGCTCAAAACTAGCACAATCTGAGAGAGAGAAATTCACTTTACTTACTTCCGAACTTGGTAAAGCTTTTCAAGCTCTTAATATGTTCCCAAAACATTTTCTAAAAAGTTTCCACGCTAGAAAACCAAGTTCCACTCACCGACTCGCGAAAACACACTTGTCGCCGCAACTATCAATCGTCTGAATCCTCCAAAATCACTTCGTTTGATTCCTGATTATTATCCCTTGTTTTCAAAACATTAAAACATAGGCTCAATGCATTAAATTGCATCCAAAACACCAGCACTCACAAGAAATCCCGTAGCCCTGCTCTAAAACACCAAAACACTCATCCGAAACAATTGAAAACTCAATCGATTTACCTCTAAGCTCAGACCAGCCATTACCCAACTCATCCAACACATATTAGGCACTAATTAACATCCAAAAAAACAACCTAAAACCATACATATACCTCAAGCAACTCGGATTCCTCAAGAACACCCCAAAAACTCAAACAAAAACACGTCAAAACAAAGAAACTCACCGATTTCAGAATCTCTATGATTAAGACTCCACTTCAACACCAAAACCCTTCAAAACTCATTTAGAAACAATATCGAACTTGCCAAATAAATCAAACTTCGAAAATCGCATTAAAATCCATTTTCTATTAAGATTTCAATAGTTTATCAAACTAACAACAAAACCTCAATCAAAATCATTAATAAAGAGTCAAATATCTTTGGAATTTCCTTAAAGAACCTAGATTAGAGGGTTAGCACGAACTTTACCTCCAATCCATGCTTCTCCTTTAATTTTGCAAGATTAGCTTGAAAGAAACTTGGAGCAAATGAAAGAAATCAACAAGGAAAAGATGGAAATCAAGAGAGGATTTGAGAGTGAAGAAATTCTCGAAAATTGAGAGAAAACGGAGAGTGTTTGGCTGAAGTGAAAGAGAGAAATAAAAAGCTCGTCAAAATTTTTGTTAACCAATTAACTAACTCTCCTTTAATTAATTAATTAAAAGCCTTTTTATTTTTTAATAAACATTTAAAACACATGCCAAATTAGGGAAAATGCATAATTGCCAATTAGCTCCCTAAAGAATCTAAGATTTTGACTTTTCTTGAAAAACACATTTTCCTAACTTTTAAATCATTACATTTTGGTCACTTCCCAAAATGTATACATTCGAAAACCCGTTTTGTATAATTGATTTAACCAACCTCTCAAATATACTTTTAGGGGATTTTAGGAATTTTTATCATATTTTTATCCATTCATGAACCTTGATTTCCCTAAACTACCTTTTAACAGTTCGAACAACTAATACCGGTTCCACCGGCCCAACTTGACTTGCAAAATACCTAGGCCCAAAACAAAGGCGCTACAACTCTCCCCCACTTAAAAAATTTCGTCCTCGCAATTTTTCCTGAAGGGAAAAGGTGCAGAATTGACTCAACCCATCCACCTTACCTTCCCACGCAACCTTCTCAACTCCTTAATATCCCCACAATACCTTCACAAGTTCAACCATCTACCACGAAGAACTTTACTGCAGCCATCAAGAACACCATCCGGGTCCCAACCACATGACACATCCGGATTCAACCCTATCTCCATATCCGACATAACACGAGATGAAGACAATCTATACCTTTGCAACATATAAACATGAAACACATCATGGATCTTTTCCAACTCGGGAGGTAACCTCAATTGATAAGCCACAGGACCAATTCGTTACACAAAAACATAAGGCCCAATAAACAACGGACTAATCTTTCCCTTACGTCTGAACCCCATCATATTTTTCCAAGGCGATACCTTAAGAAACACGTGATCTCCAACTGCAAATTCAACCTCTATACGCTTTAAATCCGCGTAAGACTTCCGACGATCCGATGTAGCCTTCAACCGTTCACAAATGAGCTTTACTTTCTCAGTTGTTCCCTTGAGTATATTCGGCAAGAAAAGCATCTTTTTCCCCGCCTCAGCCCAACAAAGGCGCGTTCTACACTTCCTCCCATACAAGGCCTCATACGGTGCCATCTATATATACTGGCATGAAAACTATTATTATAAGCAAACTCAACCAACATCATATGCTTTTCTCAAGAACCTTGGAAATCAATCACATAGCATCGCAACATATCCTCCAACACCTGGATAACTCGTTCCGACTGCCCATCCGACTAAGGATGATATGATGTGCTGAAATTCAACCGCATACCCAATGCCCGATGTAAATATTCCCAAATCCTTACTCTGAACCTCAGATCTCTATCCGACACTATGGACTTGGGCACACCGTGGAAACGCACAATCTCAACAATATACAACTCAACTAACTTATCCAACGTATACGTAGTATGCACGGCCAAGAAATGTGCACACTTCATAAGACGATCCACATTCACCCATACGGAGTTCTTTCTTGATGGTGTCAAAGGCAACCCAGATACGAATTCAATCGTAATCCTTTCACATTTCCACTCCGGTATCCTCAAAAGCCGTAACAAACCGAAAGGAAATTGATGCTCAGCCTTCACCCGTTGGCAAACCATACACTTGCTTACAAAATCAACCACATCCTTTTTCAACCCCACCCAATAGTACTCATCCTTCAAGCCACGATACATCTTATTACTACCAGGGTGCATAGCAAAAGGACTACTATGAGCTTTAGTCGAAATAGTGTGTCTCAACTCAACATCTTTCGGCATCACTATTCGACTTTTGAAACATAGAACTTCATCATCCTTAAAACAGAAGTCCGTTGCCCCACCATCAGCTATATCTTGTACACGAGATACCAACAACCATCCAACATCTGCTTCTCCTTAATTTACTAAATAAAGGAAGGTTTCACTTGCAACTTGGCTATTAAGCCACCATCACGCGATATACTCAAACGAGCAAACGTAGTTCCTAGCTCAAGAACTACTTCCGACCCAAAGCATCGGCCACAACTTTGGCCTTTCCCGGATGATAATCAATGGTCTGATCATAATCCTTACGTAACTCCAACCATATTCCTTAAAACAGAAGTTCGTTGCCCCACCATCAGCTATGTCTTGTACAAGAGATACCAACGAACCATCCAACATCTGCTTCTCCTTAATCAACTAAATAAAGGAAGGTTTCACTTGCAACTTGGCTATTAAGCCACCATCACGCGATATACTCAAACAAGCAAACGTAGCTCCTAGATCATGAACTACTTCCTACCTAAAGCATCAGCCACAACATTGGCCTTTCCCGGATGATAATCAATGGTCCGATCATAATCCTTACGTAACTCAAACAATCTTCGTTGCCTAAGATTCAACTCTTATGGTCGGTATAAACCACACACCTTTCACCATAAAGGTAGTGCCTCCAAATCACCAAAGCAAATACTATTGTTGTGAGATCTAGACCATGCGTCGGGTAGTTGCGCTCATGCACCTTAAACTGCCTAGACGCATAAGCTACAATCTTTCCACCTTTAATCAATACGCAACTCAAACCAACATATGATGCATTGATATAGATTACAAACTCCTTAACCGATTTTGGTTGAATCAAGACAGGAGCTTGTGTCAAAGCCTCCTTCTACTTCTCGAAAGCTTGTTTCCTAACATCCGTCCACACAAAGCGAACATTCTCTTGCAACAACTTGGTCAAAGGTGCAGCAATCTTAGAGAAATCCTCGACAAACCTTTGGTAGTAACGAGCCAAACCAAGGAAACTACGCACTTCCGTCACCGACTTAGGCGTCTTCCAACTCATCACTGCCTCAACCTTGTGTGGATCAACCCGAATACCTTCGGCTGACACCACATGTCCAAGAAAAACCACTTCCTTGAGCCAAAACTCACACTTGCTCAACTTAGCATAAAGCTGATTCTCCAACAACACTTGCATCACAATTTTCAAGTGCCTATAATGATCCTTCTCGGTACCCGAGTACACGAGAATATCATCGATAAATACCACCACGAACTGATCCAGAAACTCATGGAACACCCTATTCATCATGTCTATGAAAGCAACCAATGCATTTGTCAATCCAAACGGCATCACCAAGAACTCATAATGACCGTAACTAGTCCGAAAAGTTGTCTTAGGTACATCCACATCCTTAACCTTAAGCTGATAGTATCCAAACCTCAAATCTATCTTCAAAAATACCGAAGCACCACGAAACTGGTCAAACAAATCATCAATCCTCGACAGAGGATACTCGTTCTTAATCATCAACTTGTTCAGTTGCCGATAATCAATGCACATACGCATTGTACCATTCTTTTCTTCTTCACAAACAAGACCGGCGCACCTCAAGGTGAAATAATCAGCCTTATGAACCCTCGGTCAAGTAACTCCTGAAGTTGCATCTTCAACTCCTTAGGTGTCGTGCGATAAGGAGCAATGGATACCAGAGTCGTATTCTCATACAACACAATGCCCAACTCAACCTCTCGATTTGGTGGCAACTGTTGCGTGTAAAATAGTCTATCGCAATGGTAGTGCAAGTATACACGACGCAAGTAGTAAAGTGATACGAAGTATTGGATATCATCTCCACAGGGATTTGGCTAATAGCTTCACCTTAATTCACTGCACGAAAGTACAAAAAATATTTGAGAAGTTGTCACAAAAATAATAAAGAGAACTTTAAATAAAAGAGTAGGGAAAACAAGATAGAGAGAATGGGCTGGTATTGAATTGCTCAGTAGTGCAGGTATTATAGAGTTTAGGAAATCCAGTTCTGTCGTCGTCCCTGTCGCAGCAGCACCTGTCGCGGCAGCACCTGTCGCGGCAGCACCTGTCGCGGCAGCAGTCCGTTGCTTATCGCGGCAGCGAATACTCAACTCAGTACTTCAAGTTTGGCAAGAATCCCAGATGTGCCTTGGCCTATCCCTAGGTCCAAGTCTGTCGATGATCACGTCTTTGATGATACCTCCCGGCGTGAATCGAAGGATGAACACCGATATTGATGAATTCTTCTTTAGCCACTTAACCTCGTCCTATCCCTAGGTCTGAGATAGTTCAACTATAAACTAGAGAACTTGCTCTTATTTATTTTCATATACTTAACTCTCCCGATGCTAAGTAAATTGATAACCTCACAATGCTCTCCCGATGCTCTTGCAAGATATTAATAACCAAAATAAGAGAACTTGAAGTTTATTTTATTGAACTGAAAATTCCTAAAACAAAACAACCCTTGCAACTACTTTACAAATCAACCCGTGGCCCTAGGGGGAATTTAGAACATGTTGAGGGAAGGAAAACGGCTAGGGTTTTGGGAAGAAAGCTAGGGAATCGGGTCTCTCCCCTAGGTCGAAATATATGCCCTTATATAGGCTTTGGGTCCAAGTTTTCTAAAATAGCAAGAATACAACTTTAAATGAAAGTATAATTCTACTAAAGACTAGATCTTCAAGGAATCTACTTTCCAGCCGTCATCTTTCTTGCTTGGGATTTTTCCTCCTTGAACTTTGGGCTTGACATTCCTTTCGATCTGGGGCTTGGAAAAATATGGTGATTTCACACGACAAACGAGCTGAATTTTCTCTATCTGTCGAGGTCCACTTTGCTTCTTCTCCTCAAAATTGCTGTCGTCCTCTACTGTCACGGCGACAACCATGGCAGCATCATCCTCCTTGACTGCTCATCCAGTTCCAGCTCTTCTGCTTCACTGCCCAGCGCCTGCCCATTTCATCTGCTACAGCAGCAACCTGCAAAAACAACCATTTTTAGTAGAAACTGTGCCTTTTAATATATTTGTGATGTTTTGCTGTAAACTGACCTAAATGCAATAAATTATGCCTGAATGCAGCAGAAAATATGGGTTAAATAGGGGGTAAATAATAGAACTTTTACACACTCAACACACCCCTAAACTCAAGTTTTTGCTTGCCCTCAAGCAACTAAGACTTACAAGAAAAATGAAATATTTTTATTTTGGCTTTCAAACAGTGAACTTTCCCTTACCCGTCGTTCGTTCCCTGTGACGGCAGCAACCTGTCGGATAATCTAGGATCTGTCTGGAGTCTCACTATAGTCCTCGTGTAGTGTGTGCATGCTTGTGAACAGTTATATGCCAAGACTCTCTTAGTTTCACTAGAATATTTCAGCTCTTAACTCGAATTTTTATGCCAAAGTTTATCTTTTGAAGGCACTTTTTCATGCTCCTTTGATTTTTCTGACTCGATTTCTTTATTTTTTAAGCTAAAGTTTCACTAGAGCCAGTTTTTGGCACCTCTAGCTAACTTCCTAGAGCCAGTTTCGGGCACCTATAGGGCTGTTGAGTCTCTTTTGCTAAACTTCTTTCCTAGAGCCAGTGTTAGGCACCTCTAGGGGCTATTCAAGTGCTAAGCTTCCTATTCTAGTTAACTAGAAGAGTTCTAAGCAGTATAAAAATCACAAATGTGTTTAAGTTTTCAGAACTATAGAAAGGCTCTAAACTTCTCCTAAAAATTATCCTAAAGTCACTGCCACGACAGTGCTGTCACGGAAGGTAAGTTCAGTTCACAGTTTTCAACCAAAATTTTCAATGTTTTCATCATTTTTTTAGACAAAAATAAACTAAGTAAAGACACCAATTTTTAAACTAAGATGTACTCCATTAATGGAGGGTTGCCACCCCCAAGCTCGAGGGTTGCATTGCCCTCAATGCAAATGACAAATAAAAAATAAAAGATAAGGCAATACATCACAAAATATAAAGCAGGTAGCAATAATAAGATAAGAAACTTAAATTTTAATCGTTGTCTTCGCTGCTGTTGCTGCTGAGTCGGATCTGATGGCGGGCTCTGGCTTTCGGAGCTGGCTGGGGCACGGGGGAGGCAGATGTGTTCTTGGCCTTGGCCTCCCGTGGTGGCTGGACTCTGGTTGGGGAGATGTGAGGGGGTTGCTCCACAACCTGAACTTCGGAGCTGCTGCTGCTGCTCTCCCCGCTGCTGCTGTCACTGCTGCTGGCTTTTGGCATGTTATGCTTATCTGCCATCCGCTTCTGCCTCTTCATCGGTGAGAATTCCTTTGACAGATTCCTCTTGATAGAGGGTTCAATATCACTGGCGGCCCAAACAGACGAGCAGGAGAACCCATCAACAAAGGCATCTAGATCCTCCGATGCCATTCGACGTTTCGTGCCTCAGGCAGATGGTTCAGCATGGGTGCTGTCTGCTGCTGTCGGGGCAGGCGATGGCGTTGAGGCAGCAGAGGGTGTCTGTGGGGTAGCAGCAGGTGTAGGAGTGTGGGCAGGGGTAGTGAGAGTAAAGTAATGGGTAGGAAAAGTAGGGAAGGCAGCATCAGGGAAATTTAAAGAATTTTGAATAAAAGTTACCGTAGAGGCAGCAAAGTCCCTGATGAAGGTCATTAAGCCCAACTGTCTTTCCTCCAGCTTCTGAATGGCAGCTAATATCTGGGCGGAGGAGTTTGTCGGGGCCGCTGCTGCGGCAGCTGGTTTAGTGTGTGGCTATCTGTCGTATCGGCTGTGGCGGCCGTAGGGTCGAATGACGACAGAGGGGTGGCAGCAGTCAGCTCCATAAGGCTGAGGATGTTCTTTTCAATCCACCCTCTTCCTTCGACTATCAAATCAGTGTGTACTTCTGGGACATTATGGTCGCGGCAGAGCGAGGTGATGAGGTACAGAAGGTAGAGGGGACCCGTCGGTCTATGCGCACACTCCAAAATACTTTCTCGAATATAGCTGCCCACATTAATGGGTCGTTCATGTAGAATAAAGTGTATCAACGCTAACCTTGGTTGGTCAAAGGTGGTGTTGTGGGATGACAGCATCATCCTCTTCTTTATGAAGGCATTCCATAACTTTGCCTCCAGCAGCAACTGGGTTCTCTTCACTGTCCTTGGATTCTTCCTGCTGGTGTTCCATTGAGTCTCAACACCGGTCAACTCTGCCATGACAGCGTCATAGGTAGCAGTATCTAATGTATTTAGGAACTGTTGGCGGGCGTCGTCATTGATGCCGATGTAGAAGCCATATAAGGTGTTAATGTATTCCGCTTCAAACGACTCTTCTTTCCCTCGAACAAATACCGCTGTCGCTGTCCTGCTGCTGATGGCAGCATAAAATTCTGGAACCAACGTGACATTCATTTCCTCCGGCTGCTCCGCAAAGGTTTGCCACTGTAAAAGCTCTAACCTCCCGGGCTATGAATGGTTTGAGGCTCTGATTTTCTTCCATCAGTGTATAGATGAAGCCTCTCTCTTCCCACATATCTCTGCTAGATAAGGAACGTGGGGGAGTTGCTGTCGGTGTGGAACTGGAGGCAGCATTTCGTCGGGTTTTCCTACAAGACATATTTGTGCAAGGGTTGTGAAAAAGAAAATGAAAGCAATTGAAAACTAAAGAGAGAGGAAGTAAGAAAGGCAGAGGTGAGTGAAAATGAAAATGAAACGGGGTTATATGGAGAAGGGTTTGCTGCCCGTTGAAACTGTAACGGCAGGCGCGAATAACGGGGCCAGCTCTTATACGTTAGCGTGTCTGACACGTCTGTTACGCGTCTGTTACGCGTCTGTGACGTGTTTCCGCGTCTGTCGTGACAGCGTGATGACAGCCTGTATTTTCCGCGTCTGTCGTGGCAGCTGTAACGACATGCTTCAAAAATTGGGCTTTGTTGGGCTGATGGATGGATGGTGGGCCGAGTTCACTTCTCATGTTCTTCTTGACTCCTTTATTTCCTAAAACCAATAAAAATAAAAACATTATTCAAATAACATAAAATCTTATTTCCTAATAAATAATAAATAATAATAAAATAAATAGATAAAATTTAGGTTAAATTATGGATGCTAGGTGGGGCATCTCCTAAAGTAACGACTTCCTGCATTCCTGGGGCTTCAGTCTCTTGATAATGCTTCAAGCGCTGTCCGTTGACTTTGAATTGGTGCCCATCTTTTAATTATTGGATTGTTATGGCACCATGGGGAAAAACCTGTACGACTTGGAACGGGCCAGACCATCTAGATTTTAGCTTCCCTGGGAAGAGTTTCAGTCTAGAATTGAACAACAATACAAGCTGCCTTGGGCAGAACTATCGTGGCAGCAGCTTTTTGTCATGCCACTTCTTAGTTTTGTCCTTGTAGATTCTTGCATTGTCATAGGCCATTGTCCGGATTTCTTCAATTTCGTTCAGATCTAACAGTCTTTTCTGCCCTACCCTGTCCAAGTCCATATTCACTGCCTTGATCACCCAGTATGCTCTGTGTTCTATCTCGACAGGTAAATGACATGTTTTCCCATAAATCAATCGGTACGAAGACATTCCCAATGGAGTTTTAAAAGCTGTCCTATATGCCCATAATGCATCATTGAGGAGTAAAGACCAATATTTCCTAGTCGGCTTGACCATCTTCTCAAGAATGTTCTTAACTTCCCTATTAGATATTTCAGCTTGTCCATTGGTTTGTGGGTGATATGTTGTCACGATCCAATGCTTGACACCATATTTCTTCAAGGCAGCAGCAATAGCCCTGTTGTCGAAATGTTTCCCTTCATCACTGATAATCGCCTTAGGGATGCCAAACCTGGAAAAGATATTTTTGTGTAAAAACCTTTGGACTGTCTTGGCATCATTCTTTTGAGTTGCGATAGCTTCGACCCACTTAGAGACATAATCTACTGCCAGGAGGATGTATAGATTCCCACATGAAGATGGAAAAGGTCCCATAAAATCAATCCCCCAAACGTCGAAGATCTCGACTTCTAGAATGTTCTGCAGCGGCATCTCGTTTCTCCTTGATATGTTTCCTGTCCTTTGGCACCTGTCACAATTCTTGTAGAAGATTTGCGCATCTTTATACAGTGACGGCCAATAAAACCGTGACTGCAACACCTTGGCAACAGTTTTGTTGCCTCTTAAGTGACCTCCATACTGTGAAGCATGGCAGTGATGAAGTATGTCTTCTTGCTCTTCTTGTGGTACACACCTTCTTATAACCTGATCTGCACAAATTTTGAAAAGAAGAGGTTCGTCCCAACAATAATGCTTAACATCATTTTGGAACCTCTTCCTGGCTTGATAATTAAGATCAGAGGGAATTATTTCGCTAACTAAGAAATTAACGAAATCAACATACCAGGGGAGTTCAGAAGACTTACCTGCCGCCATGGCTGTCGCGGCAGTGACTGCGGCAGCAAAGAGCTGCTCGTCTGGGAAGGTCTCCAGTATGTTTGTCTCATCTGTTGGTAGACTCTGTCCCTTCTCCAACCTTGACAAGTGATCAACTACTTGATTTTCTGTCCCCTTTTTGTCTTTGATTTCAAGGTCGAATTCTTGCAATAGCAGGATCCACCGTATCAATCGAGGTTTAGCATCCTTTTTCGCGAACAGATACTTTAGGGCAGAATGGTCTGTGTGCACTATTACCTTTGTTCCAAGTATGTAAGAACGAAACTTTTCAATGGAGAACACCACAGCTAATAACTCCTTCTCTATGGTGGTGTAGTTCACTTGGGCGTCGTTCAGTGTCTTGCTGGCATAATATATGACATGAAATAATTTGTCTCTCCGCTGCCCAAGTGTTGCCCCGACAGCATAATCACTAGCATCACACATAATCTCAAATGGCTGTGTCCAGTCTGGTGGCTGTACTATTGGGGCTGTTACCAATTTTTCCTTCAGAACCTTGAATGCTTCAGTACATTCCTCATTAAAGTCAAAGGGTCGGTTCTGCTCCAGAAGATGGCATAGGGGCTTGATGATTTTTGAGAAATTTGCAATGAATCTCCGATAAAAACCAGCATGTCCCAAGAAACTTCTGATACCCTTGACTGTGGTCGGCGGTGGCAGCTTTTCGATTACTTCTATCTTGGCCCTGTCGACTTCTATCCCACGGCAGCTAATCTTATAGCCAAGGACTATCCCTTCGTCCACCACAAAGTGGCATTTTTCCCAATTCAAGACTAGGTTTGCTTTTTCACATCTTTCAAGTACCTTTTGTAGATTGCCTGGGTATCTCTCAAAATCATCCCCAAAGACTGAAAAATCATCCATAAAAATTTCAAGGAAGTCCTCCACCATATTGGAGAATATGGCCATCATGCACCTTTGGAAAGTGGCGGGTGCATTGCATAATCCAAAAGGCATCCTCCTAAAAGCGTATGTTCCGTAGGGGAATGTGAAGGTCATCTTTTCTTGATCCTCTGGTGCGATAGCTATTTGATTATAACCTGAATAACCATCAAGAAAACAATAGTAAGGTTTACCCGCTAATCTATCAAACATTTGATCAATAAAGGGTAAAGGAAAGTGTCCTTTCGGGTAGCTTTGTTAAGCTTCCGATAGTCCATACAAACCCTCCAACCGGTCACAGTCCTGGTTGGGATTAACTCATTGTGTTCATTGGTCACCACAGTCATTCCTCCTTTCTTGGGAACGCATTGCACCGAGCTCACCCATTTGCTGTCGGAGATGGCGTAAATTATACCAGCATCTAACCATTTGATTATCTCTTTACGCACCACCTCTTTCATCGCATGGTTTAGCCGCCTTTGAGCATCTATAGTCGGCTTATGATCTTCCTCTAAAAGGATTTTATGCATACATAACGCCGGACTAATACCTTGAATATCAGCTATCGTCCATCCAATTGCCTTTTTGTGCTGCTGCAGCATCCCTATTAGTAGATGTTCATGTTCCTGCATCAACTTCGAAGAGATGATTACGGGCAACGTATCATTTGAACCAAGAAAAGCATATTTTAGCTGCCCTGGAAGGGGCTTCAATTCTAAAACAGGGGGCTCAACAGTTGATGGCTTTTGGATTGCATGGTTATCCGAAGTATAATTTAAGGGTTCGAATAACTTACCTGGACGATCGTCGATCCAGTTTACCTCCTCTTGATCTTCAGTTTCAGTTGTATCGGAGTCTGAGGAGTTGCTGTCGTCGGTGCTGTCGTGACAGTCCTGTAAGTGGCTACCGAGGCAGTGACCAATTTTGATGTCGTGACAGCCCGACCTGATTCAGGGTTGGTCAAGGGTAATGTCAGTGATAACCTTGCATTCTTCACCTGCATCAGCATGCTTCATAGCTTGGAGAACATTAAATTTTATCTCTTGGTCGTTCACTCTCATGGTGAGTTATCCTTTCTCCACATCAATCAGTGATATTCCCGTGGCTAAGAAGGGTCGCCCCAGGATGATTGGTGCGTTTTCATCTGCTTCACAATCTAAAACAAGAAAGTCAGCAGGAAAAATAAATTTATCCACTCTTACTAGAATATCTTCGATTTTTCCTTCCGGATGAACGTAAGAGCGGTCTGCCAGCTGCAGAATTACTGTCGTGGGCCGAGCTTTTCCAATACCTAATTTCTGAAAAACAGATTTTGGCATTAAATTAATACTAGCACCAAGATCACAAAGTGCCTTACCCATATATTTATCTCCGATTACACAAGGTATGATGAAGCTCCACGGATCCTTCTTTTTCTGGGGTGGCTGCCTATGAAGAATACTCATGCATCCTTCTGTCATTTTAACCGTTTCAAATTCCCCAAGTTTGGATTTCTTTGACATGACATCCTTGAGAAATTTTGCGTAACCGGGCATCTCCCTCACGGCATCTGACAGCGGAATGTTAATATGAACCTGCTTAAAAATATCATAAATCTTTTTGAGTTGAGATTCTTGCTTCGCTTGTTGTAACCGTTGAGGAAAAGGAGGTGGGGGACGATAATCAGCAATACTTCCTTCCCGCTGCATACGAATCTGAGGAGATTTGGGTTCATCATTTTTCTCCTCTGTTGCCTCTGCTGTCGTAACAGGTTTATCGGCAGCAATATGTTTGTTACCTGTCGGGGCAGCTTCCTCGGCAGGTCTATCCAAGGCTTATTTTTTCATTGTTTCAGCTTCCTCCTCTGGCCCTGGTAATTTCTTCCCACTCCTAGTAGTAATGGCCTTACTTTGCTCATGTGTGGGCTGCCTAGCATTTTCAGCATTACTAGGAAATCCTCAGTCTGCCTTGGCTTGATATGCTGGGAAACCTGACCCATTTGTGTCTCCAAAGATTTCAGAGTAGCTTCATGATTCGTCATCCGCATCTCTGTTTTATCCATGAATGTCTGTGTTTTCTTGACAAACTGATTCATATTCTCAATATAAGTACCTGTCTGAGACATAAAAGTAGCCAGAGTTCGTTCCAGTATACTGTTTGTGGCAGCTGGTGGCTATTGTTGCTGCAGTTGCTGTTGAGTCAGCAATCTAGGTCCTCCCTGATTCTGATTATTGTGTGCTTGAGGGTTCAGGGCATTATTAAGATTGCTCCAAGAAAACTTGGAATCCTTTCTCCAGTTGGGATTATAGTTGTTGGAGTTGTAATTCGGCTTGTAGTTTCCAACATACTTTCCCTCTTCTAACTGTATAGGACACTCATCCGAACTATGATTTCCCTCATAGATTTCACATACCTCCTCAACAGCAAATACATGTTGTGCATCATCATTCAATAGCTTTTTCATTGCCTTAGTAAGGTATGCCACCTGTGATTTCATCGTGCTGTCGGCCTCATAATCCTTGACAGCTAGTACCCGTTTACCCCCTCTTCTTGCTGTCGGAAACTACTCTTCATTCTTGGCCAGATTTTTCAATACTTGCATTGCCTCATCCGGGTCTTTGTCCAATAGTAATCTGTTTGCTGCTGAATCAATTCGAATACGAGTTTGTATGTTGGAAGCATTATAAAACTTAGTTACCTGATTCCAGACGGGGAATCCATGCATTAGGCAGTTCCGTAGAAGAGTGGTAAATCTGTCCCAGGCCTCGTGCATCGGCTCGTCATCTTCCTGTTGAAAAGTAGCAATTTCATTACGTAATCACTCAGATAAATGTGAAGGATTAAAACGAGATAAAAATTCACGAGACAAATCTGCCCAAGTTCTAATTGAACCCGGCGTAAGTTTATTCCACCAAGTCTTTGCTTTGTCCCTCAATGAATGGGGAAATAACCGAAGCCTCAGTATCTCCAGATTAACTTCTGGCAGTCTAAAGGAACCACATATCTCCTGGAACGTTTTTAGATGCTCCCTAGCATCCTCTATAATAGCACCACTGAATTGACCGGCATTGTTGATCATGCTAAACATAACAGGTTTCAGCTCGAAGTTGTCAACATCTATGTCCAGCAATGTGGTTTCCAGTTCTACATGATCGTTCAACATGTAGTCACGATAGGACCGTCTTCCGGCAGCGACAGCAGGGTTGCCGACAGGCGGTATAACCTCTCTATCTCCAACAGGAGGGTCGTTTCCTTGGTGTGCCATCGTCTCTAACTGTTCCTCAAGGTACTCGTTCCTGGCTAGTATGTGACGAAGTCGGTTCTTGAGATTGAATGAACGTTCAATTTCCGGATCTAATGGATACTCAGGATCTTCACCTCGTTACGATCTACGCATAAACAAGGAACCTTGTGAAAAGCAATTGAACACAGCAAAGAAAAATAGAAAAATAAAAATAAAAACAAAAACGAAAAGTGCAGTAAAAGAAAAGGTAGAGTTATGTTGCCAATCCCCAGCGACGGCGCCAAAAACTTGTTGCGTGTAAAATAGTCTATCGCAATGGTAGTGCAAGTATACACGATGCAAGTAATAAAGTGATACGAAGTATCGGATATCGTCTCCACAGGGATTGTGCTAATAGCTTCACCTTAATTCACTACACGAAAGTACAGAAAATATTTGAGAAGTTGTCACGAAAATAATAAAGAGAGAATGGGCTGGTATTGAATTGCTCAGTAGTGCATGTATTGCAGAGTTTAGGAAATCCAGTTCTGCAGTCCGTTGCTTATCGCGGCAGCACCTGTCGCGGCAGCAGTCTGTTGCTTATCGCGGCAGCACCTGTCGCGGCAGCAGTCCGTTGCTTATCGCGGCAGCGAATACTCAACTAAGTACTTCAAGTTTGGCAAGAATCCCAGATGTGCCTTGGCCTATCCCTAGGTCCAAGTCTGTCGATGATCACGTCTTTGATGATACCTCCCGACGTGAATCGAAGGATGAACACCGATATTGATGAATTCTTCTTTAGCCACTTAACTTCGTCCTATCCCTAGGTCCGAGATAGTTCAACTATAAGGTAGAGAACTTGCTCTTATTTTTTTCGTATACTTAACTCTCCCGATGCTAAGTAAATTGATAACCTCACAATGCTCTCCCGATGCTCTTGCAAGATATTAATAACCAAAATAGGAGAACTTGAAGTTTATTTTATTGAACTAAAAATTCCTAAAACAAATCAACCCTTGCAAGTACTTTACAAATCAACCCGTGGCCCTAGGGGGAATTTAGAACATGTTGAGGGAAGGAAAACAGCTAGGGTTTTGGAAAGAAATCTAGGGAATCGAGTCTCTCCCCTAGGTCGATATATATGCCCTTATATAGGCTTTGGGTCCAAGTTTTCTAAAATAGCAAGAATACAACTTTAAATGAAAGAATAATTCTAATAAAGACCAGATCTTCAAGAAATCTACTTTCCAGCCGTCATCTTTCTTGCTTAGGATTTTTCCTCCTTGAACTTTGGGCTTGACATTCCGTTCGATCTGGGGCTTGGAAAAATATGGTGATTTCACACGACAGACGGGCTGAATTTTCTCTATCTGTCGAGGTCCACTTTGCTTCTTCTCCTCAAAATTGCTGTCGTCCTTTGCTGTCACGGCGGCAACCATGGCAGCATTGTCCTCCTTGACTGCTCATCCAGTTCCAGCGCTTCTGCTTCACTGCCCAGCGCCTGCCCATTTCGTCTGCTACAGTAGCAACCTGCAAAAACAACCTTTTTTAGTAGAAACTGTGCCTTTTAAAATATTTGTGATGTTTTGCTGTACACTGACCTAAATGCAATAAATAATGCTTGAATGCAGCAGAAATATGGGTGAAATAGGGGGTAAATAATAGAACTTTTACACACTCAACAGCAACCCAAGCAACTCTTCCGGAAAGACACCCGAAAACTCACATATGGTTCGTATGTCTTGCACACGCTCTTCTTTTGTATCAGGATTCATCACATACGCCAAGAAAGCTTCGCATTCCAACTCCAACATCCGACTCGCTTCTAGAGCCGAAATTGCGTTAGACAAGAACTTCACGTTCTCGCCTACGATTCCTACTTCGTAATCATCCGCAAGCCTCAGGGTAACTCGATTAATATCAAAGTCAACCACAGCTCGGTGCTCAACCAACCAATCCATTCCAAGAATCACATCAAAACCATAAAAAGGCAGTTCCATCAAATCAACAAGGAACACATGACCTTGAACCGACAATGGGTATCTCCTATACAATTTCATTGTAACAACAACTTCCCCAAGGAAACTACTTATACTCCCACATCTAACACTTTCGAAACGAACGTTCAAGCCACAACTTCCAAAGCAACTTGCAACAACAGGTGCAAAAAGCTATACCCCACCGATCACACGTGGACAAGCTCGCCTCACATGATTATGCGGTCCACCAACTTAATAGGTATAAAACGCTACTCAAGCCTTGACACACTATCCCCACATTCCATGCCCAACGTTACAACAACCTCGCCTCATCCCAGGCGATACCCTTAAAGCATGACCATTCATACACTGGCTACCCCTACACTAGATTTCACAACTCATTTCCTAGCACTAGAACCTCGCGCACATGTTATTAAACCGAGGTTCTACTCGAATACCTCGCTCGTGTTACAAACACATCGAAAACAATGTAGCCAATAATTCAACGGATATGGCTTAACATCCGGCACCAATTCATAAAAGCGCCAACACATCGATGTCTCATATCCAATTCCAACCCAGGAGCACATATGCTCAACTAAACAATTTGTACCTTAACTCTAGTACAAGTTACGGTTTCGAACCGAACCCACAATTTCACATTTCTTGTCATTCAAGTATCTAACCCCCAGATATTTCTACTTTAAAATAGTTCAAAAGAACTCTCATAACACAACATCAAGTTCTATGCCCACTACTACAGTTGTCTATCAACTAAACACATCTCTATATAACCGTGATACAACTCAACTTTACACTATGGGCATCACTGCAATCCTTTTATTCCACAATCTCATTTCATACAGGTCATCCACTCCATGGATACCTCCAGTGACAACCCTCGAGCTCAACTTCTACTCAACTTACGTAGGCACTAACTGCAGCTCACAAACGTCCACCAGCTAGTGCATTCACTTGCACTTCAGCATTAACAGCTTCACAAGCTCTAAACATCGCCTATATTCGAGGCACCATGCTTTCATCACTTACCCAACCGACTCAGGTTGTAGCTAGATCGAGGCACATCGAGGCGTTTAGCCCCTCCCCATGAGACTTTAAACACTCCTTTATTCCTTGCCCAGAGGCAACAACAATCATTCCAGATCGCTACTCTCTCCTCAGTTTACTGTGCTATTATAATTATTGGCATGATAACAACTAACAAAACAAACAAAACAAATTTCTCGGGCCAGCTCCAAGCAAGGATCCAAGACTTTGATTTCAACTTAAAACATTCCACTAGGTAATTAGGCAATAGGCATCCCATTTTACCCCCAACAAAGCACAAAGCATACAACATGTATATCACAACCATCATGCATTACAAGCATTAAAATACAGCCCAATATGTCATCATACAACAGCTCACGTTCATATCAATCATCACATATTTTAAATCACCATCACATGCCTAACATTAACATGTTTTAACATTCACCAATCAAAGCAAACACGCCAAAACACACATGATATAACGTCACTTACCAACAACTTACCATCTTCCCATCCCTTTGTAACCTGGCTCTGATACCTCCAAATGTAACCCCCTCGACTCGGCCTAGCCGCAAGACTGAACCAAACGGATCACACGGGGAATATTGAAGTAAACTAGAAAGGTTTACGTCAATAAACGATATTTTTTTCTTTTTATCTTTCCTAAATGAAACTTAGATTCCTATGTGTACGCACAAAAGCAGCAGATTATACAACAACACAATCACCCTTCAATTACAACCAATTCAAGGTTATTGCAAAAATTCAGGTTACCATTAGAACCCATCCAATTGCATACAATACAAACATGGACCAAAACGAAAGAAATAGAAACTTTGAACAATTCAAAAATAGGATCAACGGTCGAACGTTTTGGAACAGAGAGCCTCGTATTGAAAGAGTTGTTTCGAAACACTGTTGACCGTTTCGATATGTGGGTTCGTTTCAAAACCCCCTCAGGCTCGTTTCGGAACGATGGTTCACAAAGGCAAAATGTTTCAGAACATGCCTCACCGTTTCGAAACACCAAGGCCATTTCAAGCCACCGTTTCGAAACAGGCAAGGGTGTTTCGTATGCACATGTGAGCCTCACAGTCCGAAGGTTGAGCTTAGCTCTGATACCACTAAATGTAACCCCTTAAACCCGACCTAGAAGAAATAGTCAAATTTAGGAAGTCACAATTAAAAACTTTACCCTCAAGAAACTAATTTGAATTATAATTTATTAAAATAGCGTAAAATAAATTATTTCTGATAATAATATAAAGTGTCTCGATATTTAAAAAATCCAAACTTTAAAATAATAATCTTATAATTTAAATAAAACTCTCAAATTTAATGTTTGAAAATGCATGCTAAAAATAATAAGTCTCAAATATGAAATTACATCAAAATCCTAAAATAATCTTAATAATAAAATATTCCTGAAAATAAAGTATGTCCATAATGAAGATAAAATAGATTCGATAAAATAAATAGATCCTCCGAGTACCAAGTCACCTAGAGTCCAAGATATCTGAAAAATGAAAACTATGGGGGAGTAAGCTAAAGAGCTTAGTGTGTCTCTAAAGTGCAAGAAAATCATAGTCGTAAAAACATAGTAATATTTTCTTAAATTTCTTTAAAGCACATCACATAAATCACAAGCGCAATGCAATGCACCCAACTACAACTGCCAAGAGGAAAGTTCCTTAGAACTCCTCACTACAACCGCCAATCTGAAGTGGAATTCAGCCCGAAGGGTGAAACCACTATACTTCCCCGAACAAATCCCAACACATTATCATACTTTATAAACTAAGTTCCATAAATTCGACATTCTATAAACATACTTCATAAATCATAGTCCATAACTCCAAAAATCATAGTTCATAAAATCGTAGTCCATAAATCAATGTTCGTAAATCATAGTAAAAACATATTCTTCAAACGTATGCACGTGATGTCAACCATAAAAAATCATAATACATATAAATAATCACATAAAGAGTAAAACACCAACACATAAAAAATAACATATAATTTAATTATAGCACTAGAAGAAAACACACCTTAGCCAAGGTATACTCAAACTACAGAATGATGTGATTTTCCATGACCAGAAGTGTGGGATCCAACTATATCATCGGTACTGGACTAAACTTGGGGTTGAAGGGATTAACGAACAAGGATAGGTATAGAGCGGTGGAGATTATTACATAGGAATTTAACAAATCAATAAGAGATTTTGGCGGCATAAAACTATATAAAAAATTAGGGTTCTTGGAGTGATCTTATTTGAACTATGTGTGTGTATATATATAGGGAGAAAAAACCTAATTTAAGTAAAATAATGAAAGTGATATAGGATAGAAAAGAATAAAAGTAATAATAATAATAATAATAATAATAATAATAATAATAATAATAATAATAATTTAAGTTAAAAAGGAGAGTCAATTCAACCGTGAGGAAAAAATTAGAATTCAATTTAAACTAAAGAGGGTTATATATATATATATATATATATATATATATATATATATATATATATATATATATATATATATATATATATGTTACACAAATAAAAAAAGACGGAGGAAAGAAACTAATGTGAACTAAAATTCAATTTGATAAAGGGTTATTTATCGAGTCAGTTCTTAAACTCTCAGTAAATTTTATATTGACTTCCATGTTTGATAAAAGTTCTTATTTAGTCCCACATAAAATTTAGGATTTTGAATTAAAAATTCCCAATTCTTAGGGATTTTGAAATTATGTTTCTAAATTAGAGATTTTTCGAATCTAGGGTTTACAATTTGGGCGTAATTTTTTTGGTGTTACAACTCTCTCACCCTTAAAAGAAATTTTGTCCTCAAAATTTTACAAACTTCTCGTAGATTCTCAAAAGCACGAATATTTAGATAGAAGCTTAAAAGAGCATTTGGATCAGGTTATGAATGACAACACATGGTTTTCATATAGACTTTGATCTCAAATTCATAAGAACGAATATGATCACGATCGGTCACTAAGTCTAGAGCTCATACGAGGTGGAATAGTAATCTATATACAATAGGGACAATCTTAGAATTAGAGTTTGTACTTGGAGTCTCTATTCAAAACATATCTTTAATTCTTTAAAATAATAAATTTATCAGAAAATCCCATTTTGCCCCAAAACAATTAATATGCATGCAAAAATCATTTTTCGATTTAAAGTTTTTTTTTTATGTGAGCCTCACATTCTAAGGGTTGAACTTAGCTCTGGTACCACTAAATGTAACCCCCTAAACCCGACCTAGAAGAAATAGTTGAATTTAAGAAGTCACAATTGAAAACTTTACCCTCGAAAAATTAATTCGAATTATACTATATTAAAATAACGTAAAATAAATTATTTCTGATAATAATATAAATTGTCTCGATATTTATAAAATCCAAACGTTAAAATTATAATCTTATAATCTAAACAAAACTCTCAAATTTAATGTTTGAAAATGCATGTAAAAATAATAAGCCCAAAATGTGAAATTACATCAAAATCCCAAAATAATCTTAATAATAAAATATTCCTGAAAATAAAGTATGTCCATACTGAAGATAAAATAGATTCGATAAAATAAATAGATCCTCCGAGTACCAAGTCACCTAGAGTCCACGATATCTAAAAAATGAAAACTATGGGGGAGTAAGCTAAAGAGCTTAGTGTGTCTCTAAAGTGCAAGAAAATCATAGTCGTAAAAACATAGTAATATTTTCTTAAAATTCTTTAAGGCACATCACATAAATCACAAGCGCAATGCAATGCACCCAACTACATCCACCATAAATGAGGAAGGTTCTCATTACCTTCTCCCTACATCCACCAATCCAGAGTGGAATTCAGCCCAAATGGTGAAACCACTGAACTTCCTCCTTACAAATCCCAACCCATGCTCATACAATGATTTGATGATTAGAAATCAAATTTCATAAACAAAGTTCCATAAATTCGATATTTTGTAAACATATTTCATAAATCATAGTCCATTAGTCCAAAAATTATAGTTCGTAAATCGTAGTCCATAAATCATTGTTCGTAAATCATAGTAAAAACATATTATGAAAACATATGCATGTGATGCCAACCATAAAAAAATCATAATGCATATAAATAATCACATAAAGGGTAAAACACCAACACATAAAAAATAACATATAATTTAGTTATAGCACTGAAACAAAACACACCTTAGCCAAGCTATACTCAACCTACAAAATGATGTGATTTTCCATGACTAGAAGTATTGGATCCAAATGTATCATCGGTACTGGACTAAACTTGAGGTTGAAGGGATTAACAAACAAGAAAGGGTATAGAGCGATGGAGATTATTACATAGGAATTTACAAATCAGTAAGAGATTTTGGCGGCATGAAACTATATAAAAAAGTAGGGTTCTTGGGGTGATCTTATTTGAACTACGTGTGTGTGTATATATATATATATATATATATATATATATATATGGAGAAAAAAAACTTAATTTAAGTAAAATAATGAAAGTGATATAGGATAGAAAAGAATAAAAGTAAATATAATAATAATAATAATAATAATAATAATAATAATAATAATAATTTAAGTTAACAAAGGAGAGTCAATTCAACCGTGGGGAAAAATTAGAATTTAATTTGAATTAAAAAGGGTATATAGATATATTAAATAAATAAAAAAAGGACAGATGGAAGACACCAAAGTTAAATAAAATTCAATTTGATAAAGGGTTATTTATGGAGTCAGTTCTTAAACTTTCAAGAAATTTCATATTGACTTCCAAGTTTGATAAAAGTTCTTATTTAGTCCCTCATAAAATTTAGGGTTTTGAATTAAAAATTCCCAATTCTTAGGGATTTTGAAATTATGTTTCTAAATTAGGGATTTTTTGAATCTAGGGTTTACAATTTGGGCGTAATTTTTGGGTGTTACAGGGTTCATTTCGAAACCCACTCAGGCTCGTTTCGGAACGATGGTTCGTAGAGGCAAAATGTTTTGGAATAGGCCTCATCGTTTCGAAACACCAAGGCCATTTCACGCCCTCGTTTCAAAACATGAAAGGGTGTTTCAAATCACCTGGGCCTGTAATGTTTTAAAATGCTAATTTAATTCAGTTTGAACCCTCCGAAACGATCCCGATGCACGCCCAAACATATTGGCAACTTAAATATACCTCAAACACTTAGCATACGAAGCAAATGCATCAATGTAGCATCATTCACAATATCATAAGCACTAAAGGCATGCTTCCTAAGAGTTAAAAGCAACAAAAGGCTAAAATCCAACTTCAAGCATAAACCAAACCTTAAATGCCATTTACACAACCAAATATGCATACCAAACTTGCTCAAACTCAGAAAACACTAAAGCAAACAACATTCATAGAACAAGACACCCCCATTGCCTTTATTACACTAGTCCAAAACCAAAACTTACCTTCAATCAAAGTCTCCCACCGATCCTTTGCAAGTGTTGCCTCCAAAGTCAAATTGACTGCATTGATGAGCAAAAGGAGAGCATAAGCATAAAAGCTTAGTGAGGATTGCTCAAAACCACAAACATCATCAATGCACAAAACCATTTTTCACTCTTTCAAAACTATCATGCCTTTCTTGAAAAATCATGCACTTTATCATCAAAATCAATGTATTAAACATCATGCAAGAAGATTAACATAAATCTAGCTATTAAACCATTGCTACTTGTATTCCAAGCCTTCCAAGCATAAACACCATTATGCTAAGCTTAAACCAAAACATGCATCTTTCAATTTATGCATTAACAACATTTTCCACAATATCTCATTTCATTATATTGGCTCACAAGTGATAAACAACATTCTCAAAAACATATATCAGATACCTAGATTACAAAGGGTTGTCCCACACCCTTCATACACTCTACTGACATCTCAAGGTTCACACAAGAGAGCATCCCTCCATCGTTGTGACACCCGTGGTGGAGTATTCGATACAATCACAGCCCCTCAGCACCACTCATCGGTAGATGTATAACCCACTAACGAGAGACAAGACACACACAAGGTTTGCACTTGGGAGCTATCCTCAACTGTTGCAACCTTAAACAATCCTCAATCGTAAGGATACTTGGATGGAGTATTCGATACAATCACAACCCCTCAACATCCAAGGCGACTTGTTTATAGTGCACTCAATCCTATAGCCGGCTAACTATATCCGATTCCATTTATAAAACACTTTATTCAACATCACTGGCCAATATAATCCATATCTCATGCATACCTTACTGTTTTTACAAAATATTCATGATAAGCCATAAACAAGCCTTAAACCATGCTTCAAACCTCATGCATTAACACATGCATACAATGACCACTTACCTAGTGCATCCTTTAACCACATGGCATCATCATACAGAATTTATATACTCAAAATATGCTTTAAAATAGTAGGTAAATGCAATTAAAATCAAGTGCAACCTAAGGCTCAAAACTAGCACAATCCGAGAGAGAGAAATTCACTTTACTTACTTCCGAACTTAGTAAAGCGTTTCAAGCTCTTACTAAGTTCCCAAAAACTTTTCTAAAACATTTCCGCGCTGGAAAACGAAGTTCCACTCACCGACTCGCGAAAACACACTTGCCGTCGTGACTCTCGATCGTAAGAAGCCTCCAAAATCACTTCGTTTGAATTCGGATTATTATCCCCTGTTTTCAACACATAAAAACAGGGGCTCAATGCATTAAAATGCATCCAAAACACCAGCACTCACAAGAAATCCCGCAGCCCTACTCTAAAACACCAAAACTCTCATCTGAAACAACAAGAAACTCAATCAATTGACCTCTAACCTCATCCCAACCATTACCCAACTCATCCAAAACCTTTTAAGAACTAATCATCATCTAAAAACAACCTAAAGCCATACTTATACCTCCAGCAACTCAGATTTCTCAAGAATACCCCAAGAACTCAACCAAAACACCTCAAAAACCAAGAAACTCAAAGGTTTCAGAATCCTTATGATTAAGACTCCACTTCAACACCAAAAACTTTTCAAAACACATTTAGAAACAATCTCGAACTAGCCAAATCAATCAAACTCCAAAAACCACATTAAAATCCATTTTTCTATCAAGATTTCAATAGTTTATCAAACTAACAACAAAACCTCAATCAAAATCATTAATAAAGAGTCAAATGTCTTTGGAATTTCATTAAAGAACCTAGATTAGAGGGTTATCACGAACTTTGCCTCCAATCCTTTGCCTCCAATCATTAATAAAGAGTCAAATGTCTTTGGAATTTCAAATGGCAAGATTAGCTTGAAAGAAATCTGGAGCAAATGAAAGAAATCAACAAGAAAAAGGTGGAAATCAAAAGAGGATTTGAGAGTGAATAAATTCTAGAAAATTGAGAGAAAATGGAGAGTATTTGGCAGAAGTGAAAGAGAGAAATGAAAAGCTCGTCAAAATTTTTGTTAACCAATTAACTAACTCTCCTTTAATTAATTAATTAAAAGCCTTTTAATTTTAATAAACATTTAAAACACATGCCAAATTAGGGAAAAGGCATAATTTCCAAGTAGCTCCCTAAATATTCTAAGATTTTGACTCTTCTTGAAAAACATATTTTTCTCAACTTTTAAATTTTTACATTTTTTGTTACTGCCCAAAATGTATACTTTCGTAAACCTGTTTTGTAAAATTGATTTAACGAACCTCACAAATATACTTTTAGGGGATTTTAGGAATTTTTATCTCTTCTTGAACCTTGATTTCTCTAAACCACCTTTTAACAGTTCGAACAATCGATATTGGTTCTACCAACCCAACCCGACTTGCAAAACACCTAGGCTCAAAACCGGGGCACTACAAGGTAAATGCAATTAAAATCAAGTGCAACAAAAGGCATCATACTAGCACAATTTGGGAGAGAAATTCACTTTACTTACTTCAAAACTTAGTAAAGCATTTCAAGCTCTTACTAAGTTCCCATGACCTTTTAGAAAATGTTTCCACGCTGGAAAATCAGTTTTCACTCACCGTCTTGCGAAACCACACTTGTCGACGCACCAATCAATCGTTCGAAGCCTTCAAAACCACTTCGTTCGATTTCGGAATACTATCCCTTGTTTTCAACACATTAAAACAGATATTTAATGCATCATAATGCATTCAAACAACAGCACTCAAAAGAAAAGCCGCAATCCTTCTTTAAAGCATCAATTTACCCAATCGAAACAACTGAAAACTCAATCGATTGATATCTAAACTAAGCTCAAACATCTACCAACACATCCAACACATTTTAAGCATCAATCAACATCCAAGAACAACCTAAAACCATATTTTTACCTCCAGCAACACGGATTCCACAATACACCCCAAAGCCCAACTATAAACACCTTAAAAACCAAAGATCTCAAGGATTTCAGGATTAACATGATTAAGACTATTTCAACATCACAAACTTTTCAAAACCCATTTAGAAATCATCTCAAACAAATCAAAGCCAGACAACTCCGAAAGTCACATTCAACAAGATTTCAACATTTTATTAAAAATACAATGAAACATCAACTAAAAATATGAATAAAGAGCCAAATATCTTTAAAATTTCATTAAAGAACCATGATTAGAGGGTTAGCATGAAATTTACCTCCAATCCTTGCTTCTCCTCTAATTTGGCAAGTTTAGCTTTCAAGAATCTTGAATAAAATTGAGAGAAATCACAAAGATGAAATTGGAAACTAAGAAGAGAAATGAAGGTGAAGAAAATCTTAAATTTGAGAGCAAATGGAGAGTGTTTGGCTGAAGTGAAAATAAGAGAATGAAAATGATCGTCAAAATCCTTTAACCAAAATAAATAACCCATTAATTAAATTAATTAAAGCCATTTTAATATTTAGTAAACCATTTAAAACGCATGCCAAATTAGAGAAAATGCTTAATTTCCGATTAGCTCCCTAAAGTTTCTAAGATCTTGACTCTTTTTTTTGAAAAACACACTTTTGAAAAACAGATATTTAATGCATCATAATGCATTCAAACAACAGCACTCAAAAGAAAAGCCGCAATCCTTCTTTAAAGCATCAATTTACCCAATCGAAACAACTGAAAACTCAATCGATTGATATCTAAACTAAGCTCAAACATCTACCAACACATCCAACACATTTTAAGCATCAATCAACATCCAAGAACAACCTAAAACCATATTTTTACCTCCAGCAACACGGATTCCACAATACACCCCAAAGCCCAACTATAAACACCTTAAAAACCAAAGATCTCAAGGATTTCAGGATTAACTTGATTAAGACTATTTCAACATCACAAACTTTTCAAAACCCATTTAGAAATCATCTCAAACAAATCAAAGCCAGACAACTCCGAAAGTCACATTCAACAAGATTTCAACATTTTATTAAAAATACAATGAAACATCAACTAAAAATATGAATAAAGAGCCAAATATCTTTAAAATTTCATTAAAGAACCATGATTAGAGGGTTAACATGAAATTTACCTCCAATCCTTGCTTCTCCTCTAATTTGGCAAGTTTAGCTTTCAAGAATCTTGAATAAAATTGAGAGAAATCACAAAGATGAAATTGGAAACCAAGAAGAGAAATGAAGGTGAAGAAAATCTTAAATTTGAGAGCAAATGGAGAGTGTTTGGCTGAAGTGAAAATAAGAGAATGAAAATGATCGTCAAAATCCTTTAACCAAAATAAATAACCCATTAATTAAATTAATTAAAGCCATTTTAATATTTAGTAAACAATTTAAAACACATGCCAAATTAGAGAAAATGCTTAATTTCCGATTAGCTCCCTAAAGTTTCTAAGATCTTGACTCTTTTTTTTGAAAAACACACTTTTTTCCACAACTTTAAAACTTTACATTTTGGTCACTGCCAAATATGTACACTTTCAAAACCCATTTTTCAAAATTAAATGAACCAATCTCTTAAATATAATTTTAGAGGATTTTAGGATTTTTTATCATACTTTTATCCCATCCCGAACCTTGATTTCCCTAAACCACCTTTTAAAGATTCGAACAACCGACTACCGGTTCCACCGGCCCAACTCGACTCGCAAAAACACCTAGACCCAAAACCGGGGCGTTACAACTCTACCCCCACTTAGGAAATTTCGTCCTTGAAATTTTACCTGTTGGAAAAAGATGTGGAAACTGCCTCAACATGCGTGCTTTGCTTTCTTACGTGGCCTCCTTAACTCCTCGGTGTCGCCACAACACCTCCACAAGCTCAATCGTATAAACCACGAAGAACTTTGCTACTCGAATCCAAGATCCTCACCGGTTCCTCATCATAGCATAAATCTGGGTTCAATTCAATTTCCTCAACTGGCACCACATGAGATGAATCCGATCTATACTTCCACAACATAGAAGCACAAAACACATCATGGATCTTTTCCAACACTAGAGGCAACCTCAACCGATAATCCACGGAACCAACTCGCTTTACAACCTCATAAGGCCCAATAAACCTCAAACTAAGCTTATCCTTACGTCAGAACCTCATCACCTTCTTCCAAGGTGATACCTTAAAGAACATGCGATCTCCAACCGCAAACTCAATCTCCCTACGCATTAAATTCGCGTATGATTTCTGACGATTCGATGCAGCCTTCAACCGCTCACATATGAGATTCACTTTCTCAGTTGTTCCCTTAAGAACTTCCGGCAAGGAAATCAACTTTTGTCCCGCCTCAGCCAAACAAAGAGGTGTTCTACGCTTTCTCCCATACAAGGCCTCATACGGAGCCATTTGTATACTTGCCTGAAAATTGTTATTATAGACAAACTCAACCAAAGGAAGATGCGTTTCCCAAGAACCTTGGAAATCAATCACACAACATCGCAACATGTCCTCCAGCACCTGGATAACTCGTTCCAATGTCCATCTGTCTAAAGATTATATGAAGTGTTGAAATTCAACCGCGTACCCAACACCTGATGTAAATATTCCCAAAACCTTGCCCTAATCCTCAGATCTCTATCTGACACTATGGATTTTGACACACCATGCAAACGTACAATCCCAGCAATATACAACTGTAAAGTGTCCAAAAGTCCTATATTTCATGCACTTTCCAACTCTTATTATTACTGTTTTAAGCTCATTTTAGGCATAATTAGGCTCATGCTTAGTATTTTACAGTATTTCATTGTTCTACATTGCTTTTCTAACTTATCGTCCATTTGGTGAACAAGAGATACTTTTTTAGTGTATTCTCGCTTGTAGGTACTAACAGCTGAACAAGGGAATCGAGGAACGGAGGACACAACGCTGAGAAGCAAACCCAGGAGTTGTACTGAAGCAGTTCCAACAAAAGTAAGTTGATGCCGAGCACTTGTCGAGCAAATTTGTTGCCGACCTTGCTGCCCGCGGCAGTTGACTATGTAAGTTAGGAGAACCAGAGCGTGATCTGTAGAGCTAAAACTCCTGAATCTATCACCGGCGGTCATGTGATTTTTCGACGTCTGTAGCAGCAGCCAGGGCTGCCGAAGCAAAATTCTCAAGATTACTTGCGGGCTAAGGCAAACGAGAAAGAGTCTACATTCCACGCAAAAAAGTCAGCATTTAAAGTCATATTAAAGAAGAAAAGCTACTTTAGAGGACTTCTACTTTAAGGACGACTTAACCTAGTCTCTAGTCTATAAATACCCATTGTAACTCCTAGTTCAAATCATCTGAGGTTTTTTATAGACTTTACTTGTGTTCTTCGCAGCCGTCATGTTCTAAATCCCAATTGGGTTAGGGTTATGTTGTAACTAGAGTGAAACAGTTGTTTTAGGGTTTTGAGTTATTTATTCAATAAAAATATTCCAAGTTTACTTAATCCATTGATCTTCATTCTTTCAATCTTTCTACACCAGTCGTTTGAGAGAATTTTTGGGCACGAAAGTGCAAGGCTCACGAAAGGGTTAAGTACAATCACAACGTGCTGAGGTGTGACTAACTTGGTTCCACACTAGTCCACAAGTTTCAGCGGCTAAAAGGGATCACTTACCGAGTTGACTGACTTGGTTCCACACTAGTCCTCAAGTTATCAATCTCGAGCATCCTAACCTAGAAAATAGGAGGGATCATTGCCGACTATCCTGTCGAACTTGGAGTACCTGTCAGACTTGCCGCCAGGACTTCTTTTCATTCCACCTGCCGAGACAGTACACACCCCTGTAGTGACAGTGACCTGCTGCGGCCGCGTGACAGGATCGTAGTTTGCCACCCACCATACCCGCCAAGGCAGCATATCGTGGCAGCACAGAATAACTCATACCTATTACAACGCAGTTTTCACACTAATTAGCAGCATAAACCTGCCTGCTCTATCAACCTGATTCTCCTCTTATTTACTACTTGTGTTTTTAATTACTCTTCGAACTCAACCAATCACTCACTTGTGCTTTTATTTTACCATGGTGCAGGAAACACAAAGATGGAATAAGCTGTCCAATCCTCTAGGGATTCGACATCTTATATACTATAACTTGACAGGAGTGTGCACTTGCGCTCTTACAAAAAGGGAACACCTACACGCCCCTACAAGTTTTAGGTGCCATTGCCGGGGAATTGTAATAGCGAATTTCGTTTTTCATTTTCTGTAGTTTTTATTTATCGTTTATTTTATTTAATCGAAAAAAATATTGTGTCCTTTGCAAGTGTATGACCAGGGCTAACCCTAAAGGAAACTTCATTATTTACGATGATCTTGAGCGTGAAACTAGACGAATCAAGACGGAGCTCAGGGAAGCCTTGAAGAACAAAGACAAAGGCAAAGCAAAGGAAGAGACCATTGTAAACGAGGACCTCCAATTGATGCCGCGAATGGCAGGGACGTGCACCAGGATTTGCCGCCTAGAAGACCACAAGTTCAACAGAGGCAGGATCCCCTTGGTCCACCCCAAGTGCAGATAACTAGAGGCTACCTTGAACATGACTTCCAAAGGTTCGGGCCAATAGTGATGGGACCGGAGATAGGGGCAGATCAATTTGAACTAAAGCCCATCATGTTCAACATGATAAACACATTAGGGCATTTCGGAGGAACTGCCACAGAAGATGCTCGACAGCATTTACAAGGATTCCTTGACATTTGCCGAGCATTCAAGATACATGGGGTACACCAGGACGTACCGCGGCTGAGGTTATTTCCCTATTCACTGAGGGATAGGGCAAAACATTGGTTAGATAACCTGCCAGCCGGTTCTTTCAATTCATGGGTAGAACTCTGCAAAGACTTCCTAGATCGCTTTTGCCCATTCAACGTCACTGATAGGCTGTAGAATGAGATTACAGCCTTTAGACACGGGGATGTCGAGCCAATGTATGAGGCATGAGAGTGGTACCAACAAATGTTGAATAACTGCCCACTGCATCTATATTCTACAATGGTGTGAACTACCCAACGCGGATGATGATAGATGCCTCGGTCAACAGAATCATCCTAGACAAACCTCCAGAAGAAGCACTGGGGCTATTGAACATGGCAGCCAAAAATGATTACAAATATCCTACAGCCTGCCGAGGCGGCACAAGGCAGCCAACCACATCAAATGAGGTAGAAGCCTTAAAATCTGTTAACGACCGCCTCGATCAATTAACGGAGCTGGTGATGCAGAGAGTGCAAACCTCTGGGAAGTTCTATGAAGTAAAGGTTGTGGAGCCATTTTGTGACGAATGAGGAGGTAACCATGATTCCTCTAACTACATTGCATTTGCAAACTACATGGGAGGATATGAGAGGAATAGCAGGCCAGCCCAGAACACATACAATCCAAACTGGAGAAACCATCTCAACTTCTCATGGAGCAACCCAAAGGCAGCTGTAAATCCACAACAGCTACAGGGAGGCTACTAGTAAAATCAGTCCCGACAGCAGACTCAGCAGCCATAACACAATAATTCACTAGAAGAAACTCTAAATTCCTTTATGAAACAAACTGGTGAATTTATTGTTTATACAAATAAATTTATTAAAAAAACTAAGACTTTTATGGACATGACGGAGATGAAGATGAACAACCAGAAGGCTGCTATTAAGAACTTGTGGATCCAATTTGGGAAGTTCACCGAAATCTACCATAGCCGGACAATGGAGCATCATCCAGCAGCCCGCCAGAAGCAGCCAAGCCCACTTTTGAACATTGCAAGGCCATAACTACAAGAACTGGGAAGCAGCTGGATGAACCTAGGATGGTAGAACATTTAGGAACTTAGCTGGAACAAATAAGTAAACCTGCCCCAGCAGCACCCATATTAGCTGCCCCAACAGCAACACCTACTCCAGCCGCCCCAGCAGTAGAACATGAAAGCAGCCTTGACAAGGATGATCCTCCCCGGACTAAGCTTCCAAGCAAGGAGCAAATAGAGGACATCTGCCCGCCAGCACCATTACAACAAAAGCTCAAGCAACAGTAGCATGAGCACCAATTCAGAAAATTCTTAGATATTCTAAAACATGTGCATATTAACATACCTTTGATAGAAGCTATACAAATTATGCCCAACTACGCCAAGTATCTCAAAGATATAGTTTCTAAGAAGAGACGAATAGGGGAATTCGAGACAGTGGTTGTCACCGAAGAGTGCATGGCTAAGCTGCATAACAAGTTGCCGCCTAAGCAGACAGATTCGGGCAGCTTTGTTATTCCATGCAGACTGGTTAGCAAGCATAAGACCAGAGCAGTGTGTGACTTGGGAGCCAGTATAAACTTGATGCCTAAGGTCATCTTCGACAAACTAGGTATTTTTCATGCCAAACCAACCTTCGTATTATTTAAACTTGCCGATCATTCATTCGTGTAACCGGAGGGAAAGATTGAAGACATATTGGTTAAGGTGGGCAGCCTAATTCTCCCCGCCGATTTCCTCATCTTGGATTGTGAGGCCGATGAGAGAGCCCCCATAATTCTCGGGTGACCCTTCTTTTCCACGGGAAGAACGTTGATAGATGTGGAACTCGGGGAACTTACAATGAGGGTAGAGGATCAAAGCATAAGGATGAATGCGCTACAACCTTCAGAGGAAGGAAAGCAATGCCCGGATGCAAGAGCGACTAAGATAAGTGTGGAAACAGGCCAGGACAGCAGCAACCCAGATAGACCTCGAGGCAGATTGAAGGATCCCATTACACAACATTTGAAAGAACATGAGGACCCCCCAGGAGAAGAGAAAAAGCCAAACCACCTCAGGAAGTGGTTATGTCTGGGATATGCACCCAAATGCACTCCCAACATAACTTAATTTTTATTTTATTTTTATTTATTTTTATGCATTAGGATTAGAGTTTATTTTAGGACTAGATTAATTTTCAACATTTTATTTTTCAGATATTATTTAATTATTATTTTTATTTTAGGATCAAGAATAAAAGAATATGATTAAGAGGGAAGCCCAGCAAGAAACCCGCCCACCATCCTATCGAGGTAGTAGCCAGCGCAGCAAAGTGTAACGGCTAGTTGGCCGCCAACGGCTCCGAAAATAACATGCAGAAAACTCCGTAACGTACTCGACAAAATTGGACCGTTGAGCATTTAATACCGCCCCAGCACCTCTCGGCAGCCCTTATATATACACCTTTCATTTACTTCGTTTTGCTTTACTTTCACCTTCTTTCTATCTGCTATCTAATTACCCTGCTCTCTCACAATTTTCATTTCTAGTTTCAGTTAAAAAAACATATTGTTCACATGGCTTCAACATCAACAAAGAAACCCATCTACACAAGGTTTTGCTTCAAGGCGGATGAGGAGAGATATAGAGAAAACTCTCCAAGCAGGCCGTATGGGAGAAACAAGGATTCCACTACATGTAGGAAACAGGAGACCGTGGTCTAGAGCCTACCTTGTTCCGAACCATCCACTACAAAGGATGGGAAATGTTCACGCAGCAGCCTGATTTAGTGAACATCAGTATAGTCAGGGAATTCTACTCCCATCAGCCCTGCCCAGACAAGCCATTCGTCTATGTCTGCGGGCAGCTGGTCAAACTCAACCCTGCTGTCACCAACAGCTATTATGACCTCGATATGAACGACAACTCGTACGAGGAGTGGAGGTAGTCACTGACGGCTGCCCACTATGACGAGATCAAGGCTAGAATTTGCAAGCCCAACACACTATGGCTGGGGGCAAACATGTGCGATTTGTCCAGCGCCGCCACCTGCTGCCTGACGCTATACTATGGAACTCATTTGTGAAAAGGCGTCTGCTACCCTCATCCCATAACTCAAAAGTTGACCGGCCACGCCTTCCCTGATATACAACATCCTCACAAACTGGCCAATCAACGGAGGGGAAATTATCTGCACGGAATTATACAACTGCTTCAAGAAGAAGAAGGGCAGGTTGTACTGCTCACAAATGAATTAACAACTACCAAGGACAGCTGGACCAAAAGGTTCCCATGCAGATGATGCAGGATCCATAACCGGCAACACCTAGTCAGCTCTCTACCACCCAGTTCGAAACACCAGCCGCCCCAGGCAGTAGTGATGTTGCCCCAGACACAGAGGTCATCCCGCTCCAGCACACACTCTTAGAACATACAAAACGGATAGAGCAAGAAGCCTTGGTGGCTTATTTCCTGCAAAAATTCCCTGGTGATGTGCCCACCATGCCACCATTTCCTACAGAGCTTGCAGCAGCAGCACGAACACAAAGAACTCCAACAGCCGCCATTGCCCACTAGATAGACCGCCCAGTGCCCACTCCGACGCACTTTTCGGTTTACTCTGCTGCCACTCCATCGCACACAGTGGCAGACTCCCTCGAGAGGCACCATCAGAATCTCTCCCCTGCCTGCATAGCCAACACAGTGGCAGACTCCTCCTCATTAGAGGAAATTGAGCAGCCGCTGTCAGAGCATGAAGCAGCAGTTGTAGCAGCAACAGAAGCCATCCCTATGGCATTCAACCCTCATGTAGCACCCACAGAGGAAGGAACCAGGAAGAGGAAGCGACACCTAATAGCCGAAGAACCTGTGGACTTCGAGACGGATTCAGAAGAGAGCGACGCATCTCCCGTCGTTCCACCTGCCGAGCCTCAAGTAGAGCCACAACATACGCCAAAGAGAGTTCAGCCTCCGCAGAAAGTAAAAGCCTCACCAGCTAGAACTACCGCCAAGGCATTTGTCGGTCGCCGCTTCGTCATCAAAACATCCTCCTCCTCCTCAGTTGACAAAAATCCAGTCTCCTCTCGCCCCTCAGAAAACTCTTAGCTTATTTTCCTTTTCTTTTATTTTAATTTTATTTGTTTTTTTATTCTATTTTCTTTTTGTTAATTATAACATGTTTTTTGTTGACTTTCTTCTTTTCTGCATTGAGGGCAATGCCCGTCTCGAGTTTGGGGGGATAGCTCTCGCATCATTTGTAGGCATTCTTAGTTGCATTTAGATTGTATTGTACTTGCCTTAGTAATAATCGAAAAAGAAAAGTTTGTTATGACTTGTGCCTATGATAGGATAGCCGATTAACTTGTTTTCTCACCTAATTAAAAAATACACATAATCTTAGGAAAGGCATGAATTATGACTTAGATTTTTTTCTTTTTGCCTAAAAATGTTAAATATCTTTGTTACTTGCTGAATGTGTTAGAATATTTGATGAACACTGCATGTTTTTTTTAGAATTCTTTGCAAAATTCTAACAATAATTGCAGGTAGTTGCTGAGGCAGGCAAAAGAAATAGAAAACTGCAGAACTGCCAAGGCAGCAAAATCAAAAACAAAGAAAAATGTTCTATTACCCTAGAGGTGCTCGCAACAGGCTCTACGAAGAATCATGTGCGAGGACACTCCACTGTTATCAAAGTCCATGAATCTGAAAGCCTAAAAGTGATGGAAAAATTAGCATGAGTGAATGAAAGCCTTCACGGGATGACTCTACTACAAGGGTTTGGGGTTTTGTAGTTTGCTCTTATCTCAACGTCAGACCTGGAAGAGTGGTTGTGATAAGCTGAAGCCCTCACTGCCATGATTAAAAATAATAATGTGCTTAATTGTGCTGCCTCGGCAGCACCTTTAAATTACAACAGTAACTTTGTTTAATCTTTTATTCTACGTATTCAGCTTGTTTACAGATTTGTAAACATCACAAGGCACGAGGAATTTAATTCTGAGTTGTTTTCTTACTTATTTCCCTTCATTAAGTTTTATATATATAGGTGCCACGGCCTTGAGGAAGAAAATTAGGTTAAAAACATGTTTTCTTTCTGACTATTATTAGAGCAAGTACTTTAAGGTGCATTGCTTGAGGACAAGCAATAGTTCGAGTTTGGTGGTGTGTAAAGTGTCCAAAAATCCTCTATTTCATGCACTTTCCAACTCTTATTATTACTGTTTTTAAGCTCATTTTAGGCATAATTAGGCTCATGCATAGCCTTTTACAGAATTTCATTGTTTTGCCTTGCTTTTATAACTTATCATTCATTTGGTGAAGAAGATATATTGTTTTAGTGTATTCTTGCTTGCAGGTACTAGCAGTTAAATGAGGGAACCGAGGAACGAAGGACACAACTCTGAGAAGCAAACCCTGGAGCTGTACTGAAGCAGTTCCAACAAAAGTATGTTGTTGCCGAGCAAAGTTGCTGCCGACCTTGCTGCCAGCGGAAATTGACTATGGAAGTTAGGAGAACCTGAGCACGATCTGTAGAGCTAAAACTCTTGAATCTATCGCCAACGGTCATGTGATTTTCCGACGTCTGTAGCAGCGGCCAGGGCAGCCAAAGCAAAATTCTAAAGCTTACTTGCGGGCTAAGGAAAACGAGAAAGAGTCTACATTCCACGCAAAGAAGTCAGCATTTAAAGGCATATTAAAGAAGGAAAGCTACTTTAGAGGACTTCTACTTTAAGGAGGACTTAACCTAGTCTATAAATACCCATTTTAACTCCTAGTTCAAATCATCTTAGGTTTTTTAGACTTTACTTGTGTTCTTCGACGCCGCCGTGTTCTAAATCCTAATTGGGTTAGGGTTATGTTGTAACTATAGTGAAACAATTGTTTTAGGGTTTTGAGTTATTTCTTCAATAAAATATTCAAAGTTTACTTAATCCATTGATCTTCATTCTTTCAATCTTTCTACACCAGTCATTTGAGAGAATCCATGTGTCGGGCATGAAAGGGCAAGGATCACGAAAGGGTTAAGTACGGTCACAACGTGCTGAGGCGTGACTAACTTGGTTCCACAAGTTTCAGCGGCTAAAAGGGATCACTAACCGAGTTGACTAACTTGGTTCGTCACTAGTCCTCAAGTTATCAATCTCGAGCATCCTAACCTAGAAATAGGAGGGATCACTGCCGACTATCCGGTCGAACATGGAGTATCTGCCAGACTTGCTGCGAGAACTTCTTTCCATTCCACCTACCGAGATATTACACACCCCTGCAGCGGCAGTGACCTGCTGCGGCCTTGTGACTGGGTCGTAGTTTGCCGCCCACCGTACCCATCGAGGCAGCATATCGTGGAAGCACAAAATAACTCATACCTATTACAACGCAGTTTTGACACTAAGTGGCAGCATAACCCTGCCTGCTCTATCAACCTGATTCTCCTCTTATTTATTACTTGTGTTTTTAATTACTCTTCGATCTCAACCAATCACTCACTTGTGCTTTTATTTTACCATCGTGCAGGAACCACAAAGATGAAATAAGCTGTCCAATCCTCATGGGATTCGACATCTTCTATACTATAACTTGATAGGAGTGTGCACTTGTGCTCTTACAAAAAGGGAACACCTACACGCCCTACAACAAGTCTACCAACTTATCCAACGTATACGTAGGATGCATAGCCAAGAAATGTGCACACTTCGTAAGAGGAGCCACAATCACCCATACAGAGTTCTTCTTAGATTGTGTCAAAGGCATCCCGAACACAAAATCCTTTGTAATCTTTTCCCATTTCCACTCTGGTATCCTCAAAGGCTGTAACAAACCAGAAGGAAACTGTTGCACAACCTTCACATGCTGGCAAACCATACACTTGCTTACAAAATTAGCAACATCCTTTTCAACCCTACCCAATAGTACTACCAAGGTGCATAGTAAAAGGACTACTATGAGCTTTAGTCAAAATAGTGCGCCTCAACTCAACATCTTCTGGCACAACTATTCGACTTTTTAAACATACAACTCCATCATAATTGAAACAGAAGTCAGTTGCATTACCATCAGCTATATCCTGAACATGAGGCACCAACGAATCATCAAGCAACTACTTCTCCTTGATTAACTGAATCAAGGAAGGTTTCACCTGCAACTAAGCTATCAACCCACCATCACGCGATAAACTCAACCGAGCAAACATCGCTCTCAGCTCAAAATCTACCTTCCTACTCAAAGCGTCGACCACAACATTGGCCTTTCCAGGATGATACTCAATCGTCAGATCATAATCCTTGAGCAACTCCAACCACCTTCGTTGCCTAAGATTCTACTCCTTCTGAGACATAAGATACTTCAAATTTTTATGATCGGTGTAAACCACACACTTCTCAACATAAAAGTAGTGTCTCCAAATCTTCAGAGCAAACACCACCGCAGCGAGCTCTAGATCATGGGTATGATAGTTCCATTCATGCTCCTTCAACTACCTAGACGCATACGCTGCAACCTTTCTACCTTGCATCAACAAGCAACCCAAACCAACATATGAGGCATCACTATAAACTACAAACTCCTTACTCGACTCTGGTTGTATCGAGACAGGTGCTTGCGTCAAAGCTTCCTTCAAATTCTCGAAAGCTTGTTGCCTAACATTTGTCAACTCCAAGGGAACATTCTTTTGTAACAACTTGGTAAAAGGTGCAGCAATCCTTGAAAAACCCTCTACAAACCTTTGAAAATATCCACCCAACCCAAGGAAACTACGCACCTCCTTCACCGATCTAGGCGCTTCCAACTCATTACCGCCTCAACCTTGTGTAGATCAACCCGAATACCTCCGGCTGACACCGTATGTCCAAGAAAACAACTTCTCTAACCCAAAACTCACACTTGCTCAGCTTAGCATAAAGTTGATTCTCCAACAGCACTTGTAACACAATCCTCAAGTACTTATCATGATCCTCCTCGGTACGCGAGTACACAAGAATATCATCGATAAACACTACCACGAACTGATCCAGAAACTCATGAAACACCCTATTCATCATATCCATGAATGCAGCCAGTGCATTTGTCAACCCAAACGGCCTCACCAAGAACTCATAATGGCCATACCTAGTCTGAAAAACTATCTTTGGTACATCTACTTCCTTAACCTTTAATTGGTAATAACCTGACCTCGAATCAATATTCGAAAATACCGAAGCACCACGAAACTGGTCAAACAATAATCGATCCTCAGAAAAAGGGTACTTGTTCTTAATCGACAACTTGTTCAGTTGCCGATAATCTATGCACACACGTACTGTACCATCCTTCTTCTTTACAAACAAGACTGACGCACCCCAAGGTGAGACACTTGACCTTATAAACCCTCGGTCAAGAAACTTCTGAAGTTGCTTCTTCAAATCTTTCAACTCCTTAGGTGCCATGCGATAAGGAGCAATGGACACGGAAGTCGTATTCTCATACAACTCAATGAGAAACCCAACTTCTCTGTTTGGTGGCAACCCATGCAACTTTTTCGAAAAAAACCTCGAAAACTCACATATTGTTCGTATGTCTTGCACTCGCACTTCCTTCTTTCCCAGATTCATCACATACGCCAAGAAAGCTTCGCAACCCAACTCCATCATTTGACACGCTTCAAAAGCTGAAATTGCATTAGACAATAACTTCACGTTCTCGCCTACGATTACTACCTCGTAATCATCCGAAAGCTTCAAGGTAACTCGATTGACATCAAAATACACCACAGCTCGATGCTCAACCAACCAGTCCATTCCAAGAATCACATCAAAACCATAAAAAGGCAATTCCATCAAATTAATAGAAAACACATTGCCTTGAGCAGATAAAGGGCATATCCTATATTGTTTTCTTGTAACAACAGTTTCACCAAGGAAATTGGTTACTCACATTACCACATCAAACACTTCTAAAACAAACGATTAAACTATAACTCCCAAAACATTAGCAACAACAGGCGCAGAAAGCCATACCCCACCGATCACCCGTGGTCAAGCTCACCTCACATGGTCATACGATCCACATACTTAATAGGTATCAAACGCTAATCAAGCCTTGACACATTGAATCAACGATCTTTGACCAACATTACCTCAACCTCGCCTCAACCTAGGCGATACCCTTTTAGCATGACCATCCCTACACTTGTTACCACTAAAACCAGAGTCTGCAATTCACCTTCTAGCCCTAGAACCTCTCGCATGAGTTATTAAATCCATATTCTTCTCAAATACATCACCCGTGTTACCAACACGTCGAAAACGATGTAGCCAATAAAAAGATAGATATGATTTAACATCATGCACCAATCCATAAAAGAGTCAATCATATTGATATCTCACATTAAAATCCAATCTAGGAGCATACATGCTCAACTAAACAATTCATACCTTAACTCAACTACAAACTTACAGTTTCGAACCCAAACTATTGATTCACATTTCTCGTCACCACGATATCTAACTCTCGGATACTTCTCCTTTAGAACAATTCAAAAGAACTCTCAAAACACAACATTAGGCTCTATGCCCACAACCACAGTTGTCCGCCAACTATGCACATCTAAAAAAACGAGATAGAACTCATCTTTACACTATCGGCATCATTACACTCCATTTGTTCCAAAATTCCATTCGTTCAGTTCATCCACTCCATGGATACCTCCGGTGACAACCCTCAAGCTCAACTTCTACTTAAACTACGTAAGCGCTAATTGTAGCTCACAAACGTCCACTAACTAGTGCAGTCACATGTACTTCAACATTAACAGCTTCTCAAGCTCTAGACATCACCTATATTCCAGGCGTCATGCCATCCAACACTTACCCAACCGCCACATGTTGTACTTACATCAAGGCACATCGAGGCGTCTAGCCCCCAGGAGACTTTACACACTCATCTACTTCTTGCCCAACGACAACAACAATCATACCAGATTGCTACTCTCTCCCCTGTTTATTGGGCTATTATTATTATGGCATGATAACAAACTCACAAAACAAAACAAAACTCTCAGGCAAGCTCCAAGTAAGGATCCAAGACTTCAATTTCAATTTAAAACATTTCCCTAAGTAATAAGGCAATGGGTAGTCCAATTTCCCCCAGTATAGAATAAAGCATACCACACGCATGTCACAATCATCGTGCAACTCAAGCAACAAGATTCATCACATTCTATCATCACATATAACAGCTCACCATCATATTCAATTACCTCATATAACATCACCATCACATACTCAACACTAACATGCTTAAGACATTCATCGGACAAACAAACTTCACCCAAAAAAATAATCACAACAAAATCACTTACCAACAACTTACCATCATCTCAACCTTTCGTAACCTAGCTCTGATACCACCAAATGTAACCCCTTCGACCCGGCCTAGCTGGTAGACCGAACCGAACAGATCACACGGGGAATATTGAAGTAAATCGGGATAGTTTACCTCAATAAAGGACCCTAATTATTTTTTCTTTTTATCTTCTCTAGATGCATGTTACAATCTTGTGTGATCAATCAAAGCAACGGATTACACTACAATTCGAACGTTCATCAAATTTTACCAAACTAGGGTTACCAACCTTTAATTAGGTTCCTTACATGCTTTTCAGTAAAATCTCAACTCAAGATAATCATTGGAACTCATTTAATTGCATACAAGACAAAAATGGACTAAATCGCAAAGAAACAGAACTTCAAAGATACCAAAACTATTATAACAGCCAGCCGTTTCAGAACAGCCAGCCCCGTATCGAAACGGGTGTACCAGAACAGGGGCTCATGTTTTGAAATATAGGATCATTCTGAAATAGCTCTTGACCCGTTTCGAAATAGGGTTTTTAAGTAGCAAAATGTACCGAAACAGCCCTCCCCGTTTCGATACTCCAAGGCCATTTCAAGCACTCGTTTCAAAACAAGCAAGGGTGTTTCGAAACACATGGGCATGTAATGCTTAATTTTGTTGGTTTGATTCAATATAAATCATTCGAAACCAATCCAACAAATGTCTAAATATGCTTGCAACTCAAATACGCTTCAACATTCAAGAGTACATGGCAAGGACATCATCAAAGCATCATTATCAATATCAAAGAGAACTAAAAGCATGTTTCCTAAGAGAAATAAGCACCAAAAGGTCAAACCTAAATTCCAAGCATAAACCAACACTAAAAGGCCATTTACAAAACCAAAAATGCATATCAAACTTGCACCAAACCAGAAAATACAAAACAACCAACATTCATAGCATTGGACACCCCCATTACCTCTATTACTGTAGTTCATAACCAAACATACCTTCAACCAAAGTCTTCAACTGATCCCTTGCAAGTGTTGCCTCTAAAACTTGAATTGACTGCATTGGTGAACAAAGAGAGCGTAAGCACAAAATGCTTAGTGAGGAATGCTCAAAACCAAAAACATCATCAATGTACAAACCATTTTTCACTCTTTTCAAAACCATCATGTCTTCTTTGATAAACCATGCACTTTTACATTAAAATCAGCATGCTAAACACCATGCAACATGAATCACATAATTTCCAGCAATTAAACCATTGCTACTCAAACATCAAGCCTTCCAAGCATAAACACCATTATGCTAAGCATAAGATAAAACATGCACTTTTCATAATATGGATCAACATCATTTCCGTAACATTTCATTTAAATATATTGGCTCACAAGTGATAAAAAAACATTCTCAAAAACATATCGGATACACGGATTACCAAGGGTTGTCCCAAACCCTTCATACACTCTAGCGGCATATCAAGCCTCACATACGAGAGCAACCCTCCATCGTTGTGGCACCCGTGGTGGAGTTTTCGGTACAATTACAACCCCTCAACACCACTTATCGGTAGATGTATAACCCACTAACGAGAGACGAGACACACACAAGGTTCGCACCCAAGAGCTACCCTCAACCATTGCAACCTTAAACAATCCTCGATCTTTCGGGTACTTGGATGGAGTATTTGGTACAATCACAACCCTCAACATCCAAGGCGACTTGTTTATAGTTCACTCAATCCTATAGTCGACTAACTATATCTGGTTTCATTTATAAAACACTTTATACAACACCACTTGCCAATATAACCCATATTTCATGCACACCTTGATGTTTTGACAAAGCATTTATAATAAGCCATATCACAAGAATTAAACCATGCTTCAAAACTCATGCATCAACTCATGCATACAAGGATCACTTACCTAGTTCATCCTTAAACCATATGGCATCATCAACCACATTTCATGTACTCAAAACATGTTTTAAAACAATAGATAAATGCAATTAAAATCAAGTGCAACCAAAGGCATCATACTAGCACAATCTGGGAGAGAAATTCACTTTACTTACTTTCGAACTTAGTAAAGCGTTTCCAGCTCTTACTAAGTTCCCGTAACCTTTTCTAAAACGTCTCCACGCTAGAAAATCAGTTTCCGCTCACTGACTTGCAAAACCACACTTGTCGATGCACCGATAAATCGTCTGAAGCCTTCAAAACAACTTCGTTCGATTCCGGAACACTATCCCTTGTTTTCGACACATTAAAAACCGAGATTCAATGCATCATAATGCATTCAAACACCAGCACTCAAAAGAAAACCCGCATCCCTACTCTAAAGCATAATTTTACCCAATCGAAACAACCAAAAACTCAATCGATTGATCTCTAAAACTCAACCTAGCCATCTACCAACACGTCCAATACATTTTAAGCATCAATCAACATCCAAAAACAACCTAAAACCATCCTTATACCTCCAGCAACCCGGATTCCACATTACACCCCAAAACCAACTATAAACACCTTAAAAACAAAAGATCTCAAGGATTTCGGGATTAACATGATTAAGACTCTATTTCAACATCATAAACCTTTCAAAACCCATTTAGAAATCATCTCAAACAAATAAATTCAACACAACTCCGAAAATCACATTTTAATCATCTTTTTCTACAAGATTTCAACATTTTATTAAAACTACAATGAAACTTCAATTAAAAACATGAATAAAGAGCCAAATATCTTTGGAATTTCATGAAAGAACCTTTATTAAAGGGTTAGCATGAAATTTACCAAAAATCCTTCTTCTCCTTTATTTTGGCAAGTTTAGCTTTCAAGAATCTTGAAGAAAATTGAGAGAAATCACAAAGATGAAGTTGGAAACCAAGAAGATAAATGAAGGTGAAGAAAATATGAAATTTGAGAGCAAATGGAAAGTGTTTGGCTGAAGTGAAAAGAAGAGAATGAAAATGATCGTCAAAATCCTTTAACAAAAATAACTAACTCAATAATTAAATTAATTAATGCTATTTAAATATTTAGTAAACCATTTAAAACACATGCCAAATTAGAGAAAAGACTTAATTGCCAATTAGATCCCTTAAGGTTCTAAGATCATGACTTTTTTTTGAAAAACACACTTTTCCACAACTTTAAAACTTTACATTTTGGTCACTGCCCAAAATGTACACTTTCAAAAACTCGTTTTGCAAAATTGATTTAACCAACCTCTTAAATATAATTTTTGAGAATTTTAGGAATTTTATCGTATTTTTATCCCATCCCGAACCTTGATTTCCCTAAACCACCTCTTAAAGATTTGAACAACTGAATACTGGTTCCACCAGCCCAACCCGACTCACAAAAACACCTAGATCTAAAACTGGAGCGTTACAGACACCAACCCCTTAGGGACACCAACCACATTCATCGGTTAGATGCTTAACCCACTAACGAGAGAAGGGACACCAACCTCCTCAATCGTTAAGGTGCTTGGACGGAGACACGGGACACCAACCCCTTGACATCCAAGGCGACTTTTTATAGTGCACTCTATCCTATAGCCGACTAACTATATCTGATATCATTTATAAACCATTTTCACAACATCACTTGCCAATATAACTCATATTTAACCACATACCTCACTGTTTCAAAAGCATCATCAATAAATCACATTTCAAAGCATTAAACAATGCTTTAAATCACAAGTATAAAACATATACATACAAGGATCACTTACCATGTGCATCATTCATCATCACATCATTAAAAATAGTAAACCACATACTTTAAACATGCTTTAACAATCGGTGACATGCATCCAAAACTAAGTGCATAAAACCATTTCATAATAGCACAACCGAGAGAGAAATTCCTTATACTTAATTCCAAACTTAGACAAGCATTTCAAGCTTACATCTAAGTTCTCAACACCACCTTTAAAACATTTCAAAGCTAAAATCCACGTTGCTTCCAAAACATTCTCCCATGTTTTAACCACATAAGAACAGAGGATTAATGCATCTCGATGCATTCGAAACTCCAGAAAGCAAACCTACCACATTTCTCTGCCCAAAACCACCAAAACTCCCACATTGATTAACATCCAAAACCATCCCATTCTTAACTTTATACCTCCAGCATTCACAAAAGCACATTAACACCACAGAAACCCAATCCTAACAACCTAATCAACAAGAGATCCAAATAGTTTCGGGATTACCACGCTTAAACCTCAATCTCAACATTAATAAACTTCCAAAACATGATTAAAATCAATCATAAATCAGCCAAAACATATCCATTAAGAAAATTACACAAAATCATCATTTAAAACTTGATTTAGCCATTTTCTTCAAATCAATCATAAAACCTTTTTAAGAAACATAATTAAAGAGCCAAACACTTGGGAATTTCATTACAGAACCTTGAGTAGAGGAGAAGCACGAAAATTACCTCTAATCACTTGTTATTTCTTCAGTTGACAAGTTTGATTTAAAATCTTCAAGAATCCATTGAAACAAGTTGAGAAAACTCCATGGAAATCATTTGGAAATCAAAGTAAAAGGAAAAGATCTCCGGAAGTTTTGAAAGAAAATTGGTGGTTGGCTGATGAGAAAACGAAGAAATGGAAGTTACATCAAAATAAGTTTGTACAGCTTAATTCCCTTTTTAATCTTTTTAATTAAACACATTTAAAACATGTCGATTTAAGGGAATAGCTGATTATACTTGCATTAGCTCCATAATGATTCCAAGTTTTGGCTCTTTTACAAAATAGTCGTTAAAATAGTTTTTCCATTTTTATGATTTAGTCACTAAACCGAAATGTCCACCTTCCAAATGTCATTTTCCAAAATTGACATCACCAAACCCTTATATACATTTAAAAAGAATTTTAGAGAATTTTATCATATTTTATCTCTTTCCGAACTAGTTTTTCCCTAAACCAATCTCAAAATAACCTGAATCTCTAGTGTCGGTCCAATGGACCCTAAACCCAACCTACAAACTCCTACGCCCAAAATCGGGGTGTTACACCATCACTTCATCGGCCTCCAAAAAGTCATCTGTAAGTGTGAACGTATGTATGCATGATTACTTATATGCCCTAATATATAACTATGCATATGTATGAAAACCTCTAATGTCATGCCCAAATGTATGCATGTACTGACATATTTAAATAAATACATATAAGTGTTTATGCATTGTGCATGTTCAACTGTTCACACTTACTAATAGCATTCTTAGAATCAATATTTCTTTTATCATGCTGAAACTCACACTCACCCAAATAAGGAACAAACATTCACTTTGCTACAAAACCCTACCAAACAATTATTGGTACTCGATATGCACAATCAGTATCTGAATCAACGTCAACTGAACATAATAATATTCCAAATTAGATCTCGATATACAATTCTCAAAATACTATATATATATATATATATATGTATGTATGTAAATAGTAAAATGGTCATTCAGATTCGGATTTGGGAAAATGGGTAGTACTTTTGGAATCAAGACGTCGAAAAACCTAAAGTTGACTTTGATCGAAGAAGTCAATGCCCAAAAGTCAACACTGACGTCATCATGTCAAGGTCAACGGTGGCACTGGCATCATTAAGGTCAACGTTGACGTCACGCACAACGTCAACACTGACTCATCAAGTTCAGTACAGACAATAGATTTGACGGTTCGGCCCAATGGTTCAGTCTGATCGGTTTGGTTCAAGTTTTAATCGGCTCGGTCTGGCAAATCTGGCTCGGTCTGGTTATTTCACACAGATATTGGCTCGGATCGAGCTCTCTCGGGATCATCTCACTGGTTTGGGTGAAACCCAAGAACACACACAAGGCACATAGGTATTGGGATCCTTACTAGGAAGAATTTGATGGCGCAATACTCCTTCACATAAGAATGACAATAGTAAGGTTTAGGGTTCCCGAACCCTTTAACAGCGCCAGTCGGCGATGATGTATTTCGGTGACCATAATCGTTATTTTCCAACCAAACATAAAGAAATAAAGGATTAAGTCACCACCCAAAATTATAAGAAAACTGAAAAGACCATAGATAGCTTACCCGACACGAAGAGACAAAACAACAAGCGTGAAAATGAATTTCGAAAGGATTTTCGAGAAATCGTCGGACGATGGTCGAGTTTGGTTCAGGACACGATGTGAAGCACACTGATTGTTTCAGATCAATGAACAGACGGTGCTAGGGACTTGATCGGAGTCCGATCGAAAATAACAAGGGAATTGAGGGGTGGTGGTTATTTTGCAATAGAGAAAGAAGGGGATATGGTGCAACAGATTCACCAAAATGATGAAGTGAAAGTTGTTAGGGTTTATAATGGGGTATAAATACTCAAGCCAAAAGGGTAACTTACGAAACAAGGGTCCCTAAAACAACACGGTTTTCAAGTTGATCATAGAAATTTTGAATTATCTCAATTTAGTCCTTAAACGAAATTAGGTTTCAAAACAAAATTCCCAAATTATTAGGGTTCAGAAATTAGGGATTTCACGATTTGGGATTTTTAATTTAGGGGGGGGGGGAATTAGGTTTTGAGTGTGTAAAAGTTCTATTATTTACACCCTTTTTAACCCATATTTTTGCTGCATTCAAGCATCATTGCATTGCATTTAGGTTAGTTTACAGCAAAACATCACAAATATATTAAAGGCACGGATTCTACTAAAAGATGGCTGATTTTGTAGGTTGCTGCCATAGTTGACGGAGAAGGCAGGCGCAGGGCAGAGAAGCAGCAGAGCTGAACTGGACAAGGAGACGACGAGGATGATGCTGCCATGGATCTGCCGTGACAGCAAGGTGACAGCAGCTTTATGAAGAGGAAAAGCAAAGTGGACCTCGATAGATAGAGAAAAATCTGCTCGTCTGTCGTGTGAAAACCAAATAACTTTCCAAGCCCCGGATCAAAAGGTATGTCAAGCCAAAGCTCAAGGAGAGGAAATCCCAAGACACAAGGATGGCGGCTGAAAAGTAGGATACTTGGAGATTAAGTCTTTATTAGAATCGTACTTTTAATTAAAGTTGTAATCCTTGTTAACTTAGAATACTTGAGCCCAAAGCTTATATAAGGGCATAGATTTTAACCTAGGAAAAATCATACTCCATAACCAATAACCGATAACCTAAATCCCCCTGCCGTTTACCCGCCGTCGTTATGTTCTAAAAACCCCCTAGGGCCACGGGTTGTTTTGTAAAGTAGTACAAGGGTTGTTTTGTTTTAGGATTTTCCAAGTTCAATAAAATAAACTTCAAGTTCTCTTATTTTGGTTATTAATATCTTGCAAGAGCATCGGGAGAGCATTGTGAGGTTATCCATTTACTTAGCATCGAGAGAGTTAAGTATACGAAAGAAATAAGAGCAAGTTCTCTAGTTTATAGTTGAACTATCTTGTGCCTAGGGATAGGGCAAGGTTAAGTGGCTAAAGAAGAATTCATACACATCGGTGTTCATCTTTCGATTCACGCCGGGAGGTATCATCAAGACGTGATCATCGACAGACTTGGACCTAGGGATAGGCCAAGGCAAATCTGGGATTCTTGCCAAACTTGAAGTACGGAGTTGTTGTGTTCGCTGTCGCGACAGCTAACGGACAGCCGCCGCGACAGGTGCTGTCAGCGACGGGCGCGACGACAGAACTGGATTTCCTAAGCATTGCAATACTTGCACTACAGAGCAATTCAATACCAGCCCATTCTCTCTATCTTGATATTCCAACTCTTTTATTTACGTTTACTTTATTATTCTCGTGACAACTTTCTAAACTATTTCCTTTACTTTCGTGCAGTAAACTAAGGTGAAGTCATTAGCCCAATCCCTGTGGAGACAATATCCGATACTTCGTATCACTTTACTACTTGCATCGTGTACACTTGCACTACAATTGCGATAGACTCTTTTACACGCAACAAGTTTTTGGCGCCGCTGCCGGGGATTGGCAACATAACTACACCTTTCCTTTATTGCACTTTTCGTTTTTGTTTTTGTTTTTGTTTTTCTTTTTCTTTTTCTTTTTTTCGTTAGTACTTTCAACTCTTGCTTTTCACGAGGTTTTCTTGTTTATGCGCAGATCTAAAAGAGGTGAAGATCCTGAATATCCATTAGATCTGGAAGTTGAACGTTCCTTCAATCTCAAGAAACAACTTCATCACCTTTTAGACAGGAACGAGTACCTTGAGGAACAGCTAGAGAAGATGGCCCGTAATCCGCCCGCTGGTGATGGTATACCGCCTGTCGGCGACCCGCCCGCAGCAGCCGGACGACGGTCCTGTCGTGACTACATGTTGAACGATCATGTAGAATTGGAGACCACACTGCCAGATATTGATGTTGATAACTTCGAGCTTAAATCTGTCATGTTTAGTATGATCAACAATGCCGGACAGTTTAGTGGTGCTGTGACAGAAGATGCCAGGGAGCATCTCAAGACGTTCCAGGAGATCTGTGGTTCGTTTAGACTACCAGGAGTTAATCTGGAGATACTGAGGCTTCTGTTATTTCCTCATTCCTGAAGGGACAGAGCTAAAACTTGGTGGAATAAACTTACGCCGGGTTCAATTAGAACTTGGGCAGATCTATCTCGTGAATTTTTATCTCGTTTTAATCCTTCACATTTATCTGAGCGATTACGTAACGAAATTGCTACTTTTCAACAGGAAGATGACGAGCCGATGCACGAGGCCTGGGACAGATTTACTACTCTTCTACGGAACTGCCCAATGCATGGATTCCCCGTCTTGAATCAGGTTACAAAGTTTTATAATGCTGCCAACTTACAAATTCGTATTCGAATTGATTCAGCAGTAAATGGACTATTATTGGATAAAGATCCGGACGAGGCATTGCAAGTTTTGAAAAATCTGGCCAAGAATGAGGAGCAGTTTCCAACTACAAGAAGAGGGGGTAAACGGGTACTTGCTGTCAAGGATTATGAAGCCGACAGCACGATGAAATCGCAGGTAGCCTTCCTTACTAAAGCAATGAAAAGGTTATCGAATGATGATGGTTTACAAGGATTTGCTGTTGAGGAAGTATGTGATATCTGTGATGGAAATCATAGTCGGGATGAGTGCCCAATACAAGTAGAAGAGGGAAAATATGTTGGAAATTACAAGCCGAATTATAATTCCAACAACTATAATCCAAATTGGAGGAAGGATCCCAAATTTTCCTGGAGTAACCCCAATAATGCCCTGAATCCACAAGCACATAATCAGAATCAGGGAGGTCCTAGATTGCTGACGCAACAGCAACAGCCGCAGAATCTGCCGCCGCACCTGCTGCCGCAGCAGCAACAGCAGCCACCAGCTGCCACGAGCAGTATATTGGAACAGACTCTGGCCACCTTTATGTCTCAGACCGGTACTTATATTGAGAATATGAATCAGTTTGTCAAGAAGACAGAGAATTTCATGGACAAAACAGAGATGAGGATGACAAATCATGAAGCTACTTTGAAATCTCTGGAGACACAAATGGGTCAGGTGTCGCAACATATAAAGCCGAGGCAGAATGGAGGATTCCCTAGCAATACTGAAAATGCTAGACCGCCCACACATGAGCAATGTAAGGCAATTACTACTAGGAGTGGGAAGAAACTACCAGGGTCGGAAAAGGAAGCTGAAACAGAAAAGGATCCAGCCTTGGATAAACCTGCCGAGGAAGCTGCCCCGACAGGTGATAAACAGACTGCTGCCGATGAGCCTGTCACGACAGTAGAAGCGACACAGGAGAAAAAAGAAGATTACTGTCCTCAGATTCGCATGCAGTGGGAAGGACGTATTGCTGACTATCGTCCCCCACCACCTTTCCCTCAACGGATACAGCAAGCTAAGCAAGAATCTCAACTTAAAAAGATTTATGATATTTTTAAGCAGGTTCACATAAATATTCCGTTGTTAGATGCTGTTAGGGAGATGCCCGGTTATGCTAAATTTCTCAAGGATGTTATGTCAAAAAAATCTAAACTTGGGGAGTTTGAAACGGTAAAGATGACAGAAGGTTGCATGAGTATTCTTCATCGGCTGCCACCCCAGAAAAAGAAGGATCCGGGGAGCTTCATCATACCTTGCGTAATCGGCAATAAATTCGTGGGTAAGGCACTTTGTGATCTTGGTGCTAGTGTTAATCTAATGCCCAAATCTGTTTTTCAGAAATTAGGTATTTGAAAGGCGCGACCCACGACAGTAACTCTGCAGCTGGCAGACCGCTCTTACGTTCATCCTGAAGTAAAAATCGAAGATATTCTGGTAAGAGTGGATAAGTTTATTTTTCCTGCTGACTTTCTTGTTTTAGATTGTGAAGCAGATGAAAATGCACCAATCATCCTTGGGCGACCCTTCTTAGCCACGGGAAGATCACTGATTGATGTGGAGAAAGGAGAACTCACCGTGCGAGTGAATGATCAAGAGATTAAGTTGAATGTTCTCCAAGCAATGAAACATGCTGATGTAGACGAGGAATGCAAGGCTATCACTGACGTTACCCTTGATCAACCATGCATCAGGTCGGTCTGTCACGATATTAAATTTGGTCACTGCTGCGGCAGCCACCTACAGGCCTGTCACGACAGCAACGACGACAGCACCGACGACAACAACTCCTCTGATTCCGATACATCTGATACTGAAAATCAGGAGGAGGTAAACTGGATAGGCAATCGTCCAGGTAAGTTATTCAAACCTTTGAATTATACTTCGGATAACCATTTAATCCAAAAGCCATCTACTGTTGAACCACCTGCCTTAGAACTAAAGCCTCTGCCAGGGCAACTTAAATATGCTTTTCTTTGTTCGAATGATACGTTGCCCGTAATCATCTCTTCTAAGCTGCCGCAGGAACAGGAACGGCAGCTGATTGGCATGCTAAGGCAGCACAAAAAGGCGATTGGATGGACGATTGCTGATATACAAGGCATTATTCCGACGTTATGCATGCACAAAATCCTTTTAGAGGAAGATCATAAGCCGACTATTGATGCCCAAAGGCGGCTAAACCATGCTATGAAAGAGGTGGTGCGTAAAGAGATAATCAAATGGTTAGACGCTGGTATTATTTACGCCATCTCTGACAGCAAATGGGTGAGCCCGGTGCAATGCGTTCCAACGAAAGGAGGAATGACCGTGGTGACCAATGAAAACAATGAGTTAATCCCAACCAGGACTGTGACCGGTTGGAGGGTTTGTATGGACTATCGGAAGCTTAACAAAGCTACCCGAAAGGACCACTTTCCTTTACCATTTATTGATCAAATGCTTGATAGATTAGCGGGTAAACCTTACTATTGTTTTCTTGATGGTTACTCAGGTTACAACCAAATTGCGATTGCACAGGAGGATCAAGAGAAGACGACTTTCACATGCCCCTACGGAACATACGCTTTTAGGAGAATGCCGTTTGGATTATGTAATGCACCTGCCACCTTCCAAAGGTGCATGATGGCCATATTCTCCGACATGGTAGAGGACTTCCTTGAGATTTTTATGGATGATTTTTCCGTCTTTGGAGACGATTTTGAGAGCTGCCTCGGCAATCTACAAAAGGTACTTGAAAGATGTGAAGAAGCTAATCTTGTTTTGAATTGGGAAAAATGCCACTTTATGGTGGATGAAGGGATAGTCCTTGGCCATAAGATTAGCTGCCGTGGGATAAAAGTCGACAAGGCCAAAATAGAGGTAATTGAGAAGCTGCCGCCGCCGACCACAGTCAAGGGAATTAGAAGTTTCTTAGGGCATGCTGGTTTTTATAGAAGATTCATTGCAAATTTTTCAAAAATCACCAAGCCGCTATGCCATCTTTTGGAGCAGAACCGACCCTTTGACTTTAATGGAGAATGTACTGAAGCATTCAAGGTTTTGAAGGAAAAACTAGTAACATCCCCCATAGTACAGCCACCAGACTGGACACAACCATTTGAGATCATGTGTGATGCTAGTGACTATGCTGTCGGGGCAGCACTTGGGCAGCGCAGAGATATGCTATTCCATGTCATATATTATGCCAGCAAGACATTGAATGACGCCCAAGTGAACTATACCACCACAGAAAAGGAGCTGTTAGCTGTGGTGTTCTCCATTGACAAGTTTCGTTCTTACATACTTGGGACGAAAGTAATAGTGCACACAGACCATTATGCCCTGAAGTATTTGTTCGCGAAAAAGGATGCAAAGCCTAGATTGATACGGTGGATCCTGCTATTGCAAGAATTCGACCTTGAAATCATTGACAAAAAAAGGACAGAAAATCAAGTGGCAGATCACTTGTCAATGTTGGAGAAGGGACAGAGTCTACCAATCGATGAGACACACATACTGGAGACCTTCCCAGATGAGCAGCTCTTTGCTGCCGCGACAGCCATGGCGGTAGGTAAGTCTTCTGAACTCCCCTGGTATGCTGATTTCGTTAATTTTATAGTTAGCGGAATACTTCCTTCTGATCTTAATTATCAAGCCAGGAAGAGGTTCCAAAATGATGTTAAGCATTATTATTGGGACGAACCTCTTCTTTTCAAAATGTGTGCAGATCAGGTTATAAGGAGATGTGTACCACAAGAATAGCAAGAAGACATTCTCCATCACTGCCACGCTTCACAATATGGAGGTCACTTAGGAGGCAATAAAACTGCTGCCAAGGTACTGCAGTCAGGGTTCTACTGCCCGACACTATATAAAGATGCACAGGACTTCTACAAGAACTGTGACAGGTGCCAGCGGACAGGTAACATCTCAGGAGAAACGAGATGCCACTGCAGAAGATTCTAGAAGTCGAGATCTTCGACATTTGGGGGATTGATTTTATGGGACTCTTTCCATCTTAAAGTGGAAATTTATACATCCTCCTAGCAGTGGATTATGTCTCCAAGTGGGTTGAAGCTATCGCCACTCAAAAGAATGATGTCAAGACGGTCCAAAAGTTTTTACATAAAAACATTTTTTCTAGATTTGGCATTCCTAAGGCGATCATCAGTGATGAAGGGAGACATTTTGATAATAGGGTAATTGCTGCCGCCTTGAAGAAATATGGTGTCAAGCACAGGATCGCGACAGCATACCACCCACAGACCAATGGACAAGCTGAGATATCTAATAGGGAAGTTTAGAACATTCTTGAGAAGATGGTTAAGCCAACTAAGAAAGATTGGTCTTTACTCCTTAATGATGCATTATGGGCATATCAGACATCTTTTAAGACTCCGTTGGGCATGTCTCCATACCGATTGATTTATGGGAAAACCTGTCATCTGCCTATCGAGATAGAGCACAAAGCATACTGGGCAATCAAGGCAGTGAATATGGACTTGGACAAGGCAGGACAGAAAAGGCTATTAGATTTGAACGAGATCGAAGAAATACGGACAATGGCCTACGACAATGCAAGAATATACAAGGAGAAAACAAAGAAGTGGCATGACAAGAAGTTGCTGCCACGACAGTTCTGCCCAGGACAACTTGTGTTGTTGTTCAATTCTAGGTTGAAACTCTTCCCAGAGAAGCTAAAATCTAGATGGTCTGGCCCATTCAAAGTGGTACAAGTTTTTCCCCATGGTGCCATCACTATCCGATCATTAAAAGACGGGCACCAATTCAAAGTCAATGGCCAGCACCACCACCAGCAGCACTTGGGATAGCGGCAGCAGCTCAGACATCCAGCTCGTGGAGCAACCTACCCAGCCTCCCCCCACAGCCCAAACGCCACCGTCAGATCCGTGTCAGCAGCAGCAGTGAAGACAGCGATTGAAAATTTAAGTCTTTTATTTTCTTTTTATTGCTACCTGCTTTTTATATATATATTTTGTGATGTACCTGTCTTCATTTTACCTGTCATTTTGCATTGAGGGCAATGCAACCCTCGAGTTTGGGGGTGGAAACCCTCCATTTTAATGGAGTCTTAGTACATCTTTAAATTATTGTTGTGTCTTTTATATATAAAAAAAATCAGAAAAGACTAAAATTGTTGGCTTAAAACTGTGAAGTTAACTTACCTGTCATGACAGCTCTGTCGTGGCAGCATCTTTAGGACAGTTTAAGAAGAAGTTTAGAGGCTTTCTATAGTTTTGAAAACTTAAACACCATTGTGACTGTTATACTGCTTAGACTTTTCTTAATCAAACTAGAATAGAAAACTTAGCACTTAGAGTAGAAAAGAGACTAGACTCTCAGGAAACCTAGAGGTGCCCAACACTGGCTCTAGGCAGATAACCAGAGAAAAAAACTTCTAGAGGTGCCTATCACCGGCTCTAGACATTTAACTAGAGGTGCCTGAAATACTGGCTCTAGTAGAAATGAGAATAAATTAAAAGAAATCAACTAGAGGTGCCTTATTCTGGCTCTAGTAAGGAAAAGAAAGAAATCAGTCTCGTAAGAAAAAATCTAAACAAAGCTAAAGTATAATATTCTAGTGAAACTAAGAGAGTCTTAGCATATAACTGTTCACAAGCATGCACACACTGCACGAGGACTATAGGGAGATTCCGGACAGATCCTAATCTTTCCGACAGGTTGCTGCCGCCACAGAGAATGAGCGACGGGTAAGAGACAGTTCACTATTTGAAAGCCAACACAAAAAAATATTTTTCGTTTAGGTCTTAATTGCTTGAGGGCAAGCAAAAACTTGAGTTTGGGGGTGTGTTGAGTGTGTAAAAGTTCTATTATTTACACCTTTTTTAACCCATATTTCTGTTGCATTCAAGCATCATTGCATTGCATTTAGGTTAGTTTACAGCAAAACATCACAAATATATTAAAGGCACGGATTCTACTAAAAGATGGCTGATTTTGTAGGTTGCTGCCATAGTTGACGGAGAAGGCAGGCGCAGGGCAGAGAAGCAGCAGAGCTGAACTGGACAAGCAGACGACGAGGATGATGCTGCCATGGATCTGCCGTGACAGCAAGGTGACAGCAGCTTTATGAAGAGGAAAAGCAAAATGGACCTCGATAGATAGAGAAAAATCTGCTCGTCTGTCGTGTGAAAACCAAATAATTTTCCAAGCCCCGGATCAAAAGATATGTCAAGCCAAAGCTCAAGGAGAGGAAATCCCAAGACACAAGGATGGCGGCTGAAAAGTAGGATACTTGGAGATTAAGTCTTTATTAGAATCGTACTTTTAATTAAAGTTGTAATCCTTGTTAACTTAGAATACTTGAGCCCAAAGCTTATATAAGGGCATAGATTTTAACCTAGGAAAAATCATACTCCATAACCCATAACCGATAACCTAAATCCCCCTGCCGTTTACCCGCCGTCGTTATGTTCTAAAAACCCCCTAGGGCCACGGGTTGTTTTGTAAAGTAGTGCAAGGGTTGTTTTGTTTTAGGATTTTCCAAGTTCAATAAAATAAACTTCAAGTTCTCTTATTTTGGTTATTAATATCTTGCAAGAGCATCGGGAGAGCAATGTGAGGTTATCCATTTACTTAGCATCGGGAGAGTTAAGTATACGAAAGAAATAAGAGCAAGTTCTCTAGTTTATAGTTGAACTATCTTGTGCCTAGGGATAGGGCAAGGTTAAGTGGCTAAAGAAGAATTCATACACATCGGTGTTCATCTTTCGATTCACGCTGGGAGGTATCATCTAGACGTGATCATCGACAGACTTGGACCTAGGGATAGGCCAAGGCAGATCTGGGATTCTTGCCAAACTTGAAGTACAGAGTTGGTGTGTTCGCTGCCGCGACAGCTAACGGACAGCCACCGCGACGGGCGCGACGACAGAACTGGATTTCCTAAGCATTGCAATACCTGCACTACTGAGCAATTCAATACCAGCCCATTCTCTCTATCTTGATATTCCAACTCTTTTATTTACGTTTACTTTATTATTCTCGTGACAACTTTCTAAACTATTTCCTTTACTTTCGTGCAGTAAACTAAGGTGAAGTCATTAGCCCAATCCCTGTGGAGACGATATACGATACTTCGTATCACTTTACTACTTGCGTCGTGTACACTTGCACTACAATTGCGATAGACTCTTTTACACGCAACATTAGGGTGTTACAATTAACGACTGAGCAAACTCGTGCATTTCGGTAATCCCGCAACATCCTAGGAGACCAGGCTCAAGCACTTATGTGTGCAAGGTGTGTGCATTGTCAAATGGTTAAGAAAACGTATGAACATATACTACCATGTAATCACGCTAATATATTATAAAAAAAAACAAAACACAAACACAAACATCAATAAATAAAAAAGATAAAACAAAAAGGTGGAAATAAAATGAGAACAGGTGGAAAAGAAACACAAAGAAGAGAAAAAAGGGAATTGAAAAGAATAAAAGATAGAAAATGAGAGCAAAACAGAGAGTTTGGAAAAAAAAAGAAACGGTAAATTAAAAAGCGAAGAAAAAAGAGATCGATAACGAAAATTTAAGAGACATAAGGTGAAGAAATCAAAAAGAAAAAAATGAACGAGAAAAGATCGAAAATAAAAAAGAATAGAATAACATACTAGACAGAATATGGTGATCATTAACGGTTCGGTAATGCAAGCTCAATTCATAGTGAATAAAATGTTTTGTTTTATATATGTGTAGTGAGATTTACTTTAATTGCCAAACGACGCTGATTAGTGTAAAAGGTTAAAACTCTGTTATGGTTAAGGTTTTATTATATTTTGAAGGCTTAACTATACAATAAGCGTCTAAATTATGTGTCTTTTTTGTAATAGGTGCCTACAATATTTTTTGGCTAAAATATGTGCTTAAAGTATTTTTTTGGCTGAAATATGTGTCTAAAATTTTATTTTTGACTTGTTTTAAAGTCAATTGATGCACCTACTTTGTACCTATTCAAGCAAAAATAAAACTTTAGGCATCTATTTCAACAAAAAATGAACATCTATTTCAGCAAAAAAAAATGAAATTTAAGGCACTTTTTTCAACCAAAAAATACTTTAAGCACATATTGCAAAAAAAAAAAGAAAGACATAATTTCAACACTTATTTTATAATTAAGTCTAATTTAAAATATCGTGAATATGAATAAAAATTGTTGTCTTCTCCTACCTTTTCTCTGCATTTTTCTCATTTAAAATTTGCATTCATTCTGTGCTCTTAAATGCCTTTACTTTTCCGATTTAGTACACATCATTTGGTGACCTTGAAAAGCTCTGATCTTCTCAAACTTGGAGTTTTTTCACTAAGACATCATAAATGGGATAAAATTTTGTATACCCACTTAATAAATGACCCAGCTCATATGGTATTTTGAGTGGTCAAACTTATTAAATTTAGTGTAAAAATTAATAGGATAATAACTCTTTAAAATTACCATTACATTTTTCACTGTAAATTTTAAACAATAATTGCAATTCCCTCACCCTTATAAAATTCTAAATAATAATTTTTTAATTTCAGACCTTAAAGTCTTATAATTTATATTTTATTCATATATTACGCATGTAAAAAAATTAATAAGTTAAAAATATTTAACTATTTATTGGAGGAAAACAATTAACTATAAGTATATGTTAGTAGAAATAATATTCTAAATCAATAATTAACTGATTCAAACACCATGTGTATAAAAGAAAATCATATTTTTGAATACAACAGTTAAATTATTAACTTATACATCAAACAAAAAGTCGCGTTATACTAGATTAGGTATTCTTTTAGATTCTCAAATATTTTTGGATTGATATTAACACGATATCGATATTGAAATTTCTTTTTGATTCTTAAATGTCTTACACTAATTAAAAAAGGGGCAATAGTTGTCGATTGAGTCTTGGTACCATTGTTACCAAGGATGTAGCCACTCATGAGGTGGGAGGGGTTGTTGTCTGTAACACCCCAAAATCTGGTCTAGTCGAAACTGGGTTCCGGTGATCGAAAATCTCACATCGATAAAGTCTAAATATTGTATCGACTTTGATGATGTAGTCAATTATATCGACATTGGACTCTAATTGAGTCCATTTATTGAATATGGACTGTATTGAATAATATCAAAAACTGTTCAGTGGTTAAATTATGAAAATTAAAAGTTTGGAGATAAAAGTACAATATTTCGGGAACTAAAGGGCTAACCTTGCGATTAGTCCTTTTTTTCATTAAAATTCCCATGCATGGGATAGCTTGGAGAGTTTCCCTCATTAGAATGAAAGCTACTAAAATTAATAGCTAAATGAATAGCCATATTGAAGTCTACCCGAGACTTAAGAAAGCAAGCATCTCTCAAATACTTCATATTCATCATCTTCCTCTAAGCACACACCTCCGTTGGAGAGAAACTTAAGCTTGATTTTCCTTTGATTTATTGTTATCAAATCATTGCTAGTGGTCGGGTAAGCTATTGATCACAAACTATTAATGGAAATCCATGGTGTTTATGAGAGTAATCTCAAGTTAGGTTTTGGCCATCCATTAAAATTCTTGATTAATAGATATGTTGAGTTTAGATATCGATTTAGATATCGTTATTGCAAATGTGATATCGTAATTTTTTTAACATGCTCCTATTGATTTCTAGCTCAAGAAGTGGAGGGAAAGGTTTCGCCATCTCCATCGAAAGCTAAAAACAAGGGCGTTGTCATCTGAGAGCCGTAAGAGCATCAAATATCAAGGTGAGTGTAGTCAGAGTCTCGGGTTAGGCAAAGAATCTTCCCGAATTCATTATTGTCAATTTTGATCAAATAGCTAATATTTCTCTTAAGGGAGTTGCATCAGATTGTTAAACAAATCTATTGGTAAGCATCAGTAAGTTTGGTAATGAACATCGGACATAGTTATTGACATCATCGTTGTGCATTGTTATTGATATAGTTATTGTTATTGAAACATTGTAAATGAACCATCAAACATTGACATTGATATCGAAATCATGAAATATTGATATGAAAACATGGTTACTAAAAATAACATTGAAGTCATTGGTCATCGGAATTATCATTGAATATTGAATATGGATATTCTCATTGAAACCTTGGATTTGAATGTACTTTGGATACAATTGGCATGCCATAGAATTCATGAGCTCAGTGTACGGGTAGACTACAGTTCTAAGGCTATGTCCTATATTGATTTGGCGAGGCAGAGGGATGTGTAATGTACTTGGTCAATGGTGAGGCAGAGGGACTAGACTATTTATTGATTTGGCGAGGCGTAGGAATTCGTGTATCCACTATCTTGATTTAATCCACGGCTTAATAATGAATTTGATGTGTAAACATTGAATATTGAAACATGACATTGATATTGATAAGCATGAGAATATGTATATGCATCACTCATTGATATTACATTGCATATGACTACCTCACTAGGAAATGTGGGATGAATGTGTCTCATCTCATGCATTTCAAGTTAAGGAATCGACCTTTGTGAAAGATCGGAAAAGTCGAGGCAGGACAAGTCACAACAAGCCAAGAGTGATGCATTTTGACTTTATGAACTCCTAGGAAGTTGGCAAAGTAGTTGAACTAGTCTTTTGTGCCTGTTTTGTTATGTTTATAATTTGTATAAGTTGAAAAGATGTTAAAGGCCTAATTATGTGTAACCCTTTTAGCCCGGCCTAGACGCCCGACCCGAACTAAGAAGATTACACGGGGAAAACCAAAGTCAACTCGTGAAAGTCAACCTTGATTAACGGCCCTTTTTTCTTTTTAACTTTTCTAGATGAACATTATTAACCTATATGAATATCAAATCATTTTAGCGGAAGCGACACATCGAACAAAGCTTATTTAGGGGTTCAATTGTACACAAACGTCTTTTAGGGACTAATATATAAATTTCCAGAATTATAAGGACTAAACAAGTTTTAATATTACCAATCCAAAATTAAACATATAATATACCAACATGTCAAATTTCATCTTAAATGGATCATCCAAACTCATTTAATTAAGCATTCAAGACTTAGGGACCAAAACGTAAGAAAACAGAAAACTGAAGCAATTCAAATTCAACTCCAACGGTTGGGTGTTTCGAAACACAAGACCCTGTTTTGGAACGGTCATTTCGAAACCAAGTTGACCGTTTTGATACGCGGGTGTGTTCCGAAACCCGTATCGAAACACAGCTTTCCAGTAGCAAGTCGTTTCCGAACGTTCCTACCCGTTCCGAAACCTCATGACCATTCCAGGCCACCGTTCCGAAATAGTTAAGGGCGTTTCGATACGCCTTGCCCTACAACAACAGATTTTGCTTGTTTTACACATCTTTCCACATCCGGAAGCAATCCAATTCATGCCACAACATACATACAACATGGATAAGCATCAAAGATCAACATTACGAAGTACAAGCTAAATCATAGCATCATTCAAGCAAGCATTAGAACTATAGGCATGCTTCCTAGTCTTAAAAAACCATACCAAAAGCTAAAAGCCACATTCAAGCACAAATGAATCCTCAAAGGCCAATTACAACCCAAAATACCAAACCAAACATGAACAAAGTAAATAACATCATCTTCAAACATCCAAGAGTAGAAACCCCACCCATTGCCTCTTATTACACCAAAATAAAACCACATACTTTGCTAGATCAAAGTGCTTGGATTCCCCTTGCTTACTTGCTGCCTCAAAAGCCTAATTCTCTGCATTAATGAAACAAATGAGCGTAAGAACAAAGCTTAGTGAGGATCGCTAAAACAACATTTATCAATGCAATACACATAACCGAAAAATCACCATTTATCAACACATGCCTTTACTTAAAACATGCCCTCTCAAGGCATCAATGCGCTTTTTAAAACACATGCTCGTATGCATCACTTAAAAACCGCAAATAAACCTTTGCTCATGCTTTACCAATCATCACATGCATTTTAGCATAATTCACAAGCATCTCATGCTTAAACCATTAGTCTTCATCATTATATTGGCTTAAAAGTGATCAATTCTCAAACCATACCAAAACCAACTCAAATGACACAATCGGATACGCGGATTACAAGCGTTGTCCCACTCGCTTCATACATACTACCGGACTACACAAGGTGGAGATCAATGGCACAATCACAACCCCTCAACACTCGTGATGGAGATTAATGGCACAATCACAACCCCTCAACATCACTCATTGGTAGTTGTATAATTCCACTAACGAGAGTACATGACACATACTACCAGAATCACACACATGATTAAAAACATTAACCGTTGTGATCTTAGCCTCAATTGTTAGGGTACTTGGATGGAGATTTCGGCACAATCACAACTCCTCGACATCCAAGGCGACATTATTCACGGTGCACCCAATCCTATAGCTTGCTAACTATATCCGATTATAAGATACAAAAACCACTTTCATCACTTGCCAATATAATCGTTTAACATCAATAATCCACTGTTTTACAAGCATAAATACAATGCCATTACCACAAGCATAACCATGCTTAACATCAGATGCATTTATCACATAAAATCAAAGATCACTTACCTAGTGCATCCTTAACACAATGGCATTAAAATCCAGCATTATTGATGCTTCTAACATGCTTTAAAACAGTAATCAAAACCATAATTAACTGAAGTGCATTTCCATCAAAACATAGCACATTTCCGAGGGAGACTTTCGAATCACTTACTCTTGAGCTTAGCTAAGTGTTTCAAACTTACACTAAGCTCACAAGACCATGCTTAAAGCGTTACAAAGCTGGAAAATCCATTTCCACTCACCGATAAGCGAAGCCTTGCTTGCCGACACGAAAATTAATCTTCTGGAGCCTCCAACAACGCCTCGTTTGCTCCCGGATCAAGATCCACTATTTTCACATCATCAAAACAGGGATCTAAATGCATTAAAATGCATTTCAACACCAGCAACAAATCACAAACTCGTTGCTCACCCAAACTACACCAATTTAACCAACCGAAACAACTGAAATCTCAATCGATTGCTTCCTAAACCAAGCCCAGCAAACATACATCACTTTCAACCATTTATAAACAACAAAACACGTCTAATAAACAACTTAACCCATCTTTATACCTCCAGCAAGCATGATACCACAATTTCACCTCAAAAACTCACTTAAACTATTAAGAACCTCAAGGATTTCGGGATATATATCAACAAAACCTCCTTTCAACATATTAACCATCTCAAAACTCAATTAAAATCAATCCAAAACAGAACTTAACAAAACAAATCCTGAAATCAAGATTTCAACAATATTTTTACAAGATTTTGATCTCAAATCACAACTATAATGAAAACTCAACCAAAAACAGTAATTAGAAGCCAAAGATCTTGGGAATTTCAATAAAGAACTTTGATTAGAGATTAAGAACGAGATTTACCTCCAATCCTTGCTTTCCTCAATGAATGACAAGTTTTTCTGAGCAAAATCTTGAAGAACTAGAAACGATTTCTTGAAAATTGTTTAGGAAATATTGAGAGAGTGTTTGGGAGAAAATAATTCTGGAGAGAAATGAATTAAAGTTGTGCTTGGGTTAAAATGAGAAGACGATGGTAGTTACGTGATGGAATCTCACTAATTAATTAAATAAAATAAAAACTAATTAAAGAAATTTAATTAAAACCATTTTAAACACATGTCATATTAAGGAAAGGCTAAATTTCCATAAAGCCCCCTAAAGATTCTAAGAATTTGGCTTCTCCTTTAAAAATCACATTTTCCACAGTTTTGAAACTTTACAATTTGGTCACTTTTCAAAATGTACCACTTCCGAAACTCATTTTGTAAAATTGATTTGACCAACCTCTTAAGCATATTTTTAGAGGATTTTAGCAATTTTTACCATATTTTTATCCTATCTCGATCCTTGATTCCCTTAAATCACCTTACGTGATTCGAACCGTTCCCGACCGGTCCGGTCCGATGTCTAAAACATCTAGGCCCAAAATCAGGGCATTACATTATGAATTTTGGTTTGGTTCAAAGTTGGCAAAAATGGCATATATGGCTCACATAGGTGAAAACCTAGTAAACGTATTCGAATGATCATGAAATTTGGCATGCCAGTAGTTTATAGCATTGAAATATTGTGTGTAAAGTTTCACTGCATTTGAACATCGTTTGGTAGGTCAATTCGATTAAAAACCAGCAAAAATCTGTCATTATAGGTCATGTCGTGTCGATACGGGGTAATGTCGTATCGATACGGTTAAGCATAATTAAACCTAAAGAACAAGGTGTATCGATATGGTTTGGAGCTGTATCGAAATGTTTTGCCACTGGAATTCCTTGTTTCAATACGAGCCTAACTTGTATCGAAACGAGTCAATTGTCAGTCAATGAAAGTCAATCCGTACTGGAATGAGGCTTACCTGTATCGATACGTGGTATGAGAAAAGTCAACCTAGGTTGACCATCGTAGACCTGTATCGAAACGGTATCAAGGTGTTTCGATACATGGTTAGTTAAGTTGGTTAAACGACAAAAATTGAAGGTTTTCAATGTTCACAGATTGGTCACTGAATGTAGGACGATTCAATTGGATGTATAAATGAACTCCAAATAGTATAAAAATTTACAGACTTGCTGTTAGAGTTTTGAATTTCATTTTGGTATAATTAATTGCATTGAAGGACCTCTAGTTTATCAAATTTATAGTTTAATCCCTAAAATTTGTATTAGTTTAAGAATTGGTCCTAAATGGTTAATTATTGTTTTGTAATGGATTAATTGGACTAAGATGTATATTTGGTAATGCTTTATAGTATGAAAATGTTCTTGTATTGTTTATGAATTGAAATTTTATCGCACCGATTCTTGTACTATTCATCGGTAGCACTTCCTAACCCGGTTCTCGACCAGGCAGGGAAGGGGTGTTACATTTGTGGTATCAAATCTAGAGTTTAGTTGATTGTAGGACTAAACCGAAGCTTATTGTATTTTTATTGTGTTACTTTGCCACCTATGAATTAAATATTGTTTATATTGTGACTTGTCAACTAATCTGGTCTTTTATATAGATATGTCTCAAACTAACGAAGCTCATATTGACGAGGTTGCCACTGGCTCCTCGACTTATGGCGAGGAGATAAGAGGAGGAGACCCTCCAAATCTTCCGAACCCTCAGAACCCTTCTGTTCAAAATGATGAGCCTACATCACCTACTGCTCAGGCTAAATGTTACAGAAACATCGCCGACATGTTTAAGCAGTTTATGACTGCTATGAAGGCTGAGCAAATTGTGCAACCCATTGCTCATGTTGTCCAACATTCTCGAGCTCCTATTGATAAGCTATCCAAGTATCGAGCTTACACCTTTATCGGTCAAGACGATGACAACCCTGAAGTTGCGAGTATTGGTTGGATAACACTCTATTGATTTTGAACAAACAGTTACAGTGCTTGGATGAGCACAAACTCGAGTTTGCCATCGCGTTGCTAGCAGACGAGGCACTTCATTCGTGGGAGACTACTACTTTGACAGTCTCCGAGGATATTGTAACTTGGGAGTTCTTCCTTAAAGAATTCCGCAAGAAGTACATCAGTGAGTTTTATCTTGTTGAAAGGTGAAGTATCTTTCTCCACCTCAAGCAAGGTGGACGATCGATCGAGCAGTACATCCATGACTTTTGCAAGTACTATAGATATGGTGTTGAATACATCAAGAATAAGGAGAGAAATGTTGAATGTTCATTGCATGGCTCAATGATGAGTTACGCCCTATGTTTATTGCATTGAGAATCATTGATTTTCAAGACCTGGTGAATTGAGTTAAGGCCACCGAAGCTGCACAAAAAGCTCGACGAGCCAGTGGGTCTGGTAATCTAATAAGAGGTTTAGAGATGATTCTCGGCCTCCCAAGTGAAATAAGAAAGTAAAATATCAAGGCCCAAAGCAAAATATTTATCTACAACCCTCCCGTTTCGGAAATATTGATAGACCTAATGATAGCACTAGAGGTTCGAATAGGAGAAACCAACATCCAATTTGCAATTACTGCCAGAACAAGCATCCAGCAGGTCAATATCGTAAGCAGGATTGAGCTTGTGAGTGCCGCACGCGCATGGGCTGGTTCCCAGAAACCCTGGTTCGACGCACTGTTGGAGGTCGTTCGGCATCCACCGGCCACGGTTGTTGTCGTTGTTGGTGCCAGTTGACGCGTCTTGCCGTCGCTGACCCAACGACACCAACATCGTTCGCCGTCGTCCACCGTAGCCGTCGGAATCTGCAAAAAAAAGAAGAAAAAAAGTGGTCAAAACATAGGCTCGAATCAAGGGGAAATTTGATCCTGAATTTTAACCAAATCGGGATATTCATAATGGGTTTTTCTGAGGATCAAGCCTTGTGTCAGATTTAGGCTTCAATTTAGGGATTAAATCATGATTTAGCTTGAATTTGAAGCTGAAAATTCAACTATAAAACCCATCAAACCCCATTTGTTCATCACACACTTGATCTCATCAAAAACAAGCAAAGAAGCTTAAAAAAGAATTCCGAAAAATTATTAAAAAATTCTCAAGAGTTGCTGGAAATTTTGGTAAAATTCCTATCTTTTCTTTTTAGTTTTTTAGTAATTTTCATACTTGTTCTTGGTTGATTTTTTGTGTTTGTGTGGATTTTAGGTTGTGTTCTTGATGTTGAAAAATTGATTCGCAATTCTGGTAATGTTTTCATTTTAAATTTTCGATTAATTTTTGGTTTAATCTTTAAAAGAAATTCATGCTTTAAAAATGTTGTTTAAGAGTTTTATGATCTTTAGAAATAAAAAAATGAACTTTCAAAAGTGTTGCTATTAAAATGTAAGAATAAAATTGAGTTAATGTGGTTTTAATAAAAAAATAAAATTTAGGGATTTAATTAGAAGAAACAATAATTCATGAGTGGAGATAATAAAACGAGCTTGGTTTATAAAAAAAATAATAAAAGGGTTTTTCTTGAAATTTAGTTTTAATAATAAAGTAGGTTAAGTAATTTTATTTAAGAAGTAATTTTAAAAAGAAAAGGTAAATAAAGATGTTTTTTTAAAAGTAAGTAATAAGTTTTTTTAAAGAAAGGAAAAGAAAGAAAATAAAATTAAAAAAGGTTTTTAAATAGAAATTTAGGGTTTAGGAGAAATAATTTGAAAAAAAGTATAAAGATAAAAAAATTCTTTTAAAATAAGGTTTAGTTTTAAAAATCATATTTTAAAGAAAATATTTTAAAAAAATGAAAAAGTCTTTAAGGAGAAATTCTTTTGAAATGAAAAATATAAAAAAATATATAAAAATAAAAAAGCTAAAATGTGAAAAGGGTCAAAAGAAGGGTCTTGGTTTTAAAAAGTGACAAAAAGAGAGAAATAAAGGTTTTTTTAAAGAAGTAATAAAAGAAAAAATACAAAAGAAAATTTGAGTTTCTTGTTTGTTCTTTAGAAATAGGTTAAAACTTACGACTATATTCTAAAGGTTAGATGTTGACATGTTTGTAGAAAAATTTACCTCACAAAAAAGACACACTTAAACAAACTTAAATCTTTAACTAGGAATAAAAGACTTAGACTTTTATAGAATTTTTTAAATAATTGAACCTAGAATAAAATATTAAATGCTCAACACATCTAATTTCCATGTTGCTTGAAAAATGAAATTAATTTAATGCGGTGTCTTATTAAACGGGAATGACGGGTTAGCACGAGAAATGTTTGCGGTGATTAAAGTTCATCTCCCGAGCGATAAGGCCATTAAAATAGTTTGATATTCATTAAACGGACGTATAAAGTCGAACCTTTGTGAACTTGCAAATTTCAGTTTTGAAAACGATTTTAAAATCAATTAGGCACCAATTTTGGGCGTCGTGGGGGTGCCAACCCCTTCCCCACGCGTAACCGACCCCCGAACCTATTTTATTTTTTTTCTTAGACAAAAACCGTTGATTTATTAAAACAAAACGTGTTATTAAAATAACCCTGTTTTAAAGTGATCCAATCACACTTTTCAAAAAAGATTGGGGGCGACTCCATTTTTTAAAATGTTTTCCAAAAAGTCGAAGCCTCCTAAAAAGGGTTGCAACAGCTTGGTGACTCCGCTGGGGATGTGTTTTTGTTTTTAAAATAAAAACAAACGAGGGTCAAGCCACAAATTGGTTTTAAATGGTTTTTAAAAAGGTTTTTTTAAAAAACTAATGGAATTTGTAACTTCATAATAGGTTAAGTTTATTTGTCCATTTAAATGAATATAACTCTATTTTACGCATCTAATACTTAATTCCAAGCTCTATTCCCGAGCTTTGTCCCGTTCGTTTAAGGGGGAACAAGCTTTGTTCATATAAGAATATTGATTCTTCGTATGAGCCTAGCAAGTACCTTCGAGACTCATTCCCTTGTCTTCGTAAGTATATTGATTCTTCGAGAAGGCATCGGTGGTGAGTCCTTCTGAGTTGAACTTGATTCGTTTGGAGCCTGTAATGGGTGAGAATCGAGGACCTTGCTACCCTTAGTAAGGGACCGCAAGGACAACTCGGGTACCTTTTTAGAACCAAACCAAGTGTGAAAATCTAGAGCCTACCCATAATAGAGCCATGCGGAAAGCCTAGGGTGTTGAGTCACAGGAATAATCCGTGGAGACCTGTCCTGAAATGTTGGAATGTCGGCCTAGAATTATTGAGCATTTAATTGTTTTTGTATGTTTTCTTTCCTTTTTCTTGCTTTATTAATCTTTGTTCCTTATTTTGTTTGTTTTGCATTTGCATCATTCCAAATCTAGAAGGGGTTGATTCTAGAAAATTGTTCAAATTATGGATGGAAAGCTTTCAAAGAATGGGGAGAACCAAGCACTTGACAATGTTGGCAACTAAAGTTGTAGCTCTTCGTCAGTACATCAAGCCCATTGGAGAAGTTGGACCAAGGCTTATGTGGCTAGTACAAGAAATCAAGGAATTAGGTGTTCGGGCTGGAAAAATATTTGTAATTCAAAAAGTGGAGAAAAGGATGTAATAAAAAGCTTTCGTATTCAATAAAATGTTTCCTTTCATGAGCAGATTTTCAATGGAATTAATGGCCCCTCGACTGCATTCATGCATTTGCACTGTTTTGTTTGCTTTGTTGTTTGCGTATGTGAATTCATTTGTGCATACATTCATTCATGTCAAAAACTAACTTAATATAAAAACGACAGAATATCCAAAATTGCTAAGACAACTCATAAATATGGTACACGAGCCCAAACCATAGACATGAACTCTGAGGAAAGGTTGACAGCTTTGGAGGCAAACCAAAAGAGCACTCAAGATAAGTTGGAGAAAATGGAGATCAACCTGAAACAACAAATTGAGGCAGTTCATCAAAAGACAGACAATTCAATTGTTGTCATGTTAGGGTTCAGGGATCCAAATGTGGTTGAAGAAAGAGGAAACACTACTACCATTCCATGATTCTCGGGAATGACCTTTAAGAAGGAGACTGCTGCTAAAGCCAAAACATCAATCCATGTTGATGAATCCTCTACTCATGTTCCAAATGGAGAGGCTAATATTTACGAGGTAGCTGACCTCGATGAAACACCGATAAGGTGAGAATTGAGAAGAAATGGGAGGATAAGTATGAAAAGTTGGAGGGAATGATCAAATCCTTCCAAGATGGAGTTGCTCATGGTTGAATGGATGCCAAGGATCTGAGCTTGGTAGTTGCACCACCAGAATTCAAGATCCCTGACTTTGAGAAATATAACGGGTCCACATGCCCATCAGCACATCTAACTATGTAATGTAGAAAGATGTCAATGTACCTCGGCAATGAGAAGCCGCTGATTCAGTGCTTCCATGATAGCTTAGTAGGTATTCCCAATTAAGTCGGGTAAACATCAAATTATGGAAGGATTTTTTTAGAGCCTTTAGTGAACAATACAAGCATATTTCAGACATGGTTCCAACTCGTTTGGTCTTGCAAGGGATGTAACAAAAGCATCATGAGAGCTTCCGACAATATGTATAGAGATGGAGGGATGTAGCGGCACAAGTGCAGCCATCGTTGCTAGAAAATGAGATCAAGCCGATGTTTGTGGAAACTCTAAAGGGTCCTTTTTACGATCGCATGCTCAACCATGCTACGAAGAACTTCCCGGACATGCTAATAAATGGTGAACTCATACTAGCAGCCAGGAAGAGTGGAAAGTTGGACAGTGGGGAAACGAAGAAGACATATAAGAAGAGAGATAATGAAGTTAATACTACGAATGTCTACAACCCCAGTTATTCAACATGTGTGGTGTTCAACAAGCCCAACACCTTCAACAAACCCAACACCTCAACTTAGACGGTTGCAAATGCCCCAAAAGGAGAGCGAAGATATCAAGGAAACTCGAGACCCTACTTTCCTCTCATCCCAATGACGTATGCGGAGTTGTTTGCCGAGTTTGTCAAATCACAGATGGTGCTGCCAGGACATGTCCCTCCGTTCTCACCTTCTTATCCACCGTGGTACGATTAGAAGGCCCAATGCGAATACCATGCAGGAGTAAGGGGCACACCATCGAAAACTGCACTACATTCAAAAGGGTGGTGGATGATTTAAGAAAATCGGGCATGTTGTCATTCGAAACTTCTGAAGAAAAAGGAAATTCGTTGCCGAACCACCAGAAGAACGGAATAAATTTCGTTAAATAGGAAGATGCTTACACCAACAAGAAGCACGTTTCCGAGGTTAAAGCATCCATGAAATGGGTATGGACCCAGATAGTCAAATCCGGGGTGATAAAAGGAAGGTTTGAAGAAGCAAGGATTGAAGCATTGTATTGTGAATACCATCAGCGGGAAGGGCATGAAATTGAAAATTGCTTGGAGTTTAGGCAGTTAGTGCAGGCGAAAATTGACTGTAAAGAGCTAGAATTTTATGTGCAGAAAAAATATAGGTTGGAAGTATGTGTGTCAGAGGAATCATCCTCTAAAAAGATTTACAAAGGATTGAAGCCTTTGGTGATCAAGACCAATGTAAGAGTTAGTGAACAAGCTAGGAGTGTGACCCCACGATTGGTTGTGAAGGCACCAACCCCATTCCCATATAAGGACAGTAAACAAGTCCCTTGGAACTTTGCTTGCATGGTGATGGATCCGAGGAGCTCGACAGTTGAAGAAGGGAGAAAAGAAGAGCATGTTAATGAGGTAGGTCATTTCACAAGAAGTGGAAGACTTTATTCGGCACTAGAATTTGAAGATACAGATGCAGCGTAGAGAAAGGCTACTGACCAACAAGATAAGGAAGGAGAAAAAGACTTCTTCCGAGAGAAAACACCAGTGATTCATGAGCCAGTGAAAGAATCAAAGGCTCAAGAGTTTCTAAAAATACTCAAGCACAGCGAATATAGTGTGGTGGAGCAGCTACATAAACTTCCGGCCCGAATTTCTATGTTGTCATTGCTACTGAGTTCAGAGGGTCATCGGGATGCTTTGTTGAAAGTGTTAAATAGGACATGTGTGTCAAACAAGATCACGACTGACAAGATGGACATGTTGGTCAATAATATTATAGTTAACAATTTCATATCATTCGGTGATAAAGAAATACCTGCGGAAGGAAGAGGATCATGCAAGCCCCTCCATATTTCTACGAGATGCAAAGGATATATGCTACCATGAGTTCTCATTAACAATGGATCAGCTTTGAAAGTTCTCCCTTTGGCTACGTTGAAAAAGTTTCCTATTGATATCTCTCACATGAGAGCTTATCAAAATACAGTACGGGCCTTCGATGGGGCCCAAAGGGGTGTGTTAGGAGAGATTAAAGTTCCCATACAGATTGGGCCATAAACATTTGAGGTAGACTTCGTGGTTATGGATATAAACCCTAGTTATAGTTGTTTGCTTGGGTGCCCGTGGATTAATACAATAGGTGTATTACCTTCTACTCTTCATCAGAAGTTGAAGTTTGTTATTGATGGACAATTAATTACGGTTGGTGCGGAAGAAGAAATCATTGCACATGTAATCATTAATGCACCGTACATTAAAGTCGATGAGGGGGAACTTGAGTATCATTTCAAAACGTTGGAGTTAGTCAATGCAACCTTCGTCACTGAAGAGAGTAAAGTGCCAGAACCAGAGTTGTCAAGTTGTTCAAAGATGCAAGTGAAGAAAACACTTGGAAAGCGAGCCAAGGTTGGATTGGGATTTGGAAGGAACGATCATGGAAGGCTTTACCCAGTGGAGATCCCAATAAAAAGGATTGGATCGGTTTGGGCTTCAAGCCCACCAAATGGAAAAGGAAAGTAGAGTTAAAAAAACAACAAGAAAGAAGGTACTCGAAGTTGAGTGGAGGAGAAGTTGAGTGGGAGCCAATAACGTACCCACCCTCAAGCAACATTTTCAGGGTTGGAGAACTCCTAGACCCTAATGCCCGCTTTGATAAGAAGGAGAAAGGAAAAGATGAATTATGCGAGGTTTTTGAGAATTTGACCATTACTGTCATTACAGACAAGGAAGGAGGAGAAAACAAATATCTTTCCAAGATTTTCCCCATAGCTGAGGTGAAGAACTAGACTGCTGAAATAGTTCCTGAAGTTTATAAGACTTCCTCAGAGTAATTCTTGAAACCAACTCTTTTACCCTTAGGCCCTGGTGTAATTAGAGATCTTATGTAAAAAGGGTCTATGTCAAAACCATAATTCCTATTTCAATAAAAGATACATATTTTCCCAATAATATCGTGTGGCAAACTTACTTTCGCAGCACAAAACCAAAAAGCAAAAGATCATAAAAAACTAACCTTTAAAAAACATAACAAATCATATCATTTCATACATTCTTTCTTTCTTGGTAAATATTTTTTGTCTCTTTTATTTGCAGGTTTTTAGATATCAATGGTCCTAACGACTCTGAGTCAGATTCTGAAGTCAATTTTGAGTTACCACTATGTTTAGAGGAAGCTGGGAGTATTTTTTTATGAAGAAGAGTATGACTTGCCTGATGATCTGCTTAGAATGGTAGAGGGAGAGGAAAAGCAAATTCTGCCACACAAAGAAGAGTTAGAGGTTTTTAATCTTGGAACCGAAGAAGAGAAGCGTGAAGTGAAGATCGATACCGCCATCTCAGTTAAGACACGACAATGTTTGATTGAGCTTCTACAAGAATATAATGACAATTTTGCCTGGTCATATCAGGATATTCCTGGTCATGATACAGATATTTCCATGCATAGTATTCCTATAAGGGAAGGATAGGAACCAGTAAAGCAAAAGCTTAGAAGAATGAAGGTGGATACACATTTGAAAATCAGAGATGAGGCTAAGAAGCAGTACAATGCAGGATTCCTCGAGGTAGCTAAATATCCAGAATGTGAGGCAAACATTGTCCTAGTGCCTAAGAAGGATGGAAAAGTAAGAATGTGCGTTGACTACACGGTTCTTAATAGGGCAGGCCCCAAAGAAAACTTCCCGCTCACACATATTGACACCTTGGTGGACAATACAGCCGGCCACTCCCTTTTCTCATTCATGGATGAATTTTCTGGATATAATCAAATAAACATGTGCCCAGAAGACATGGAAAAGACTACTTTTGTAACGCTTTCGGGAACCTTTTGTTATAAAGTAATGTCTTTTGGATTGAAAAACGCAGGGGCAACTTACCAGAGAGTTATGGTTACTCTTTTCCATGATATGATGCATAAGGAAATAGAAGTTTATGTGGATGATATGATTGCCAAGTCCAGAACTGAGGAGGAGCATCTAGCGAACTTGAGTAGGCTTTTTCAAAGATTAAGAAAATTTCAGTTAAAGCTTCATGCCAAGTGCACATTTGAGGTTAGTTCTAGGAAGTTGTTTGGATTTATAGTAAGCAGAAGAGGAATTGAAATTGATCCATACAAGATAAAGGCCATACAAGAGGTTACACCACCCCAAATAGAGAAGCAAGTTCAGGGATTCTTGGGAAGGATGAATTACATAGCTCGTTTCATCTCACAATTAATGAATAAATCTAATCCAATATTCAGGTTGCTTAGAAAGAACAACCCGGGGACATAGAATGAAGAATGCCAAGCGGCTTTAGAAAAGACCAAGGAGAAATAAACTAATCCTCCAGTGTTAATGCCACATGTTTCAGGGAAACCATTACTATTCTATCTAACTGTGTATGAAAATTCAATGTGTTGCGTATTAGGGCAGCATGACGAAACTTGAAGGAGGGAAAGGACAATATATTATGTAAGCAAGAAGTTTACTGACTGTGAAGTAAGATATACCCCTATTGAAAAGGTATGTTGCGCTATGGTATGGGCCACTAAAAGACTTAGGCATTATATGTTGTATCATACCACATGGTTGATCTCACGATTAGATTCGTTAAAGTTTATGATGGAAGCTCCAGCCCTATCAGGAAGAGTAGCGCGATGGCAGATGTTGCTATCAGAATATGATATTCAGTATGTGAATCAGAAAGCAGTGAAAGGAAGCGCCATAGCGGATACGAGGCATGCATATTGGGCCTAAGGGAAGCCATTGACCTATCCAAAATTTGAAAGTCTATGGGGATTCAACGTTGACCATCTACCAAATACGTGACGAATGAAAACAAAAGATGAAAAATTAATAGAGTGTTACAAGTTGGTCCTTGAACTAACTAAAGAATTCAATGTGATCACTTTTAGGCATCTCCCTAGAGAAGATAATTAGATGGTTGATGCGCTAGCTACTTTTGCTGCCATGTTTAAAGCAAGCGAGGGTTCTGAGATGATGTCCATTAAGTTACAAATGATGGAGTCCCCGGGTAATTGTTACAATGTAGAAGAAGAGGCAGATGGTTTGTCGTGGTACCATGATATATTGTAGTACATAAAGCTTCAACAATACCCAACGCAGGCTTCAGAAAATGAAAAGAAAATAATTAGGAAAATGGCATCAGGATACATTCTTGATGGAGAAATCCTTTACAAATGGATTTGAGACCAGGTACTATTAAGATGTGTGGATGCAAAAGAAACGCAATCGATTTTGGAAAAGGTCCTTGAAGGAGTTTGCGGAGCTCACCCTAGTGGTTTCACTATGGCAAGAAGAATTATGTGTTTTGGATATTTCTGGTCAACGATAGAAGGGGATTGCATTAATTATTCCCGCAATTTCACAAGTGCCAGGTTTATGCCAACAAGGTTCACGCGCCTCTTCAGTCTCTTCATGTCATGTCATCTCCATGGCCGTTCTCTGTGTGGGGCATAGACGTCATTGGGTAGATTCATCCGAAGGCGTCAAATGGTCATCACTTTATTCTGGTAGCTATCGATTACTTCACAAAATGGGTGGAAGCGGCTTCGTATGCAAAATGGTCTACAAAAAAGCATAAGCACCGATAATGCCTCTAACTTGAACAACTGAATGATTGCTGGGGTCTGTGAGCAGTTTAACATTAAGCACCGTAACTCAATAGTATATCGCCCAAAGATGAATGGAGAAGTAGAGGCGGCCAATAAGAACATCAAGAAGATAATTGCAAAGATGACTGACACTTATAAAGATTGGCATGAAAAGTTTCCATTTGCTCTGTATGTATATCGAACAGCGGTACAAACATCTACTAGGGAAACTCTGTTCTCCTTAGTATATGAAGTTGAAGTCGTGCTACCAATTGAGGTCGAGATACCATCGTTGTGTGCCTTGATGGAGGCCAAGTTAGACGAAGCAAAATGGGTTCAGGCAAGGGATGACCAATTGAATTTAATTGAGGAAAAGAGACTGAAAGTTGTATGTCATGGTCAAATGTACCAAAGGAGAATGATAAGGGCTTATGAAAAGAAGGATCACCCTAGAGAGTTCCAAGAAGGCGAACTGGTATTAAAGAAGAAAATGCTAATTCAAAGTGATCCCCAAGGAAAATGGGCAGCTAATTGGGAAGGACCATACATTGTGACAAAGGTTCTTTCTAGTGGAGCTTTGATTTTAGCTGAGATGGATGGAGATGAGTTTCAAAACCCAGTGAGCTCTGATACCGTTAAGAAGTATTATGCTAGAAGAAAAAGAGAAAAAAAAGAAAAGAAAAAGAAAAAAAGGATGGTTCAAAATGAAAACCCGCAAAGGGCGTTTTGAAACCAAAGGAGGGTCTGAGTTGAAAACCTGTAAAGGGCGGCTCAGATAATTCTAAGATAGTTTTCAGGGCTCCACAAGTTATGCATTGTATTTAACGTTTCCTCGACAAGGGTGGCATTCAAGATTTCTTCTGGTGTTTGATAGGAGGAGTTTGGACTATTGATATTTGAATACTTGTTCCACTTTCTTTTTATAATCCTTTTTGTGTTTGCTACAACATTAATAAAATTAGTTTCATGGATTTTTTTTCTTTCTTGTTTTCTTCCCTATCATTATTAGCATCTTTCTTTGAAATTAAGATCAATGGATTTGACAATCATTTAGATATGCAAAAGATTTTTGAGCATTACTTTGAGAATGTTTTGGAAATACAAGGACTATGAAGTGTTTCATAATTATTGTTTTGGGCATGAGACATTAAAATGCTTGAAGTGGAAATAAAGCTTTGTTGCAAAATTCTTAAAAAGGAAGGAAAGCATTATAAATGTCTTGGCGCTTAAATATTGTTTCCTAACCACCGACCTTTCTTACATGATAATGATAGCAGTCTTGCAATGTCAAAACTTGACTTAGGAAGCTCATCCTTGACTACAAAAATATTGACTAAGAAGATAGATGGGGATTACATGTCTCCAATGAAGTGAGAGTAAGATATAAAGATAAAGCCAACCCTTCTAGCTAGGAGTGCAAATTTTAGTATGCAAAAGATCAAAAATGAAGCAAAAGCCAGAGTTGTTCATGACTTAGGGGGTGAATTCCATGGCAAGGGGAGAGGGCCCTATCCCAAGGAATGGTGGACGAAGTTGGAAAGCTAGGAAGAATTGAAAAAGAAGTGAAGCTAGCCTTCTTATCTATGTCATGCATTCATGTTTTAGACATCCCTAGGAGCATGCACATCATAATTGTATTGCATGCCGCATTTTTTACCAAGTACATGGAATACATGTTCAAATGAGAGTTTGCTTATTCATCCATGCATAAGGGGGATGAACTTTTTTAGAAGATTCGTTTATCCGTTCAAGCATAATGAGAATGAAGCCCGCTAATTCATCCAAGCATAAGGAGGACGAAAATTTTCAAAAGATTTGCTTATCCGTTCAGGCGTAAGGAGAACGGAGCCTGCTTATTCATCCAAGCATAAAGAGGATGAAATTTTTCAGAAGATCTGCTTATCCGTTCATGCATAAGGAGAATGGAGTTTGCTTATTTATACAAGCATAAGGAGGATGAATTATTTCACAAGAATCTAGCTATTTGTTTGAGCATTTGGGAGGATAGAGCCCAGCTCAACTATTCAGGCATTTGGGAGAATATAACCCAGCTTAGCTATTCGAGCATAAGGAGAATAGAACTAGCCTATCCGTTTGGGCATTTAAAGAATGGAACCCAGCTCAGCTATTCGAGCATAAGGAGAATAGAACCAGCCTATCCGTTCGGGCATTTGGAGGGTGAAACCCAGCTCATCTATTTGGGCATAAGGAGAATAGAGCATGCCTATCCGTTCGGGCAAGAGGAGAATGAAGCCAACCGAAAATTGGTGAAAATTAGTGCCTTTTGGTCTTTGTTTTATCTTTGTTGCACAGAGATAAGCAAAGAGGGGGCATCTGTTGTCACTAGATTTTCACCCTACCAATATGAAATAATTTGAAAATGTAAAATATAAAAAAACCATTTTTCCCTTAAAATAATAAAAGGCCCACCCTTTCTAAAATAAAAAAAACAACAAAAAACCCATTTTTCTAAACCCATTTTAAAAAAAAAAAAGAGGAAGAAAAACAACAATAATAATGGTAGTAATAAATGTATAAAAAAAAGGGGGGAAATGGCAACAAAAAATAATTAATGAAAAAATAGCAAATAAAAACAGCACAAAAAAGGAAAAAATAGCAATAATAAAAAAGGAAAAAGGGGGAACCGACGCGTGTCACCACGCGCACGGGCTGGTTCTTAGAAAACCCTAGTTCGAAGCACTGTTGGAGGCCGTTCGGCATCCACCGGTCATGGCTACCGTCGTCGTTGGTGTCAGTCGCAGCGTCTTGCCATCGTCGACCCAACGACACCAACACTGCTCACCGTCATCCACTGTAGCCGCCGGAATCTGCAAAGAACAAATAAAAAATGGTCAAAACCAAGGCTCGAATCAAGGGGAAATTCAATCCCGAATTTGAACCAAATTGCGATATTCTTGAGGGGTTTTTCCGAGAATCAAGCCTTGTGTCAGATTTAGACTTCAATTTGGGGATTAAATCCCGATTTGGATTGAATTTGAAGATGAAAATTCAACTATAAAAACCCCCAAACCCTATTTGTTCATCACACCCTCGATCACATCAAAAACAAGAAAAAAAGCTTAAAAAGAATTCCGAAAAATTCTTAAAAAATTCTGAATAGTTTCTGGAAATTTTGGAGTTGAAGTTCGAGCTTGGGGGCAATTTCCATAAGTAATATGGAGCGTTTCAAGAAGTTCATATTCGAGTTCTTCGTTCTTCGTTTCGGTAAAATTCCTATCTTTTCTTTTTAGTTTTTTTTAGTAATTTTCATACTTGTTCTTGGTTGAATTTTTGTGTTTGTGTTTGTGTTTGTGTTCTTGAAGTCGAAAAATCTTTTCCCGACTCCGTTAATGTTTTCATTATAATTTTTTGGTTTAATCTTTAAAAGAAATTGCATGCTTTAAAAATGTTGTTTAGGAGTTTTTGATCTTTAGAAATAAAAAAAGGAACTTTCAAAAGTATTGCTATTAAAATGTAAGAATAAATTGAGTTAATGTGGTTTTAATAAAAAAAAAAATTAGGGATTTAATTAGAAGAAACAATAATTCATGAGTGGAAATAATAAAAGGGGCTTGATTTATAAAAAAAAATAATAAAAGGGTTTTTATTGAAATTTAGTTTTAATAATAAAGTAGGTTAAGTAATTTTTTAAGATAATTTTAAAAAGATAAAGTAAATAAAGATGTTTTTTTTAAGTAAGAAGTTAAAAAAGGAAAACAAAGAAAATAAATTATAAAAAGGGTTTTAAATAAATTTTAGGTTTTAAAAGATAAAAAATCTTTTAAAATAAGGTTTATTTTAAAAAGTCATATTTTAAAGAAAAGCTTTTAAAAAATGAAAAAATATTGAATGAGAAATTCTTTTTGAAATGAAAAATATAAAAATGAAAATAAACTAAAAATGTGAAAAGGGTAAAAAGAAGGGTCTTGATTTTAAAAAGTAAAAAAAGAAAGAGAAATAAAGGTTTCTTAAAGAAGTAATAAAAAGAAAAAACACAAAAGAAAATTTGAGTTTCTTGTTTGTTCTTTAGAAATATGTTAAAACTTAGGACTAGGTTCTAAAGCTTAGATAGAGACATGTTTGTAGAAAAATTTACTTCACAAAAAAGACACACTTAAAAAAACTTAAACCTTTAACTAGGAATAAAAGACTTAGACTTTTTTTAGAATTTTTTTTAAATAATCGAACCTAGAATAAAATACAAAATGCTCAACACATCTAATTTCCATGCTGCTTGAAAAGTGAAATTAATTTAATGCGGTGTCTTATCAAACGAGAATGACGGTTTAGCGCCAAAAATGTTGGCAGTTATTAAAGTTCATCTCCCGGGCAATAAGGCCGTTAAAATAGTTTGATATTCATTAAACGGACGAATAAATTCGAACCTTCATGAACTTGCAAATTCCAGTTTTGAAAACGATTTTAAAATCAATTAGGTGCCAATTTTGGGTGTCGTGGGGGTGCTAACCCTCCCCCACGCGTAACCGATCCCCGAACCTATTTTCTATTTTTTGTAGACCAAAACCGTTGTTTTATTAAAACAAAATATTTTATTAAAATATCTCTATTTTTAAAGTGATCCAACTACACTTTTCAGAAAAGATTGGTGGCGACTCTGTTTTTTAAAAAGTTTTCCAAAAAGTCAAAGCCTCCTGAAAAGGGTTGCGACACAAGGTCATTTCATTCGTGACTACCCATTGAATGCAACCAAGTCTACAGCCACCCCGACTACTATTGCCTCTCCTGCTCAATCCTTTCGAGGTAAGGGATCAAAGAAAAGATCATCGGGAACCTTTGGGAGATCAAGTGGTTCGCGGAAAACATTCAACAAGCAAGACACGAAACCCTCTGCCCAAATGTATCATGCAAGGAGTAGAGAAGAAGAGGACGAGCCTGATGTCATAGCAGGTACCATTGAGTTATATTCACATCCTTTATATGCATTGATTGATCCTGGTTCTACCCATTCTTTTATAAGCACCGTAATAGTCAAGAAACATGGCATGTCTTCTGAACCAATAGCATCAAGAATCTATGTAACTAATCCTTTAGAAGATTGTGTCATCGTAAGGGTAGTATGCAAGAACTGCCCCTTATTGATCCAAGGGATTATGTTCCCGACCAATTTGTTTGCTTTACCGATCCGCGAGTTTGATATTATCCTAGGTTTAGATTAGCTTAGTGAGCATCAAGTCTGGTAGATTGTTGTAAGAGGAAGTTGTATCTTTAGGGTCTTGGCAAGAAAAGTGTTATTTTGATGAACGCGAGGAATCCTTCACTGTGTTCTTTGACATTAGAAGCCAAAGACGAACCTCAATTACAAAACATTGACACCATATGTGAATTTCCTGATGAACTTCCGGTGTTACCCCCAACCCGTGAAGTAAAGTTTGGCATCGAGGTGCAACCTGGGCTTGCTCCAGTTTCCATTGCACCATATCGTATGGTAGCTGTTGAATTAAAGGAGTTGAAAGTTCAAATTTAAGAACTGTTGAGTAAAGGTTTTATTCAACCAAGCTCTTCACCTTAGGGAGCATCGATTCTCTTTGTAAAGAAGAAAGATGGTTCTATGCGATTGTGTATTGATTACCGACAGTTGAACGAAGTAACCATCAAGAACAAGTATCTTTTGCCTAGAATAGAGGACATATTCGATCAACTAAAAGATGTCTTTGTGTTTTCCAAGATCGATTTAAGGTCGGGCTACTATCAAATGAGAGTGAAGGAATGTGATGTACCTAAAACAACCTTCGTACAAGATATGGACACTACGAATTCCTGGTGATGCCCTTTGGGTTAACGAATGCACCGGTAGCTTTTATGGACAATGAATTCTTAGTGATGCCCTTTGGGTTAACCAATGCACCATTAGCTTTTATGGATTTAATCAATTCGAAGAATATTGTGGAACACTGAGATCATCTTCGTATCATGCTTCAAACCTTACGGGAGAAGCAACTATACGCAAAATTTTCTAAGTGTGAGTTTTGGCTCACTGAAGTTGCTTTTCTTGGACACATTGTGTCGGCTTCGGGTATTCAAGTGGACCCGAAGAAAATCCAAGCTATCGTAGATTGGCATCCACCAAAGAATATTGGTGAAATCAGAAGCTTTCTTGGGGCTTGTTGGCTATTACAAAACAATCGTAAAAGGGTTCTTGATTCGACTAATTTAAAAAAAAACTTTGCGCGTGTGGTGTATGAAAATTCCTTTGAAATGAAAATAATTGTTTTTTTATATTTTTAGAAATAAAAATGGAGTCGCCACCAATCATTTTAAGAGGGGTAGATCGGACACCACGAAATCAAAACTAGAGATTCTTCTTTTTAAAAGTGGGTCCGGGTGCCGATGACACACGAGGAAGGGTTAGCACCCTCGTCGTGCCCAAAAATTGGTACCTAAAGGTTCGAATCACATTTTTTAAGAAAAATATTATTTCGACTTAATCGAATTTAAAACCCCTAAAATACATGAATGCATGTTCATACGAGTTTGCAATCTAACTTATGGCCTACGACACTTAAGGAGACAACATCCGAATGCTCGAGATAACGCTCCCACATGGATATTGAAACCACAAGTACTAAGCGAAAGAAATAAACAAACGGTAATTAACATGGCAATGAAATGTATGAGCAAGTATAAATATACACAATATAAAAAGAGTATAATGCAAGAAAACAAATATCGTATGTACAATAGTGTACCATATAGAACTATGAACGAAAAAGAAGTAACATATAATATACATATATAATGTTACATATTTAAGGAACATATATAATATAATAATATGACATGCGAACTATATTATATGGACATAAAAGGGTACTACGTGTATGACTTGTATACATATACACAAGCAAAAAGCATCTACACGTAAAAGAAAAAGATATTGGACAGTGTCCATGCATATTCATGAAATATTCACACTTGTAAAAAGGAAGAAGATTGCGGCAGCCATGCTTTGGGCCTATTTACATCGAGCTTCATGTCACGCACAATAAAGGGAGCAGAATACACGCGCGCATATATATATATATATATAGGGATAGGATCAAATTATACTGTGTAAAACTCTTTAAGTTTTACACGTTTTTTGGATTGTTGGATGAGTGAAACGGATGGATGAGATTAACAGTAAAATATGTGAAGATTATCACTTGTGAATTAAAAACACGGAGTTAATCTCAATCATCCATTTCTCTCATCCAACGATCCAAAAAACGTGTAAAACTTAAAAAGTATTACACAATGTAAGTTGATCCTAACCCATATATATATATCATGCACTTTATGGTACGTATGTAAGAATAGGAATAACGCATATGTGGTAATGTCAATCATGTAAACATCATGTATCATATAACCGAATAAGGTGCACATGAATCAAAGCCACACAACGAGTATTTACAACAAAACATATACAAACTTAAAATAAAAACAAAGAAACGAACATGGAAATTTAAATATGCATGAACGAGGGGGGCAAACACGGAAATTAAAACCCTGGGCAAGGGTTATGTTAAATGAAATTTGATGTTCGGGGATTAAAATAAGGATTTAATTATCCCAAATCCGGTTTGATCCAAAGGTGATGGGTTTGAACACATTTGTAAATCCTAGGGATAAATTTATGATTTAAGGAAACGATATGGCAAAGGGGTCATTTGGAAAATGCGGAGGGGCGTAAGGTAGAAATAAACCCAAATTTTTAGTCCAATTCAGTGTCTTAGGGGGCGGGATTGAAAAATGTAGAGCGTTTAGGTGTTCTCTATTTATGAGCGCAAGTGCACAATCTTGTCAAGTTATAGTATAAAAAATATCATCTCCCACAGGGACTGGGCAGTTCGACTCGAATCATAATTCCTACACAAGGGAAAATTAAATGCACAAATAAGTTTGGTTTGTTTAAGAGGAAAAATAAAAATAAAACACTAGTAAATAAAGAGAGGAGATCAGATTGATGGAATGTGCCGAGTTATGTTGTTGAATAGTGTGAAACTGCGTTGAATATGATAAGTTGCTTTGCGCTGCCAGACATCGTTGCCTCGACGGGAGATGGCAGATTAGCTGCTGAGATGCTCTCGCTGCCTCGACAGTGGAATGGACGAGTGTCACGGCGGCAAACTCGATAGAACATCAAGGCTTGGCAAAATGCTTCGAAAGTGATCCCGCTTATGTCTAAGTCAAAATGTTGTTGATGCCTACTATAGTTAATACCAGTCACATCGTGAATCGTGCAAAGACATCAATGTTTGGTTTGTTCTCTTTTAGCCGCCTTAAACCCTAACCTATGTCTGGGATGGATTGGTCAACAATTGATTAAGGTGATGACCATACTTACTCCTTTCGTGAGTTTGATTCTCTCGATACCGAACAAATGGATAGTAAACAATTAATCTTTCGCCTTAATTGAAAACTATGAAGAACATGAAATAATCAAACCTTAAAGCTTTATTGCAAAAACAAACTTAAATTCCCAAACAACCATTCTCACACTAGTTTACAATATAACCCAAACCTAAAGAGAATTTAGAACATAATGGAAGCAAGAAAATCTAAACAATGCCTAAGGGAAAACCTAAGTTTTCTTTAATTAAAGAAAACATTGAATATATATAGGCATTATCTAGGTCAAGTCCTTGGAGTAGAAGTCTTCAAAGTAGCTTTTGCGTTAAATGCAACCTTAAATGTTGACTTCTTTGAGTTGAATGTGGACTTCTTCACGTTGCCTTGCTCCACAAGTAATCTCGAACTTCTCCTTCGACGGCTTTGTCCGCTGCTACAATCATCAGAAAATTGAGTGCATAGCATCGTTAGAATTAGGATTTTCTGCTCTATAGATCGCACTCCAGTTCTCCTATTCCTCAGCTTGCTATCTTGGGTGGCAGGTATGACGGCGGTAGTTGATGTCTCTGTCTAAAACCGCATCAGTATAGCTCCTTGATCTGTTACCTCAACATCATGTCCTCAGCTCCTCTCTTCTTCTACCGGCCTCTAGTACCTGAAACTAAAACTAAACTAAAACAACACATTTTCCTTACCAAATAAAAGATAATCAATACAAAGTATGGCAAAGTAAAGAATGCTGTAAAATGCAATGCATGCACCTAATTATGCCTAAAATGTATTTAAAAACAACAATAATATAAGATGGATTGTGCACAAAATATATAACTTCTGGACACTTTACACACCCCCATACTCGAACTATTACTTGTCCTCAAGCAATGCAACCAAAACATACTTGCCCTTTAAACTAATCAGAAAGAAAAAGTTATATTTTAAACTTGATTTAACACCTCAAGGTCGCGACATCTGTCATTAGATCAATGAGAGGGGAATATCATGAATTACTTTAGAAGTAAACTATAATGCCAGTGAAATGTGTGCAGAACTGTCTACGGGCTAAATCTGATGAATATTCTAAGTAAACAAAGATGTTGTCATGATATATATGGCTGCTGCCGAGACAACATAATTAAGCACAATTAAATAATCATTGCAATAAGGGCTTCAGCTCATCACAACTATTCTTCTAGGTCCGAAATTAAGATAAGAGAAAACTACAAAACCCCGAACCCATTCAGTAGAGTCATCCCGCGAAGACTTTCATTCACTCATGCTAATTTGTCTGTCACTTTAAGATTTTCAGATTCATGGACTTTGATAGCAGCAGAGTGTCCTTGCACATGATTCTTCCTAGAGCCTATTTCGGGCACCTCTAGAGATAGACATGATTAAATATTCTTTTCCTGCCTTGGCGGTGCTTTTGTTTTTCCTGTTTGTTGCATGCCGCGACAGCTTTCTACAATCATGTTAGAGTTTTACATAGAATTCAAGTAGACAATGTTTATCAGAAACTCAAACAAATTCGGCAAGTAACAGTAATGTTTTAATTTTTGGCAATTATAGAAAAAATCCTAAGTTTACTTCATGCTTTCCCCCCCAAATTAAGTTCATTTAAACTTGGTGCGAAAATTTAAAGTCGGCTATCCAATTATAGGCGTAAGTTCTAACAAAAAAAATTTCTTTTCGATTAATTTTTCAAGGCAAGTACACAATTCAACCTAATATGCACTAGTTAAGCCTAAACATGATGAGTGCTACCCCCCCCCAACTCGAGATGGGCATTGCCCTCAATGCACAAAATAAAATAAAAAATAAAAACAGAAAAACTAAATACAATTAAGATAAAAACAGAAAAATAAAATGAAGGGAAGAAAAGAAAAGAAAAAAATTCTAAAAGTTGGCTAAGGGCTGAAAAGAGGCTTGGGTCTTGGTGGTAGAGAAGGAAGAAGAGGATTTGATGACTAGGCGTCGACCGACAGACGTCCGGGGGACAGACTTGGCAGGTGATACCTTTGCTGTCTGCGGCGGCTAGACACTCTTGGGAGTGGGGCGAGGTTCTTCACGAGGCTTTTCAAGAGGGGCTTCCTTCTCTTTCGACTCAAATTCTATCTCCTCGTCCTCTGGCTCGGCGGCGATGATGTATCACTTCCCCTTCCTTGTTGCTTCCTTCGTTGGTGCTGTCGGAGGGTCTATCGCCATTGGGGTGGCTACTTTTGTTGCTGCTATTGATGTTGGTGGCGGCTACTGCTCGACCTCGTCGGATGAGGAGGTGTTTGCCACCATTGCCATTGTGCAAGCGGGGGGAGGTGTTGTTGATGCCTTTCATGGGAGTCTGCCACCGTGTTTGAACCACAAGTGGCAGAGTATGATGGGTAGTGCGTCAAAGACGGCATCTGGCGGCGGAAGGCGGCATGGCGGGCAGCTGCTGCAGATGGTGTTCCTTGTCCTGGTGCAGCGACGGCGACTAGGTCGGTAGGGAAGGTTGGCAGGGTGGGGCCGTCATCAGGAAAATTCTGAAGGAGATAGGCCACAAAAGCCTCTTGGACCTCCCCCACATACTTCATGAACGTCAACTGTTGTTGCTCGATTCGTTTGTTGTTGTCAATGAGAGTGCGCAGTAGCGTGATGACTTCATTGTTCGGGGTAGCTTTAGTACTGTTAGGGGTGGTTGGTGTGGCTGGTTGGGTGGCGGAGGGCTGGTTGGGGGTTATGGGCTCTTTCTCCTAGGCATGCATCATCTGCAGGCGGATTTTCTTGGTCCAACCCTCCTTGGCAGTTGTCATCTCATCTTCTAGGTCGAAGGGGACGTTGAAGTTGGCAAATAAGCCGGTGATGAAGGACGGGAAATACAGCCTGCCATTCGTCTTGCGGAAACAATTGTGGATCTCCTTGCATATGATTTCCCCAACATTGATGGGCCGGTTCACCATGATGTTGTTGATGAGTGCGAGGCACGACCGGTCGATGGTGGAGTTGTGGGAGATGGGCAGCAGACGCAGTTTGATAAAGGTATTCCAAAGCATGGGCTCAGGCAGCAATCGGTGACGTTGGACAGAGCCACCATGCTTTCCTGCCATCTACATCGTGTTGGGCTCACACAGCTTGGCCTTTAGTCTATCGTAGTCGGCAGCCGTCAGTGACTGCATCCATTCCTCGTGGGGGGTTGTCTTCCATCTCTAGGACGTAGATGTTGTTGATCACAGTGGCGTTGAGCTTGACAGGCTCCCCTCGGACATAAACAAACGACAGCTCTAGGCAGGGGTGATGGGCATAGAACTCTCTGACCAATGTGATGTTGGCCATCTCCGGTTGTCGTGCATATATTTCCCATCACTTGTTGTGGATGGTTTCGAATAAGGCGGGCTCTAAGCCAAGGTCCCCTGTCTACTTTGTCTAATGGAACCCTTGCTCCTCCCAAATTGCATGTTTGGCGAACTGCGTTCGATATCTCTTTTCATCTGCCTTGGATCAAAAACGTTGGAAGGTGGTTTTCGGTGCTAATGTTGATGCCATGTGTGAGATAGTTTAGATGTAACTGAAACTTTAAAAGAGGATAATTAAAAAGAGAGCAGTGGATTCAAGAATAAGATAGCAAGGAGGTGAGAGTAAAGTAGATGAATGAGGTGAGTGAGGTTTAAATAGAGGTTTTCGAGAGGTGCTGTGGCGGCATTAAATGTCCAATGAGCAAGTTGTCTCGCGCATGTTACAGGATTTTTGTCCGTTACTTATGTAGCCGTTGGCAGCTAGCCGTTAGCGGGTAACTAGTCGTGACACAGTTTCTATGCTGTGCCGACCTTGGCTATCTTGGCGGAATGGTGGGAGGGCTCCTTGTTGGGGCTTCTTCTTGATCCAGCTATTTTATTCCTAAAGCCTAAGATAAAAATAAAGATAATTAAATAAATTTTGAAAGAAAATATAAATGTGAAAAATAAATTTAACTAATTCAAAATTTAATCCTAACAGAAAATAAATTGTAATAAATTAAATTATATTCCTAAAACATAAAAATAAAGAAAATAAAAAAATAGTTAAGTTATGTTGGGAGTGCATTTGGGTGCATCTCCCAGACATAACCACTTCGTGAGGTGGTGTTTCTTATCTTTCCCTCCTGGGGGTCCTCCTGTTCTTTAAGGTGGTGTGTTGTTGGGTCCTTCAGTCTGTCCTTGGGTCTGTCGTGGCAGCTGCAGTCTGGCCTATCTTAGTCCTGATTTTGACGGCCTGAGTATTTGGGCATCCTTCCTTTTCCTTTGGTAAGGGATGCAACATGTTTAGCTTGGTGCTCTGATTGCCTACCCTCATGATCAGCTCCCCATGTTCCACATCTATTAATGTTCTGCCCATGGCCAAGAATGGTCGCTCAAGGATGATAGTGGCATTTTCTTCGGTCTCACGATCTAGGATGAGAAAGTATGCTGGAAAGATAAGGCTGCCCACTCGAACTAATATGTCTTCGATCTTGCCCTGTGGTTGTACAAATGAATGATCAGCAAGTTTCATCATAATGAAGGTAGTTTTGGCTTGCCCAATACCTATCTTGTCGAAGACCGCCTTAGGCATCAAGTTTATGTTGGCTCCTAAGTCGCACAAGGCTTTTTTTCATGCTTGCTACCTATTCTGCATGGTATAATGAAGCCGCTTGGGTCTGTTTGCTTGGGCAACAGCTTGTTGTGCAATATGGCCATGCACTCCTCTGTCGCAACAACTGTTTCGAACTCCCCAATTCTCTTACTCTTAGAAACCATATCCCTTAGGTATTTTGCATAGTTGGGCATGTTCTGAATTGCTTCAATGAGAGGGATATATATGTGCACCTATTTATGAATATCAAAGAATTTCATGAACTGGTGCTCTTGCTTATGTTGCTTAAGCCTCTGGGGGAAAGGTGCTGGCAGGCGGATGTTCTCTATACGCTCCTTGCATGGGAACTTTATCTGTGGAGGATCATCTTGTCGGGGCGGCTGGTATTGATGCTACCGCAGCAGGTAGTTCTTTCTGTGCTGGTTGTTCTTCTGCTGACTTTTTGACTCTGGGTTCATCCAACTGTTCCCCACTTCTGGTTGATATGGCTTTGCACAACTCATATGTGGGTTTAGCTGATGCCTATGTACTACTGGATGTTGTACCAATTGTCCTGCTGCTAAAGATCTCATTGAATTGCCCAAACTGGGTCTCTAGGTTCTTTATCGCAGCCTCCTGGTTGTTCATCATCATCTCTGTCTTGTCCATAAACGACTCTGTTTTATCAATAAACTTAGGGAAAACTACACCACTAACCACCAAACAAATTGGGGATACCTATTTGAACCACCGAACTTATAAAATCAACCTATTTTGACCATATTGGAGGACGGAACTGCCTCGTGGCAATTGATGGGTATATTTAAAAATACACATTTGGTCCCCGTTATTTACACATTCTTTCAATTTAGTCCTAATTTTCAATTAATAAAATAATAAATTATTAAATTAAATGGTGACACGTGTCAAGACCTTATTGGAGGATTTTAATTATTTATATTAAATTTTATTAATTTATTTTCCCCCTCCAATCAAATGGTGACACATGCCACCACCAATTTAGAGAAGAAAAACAATTTCTCCCTCACATGCACGTTGGAGAATTCGAACCTGGGTCTCCCAGGTGTAAAGGCAACAAATCTACCACTACACCAAGTACATCTTTGTGTTATTATTCTCCAGATATATTATATATCTCCTAGTAGTTTCTACATTTATAAACCAAAAGCTCAAACCCTAAACACTAATTTCACATATATAAATCCTAAACTCTAACCCTAAATATTTCAAATTAAACCTCAAACCCTAAAATTTTCAAATTAATTCCACGCTAAATATTTTAAATTAAACCCTAAATCCAAACCCTAAAAATTTCAAATTAATTCCACGTTAAATATTTCAAATTAAGCATTAAACCCTAAACCCTAAATATTTCGAATTAAACCCTAAACCCTAAATTTCAAATTAATTACACGTTAAATATTTAGGGTTTAATTTGAAATATTTAGCGTGAAATTAATTTGAAATATTTAGGGTTTAGGGTTTAAATTAAAATAGTTAGCGTGTAATTAATTTGAAATTTTTAGGGTTTAAGGTTAAGGGTTTGTGGTTTGGGGTTTAATTTGAAATATTTAGCGTGAAAATAATTTGAAATATTTAGGGTTTAGGGTTTAAGGCTTAATTTGAAATGTTTAGCGTGGAATTAATTTGAAAATTTTAGGGTTTGAGGTTTAATTTGAAATATTTAGGGTTAGAGTTTAGGGTTTATGATTTATATATGTGAAATTAGTGTATAGGGTTCGAGCTTTTGGCTTATAATAAGGTCTTGACACGTGTCAGCACTTAATTAAATAGTTTATTATTTTATTAATTGAAAATTAGGACTAAATTGAAAGAATCTGTAAATAAAAGGGACCAAATGTGTAATTTTTAAATATATCCATCAATTGCCACGTGGCAGTTCCGTCACTCCACCGTTTGGTTTTTAACGGCGGTGGTCAAAATAGGTTGATTTTATAAGTTCGGTGGTGTGATTGACGTTTTTTATAGTTCGGTTGTTCAAATAGGTATCCCCAATTTGTTTGGTGGTCAGTGGTGTAGTTTTCCCATAAACTTATTAGTGTGAACAATAAAATCACTAGTTATAGACATAAAAGTATGAAGAGTTTCTTCTAGTGAATTGTTATGTGGTTGTTGAGCTTGCTGTCTGGACTAGTTCTGTTGGTAGCCTCCATATTGCTGTTGTGGATTGGCAGCAGTTTTAGGGTTGCTCAAGGAGAAGCTTGGATGATTCTTCCATCCAGGGTTGTACGTGTTCATGGCGGTTTTGAAGTTCCTCTTGTATCCTGCCATGAAATTGGCAGATGCAGTACATTCGGAGGAATCGTGGTTTCCCCCACACTCGTTGCAGAATGGCTCTACAGCGTTGGCCTCGTAGACTTTTCCAGTGGGTTTTACCATGTTCATGACTAACTCTATTAGTTTGTTGAGGCGGGCATTGATAGATTCTGACGCTTCCACTTCGTTCACAGTAGCTGGCCCGCCTAATGCCGCATCGGCGGGTTGTTGGGTACTTATATTCATTCTTTGCGGCTTGGTTCAGGATCCGTAGTGCCTCCTCTGGTGGTCTATCGAGGAAGATTCTATTGGCTGAGGCGTCGATCATCATTCGAGTTGGGTAGTTCACCCTGTTGTAAAACATTGACACCTGTTTCCAAGTCGAAAAACCATGAAGCAGGCAGTTATTTAGCATCTGTTGGTACCTCTCCCATGCTTCATATCTTGGCTCGTCATCCCCTTGTCGGAAGGTTGTGATCTCATTTCTCAATCTTTCTGTGACATTAGATGGGCAGAAAAGATCCGAAAAGTCCTTGCACAGCTCTGTCCAAGTGTTGAATGACCCTGCTGGTTGGTTGTTCAACCACTGCTTTGTTGGGTCACGTCGACACGCCCCGTGGCGCAGCGGAAAAATTAAACCGACGTAATCCAACCAAGATCCATGTACAGGAACGAATCCGGGGTGAAAAGATGAAGAGTTACCTTTTAAAACTCTGGAAACTGGAAAACCAACGGTATGTCGGAATAACCACGTCAAGTAAAACTGGAATCGTCACAGGTTCGCAACGACCTCTACAGACTCCACCCGAACAAAACGAACAAAGTTTCCACCTCCCTAACACTTAGGGATAAATTTCGACAGTTTTGAACACCTTCCAAGGAGAAGTCGAAATCCCTCTAGGGATTCCTGAGGGAGTCTGAAATCGACCAGGGGGTTCTACCGGGACTTGGATTCGAACTAGGAAATCGCCAGGAATTTGCCAGGGGGCAAGAGAAACACCAGAAAAATATCGAACAGCTTCTCAGAAGAAATCTGGGACTTGTCGAAAATTCCAAAGGGGAATTCCCATGGATATGTCGAAATTTTCAAGGAGGAATAGGGATGATTTGGTTACTAGCCCTTGTCCTTTAAATAGTTTTCAGAGACTTAATTCTAGTTGAATTCCTTAAATCCAAGTTCAACCAAAATTCATAGAATCTAATTCTACTTGAAATTGGTTTATATTAAATATACATTATATTTAAATAATATTAAATGAAATATATATATTTAATTATGTAGAATCTTATTCTACATAAAACATAGATTTAAATATAAATTATATTTAATCCAAATGTATATATTTTATTATATAGAATCTCATTCTATCTTTACTTGGATTTAAATATATTTAAATGTATATTTTTAATTATGTAGAATCTAATTCTGCATAAACTTGATATTAAATATATATTATATAAATTCCAAATATATATTTAAATTTCTAGAATCTTATTCTATAATACTTAAGTCTCTAAATATTTTCCATACTCTAAATAATATTTGATAAATACAATATTTATTCCAATATTATTCCCATTTAAGGGAGCTGCCGATTTCCCTATCTCATAGGGGATTTTCGGCGACCTCCCTAAAATAGGGAGTATGGTTTCCAATTTTTGTTCGTTTCATTCGAAGGGTGTGACCCTTGTAGGTCCATGCAACGTTAGCAGCAAAATTAGAACTTTTCTAATTTTACAAACAATGAGTGGCATCTAGCAATACATCATTGCTACCTAAGTTGCATGAAGTCATGGTTTGACTTTCCTAATTCCTGAATAAACTTCCTTTATGTATTTCATCCTTTGTCCTTTATATCTTAGATGAACACAAGTCATGGGTTAGTCACACTTGCGTTGTCCATCTAGTGTTTCTTGATGTCTTGAGTAGATTATGATAAACGAATCTCTATGATATCTCATATCATAATATTCGAGCATGGTCATCACGTATTTCTCCCATTATGTAGGAGGGACAAATCATTTCTTGATCAACCATATTTCACTACATAGGTCATCACGTATCCAACCATCAGTCTTTATAATGTAGTCAATTACGACACACGTTTGACTATGTCAAAATACGTAAATCTTTATGTTGAAATCATGTTGATCTCAAGTCTTAGGATCATACATATGTTTATCATGGGCAATGTTGTGACTGTCACATAATTACCCAAGAAACATGCTCATAGCGGGTCAATCCAGTATGTTGTTCTCTAACAAATACTTATGTGTTATTTTTGACATCTCTATGTCAATGACAACGCTTGTCATCAACCACATATTAGTCTTTATATATTATCAATGTCCATGCCCGTAATAATATTCGACTAAGGATCCTATTTAACAATAATCGTATTATTGTATGGACATTATTATCCAATGGTTAGTTTGATGCACAGAAACATACCAAATGATAATAACGGCAATGCAATTACTTGATAAATCTAGTAAAATAGTATGTCTATTCAATCATCACATGATTGGTCTTTGGGCATACTCCAACAATCTCCCACTAGCACTAACACCAATCATTCTCGTATCTAATACGATATGGCTTAGTGTAACTGACATGCTTATGCTGTGTCAAAAGCTTTGTAAGGGAGTTGGCAAAGTTATCAACTTTGTGCGTATGTTGCATACTTTCACATCTCCAAGATGTAAGTACTTTAGAATATGTTTGGATTTATTGATGAGATCTGGGTTTTATTTGCTTACGCAAAGGTTCCATCATAACAGAGTTATGTAGCATCTAATATGCCGGGAACAACCCTTCGTTCAGAAGTGAACCCTTTAGATCCAAACATCCTTCTTTATTGCTATGTCGACTGTAATACATTCAACCTATGTTGTAGAGTTAGATACTGTCTCATGTTGCTAACTCACAGTATCTTTTATTAATGCAAAACAGATTGCGATCTTTAGTTCCTTTTGATGAGTATGTCATCTACATACAATACTTAGGAAAGTAACAATGCTCCCACTAGCTCTTTTGAAAACAAGACTCCCCTTTGTTTCTAGATAAAACGAACCTTTTGATTGTATCTTCTGAAATGAATATCCCAACTTCGAGAAGCTTGCCTTAGTCTACGGATAGACCTTTGTAGCTTACATACCTTCCAAGTGTTTACTGGAGTGACAAAACCTTCTGTATGTGTCATGTACACATCTGTTTCAAGTTCTCCCTTAGGAAAGTGGTTTTGACATTCCTTTATTTGATTCCATAATCATCGTATGTAACTACTTGCAAGTGAGATTAAGATGGATTAAACATAGATACAAGGAAGATGCTTTATCATAGTCTATACCATGAAGTTTGTCGAAAACTTTTAGCGACGAATCATCATTTGTATGTTTTATCATCCATCTCGGTTTTCCTTTTTGAAAACCTCATCCATACCTCTTAGGTTTTACCCTTTTAGGTAACCAAAGTCTATACTTGGTTTTAGACATGGATTCCATCTCATATCTCATGGCTCTTAGCCATTTCTCGAATTTTGGGCTCACCATTGCTTTATGATAAGACCTAGTCTTTATCTTAATTCGAAAAGAAGAGTGTTTCCATGTACGGATAGTGAGAAATCCATATTTCTCAAGTACATGGTATTCTCTTAAGGATCAACACAATGGTTGTGTTTTGTTCCAATGTTCCTTGATCATTTGTGGAACATTCTCAATCTTTGGTTCATAAATTTGTTGTCTAAAATTTCTTCACATTCCAAATTCCATTTTTCCTTTTGTGAGAGGTAATCTCTTTCGAGAGAAACTCTCGTTTGAGCAACAAACATTTTGTTCTCGTTGAAAAATGAAATCCCTTAGTGATAAGTATTCTCTTTCGAGATAAACTATCGTTTGAGAAACAAATATTTTGTTCTCGTTAAAGTTGAAGAAATAATATCCCTTTGTGAGAATTAATCTTTTTCAAGATAAACTCTCGTTTGAGAAACAAACGCTTTGTTCTCGTTAGGATAAACAACAAATGGAGTTTTTAAGGTTCGAACTTTGTAAACATTTTAACATGTAAGTAACCTTAAAACTTCAAAGGTATTCTAGAATAATTCTTAGTCCATATCTTATATGACATTTCAAAAAGAAAAAAAACACGATTAAGTATGAGAGTTGTTTTTCTAGTGTGTAAAGAAGTCGAAAATGACTTGTTCTGAATCAAAACATGTCTAACATATTTGATTCTCCTTCAAAGACTTTTCGTTCCACTTGTGGGATTTAATTATGGGACAATCCCATATTCTTTGAAAGTTCATCAAACTTTAAATATTCTTGAATTTGATCTCATCAAATTACCTTAATACTTTTCTGAGTTTGAGATTAGTCATTTGTTTTATTTATCTTATAAATGTTATTGATTTGATTAGTTTAAAGATCATTGATTCGTTGTGCCGTAAGAGATTAAAAGAATAACATTTATTTAAATAATCTCAAAATTAAAATATCTTTTCCTTACAAGATAACTAAAACTTAGGCACAAAATAATAATCTTAAAAACTAAAACAAATCTATTTAAGCAAAAACACATGTCCTAATGGATGATGTAGCAACTCTTGCTTTATTTCCATTCGCAGGTCCATGTCTATTCTGATGCCTTCTCTTTAGAAGCCTCTGAGGTTGATACCTCACTCGAGTTTGCTTTCTTGACTTCTTGTAGGTGTGTGGGGCAGTTTCTCTTCCAATGTCCGGTCTTGCCGCAATGGAAACATTTTCCATCCTTCTAGATTCCCTTCTTAGGTTTCAATGCCTCTTTTCCATCGGTTTTGGTCTTACCGTCACCTTTAGACTTTGCTGCCGATTTACCTTTCTTCTTGCCCTTGCGGACCATCAGAACAGGTTTAGGTCCTACCTTCTTCAGGTTGATTTCAGCAGTTCTCAACATGCCGAGCAACTGTGGCAGCGTCTTGTTAATTTCATTCATATTGAAATTAAGGATGAACTGATTGAAACTATCCGGCAACGATTGCAGGATGACATCAATAGCTAATTTGTCTTTCAGCGGAAAGCTGAGCTTCTCCAATGTTTGGATGTAGCCCATCATTTTGATGACGTGAGCTCCTACGGGAGATCCCTCACTCATCTTGCATTGAAACAGAGCTTTAGAGGTCTCGTACCTCTCTTGACAAGCTTGCCCTTCATAAATCTCCTTGTGATTTTGAATCATATCATAAGCTACCATGTCCTCATGTTGCTTCTGAAGCTCAGGGGTCATGGAGGCAAGCATAAGACAACTGACATCCAGCATGTCGTCCATGTGTTTCTTAAACTTGTCTTTATCAGCTCTGGAAGCAGTGGCAACCGGTTCATCAGGAACAGGTTCTTCAATGACATATTCCTTCTTTTCCTGTTTGAGAACAATTCTCAAATTGCGGAACCAGTCAACGAAGTTTATGCCATTTAGCTTATCCTTCTCAAGGATAGATCGCAGAGATAGAGTATTATTTGCCATTAATTCTACAACAAAGAAAATATGCTACATAAGTTTTACTAAATTTAAAAATTTATAGATATGTCTTTACTATAAATTTACTCCCACTATTTTCTTCAAAATTAAAAACCCTCTAGTTTTAATTTTGGAAAAACGTTTCGATAGTTTTTCTAGTGAGTGAGGATCCGTATTTCACCATTCCTAAATCAACTTTGGCCAGTCTTTTAGGAAATGGTTATTTAGGTAAGTAACACCTTACTAATTACATCTCATGTAATTCCTCATCTTTTGGCGAACAACTCGTATTCTTTAAATCATCTTATGATTATCCAATACTTTTAACCACTAGGTTTTCTAATCCTATTAGAACAACCCAGCTAAGTCAATACCAATATCTCAACCGGCGAATATCACTAGCTTATTCTTCGCGTTTAACTAAGATAGATAAATGTGACAATGCTTTGGAAAAGCTCGCATTATATCGATCGAAGCTTTAACGAGGGTAAATATTGGATGGTTAAAACAGACATAGAATTATAGTGAGGGGTTTACTTAATTATCTCATCATTTTAACATTGATCCTATCAATATAACTATGTTTAATCATGCTTATAGAATATCCATTGCATCACATACAAGGTAAATATAAGCGGTAAATAAATATGCAATGATTATAGCCCTTCTTAACCTAAGGCGACCCGTCCCAAGCCAATGGGAGGACCATTCTACTGAAGATAGAATCTGCTTCTAAAACATCTGGTCCACCAGGGAAGGCCCACCACGCTGCTATGTTGGTCCTTGCTTTATCTCCATGAGTATTTACAATTTTAAGAAACTCGCGTTACATGCGAGGGAGTGAGATGAGAAGAGAAGTACAATAGAAGATAGAGAAAGGCACGACACGCAGGCCATATTTATAAAAACCAAAACTATAAAGGCTATGGGCTATAACCATGCAAAACAAACATCGTGCAATCTAACATGCATTTCAAACATCGTGCGAACAAAGTAACGACGTGTTTACGGAGTTTTAAACTGATTATCCCTATGTTGCGGTTAATGGGCCAAAGAAGGATCACGAGGTTTCATAAACCATTTGCGTTAACGAACAAATGCACTAGGTAGGTCAACATGAAAGAGAGGTGGCGCACTAGGCACACTTAAGTACTAGGTCTTTGATGATGCCAATCCTAGACATGCATTTTTCATAACGTCTAACCATAACTCTTATGGATTCACCGTGAAAGATAGTTTGATAACTTTTATCAAATTCGAAGCCCTTTCAGAGATTTCATAAATCTATGGAACTACGAACAACTACTTGTTCTCTAGACTAACTATTAGTCTCAACATGTTAACATTTAACATTGAAGCAACCTAACATAGTTATGATTAACTCTTAATCATTCAGTGATAATCAAAATAAGTCTTTATTAGGTGTGATACGATAAATGATAAATATCTAAATCGAATCAAACAGCATGCATCTCATACATAAACATCACCCAAGAATTTAAGTCTGAATTCGTATGATACAAGTGGCTCTGATACCACTGTTGGGTCATGTCGGCACACCCCGTGGCGCAGCGGAAAAATTAATCTGATGTAATCCAGCCAGGATCCATGTACAGGAACGAATCCGGGGTGAAAAGATGAAGAGTTACCTTTTAAAACTCTGGAAACTGGAAAACCGACGGTATGTCGGAATAACCACGTCAAGTAAAACCGGAATCGTCACAGGTTCGTAACGACCTCTACGGATTCCACCTGAACAAAACGAACAAAGTTTCCGCCTCCCTAACGCTTAGGGATAAATTTCGACAGGTTTGAACACCTTCCAGAGAGAAGTCGAAATCCCTCCAAGGATTCTTGAGGGAGTCTGAGATCGACCAGGGGTTCTACCGGGACTTGGATTCGAACTAGGAAATCAGCAGCAATTTGCCAGGGGGCAAGAGGAACACCAGAAAAATATCGAACATCTTCTCAGAAGAAATCTGGGACTTGTCGAAAATTCCAGAGGGGAATTCCCAGGGATATGTTGAATTTTGCAAGGAGAAATAGGGATGGTTTGGTTGCTAGCCCTTGTCCCTTTAAATAGTATTCAAAGACTTAATTCTAGTTGAATTCCTTAAATCCATGTTCAACCAAAATTCTAGAATCTAATTCTACTTGAAATTGGTTTATATTAAATATATATTATATTTAAATAATATTAAATGATATATATATATTTAATTATGTAGAATCTTATTCTACATAAAACATGGATTTAAATATACATTATATTTAATCCAAATATATATATTTTATTATATAGAATCTCATTCTATCTTTACTTGGATTTAAATATATTTAAATATATACTTTTAACTATGTAGAATCTAATTCTACATAAACTTGGAATTAAATATACATTATATAAATTCCAAATATATATATTCAAATTTCTAGAATCTTATTCTATAATATTTAAGTATCTAAGTATTTTCAATACTCTAAATAATATTTGATAAATACAATATTTATCCAATATTATTCCCATTTAAGGGAGTTGCCGATTTCCCCTATCCCATAGGGGATTTTCGGCAACCTCCCTAAAATAGGGAGTATGGTTTCCAATTTTTGTTCGTTTCATTCGAAGGGTGTGACCCTTGTAGGTTCATGCAACGTTAGCAGCAAAATTAGAACTGTTCTAATTTTACAAACAATGAGTGGCATCTAGCAATACATCATTGCTACCTAAGTTGCATGAAGTCATGGTTTGACTTTCCTAATTCCTGAATAAACTTCCGTTATGTATTTCAACCTTTTGTCCTTTATATCTTAGATGAACACAAGTCATGGGTTATTCACACTTGCGTTGTCCATCTAGTGTTTCTTGATGTCTTGAGTAGATTATGTTAAACGAATCTCTATGATATCTCATATCATAATATTCGAGCATGACCATGCATTTTCTAATCTCACTCAATCAAGTGGCCGAAGATATTTCTCCCATTATGTAGGAGGGACAAATCCTTTCTTGATCAACCATATTTCACTACATAGGTCATCACGTATCCAATCATAAGTTGTTATAATATAGTTAGTTACGACACACGTTTGACTATGTCAAAATACGTAAATCTTTATGTTGAAATCATGTTGATCTCAAGTTTGAGGATCATACATATGTTTATCATGAGCAATGTTGTGACTGTCACAAAATTCCCAAGAAACATGCTCATAGCGGGTCAATCCAGTATGTTGTTCTCTAACAAATACTTATGTGTTGATTTTGACATCTCTATGTCAATGACAACGCTTGTCATCAACCACATATTAATCTTTATATATTATCATTGTCCATACCTGTAATAATATTCGACTAAGGATCCTATTTAACAATAATCGTATTATTGTATGGACATTATTATCCAATGGTTAGTTTGATGCACATAAACATACCAAATGATAAAAACGGCAATGCCATTACTTGATAAATCTAGTAAAATAGTATGTCTATTCAATCATCATATGATTGGTCTTTGGGCATACTCCAACATGCTTTGCCCTATCCCTCCGTGAATAGTGGAATATCCTCAGCCTTAGCACATATTGGCGGACTTCGTGTATTTTGAATGCTCTGCATATGTCCAGGAATCCTCTTAAATGTTGCCGAGCATCATCTGTGGCAGTCCCTCCAAATTGCCCCAAAGTGTTGATCATGTTGAACATCACGGGCTTCAGCTCAAAGTGATCCGCCTCAATTTTGGGTTCTGTCACAGTAGGATCAAACCCTCTAAAGTCATGTTCCAAGTAGTCTCTGGTGGTTCGAACATATTGCGCCTGCCTGGGCGGAATAGGGGCGGCTGCCTAGCTGGAACTTGTTGATGTTCCTTGGGCGGCGAGTCTTGCTGCCCATTCCTGCCATTCTGAGCATTGTTGGCAGAGTTGTCGTCTATTTCGTTCATGTTTTCCTCTGTTTTTCCCTCTTCTTTAGCTTTCCATATGGCTGTTCTGATTTCCTTTTTGAGCTCTCTTGCTCTTCGTACGATATCGTCACAGAAAAATATTTCGCTTTTTGGATTTTCCATGGTCATGCACTAGCAAAGGAAACTGTAAAATTCTTTTTTTATTTTTTTGATTAAAAATAAAAAAACTAGAAATTAAATGCAAAGAAAGTAAAAGTGCAGAAATAAAAATACGAATTTCACTGTTACTAGTCCCTGGAAACGACGCCAAAAACTTTTAGACCGTTTAGGTGTTCTCTATTTATGAGTGCAAGTGCACACTCCTGTCAAGTTATTGTATAAAAGATATCGTCTCCCACATGGATTGGACAGTTCGACTCGAATCGTAATTCCTACACAAGGGAAAGTTAAATGCACAAATAAGTCTGGTTTGTTTAAGAGGAAAAATAAAAATAAAACACAAGTAAATAAAGAGAAGATATCAAATTGATGGAATGGGTCAGGTTATGCTGCTGTAACGCCCTGGTTTTGGGCTTAGATGTTTTAGACGTCGGATCGGACCGGTCGAGAACGGTTCGAATCACGTAAGCTGATTTTTGGAAATCAAGGATCAGGATAGGATAAAAATATGGTAAAAATTGCTAAAATCCTCTAAAAATATAATTAAGAGGTTGGTCAAGTCAATTTTAGAAAAAGAGTTTTGGAAGTGAGACATTTTGAGTAGTGACCAAATTGTAAAGTTTCAAAACTGGGAAAATGTGATTTTAAGGTGGTAGCCAAAAATATTAGAATCTTTAGGGGGCTTTAAGTCAATTTGTCCTTTATTCAATATGACATGTGATTTAAAAGGGTTTTAATTAAATGATTTTTAATTGGATTTTTATATTAATTAATTAAAATGTAGTTAATGAGATTTTCATTTACGTAACTACCAATTCTCTCTCATTTTCAGCCAAACATCATTTTCTCTCATCTTTTTCCAGAACTCTTCCTCCCAAAAACTCTCTCAAAATTTTCTAAATCATTTTCAAGAGATCTTTCTTAATTATTCAAGATTTTTGCAAGGAAAACTTGTCATCTATTGAAGGAAGCAAGGATTGGAGGTAAATCTCATTCTCAACCTCTAATCTAAGTTCTTTATTGAAATTCCCAAGATATTTGGCTTCTAAATGCTGTTTTTGAGTGAGTTTTCAATATAGTTTTGATTTGAGATCAAAATCTTGTGAAATTGTGGATGAAATCTTGATTTTCGGACTTGATGAGTTGGGATTTGTTTTGTATTGATTTTAATTGAGTTCTAAGTTGATTAATATGTTAAAATGAAGTATTGATAACATAGATCCCGAAATCCTAGAGATCCTTGAATTTCTTGGTAGTTTTAAGTGAGATTTTGAGGTGAAATCGTGGAATATTTCTTGCTGGAGGTATAAGGATGAGTTAGGTTGTTTATTTGATGTGTTTTGATGTTTATAATGCTTTTGAAGTGATGTATGTTGGCTGGGTTTGGTTTAGGAAGCAATAGATTGAGTTTTCGGTTGTTTTGGAAGAGTATTTTGGTGTAGTTTGAGTGAGCAACGAGTTTGTGATTTGTTACTGGTGTTGGAATGCATTTTTAATGCATTGAGATCTCTTTTTTTATGATGTAGAAACAGGGGATCTTGATTCAGAAGCAAATGAGGTGATTTTAGAGGCTCCGAAGGTGTAATTTTCGTTTCAGCGAGCAAGGCTTCGCGTATCGGTGAGTCGAAAAGAGTTTTCCAGCTTTGAAACGGTTTGAATGTGGTTTTGGGGGCTTAGTGTAAGTTTGAAACACTTAGCTAAGCTCAAGAGTAAGTAAATCGAAAGTCTCTCTCTCGGATTGTGCTATGTTTTGGCTTTAAAATGCACTTGATTTAAATGTGTTGGGATTACTGTTTTAAGGCATATTTTAAGCATGAATGTTGCTAGATTTTAATGCCATTATGTTAAGGATGCACTAGGTAAGTGATCCTTGTTTTTTATGTGTTGAATGCATATTATGTAAGAATGTTATGCTTGTGGAAATGACATTGTGTTTATGCTTGTAAAACAATGGATTAATGTTGTTAAATGATTATATTGGCAAGTGATGTAAATGGATTTTAGTTACTTTAATCGGATATAGTTAGTCGGCTATAGGATTGGGTGCACCGTGAATAAGTCGCCTTGGATGTCAAGGGGTTGTGATTATGCTGTAATCTCCATCCGAGTACCCTAGCGATTGAGGAATTAGAGTCACCACGATGGAGGTAGGCTCTCATAGGTAGACTTAGTTAAATGTCACTACGGTGGAGGAATGCTCCCGTGTGTGAGCTTGGTTAAGGTGATTACAATGGTTGAGGTAACTTCCATGTGTAAGCCTTGTTTGTGTCCCGACTTTTGCTAGTGGGTTATCCAACTACCGATGAGTGATGTTGAGGGGTTGAGATTGTGCCATTAACTCCACCATGGGTGTAGAGGGGTTGTGATTGTGCCATTAACTCCACCACGGGTGTTGAGGGGTTATGATTGTGCCATTTATCTCCATCACGGATGTTGAGGGGTTGTGATTGTGCCATTTATCTCCACCTTATGTAGTCTGGTAGTGTGTATGAAGCGTGTGGGACAACGCTTGTGATCCGCGTATCCGATTGTGTTAAGTGTGATGTGTTTTGTTATGATATACGTTTGAAGATCACTTGTGATCCAATATGATGATGGTGACTCAATGTTTTAATGAAGAACATTTGTTTTGTGAAAGCATATGATGCTTGAGAATTATGCTAGAATGCATAAGATGCTTGGTTTAAGCATGAGTAAAGGTTCTTGTTATTGTAATTAATGATGTTATGAGCATGTGGATTTGAAAGTGATTTTGGTGCTCTAAAGTGCATGTTTTAAAGGAAGGTAAATGTTTTCAAAGGACGATGTTTTTGTTTTAAAATGCATTGATGAATGTTTGGTTTTATAGCAGACCTCACTAAGCTTATTGCTTGCGCTCATTTGTTTCATCAATGCAGAGAATTGAGCAATCAAGGAAGCCCAAGAGCAAGTGAATTCCAAGAGTTTTGGTTAAACAATGTATGTGGTTTTTCTCAAGTGTAATAAGAGATAATGGGTGGGATTTATGCTTATGAACGGTTGAGGATGTTTCCCTTTACTTCGAGCATGTTAGATTGCTTATACTTGAGTTGTAAATGACCTTTTATGTATGGATTTCGGTTTGAATGTTGTGCTTGCTTGTTGAGGCTTTGGTGGACTAGGGAGCATGCCTTTAGAATCTTCGATTGCAAGATTGATGCTATGCTTTAGATTATGTATCATAGATGTGGTCCTTGATGCATTTGTGAGCTGTATGTTTGATGTGGCATGTCTCGTAAATGTTTTGGATACGAAGAGACATCATAAACCTGCAAAACCTGCTGTTGCAGGGCAAGGCGTATCGGAACGCCCTCACCTGTTTCAGAACAAGTGCCTGGAATGGCAAAGAGGTTTCAGAACGGGTAGAGACATATCGAAACAGTTTTGCTACTATAGCTGGGTGTTTCGATACGGGTCTCAGAACGTACCCGAGTATCGAAACGGTCAACCCTGTTTCAAAATGACCGTTTCGGTACAGGGCCAATCGTATCGAAACGCCTGACCATTGGGTTGAATTTTGAATTGTTCTAAGTTTCTGTTTCTTACATTTTGGTTCCTAAATGTTGGATGCTTAATTCAATGAGTTTGGATGGTCCGTTTGAGTTGAATTTTGGCATGCAAGCATGTTACATGACTAATTCAAGCTTGGTAACTTTAAAATCATGAAAGTCCTTGTATTTTATGAAAATTACCATTTAGTCCCTAAAAGTCTAATGTATGTAATTGAACTCCGATCGCTGTGTCGTTTCCTTCTGAGTGTCTTGTTGAACATATAAGATAATAATCAGCATCTAGATAAGATAAAAAGAAAAAAAGTCGTAAATCAAGGTTGACTTTTGGGTTGACTTTGGTTTTCCCCGTGTAATCTTCGTAGTCCAGGTCAAACGTCTAGATCGGGCTAAGGGGGTTACATTTGTTGGTATCAGAGCATGATTGCGAAAGAATTAGGAATGTTGGCATGTGAAACTGTTATGTGTTGAAGTATGATGTTTGAAAAGCATGCGATTGGTTGAATTTTGAAGTTTATGCTATGCTTGATTTATGTGAATCGCATGTGAAATGAATGTGAGTGTTTGGCGATGATGCAATGTTGTTATGTGCTGATTTTGGATGATGAAAAGCATGTTGAGCATGATGTGTCACTGTATGCTATGCCATGTTGAGGGAATTTGGGGTACCCATTGCCTTATTACACTAATGAATTATTTTTGTAAACTTGGATCCTTGCTTGAGGCTGGCCAAAATCATGGTTTGATTTGTTGTTTTTGTTATTATGCCTTGTTAAAATAGCACGATGATTCCGAGGAGAGAGTTGGGGTCGGACACGATCGTACCTGCGGGTGAGCAGGGTAATCAAGGGAACGATGTTCCGTCTATTGAGAACGGTTCTGTTCGGCCGTTCTCATCTGAATTTGAGGTGATAGGGCAACGTGAAAGGGATGGCCCAGTGGTGAAAGTTTTATCGTCAGTGGTTCAGGAGATGTCCGGAGCATCTTAGGTAGCGGGAAATGAAAAGCCGTTGCACATAACGTCTGTCGGACAGGCTGGTTTGTCAAAACAGCGTCTGCATGATTTGGGAGCTGTTGAGTATCATGGGTCGACGCCGGAGGCGTTCGAGGGTTGGTTAGCCAGTACAATCTCAATCTTGGATCAGGAAGGGTGTGACCACGCTTGTAAGATGGGAAGCGTTGTCACGTTAATGTTGGATGATGCTAGTATGTGGTGGACATCTGTGTCATTGGCATCGAATATTCAGGATGTGGATTGGGAATTCTTTTCAGCTGCCTTTATGAAGAGGTATATTGGAGATAAGCTTTCGGGTAGCCAATAGCGTACGGGTATGGTTTCAGTTCATGTTGATGAGCAGAATTTTGGCCTGGCATCTCATAGTGGTGGTTCTAGCTCTGGTAAGAGAGCTGCTGAATTCGATTTTGGAAGTAAACATACCAAGAAAGGTCGAGATAGGAGGTATCAATCTGTTATTAGGCGAGGTAACGTTGGACATGGTGCACTGGTTCAAGGGAACAGAGTGAGGGTGGAGCAGCACACGTGCTAGACGTGTGGTTCTCGGTAGCACTTGAGGAGGGACTATCCTCGTGCGGCTGGAAAGGTACAGGCTCCTATTAAAGTGGCATGGAATTCTTGCTAGAACTGTGGTTCAGCAGATCATTTAAGGCGTAAGTGTCCTCTGTTGGCAAGTGGAGGCCAAGGATGTGCACCTACTGTGGCTGCACTCCAGAAGGGTCGTGAGCGTGGCCGAGACAGGGTTCGAAGGTGGCAAGAAAGGCAGAGAGATGCAGGGTGTTTTTTGGTTGAATCTTGTTGGAGTTGTGGGTCTATTGGACATTTGAGGCGAGATTTCCAGTGTTAGCTCGAGGTGATCTAGGTGGGGTGTCCTTTGAAGCTCCCCATGGTCGCGAGTGCAGTTGGTTTTTTCCAACAAGGAGACTATTGTGGCTCTGCGGAAGAGGGTGTGGGTGTTCGTTGTTTGGAACACAATGATGTGATTGTAGGTATCTTTTTTGTGCAATCCATGTTATTGTTATCTTTGCTTAGTTTTTCTTTGCATTATCTTGGGTAGTGTTGGGGTTTAATAGTTAGTGAGTTATTAATAGTGTCGTTGTTGTTTTTAGAACAATATTGGTGAAGAGGAATAGTAGTTCCAATAGTTTTGTAATAAGTTGTGAGTATGGTGGAGTAGGAAAAGTTTGGAAATAGGACGTGAAGTTGTTCCAAGTATGGTTCGAAGACATTATTAGTCGGTGTGAACAGACATGGATGCACAGTTTAAATCATTTGTATACATATATTACATATGTTGGTACATGCATACATTGGTCATGACATTAGAAGTATGCATACATGTGCATAGGCATTCATAAGGGTATGTAAGCAATCATGTACATGAATGTTCACACTTACTAATAGCTGATTTGGATCTGGTAGTGGAGTGTTATGATTAGAGTAGTTTGTGGGTTTAAGGTTTGTTTTGGCGTGAGGTGATGAAGTGAATATGTTTACCATTAGGAGTGAGTATGGTCTAGTTTGGGCTAGCCGGAAGAAAAGTTTACTAGGTGTTTTAAGGCCTTGGCGGATTGATGGTAGAGAGGGGACCGTTTTGGTTAGAATGCAGTCGAAGATGTATAGCGTGAAGTTAAATGCATTTTGTATGTAGTCGTGGGGTGTTGTCATTGCTCTGGGTTGAACGGTTGTTGTAGGTTTCGGTTGTGGTTTTTTTAAGTGCGCTGCATTCTTGCTTGAATAGTCATAGTATGATGATTGTTTTAGATGGTTAAGGTTTTGACGAAGACCCTGAAGGAGTTGGAAGCAATTTCTGACAATAGATTTAATTGAGGTTTAGTTGGGTTGTGTAGAGAGTTCTTAACTCTTGTATAAGTTGTAGGATGTTTCTTCAGTCGAGTGCAAGTGCTTAGGGAATGAGCTTTACGCATGGTTATGTAAGCTCAAAAGCCATGATGTTTTGGCTGGTTTCTCGTGTGAGGGTGGTCTATTGGCTGTGTGTAAGTAAACCTTTTGTGATGGTTGTTGTGAGTGAAGTGATGGTTGGAGACGGTGTTAAAATCTCGTGATGAGGTATCAGGTTGGAAAGGCCAACATTGGGGTCAATGCTTGAGTAGGAAGGTGGTTGTGGAGTAGAGGGTGATGCTTACTCTCTTTAGTATATCGCAAGATGATGATCTTGTGGCCGAATTGTGGATGGAAAGCCTTGTGGTTTGGTGTTTTGAGCTTTGGAGAATTGAATAGTGGTGTCAAGTGATATTGAGTTGAGGTGCTCTCATCTGGATGAACTCTTAGAGGTTCTTCCGTAGTGTGCCCTGGTTGTACGAAGGTGTATCGTAATTTGAGGGTTGACGGATAAGATGGGAAAGGATGTTAATGAATTTGTAGGCAAATGTTTGGATTGTTAGTAGGTGCAAGCTGAGTTTGTTTATCGTTTAGGTGTGGTAATTGTTGGGGTTATCAGGAAGGGAGTTAAGGGGATGGATTGTCGTGGATTCATGGTTGGATTATTGTGGATTTTATCCAGAGGAATATTGTAGAGTGGTTGTTGATCATTTTGCAAAGAGTGCGCTTTCCTTGGCAGTGCATACTGCGTATGCGTTGGATAGGTTGGTTGAGTTGAGTTTGGAGTACACAGTTGAGTTTCGGTACTTCTTATCATCCTTTGATGGATGGGTAACCGGAGCATGTTTTTCAGGTGCTTGAGGTTTTGTTGAGATATTGTGTTTAGATTTCCAAGGTTCATCGGAAAGGTTTTCGCCTTGGTTGAGATTGCTTGTAACATTGGTTGTCAGGCATGTATCGGGTGGCTCCTTACGAAGCTTTGTATGGGAGAAGGTGTAGAACTCCTCTCTATTGGGCAGAAGCTGGGCAAAAGTTGATTTTAATGCCAGCTATGCTTAAGGGAACTACCGAGAAGGTGAAGTTCATTTCTGAGCGTTTGAAGGCAGCATCGGTTAGGCAAAAGTCTTGTGCGGACTTGAAGCGTAAGGAAATTGAGTTCGCGGTTGGCGAACGTGTGCTCTTGAAGGTATTGCCTTGGAGGAAGGTGATGAGATTTGGACGTAAGGGTAAGCTTAGCCCAAGGTTTATTGGACCTTACGAGATTGTAGAGCGTATTGGTCCTGTGCCATATCGGTTGAGATTGCCTACAGAGTTGGAGAAGATACATGATGTGTTTCATGTCTCCATGTTACGGAAGTACAGATCGGATCCTTCGCGTGTGATGCCTGTTGAGGAGATAAAGTTGAATCCAGATCTGTCGTGTGAGTGGCAAAGTTCTTCGTGGTAAGACGATAGAGCTTGTGAAGGTTTTATGGCGACACCGAGGAGTTGAGGAGGCAACGTGGGAAAATAAGGCAGACATGCTGAGGCAGTTTCCACATCTTAGGTGAGAATTTCGATGACGAAATTTCCTAAGTAGGGGAGACTTGTAACGCCCTGGTTTTGGGCCTAGATGTTTTAGACGTCGGATCGGACCGGTCGAGAACGGTTCGAAACGCGTAAGGTGGTTTTTGGAAATCAAGGATCGTAATAGGATAAAAATATGGTAAAAATTGCTAAAATCCTATAAAATTATAATTAAGAGGTTGGTCAAGTAATTTTTACAAAAAGAGTTTTGGAAGTGAGACATTTTGAGTAGTGACCAAATTGTAAAGTTTCAAAACTGGGAAAAATGTGATTTTTAAGGTGGAAGACAAAAATCTTAGAATCTTTAGGGGGCTTTAAGTCAATTTGACCTTTCTTCAATATGACATGTGATTTAAAAGGGTTTTTAATTAAATGATTTTTAATTGGATTTTTATATTAATTAATTAAAAGGTAGTTAATGAGATTTTCATTTACGTAACTACCAATTCTCTCTCATTTTCAGCCAAACATCATTTTCTCTCATCTTTTTCCAGAATTCTTCCTCCCAAACTCTCTCCACATTTCCTAAATCATTTTAAAGAGATCTTCCTTAATTCTTCAAGATTTTTGCAAGGAAAACTTGTCATCTATTAAAGGAAGCAAGGATTGGAGATAAATCCCCTTCTCAACCTCTAATCTAAGTTCTTTATTGAAATTCCCAAGATATTTGGCTTCTAAATGCTATTTTTGAGTGAGTTTTCAATGTAGTTTAGATTTGAGACCAAAATCTTGTGAAATTGTGGATGAAATCTTGATTTTCGGACTTGATGAGTTGGGCTCTGTTTTGTATTGATTTTAATTGAGTTCTAAGTTGATTTATATGTTAAAATGAAGTATTGATAACATAGATCCCGAAATCCTAGAGATCCTTGAGTTTCTTGGTTGTTTTAAGTGAGATTTTGAGGTGAAATGGTGGAATCTTGCTTGCTGGAGGTATAAGGATGAGTTAGGTTGTTTATTTGGTGTGTTTTGATGTTTATAATGCTTTGGAAGTGATGTATGTTAGCTGGGCTTGGTTTAGGAAGCAATCAATTAAGTTTTTGGTTGTTTTGGAAGGGCATTTTGGTGTAGTTTGAGTGGGCAACGAGTTTGTGATTTGTTGCTGGTCTTGGAATGCATTTTAATGCATTTAGATCTCTGTTTTGATGATGTGAAAACAGGGGATCTTGATCCGAAAGCATATGAGGTGATTTTGGAGGCTCTAGAGGTGTAATTTCTATGTCGGCGAGCAAGGCTTCGCGTATCGGTGAGTGGAAAAGAGTTTTCCAGCTTTGAAACTGTTTGAATGTGGTTTTGGGGGCTTAGTGTGAGTTTGAAACACTTAGCTAAGCTCAAGAGTAAGTAAATCGAAAGTCTATCTCTCGGATTGTGCTATGTTTTGGCTTAAAAATGCACTTGGTTTAAATGTGTTTTGATTACTATTTTAAGGCATGTTTTAAGCATGAATGTTGCTGGATTTTAATGCCATTATGCTAAGGATGCACTAGGTATGTGATCATTGGTTTTTATGTGTTGAATGCATATGATGTAAGCATGTTATGCTTGAGGAAATGGCATTGTGTTTATGCTTGTAAAACAATGGATTAATGTGGTTAAATGATTATATTGGCATGTGATGTAAATGGATTTTGGTTACTTTAATCGGATATAGTTAGCCGGCTATAGGATTGGGTGCACCGTGAATAAGTAAGCTTGGATGTCGAGAGGTTGTGATTGTGCCGTAATCTCCATCCGAGTACCCTAGCGATTGAGGAATTAGAGTCACCACGCTGGAGGTAGGGTCTAGTGGGTTGACTGTAACACCCCAATTTTGGGCTTAGAAGTTTAGGGTCTGAACCGGACCGGTCTGATTTTCGGTTCAAATATAAAAGGAGGTTTTAGGGAAAGCCTAGTTCGGGATGCTTTAAAAATATGGAAAAATGTCTAAAACTCCTCTTTTAATATATATATATAAGAGAATGGTGAAATCAATTTTACAAAATAAGTTTTGGAAATACTTCATTTCGGTGTAGTGACTAAAGTGCGATTTTTGAAAAGTTTAGTGGTGACTGTTTTGTAAGGATTGAAACTTTGAATCTTTAAGGAGCTAATTTACCCAAAAATGATTTCTCCAGATTTTTCCTTAATTTAGGTGATTCAATTAATGTTTTAATTAATTAAAAGAAAAAAGAAACTACTTTTTGGAATTTCATAACTACCTTTTCCTAAAATTTTCTCATTTCTTTTTCTCTCAAAATTCTATCATCCAAACACTTTTCTCCAGCAACTTTTTCATTGATCTTCACTTCAATTTATGAGATTTTTACCATCAATTAGTTCCTAATCAATCTTGCGTCAAATCCTTTTGATTTCCTCATTGAATTTTCAAGGAAATTGGCTCAAATCAAAGAGAAATCGCCATTTAGAGGTAAGTTTGTTCTTCTCCTCTAAATACTCAGTTCTTTACTGAAATTCCTAAGTTATCAATCCTTATTTTAAGTTTTATAAATGGTTTTAATGTTAGGAACTTGATTTTGGCTTAAAACTCAAGATTTGGAAGAAATCTTGAAGAATTTCGTTGAGTTTTGATTGGGCTCTGTTTGAGATGGTTCTTTAATGTATTTTGGATGTCTAATGATGTTTGAAATGAGGTTTTATCAATGTAATCCCGAATATGTTGTATTTCCTAAGTTTTTGCTTATGAAAATGGTGGTTTTTGAGGTGTTTTGGGTGTTCTGTTATAGCTGGAGGTATAAGGACGAGTTTAGGTTTAATTTGGATGTTAATTGATGTTTAGAAATGGTTAGAAGTGATGGATCTTGGCTGGGTTAAGTTTTGGAAGAGTTTGGAGGTGTTTTCGGTTGTGTTTGGTAGCCGAAATGTTGGTTTTAGTTAGAGCAGCGAGTTTAGGTGTGATGGCTGAAGATTTTAATGCATGATGATGCATTAATCCTCTGCTTTGGTGTGTTTAAAACAGGGGAGGCATCTTCGGACACCTTTGGAGTTGATCCGGAGGCTTGATTGGCATTTCGGCAAGCAAGCGAAACGTAATTGGTGAGTGGAGTTGGGTTTCCAGCTTTGAAACGATTATTTGGAGGTTTTGGGAGCTTAGTTTAAGTCTAAACAACTTAGCTAAGATAAAGAGTAAGTTTTCAGAAAACTCCCTCGGATGTGCCATGTAGTGGCTTGATGCATTGGTTACATTTTTGCATGTTTAAATTCTGTTTTGAAAGCATGTTTTATCATGGTTAATGCTGATTTTGAAAGCCATGTGTTGAAGGATGCTCAAGGTAAGAGATCCTTGGTTTGACATATGTGTAAATATGGATTTGATGCATAGTGATGCATGATGTTAAATGGCTTTGTTTAATGATTTAAAACAGTGAATTGTTGATGTTATATGATGTATATTGGCAAGTGATGTAATGGTTTTAAAGTACTTGAATCGGATATAGTTACCCGGCTATAGGATTGGGTACACCGTGAATAAAGTCGCCTTGGATGTTGAGGGGTTTTCATTGTACGGTAAACTCCATCCAAGTACCCTAACGAGTGAGGTAAGATCACAACGGTGGTTAAAAGTCCGTATGTGGATCTTGTGTTTTGTGTCCCTTGCACTCGTTAGTGGAATTATACAACTATCGATGAGTCATGTGGAGGGGTTGTGATTGTATCGTTAAACTCCATCACGAGTGTTGAGGGGTTGAGATTGTACCGTTAAACTCTACCTTATGTTGTTCGGTAGTGTGTATGAAGCGTATGGGACAATGCTTGTAATCCGCGTATCCGATTGTGTTTTGGATTGTAAATGGTTATGAACTATCACTTGAAAGCCAATATGTTGTATTGAATGTATTGAAGCATGAGATGCTTGTAAAGTATGCAAAGTTGCATGAAAAGATATGGGCTTATGGTTTCAAGCTTTGCTTAAATGTTTTCTAAAAATGCATTATTGAGTTGGTTTATTTAGAGCATACCTCACTAAGCTATTGTGCTTACGCTCTCTCTTTTGTACCAATAATGCAGACAATTGAAGTGTGTGAGGGAAACAAGGAAGCTAAGAGTCCAAGGGAAACTAAGCTCATGTATGGTGATGTTTTCATACACTATTAGTTTTGGCAATGGGAACCTAAGATGTGTTCTGGGAGATGTGTTGAACTGCCTAAGTTGTGGCATGAGGCTTTTGATGTTTCGGATTTGTAAATGGCCTTTAAATGCTTGTTTTGGAGATTGATTGATTGCTTGATTTGGATAATAAGATGCATGCCTATAGACTTGTGAAATTTCATGGTTGATGTTATAAATGTGTTTAGGGGTTATAATATTGTGCCATATGTGAATGATGACTTGTCGGTATGCTTAGAGAGTCATTAAGAAGTGTTTGATTGGATTTATGTATGAAAAACCAGCAAAATCTGCAGTTTCTGGGCAAACCGTATTGAAACACTCTCTGGCATTTCGAAACGATTTGGCTACTGGAGAGCCGTTATTCGGAACGAGTATCGAAACGCACGAGTGATTCCCTGTGTTTCGATACAGGTTCTATGTGTTTCTGAACAGGTGACTGTTGAACACCAATTTTGAATGATGTTGAAGTTTGCGAGTTTTACGTTTTAGTCCCGAAAGTTGTTTTTGCAATTGTATGAGTTTGAGGTGTCCAATTGATGTGAAATTTGACAGGAAAGTGTGTAATATGACTAATTTCATATTGGTAACTTAAAAAGTCAATTATGACCTTCTAATTTATAGAAATTACATTTTGGTCCCTAAACTTGTAATAAGTGCAATTGAGTCCCTCATGTTGATCAATCGATGTGCCTTTCACCTGTATGTCTCATGAGTACTCACATAGGGTTAATGTGTATCTAGACAAGATTAAAAAGAAAAAAAAGGTTGTTAATCAAGGTTGACTTTCGGGTTGACTTTGGTTTTCCCCGTGTAATCTTCGTAGTTTGGGTCAACCGTCTAGGCCGGGCTAAGGGGGTTACATTTGGTGGTATCAGAGCTAGGTTCTCGTATCTTTGGGATTTTTTGTGTGGTTAATGTATGTGTATTTGCATGATATTCCTTTTGGGTGAAAGTATGATTTGTGAATTGTGAAGTATGGTTGCGATTGTGATGTTATGCTGTGTTGAAGCATGTTAGGGGAACCCATTGCCATATCAAAACTAATGAAAGGAATTGTTTTTGGAAAATGAGCTTGAGTACTTGGATTACTTACCTTGTTTAGCCTAATTATGTTTATTGCATTTGTGTCAGTGCATTGTTTTCTTGTGAATGTGGGGTCGTAGGGAGATGAGGGTGAATACGAGAGCTATGGCTCAGAATGAGAATGAGGAAAATGCTGATAATGTTGTGGATATACCTCCTCCCCCTGGTGGTGGACCACCCGACGGTGGTGGTGCTGGAGGTGATAATGTTGGTGTTGGTGCTGGTAATGGGGTCGCTGGACCTGAAGGTGGGCAGGGGCAAGCTGCTCCTGACATGACTGTTTTGATACATGCTATTGCTGGAGCCTTCCAGGCAGCAGTAGCTGGAGCTCACGGAGCTGCGCATCAGGGTGATGCTAACGTGAGATTGCCTTTGGAACGTCTTCGCAGTCTGGGAGGGACTGAGTTCAGAGGTTTATCTCCTAATGGTTCTGTATCTTGGTTGGAAAGCACCAAGAGGATTTTGGGGCAAATGAACTGCAACAATGTGCAGAAATTGGGTTGTGTGGTATCACTGCTACATGATGATGCGTATACGTGGTGGACGACCACAATCTCTGGAATGGAGGAAAATGATGTGACTTGGACGTTCTTCTTGAACACGTTCAAGCGGAAATATCTGGGTGTGCGGTACCTAGATGAGAAGAAAAAGAATTTATGTCTCTTGTGCAAGGAAACATGACGGTGGCTGAGTATGAGATCCAGTTTGTCCGTCTTAGTCAGTACGCACTTGAGCTTATACCTGATGAGCGGGAGAGGTGTGAACGCTTCCGATATGGTTTGATGCCGGATGTGAAGACCTTTATGCTAGCGGCTGAGTATACAGATTTTGATGTGTTGGTAAGTAGAGCGAAGGATATTGAGCATAACTTGGGTCTGTCTTCCAGAGGTGTTAGTTCTAGGTCGGGCAAAAGAGCTGCTGATTATAGTTCCGGTGGTGGACGGAACAAGAGAGGACGAGATAAGAGGTATCAGTCTTCTGCTAGGCGTGGTAATGGAGGGCATGGTGCGCCTGTTCAGGGAGATAGGATGAGAGCTGATCAGAACACGTGCTGGACGTGTGGATCACATGGCCATTTGAGGCGAGATTGTCCTCGAGCAGCGAGGGAGGTTCAAGCTCCTGTAGCAGTGACAGGTAATTCATGCTGGAATTGTGGTTCGGTAGACCACATGAGGAGGGAGTGTCCTTTGCTGGCCGGTGGTGGTCAAGGACGTGCTCCTGGAGTAGTTGCACCACAAAGAGGTCGTGGGCGCGGCTGGGGTAACTTCCAGCACAGAGATGATGGTGGGAGGAATGTGGTGCATGTGGTGGTCGTTCAACCTGAGGGTGGTGGTCAGGCTCGAGTGTATGCTCAGCATGAGGGGAGAAATGATACGGATGTGATCGCAGGTACCTTTACTTTGCAATTCTTACCATTACTTTCCTTGATTGATTATGGATCTACACACTCATACATATTGCGTGAACATGCCCAATTGCTTGGTTTACCTGTTGAGTCTTTGGATGTTGGTATGCGTGTAACTAGTTCCTTTGGTGAGACCGTTGTGACGCAGAAGTTATATAGAAGATGTCCTGTGGTGGATTTTGAGAACAAGCGTGTTTCGTGGAAACTTGCGGATGATTATGAGGTAGTGGTGGTTGGTGAGAATGTAAAGTTTCTTGCCAATGTGGTGTCTACATTGGAAGCAAGCTGTATGTTGAGGCAAGGTTGTGAGGCTTATCTAGCCTTTGTTATGAATCCTAGCTCTAAGGAGTTGCGAGTTCAAGATATCAGGACTGTGCGAGAGTTTCCTGGAGTGTTTCCGGAGGAGTTACCTGGATTGCCTCCTAGTCGAGAGGTGGAGTTTGGAATTGAACTGTATGAAAATACAACTCAAGTGTCCATTGCTCCCTATCGCATGGCACCTAAAGAGTTGAAGAAGCTGAAGACGTAACTTCAGGAGTTGCTTGATCATGGTTTCATTTGGCCGAATGTGTCACCTTGGGGTGCACCGGTCTTGTTTGTGAAGAAAAAAGATGTCACTATGAGAATGTCCATCGATTATCGTCAGGTAAACAAGTTGACTATCAAGAATCGGTATCCTTTGCCGAGGATTGATGATCTTTTTGATCAGTTCCGGGGAGCGGCTGTGTTCTCTAAGATTGATTTACGGTCAGGTTATTACCAGCTCAAGGTGAAGGATGTGGATGTGCCAAAAACAGCCTTCAGAACGAGGTATGGGCATTATGAGTTCCTTGTGATGCCGTTTGGTTTGACGAATGCTCCTGCAGCTTTTATGGACATGATGATTAGAGTGTTCCATGAGTACTTAGACAAGTTTGTTGTGGTGTTCATTGATGATATTCTTGTGTACTCTCGTACTGAGGAAGAGCATGAGGGGCATTTGCGGATTGTGTTGCAGGCATTGTTGGAGAATCAGCTTTATGCTAAGTTGAGCAAATGTGAATTCTGGCTTAGAGAATTTGTTTTCCTTGGTCACATGGTTTCTACTGAGGGGATTCATGTTGATCCTCAGAAGATTGAGGCGGTGATGAATTGGAAGCCTCCTAAGTCTGTTCATGAAATCTGTAGTATCCTCAGAAGAATTTGTTTTCCTTGGTCACATGGTTTCTACTGGTGGTTTTGGGCTTAGAAGTTTTGGGCGTTGACCGGTTCGGTCAAAGTGCTGTTCGAATTTAAAAAGGTGAAATTAGGAAAGCCTAGTTCGGGTTGCATTAAAAATATGGAAAAATGTTCTAAAATCCTCTTTTAATATATATAAGTGAACTGTGAAATCAATTTTACAAAATGAGGTTTGGAAGGGTGACATTTTGGCTAGTGACCGAAATGTAATTTTTGAAAGTTGCGTGACTGTTTTAGAAAGGATTGAAACTTCGAATCTTTAAGGAGCTAATTACGCAAAGGGAGTTTCTCCAGATTTTTCTAAGATATTTTATGATTAATTCTGATTTTTAAACATAAAGAAAGTGGAGGGAAGTTATTTCTAACAAGTTTTCCTAAAATCTCATTTTCCTTTCTTTCATTTTCTCTCAACCCAAACACTTTCTCTCCAGAGTTTTTCTTCTGATTTTGTCACCTAAATCTCTCTTTTCAATTCTCTTTTGATTGCTAATCATCTCATCAACAAAACCTCACCATTTGCTAGTTGATTCTTCAAGCTTTTTGGTTCTAAAAACGGGAGAAACTCAAGTTTGGAGGTAAGAACGTCCTTCTCCTCTAAACTCTCAGTTCTTTACTGAAATTCCTAAGTTCTCAATCCTAAATTGATGATTTATAAGTGGTTTTTAAGTTGTGTAATGGATCTTGGCTTTAAATGCAAGATTTGATGATTTTTGATGGATTTTCGTTGGATCTGTTTGGGCTGTGTTTTAAGGTGTTAATTTGATGATAAATGAATGTTAATTTGATAAGGAATTGAGTTTTAATTAATGCAATCCCGGATAGGTTGAATTTCCTAAGTTTAGCTTGTGATTCTTGGTTGTTTTGGAGTGATCTTGTGGATCTGTTGTTGCTGGAGGTATAAGGATGTTAATAGGTTCTTTTTAGATGTTAAATGATGTTAAAGGATGTTTAGTTTTGATGGTTTATGGCTGGGCTTTGTTGAGGAGTTGTTTGGATGCATTTTCGGTTGTGTTTGGTGACCGGAAATGGAGTGTGGATGAGAGCAGCAAGTTTAGGTGCTTTCATTGAAGCTATTAATGCATGATGATGCATTAATCCTCTGCTTTGATGTGTTTAAAACATGGGAGTCATCTTTGGATCCAAGTGGTGGTGATCCGGAAGCTTGATTTGTTTTTCGGCAAAGAGGCGAAACGGAATCGGTTAGTGAAATTGGGTTTTCGGCTTTGAAACCAATGTCTTGGGAGCTTAGTCTAAGTCTAAACAACTCTACTAAGCTCAAGTGTAAGTTTTCGGAAAAACTCTCTAGTGGTGGCCATGGTTTGGATGTTGTGCAATGTGGTTTATTGCATGTTTTAAATTCTGTTTTGAAAGCATGATTTAGCATGGTTATTGCTGATTTTGTAAGCCATATGTTGAAGGAAGCTCAAGGTAAGAGTTCCTTGTTTTTGAACATTGTTTAAATGTGGTTTGATGCTTAAAAATGCATGATATCTATGGCTTGGTTAAATGCTTTAAAACAGTGGATTATTTGATGATAATGATGTATATTGGCAAGTGATGTTTTGAAAAAGGTTAAGGTCACTAAGGTGGTTAAAAGTCCTTGAGTGAGCCTTGTGGATTCTAAGAACTTCATGGTGGTTAAAAGTCCATGAGTGATTCTTGTTAAGGTCACTAAGGTGGTTAAAAGTCCTTGAGTGAGCCTTGTTACTTAAGAACATCAAGGTGGTTAAAAGTCCTTGGATGGTTCTTGTTAAGGACACAAAGGTGGTTAAAAGTCCTTGTGTGGTCCTTGCCATGGTGTTTAAAAGTCCATGGGCCAAGGTGTTTAAAAGTCGTTGGGGCCAAGGTGTTTAAAAGTCCTTGGGGTGAAACTTGTAAAGGACACAAAGGTGTTTAAAAGTCCTTGTGTGGTCCTTGCGAATTATAAGATCACAATGGTGTTTAAAAGTCCATGTGTGAGTCTTATGTTGATCTTGTTTTAAAAAGATGGAATTTATCACTTGTGGCCAATATGACATGTATTGATATGGAAGCATGTATTGCTTGTTTAAGAATGCTTGTAAGCATGCTTAAATGATGTTGTGAAGTATGATTTATAAATGAGTTTTATAAATGCATTATTGAATGGTTTTAATGAGCATACCTCACTAAGCTTTTGCTTACGCTCTCTTCTTTTTCTTAAACCAATAATGCAGAACATTAAGGTGCATTGAGGGCAGCAAGGAAGGCAAGCAATCAAGTGGAAAATTAAGCTCAAGTATGGGAAGGTTTTCTTATACATTTTTAGCTTTTGGCATTTGGCAATGGGGGACCTATGTGGTTGTTTTGGAAGATGTTTTGAACTCCCTAAGTTTGTTTAATGTTGTTAATAATGCTGGATTTTGTATTTGGTCATTATGTGCTTGGTTTGGAGGCTTATATGCTTGAATGGTTTGTTTAGTAGGAAGCATGCTTTAGATTTGGGGCTTTTCTTATTTGATGCTATAAGGTTGAATTGTTGATGCAAATATGTCTCTTGTATGTTGTATGAGTTGCTGGTAAAGTTTGATAGCGTTTGGAGCATGATTGGTTGGTCAATTGTGTGTTTAAGCAAGCATATTGCTGCATTCTGTGCAGGTCGTTTCGGAACAGTAGCTACCGTTTCGGAACGGGTGCCTTGTAGCAGCCCAGGCGTCCGAAACGGAAGACACCGTTCCGTAACGGAAAGCTCACTGCCAGCCTTCGTTTCGGTACGCGTTGCGGAACGGCCCCGCGTTTCGAAACATGTTCTTCCTGTTTCGGAACACCTGACCGTTGGGGGCTGACAATGGTAGTTATATGTTCTGGAATGTTTGCGTTTTGGTCCTAAATCTTGTTTGTGCAATTGTATGAGTTTGGGAAGTCCTTTTGTGCTGAAAATTTGCAGAGAAGCATGAAACCTGACTAATTTCAAGTTGGTAACTCTAATTTGGATGAAGTCCTTACAATTTTCAGAATTTACAATTTGGTCCCTAAAGTTGTAAATTGTTCAATTGGGTCCCTGTTTGATCTCTGATGTTTATGATCTTTGAGCATGTTGTTTGAATGGCCGTAACTAGGGTTAATGTGCATCTAGACAAGAGTAAAAAGAAAAAAAAGGGTCGTTAATCAAGGTTGACTTTCGGGTTGACTTTGGTTTTCCCCGTGTGACTTTCTTAATTTGGGTCAACCGTCTAGGCCGGGTTAAGGGGGTTACATTTGGTGGTATCAGAGCTGAGTTCTCGAGTAATTGGGAATGAATGTGTGCATGATTGAAGTATGTATGCTATGTATGCTTGATGAGTGAAAGCATGTTGGGTGATTTGTGAATTTGATGCAATTGAGTTGTATGCTGTGATGAAGCATGTTGTGGGTACCCATTGCCAAATCAAAGCTAATGAAATGATGATGTTTTTAAGTGAAAATGAGCTTGAGTACTTGGATTGCTTACCTTGCTGGACCTGACTTTGTTTGTTTGCATTGTGATTACATTGTTAGAGTATGGCACCACGTAGAGAGTTGAGAAGTAATGTGCGAGCTACGGCTCCGAATGAGAATGAGAATGAGGAGAATGCGGGAAGTGCAGTGTTACCTCCTCCTCCACCTGGTGGTGGTGGTGCTGAGGGAGAAAGAGCTGAAGCTGCAGCTGGTGCTGGAGCTGCTGGTCCTGAAGTTGGTCAGGGGCAAGCTATGCCTGACATGACGATGTTGGTACAAGCTATTGCTGGTGCTTTTCGAGCGGCAGTAGCTGGAGCTCAAGGAGCTGGGCATCAAGGTGATGCTGGAGTTAGACTACCTTTGGAGCGTTTGCGCAGTCTTGGTGGGACTGAGTTCAGGGGTATGTCTGCTGAGGGTTCTGAATCCCGGATGGAGAGTACCAAGAGAATCTTGGGTCAGATGAGTTGCACCGATGTGCAAAAGCTGGGGTGTGTTGTATCCTTGCTACAGGATGATGCTTATACGTGGTGGACGACCACTATAGCTGGGATGGCTGAAGCTGACATAACTTGGACATTCTTTCAGAATGTGTTCAAGAGAAGGTATCTTGGTGTGAGGTACCTGGATGAAAAGAAGCGTGAGTTCATGTCTCTTACCCAGGGGAGCATGACTGTGGCTGAGTATGAAGTGCAGTTTGTTCGACTCAGTCAGTATGCACCTGAGCTGGTACCTGATGAGCGGGCGAGGTGCGAAAGGTTCCGTTATGGTTTAGTGACGGATGTGAAGATGTATGTGCTGGCTACCGAGTATGATGATTTCGATGTGCTGGTGGGCCGAGCCAAGGATATTGAGATGAACTTGGGTTTATCTGCTAAAAGTGCTGGAGCAAGTGCTGGAAAGCGAGCAGCTGAATATAGTTCCGGTGGTGGACGGAACAAGAGGGGACGTGATCAGAAGTATCAGTCCTCAGCTAAGAGAGGTGGTGGTGTATCTGCTCGAGGAGGCAATGCTAGAGTTGATCCGAGTGCTTGTTGGATTTGTGGTTCACGTGGTCACATGAAGCGTGATTGTCCTCGTGCTGTGAGGGAGGTGCAAGCTCCTGTTGTGGCAGCTGGTAATGGGTGCTGGAATTGTGGATCTGCGGATCATTTGAGGCGAGAGTGTCCTATGTTGGTTGGTGGCCAAGTGCGTGCACCTGCTGTTGCTGCACCGCAGAGAGGTCGTGGGCGCGGCCGTGGTAATTTCCAGCGGAGAGAGGAAGGTGGTCGAGGAGTGGCCCATGTTGTGGCTATTCAGCCTGAGGGTGGAGGTCAAGCTAGGGTGTATGCTCAGCGGGAGGGGAGGAATGACGCGGATGTGATTGCAGGTACATTTACTTTGCAATCCTTGTCATTACTTTCCTTGATAGATTCTGGATCTACGCATTCATACATTTTGCGTGAGCATGCTGAATTGCTTGGTTTGCCTGTTGAGTCTTTGGATGTTGGTGTTCGTGTCACTAGTTCTTTTGGTGAAACTGTTGTGACTCGGAAGCTGTATAGAAGGTGTCCTTTGGTTGTTCAAGATCATGTTTTTCATGTTGACCTTATGGAGTTACCTTTCTATGGTTTTGATGTAATCCTTGGTATGGATTGGCTTGCTGAGCATCGTGCTGTTGTGGATTGTGAGAATAAGCGAGTTTCATTGAAGCTTGCGGATGATTACGAAGTTGTTGTGGTTGGTGAGAATGTGAAGTTTCTTGCCAATGTGGTGTCTACCCTAGAGGCGAGCAGGATGCTGAGGCAAGGTTGTGAAGCTTACCTAGCTTTTGTGATGAATCCTAGCTCTAAGGAGTTGCGTGTGCAAGATATCAGAGTGGTGAAGGAGTTTCCTGGAGTGTTTCCTGAGGAGTTGCCTGGTTTACCTCCTAATCGTGAAGTGGAGTTTGGAATTGAGCTGTATGAGAATACAACTCCTGTGTCCATTACCCCTTATAGAATGGCACCTAAGGAGCTGAAAGAGCTGAAGACGCAATTGCAAGAATTGCTTGATCGTGGTTTCATACGGCCGAGTGTGTCGTCGTGGGGTGCACCGGTTTTGTTTGTGAAGAAGAAGGATGGCACGATGAGAATGTGCATTGATTATCGTCAGCTGAACAAGTTGACTATCAAGAATCGGTATCCTTTGCCGAGGATTGATGATCTCTTTGATCAATTTCGGGGAGCAGCTGTGTTCTCTAAGATTGATTTGAGGTCAGGGTATTACCAGTTGAAGGTGAAGGATGTGGATGTGCCTAAGAAAGCTTTCAGGACAAGGTATGGGCATTATGAGTTCCTTGTGATGCCGTTTGGTTTGACAAATGCTCCTGCTGCTTTCATGGACATGATGAACCGTGTGTTTCATGAATACCTGGACAATTTCGTTGTGGTATTCATCGATGATATCCTCGTGTACTCGCGTACTGAGGAGGAGCATGAAGAGCATTTGAGGATTGTGTTGCAAGCTTTGTTGGAAAATCAGCTTTATGCTAAGCTGAGCAAGTGTGAGTTCTGGCTTAAGGAGGTGGTGTTCCTTGGGCATGTAGTTTCTGCTGAGGGGATTCATGTTGATCCTCAGAAGATAGAGGCGGTGATGAATTGGAAGGTCCCTAAGTCTGTTCATGAGGTTCGTAGTTTCCTTGGTCTGGCAGGATACTACCGGAGGTTCGTGGATGGGTTTTCTAAGATTGTTGCACCTTTGACGAAGTTGTTGCAGAAGGATGTTAAGTATGAGTGGACGGAAGCGAGACAGCAGGATTTTGAGAAGCTTAAGGTGGCTTTGACGCAAGCTCCTATCTTGGTTCAACCTGAATCAGGGAAAGAGTTTGTGGTCTATAGTGATGCGTCCTACGTTGGTTTAGGATGTGTGCTGATGCAAGAGGGTAAGGTGGTGGCTTATGCATCGCGGCAGTTGAAGGTGCATGAGCGTAATTATCCTATGCATGATATTGAGTTGGCTGTAGTGGTTTTTGATTTGAAGATCTGGAGGCATTATTTGTATGGTGAGAAGTGTACTGTGTACACGGATCACAAGAGTTTGAGGTATCTGATGTCTCAGAAGGAGTTGAATCTTAGGCAGCGGCGATGGTTGGAGTTGCTCAAGGATTATGATTTGACGATTGAGTATCACCCTGGGAAAGCTAATGTTGTAGCGGATGCCTTGAGTAGGAAGGTAGCTGTTGAGCTGAGGGCTATGTTTGCCAGTTTGAGTATATCGCGTGATGGTGGTCTTGTGGCTGAGTTGCAAGTGAAGCCATCTTTGGTTCAGTTGATCAAGGAAAAGCAGTTGCTGGATGATTCCTTGGTGCCTCATGTTCAGATTATCGCGGAGGGTAGGCCTTCGGATTTCTACTTTAATGATGATGGAGTGTTGTGTTTTGGGAGTCGGATAGTAGTGCCCAGTGATGCTGAGTTGAGGCGTGCTATTCTGGCTGAAGGTCATAGTAGTCCTTTTGCTATGCACCCTGGTAGTACCAAGATGTATCGTGATCTTCGTGATGAGTACTATTGGGTGGGTTTGAAAAAGGATGTTGCGGAGTTTGTGAGCAAGTGTTTGGTGTGTCAGCGAGTTAAGGCTGAGCATCAGGTTCCTTCAGGGTTGTTGCAACCGTTGAGAATCCCTGAATGGAAGTGGGAAAGGGTTACCATGGATTTTGTATCTGGTTTACCTTTGTCTCCATCGAAGAAGAATTCGGTGTGGGTGATTGTTGATCGCCTGACGAAGTGTGCGCATTTCTTGCCTGTGCATACTACGTTCTCTTTGGATAAGCTTGCGGAGCTGTACATTGCTGAGATTGTGCGGCTGCACGGTGTGCCTAAGTCGATTGTGTCGGATAGGGATCCGAGGTTCACATCGCGTTTCTGGCAGTGTTTGCATCAAGCCTTGGGTACAAGGTTGAATTTCAGTACATCCTATCATCCTCAGTCGGATGGTCAGTCAGAGCGTGTTATCCAGATTTTGGAGGATATGTTGAGGTGCTGCGTGATTGAGTTTCAGGGCTCTTGGGAGAAGCATTTGCCTTTGGTGGAGTTTGCTTATAACAATAGTTATCAGGCGAGTATACAAATGGCACCTTATGAGGCTTTGTACGGGAGGAAGTGTAGGACTCCTCTTTGTTGGGCTGAAACGGGTCAGAAGTTGGTTTCGATGCCGGCTTTGTTGAAAGGAACTACCGATAAGGTGAAGCTCTTCTGTGAGCGGCTGAAGGCAGCTTCTGATCGGCAAAAGTCTTACGCGGATTTGAAGCGTAAGGAGATTGTGTATGCGGTGGGTGGCCGTGTGTTCTTGAAGGTTTCGCCTTGGAAGAAGGTGATGAGGTTTGGCCGGAAGGGTAAGTTGAGTCCTAGGTACATTGGACCATATGAGTTGGTTGAGCGTGTGGGTCCTGTTGCGTACAAGTTGAGGCTACCTCAAGAGTTGGAGAAGATTCATGATGTGTTTCATGTTTCTATGCTCCGGAAGTATAGATCTGATCCTTCGCATGTGATGCCTGTGGAGGAAGTGGAATTGAATCCGGATTTGACCTATGATGAGGAACCGGTGAAGGTTCTGGATTCGGATAGCAAGGTTCTTCGTGGCAAGACCATCGGGTTGGTAAAGGTGTTGTGGAAGCATCGTGGTGTTGAGGAAGCCACGTGGGAGCGGAAGGAAGACATGCTGAAGCAGTTTCCTTATCTCTTTCCTTCAGGTAAATTTCGGGGACGAAATTTCTTAAGGGGGGGAGAGTTGTAACGCCCCGGTTTTGGGCTTAGAAGTTTTGGGCGTTGACCGGTTCGGTCAAAGTGCTGTTCGAATCTAAAATGGTGAAATTAGGAAAGCCTAGTTCGGGTTGCATTAAAAATATGGAAAAATGTTCTAAAATCCTCTTTTAATATATATAAGTGAACTGTGAAATCAATTTTACAAAATGAGGTTTGGAAGGGTGACATTTTGGCTAGTGACCGAAATGTAATTTTTGAAAGTTGCGTGACTGTTTTAGAAAGGATTGAAACTTCGAATCTTTAAAGAGCTAATTACCCAAAGGGAGTTTCTCCAGATTTTTCTAAGATATTTTATGATTAATTCTGATTTTTAAACATAAAGAAAGTGGAGGGAAGTTATTTCTAACAAATTTTCCTAAAATCTGATTTTCCTTTCTCTCATTTTCTCTCAACCCAAACACTTTCTCTCCAGAGTTTTTCTTCTGATTTTGTCACCTAAATCTCTCTTTTCAATTCTCTTTTGATTGCTAATCATCTCATCAACAAAACCTCACCATTTGCTAGTTGATTCTTCAAGCTTTTTGGTTCTAAAAAGGGGAGAAACTCAAGTTTGGAGGTAAGAACGTCCTTCTCCTCTAAACTCTCAGTTCTTTACTGAAATTCCTAAGTTCTCAATCCTAAATTGATGATTTATAAGTGGTTTTTAAGTTGTGTAATGGATCTTGGCTTTAATGCAAGATTTGATGATTTTTGATGGATTTTCGTTGGATCTGTTTGGGCTGTGTTTTAAGGTGTTAATTTGATGATAAATGAATGTTAATTTGATAAGGAATTGAGTTTTAATTAATGCAATCCCGGATAGGTTGAATTTCCTAAGTTTAGCTTGTGATTCTTGGTTGTTTTGGAGTGATCTTGTGGATCTGTTGTTGCTGGAGGTATAAGGATGTTAATAGGTTCTTTTTAGATGTTAAATGATGTTAAAGGATGTTTAGTTTTGATGGTTTATGGCTGGGCTTTGTTGATGAGTTGTTTGGATGCATTTTCGGTTGTGTTTGGTGACCGGAAATGGAGTGTGGATGAGAGCAGCAAGTTTAGGTGCTTTCATTGAAGCTATTAATGCATGATGATGCATTAATCCTCTGCTTTGATGTGTTTAAAACAGGGGAGTCATCTTTGGATCCAAGTGGTGGTGATCCGGAAGCTTGATTTGTGTTTCGGCAAAGAGGCGAAACGGAATCGGTTAGTGAAATTGGGTTTTCGGCTTTGAAACCAATGTCTTGGGAGCTTAGTCTAAGTCTAAACAACTCTACTAAGCTCAAGTGTAAGTTTTCGGAAAAACTCTCTAGTGGTGGCCATGGTTTGGATGTTGTGCAATGTGGTTTATTGCATGTTTTAAATTCTGTTTTGAAAGCATGATTTAGCATGGTTATTGCTGATTTTGTAAGCCATATGTTGAAGGAAGCTCAAGGTAAGAGTTCCTTGTTTTTGAACATTGTTTAAATGTGGTTTGATGCTTAAAAATGCATGATATCTATGGCTTGGTTAAATGCTTTAAAACAGTGGATTATTTGATGATAATAATGTATATTGGCAAGTGATGTTTTGAAAAAGGTTAAGGTCACTAAGGTGGTTAAAAGTCCTTGAGTGAGCCTTGTGGATTCTAAGAACTTCATGGTGGTTAAAAGTCCATGAGTGATTCTTGTTAAGGTCACTAAGGTGGTTAAAAGTCCTTGAGTGAGCCTTGTTACTTAAGAACATCAAGGTGGTTAAAAGTCCTTGGATGATTCTTGTTAAGGACACAAAGGTGGTTAAAAGTCCTTGTGTGGTCCTTGCCATGGTGTTTAAAAGTCCATGGGCCAAGGTGTTTAAAAGTCCTTGGGGCCAAGGTGTTTAAAAGTCCTTGGGGTGTAACTTGTAAAGGACACAAAGGTGTTTAAAAGTCCTTGTGTGGTCCTTGCGAATTATAAGATCACAATGGTGTTTAAAAGTCCATGTGTGAGTCTTATGTTGATCTTGTTTTAAAAAGATGGAATTTATCACTTGTGGCCAATATGACATGTATTGATATGGAAGCATGTATTGCTTGTTTAAGAATGCTTGTAAGCATGCTTAAATGATGTTGTGAAGTATGATTTATAAATGAGTTTTATAAATGCATTATTGAATGGTTTTAATGAGCATACCTCACTAAGCTTTTGCTTACGCTCCTTCTTTTTCTTAAACCAATAATGCAGAACATTAAGGTGCATTGAGGGCAGCAAGGAAGGCAAGCAATCAAGTGGAAAATTAAGCTCAAGTATGGGAAGGTTTTCTTATACATTTTTAGCTTTTGGCATTTGGCAATGGGGGACCTATGTGGTTGTTTTGGGAGATGTTTTGAACTCCCTAAGTTTGTTTAATGTTGTTAATAATGCTGGATTTTGTATTTGGTCATTATGTGCTTGGTTTGGAGGCTTATATGCTTGAATGGTTTGTTTAGTAGGAAGCATGCTTTAGATTTGGGGCTTTTCTTATTTGATGCTATAAGGTTGAATTGTTGATGCAAATATGTCTCTTGTATGTTGTATGAGTTGCTGGTAAAGTTTGATAGCGTTTGGAGCATGATTGGTTGGTCAATTGTGTGTTTAAGCAAGCATATTGTTGCATTCTGTGCAGGTCGTTTCGGAACAGTAGCTACCGTTTCGGAACGGGTGCCTTGTAGCAGCCCAGGCGTCCGAAACGGAAGACACCATTCCGAAACGGAAAGCTCACTGCCAGCCCTCGTTTCGGTACGCGTTGCGGAACGGCCCCGCGTTTCGAAACATGTTCTTCCTGTTTCGGAACACCTGACCGTTGGGGGCTGACAATGGTAGTTATATGTTCTGGAATGTTTGCGTTTTGGTCCTAAATCTTGTTTGTGCAATTGTATGAGTTTGGGAAGTCCTTTTGAGCTGAAAATTTGCAGAGAAGCATGAAACCTGACTAATTTCAAGTTGGTAACTCTAATTTGGATGAAGTCCTTACAATTTTTAGAATTTACAATTTGGTCCCTAAAGTTGTAAATTGTTCAATTGGGTCCCTGTTTGATCTCTGATGTTTATGATCTTTGAGCATGTTGTCTGAATGACCGTAACTAGGGTTAATGTGCATCTAGACAAGAGTAAAAAGAAAAAAAGGGTCGTTAATCAAGGTTGACTTTTGGGTTGACTTTGGTCTTCCCCGTGTGACTTTCTTAATTCGGGTCAACCGTCTAGGCCGGGTTAAGGGGGTTACATTGCTGCACCTTTGACGAAGTTGTTGCAAAAGGATGTCATGTATGAGTGGACAGAGGCAAGACAGCAGGCTTTTGAGAAGCTTAAGGCAACTTTGACGCAAGCTCCTATCTTGGTTCAACCTAAATCAGGGAAAGAGTTTGTGGTGTATAGCGATGCATCCTATGTTGGTTTGGGTGTGTGTTAATGCAAGAGGGTAAGGTGGTGGCTTATGCATTGCGCCAGTTGAAGGTGCATGAGCGCAATTATCCTATGCATGATATTGAGTTAGCTGCGGTGGTACAAAGATGTACCGTGATCTTAAGGATGACTACTATTGGGTGGGTTTGAAGAAAGATGTTGCGGAGTACGTGGGTAAGTGCATGGTTTGTCAGCGGGTTAAGGCTAAGCATCAGTTTCCTTCTGGGTTGTTGCAACCGTTGAGGATTCATGAGTGGAAGTGGGAAAGGATTACCATGGACTTTGTGTCTGGTTTGCCTTTGTCGCCATCGAAGAAGAATTCGGTGTGGGTAATTGTGGATCGCCTTACGAAGTGTACGCATTTCTTACCTGTGCATACTACGTATACCTTGGACAAGCTTGCAGAGTTGTACATTGCTGAGATTGTGCGACTGCATGGTGTGCCAAAGTCTATAGTATCGGATAGGGATCTGAGGTTTACATCGCGTTTCTGGGAATGTTTGCATCAAGCTTTGGGTGCGCGGCTGAATTTCAGTACTTCTTATCATCCACAGTCGAATGGACAGTCTGAGCGTGTTATCCAAGTGTTTGAGGATATGTTGAGGTGCTGTGTGATTGAGTCTCAAGGTTCTTGGGAGAAGCAATTGCCTTTGGTGGAGTTTGCTTATAACAATAGCTACCATGAAAGTATTCAAATGGCACCTTATGAAGCCTTGTACGGGAGGAAGTGCAGAACTCCTCTTTGCTGGGCTGAAACGGGTCAGAAGTTGGTTTCAATGACGGCTTTGTTTAAAGGAACCACCGAGAAGGTGAAGCTCATATGTGAGCGGTTGAAGTCAACTTCTGATCGACAGAAGTCTTACGCGGATTTGAAGCGTAAGGAGATTGAGTTTGTGGTAGGTGACCTTGTGTTCTTAAAGGTTTTGCCTTGGAAGAAGGTGATGAGGTTTGGCCGGAAGGGTAAGTTGAGCCCTAGGTACATTGGACCATACTAGGTGATTGAACGCGTGGGTCTTGTTGCGTACAAGCTGAGGTTGCCATAAGAGTTGGAAAAGATACATGATGTGTTTCATGTCTCTATGCTTCAGAGGTATAGATCCGATCCTTCACATGTTATGCCTGTGGAGGAAGTGGAGTTGAATCCAGACTTGACCTATGATGAGGAACCGGTTAAAATTCTGGATTCGGACAGTAAAGTTCTTCGAGGCAAGACCATTGAATTGGTTAAGGTGTTGTGGAAGCATCGTGGTGTTGAGGAAGCCACGTGGGAAAGAAATGATGATATGAAGAAGCAGTTTTTGTACCTTTTTCCTCCAGGTAAATTTCGAGGACGAAATTTCTTAAGGGGGGGAGAGTTGTAACACCCCAATTTTGGGCTTAGAAGTTTAGGGTCTGAACTGGACCGGTCTAATTTTCGGTTCGAATATAAAAGGAGGTTTTAGGGAAAGCATGGTTCGAGATGCTTTAAAAATATGGAAAAATATCTAAAAATCTTCTTTTAATATATATAAGAGAATGGTGAAATCAATTTTACAAAATAAGGTTTGGAAATACTACATTTTGGTGTAGTGACTAAAGTGCGATTTTTGAAAAGTTTAGTGGTGACTGATTTGTAAGGATTGAAACTTTAAATCTTTAAGGAGCTAATTTACCCAAAAATGATTTCTCCAGATTTTTCCATAATTTAGGTGATTCAATTAATGTTTTAATTAATTAAAAGAAAAGGGAAACTACTTTTTGGAATTTCATAACTACCTTTTCCTAAAATTTTCTCATTTCTTTTTCTCTCAAAATTCTATCATCCAAACACTTTTCTCTAGAAACTTTTTCATTGATCTTCACTTCAATTTATGAGATTTTTATCATCAATTAGTTCCTAATCAATCTTGCGTCAAATCATTTTGATTTCCTCATTGAATTTTCAAGGAAATTGGCTCAAATCAAAGAGAAATCACCATTTAGAGGTAAGTTTGTTCTTCTCCTCTAAATACTCAGTTCTTTACTGAAATTCCCAAGTTATCAATCCTTAATTTAAGTTTTATAAATGGTTTTAATGTTAGGAACTTGATTTTGGCTTAAAACTCAAGATTTGGAAGAAATCTTGAAGAATTTCGTTGAGTTTTGATTGGGCTCTGTTTGAGATGGTTCTTTAATGTATTTTGGATGTCTAATGATGTTTGAAATGAGGTTTTATCAATGCAATCCCGAATAGGTTGTATTTCCTAAGTTTTTGCTTATGAAAATGGTGGTTTTTGAGGTTTTTGGGTGTTCTGTTATAGCTGGAGATATAAGGACGAGTTTAGGTTTAATTTGGATGTTAATTGATGCTTAGAAATGGTTAGAAGTGATGGGTCTTGACTGGGTTAAGTTTTGGAAGAGTTTGGAGGTGTTTTCGGCTGTGTTTGGTAGCCAAAATGTTGGTTTTAGTTAGAGCAGCGAGTTTAGGTGTGATGGCTGAAGATTTTAATGCATGGTGATGCATTAATCCTCTGATTTGATGTGTTTAAAACATGGGAGGCATCTTCAGACACCTTTGGAGTTGATCCGGAGGCTTGATTAGCATTTTGGCAAGCAAGCGAAACGTAATTGGTGAGTGGAGTTGGGTTTCCAGCTTTGAAACGATTATTTGAGGTTTTGGGAGCTTAGTTTAAGTCTAAACAACTTAGCAAAGCTCAAGAGTAAGTTTTTGGAAAACTCCCTCGGATGTGCCACGTAGTGGCTTGATGCATTGGTTACATTTTTGCATGTTTAAATTCTGTTTTGAAAGCATGTTTTAGCATGGTTAATGCTGGTTTTGAAAGCCATGTGTTGAAGGATGCTCAAGGTAAGAGATCCTTGGTTTGACATATGTGTAAATATGGATTTGATCCATAGTGATGCATGATGTTAAATGGCTTTGTTTAATGATTTAAAACAATGAATTGTTGATGTTATATGATGTATATTGGCAAGTGATGTAATGGTTTTAAAGTACTTGAATCGGATATAGTTAGCCGGCTATAGGATTGGGTACACCGTGAATAAAGTCGCCTTGGATGTTGAGGGGTTTTGATTGTACGGTAAACTCCATCCAAGTACCCTAACGAGTGAGGTAAGATCACAACGGTGGTTAAAATTCCGTGTGTGGATCTTGTGTTATGTGTCCCTTGCACTCGTTAGTGGAATTATACAACTACCGATGAGTGATGTGGAGGGGTTGTGATTGTACCGTTAAACTCCATCACGGGTGTTGAGGGGTTGTGATTGTACCGTTAAACTCCACCTTATGTTGTTCGGTAGTGTGTATGAAGCGTATGGGACAACGCTTGTAATCCGCATATCCGGTTGTGTTTTGGATTGTAAATGGTTATGAACTATCACTTGAAAGCCAATATGTTGTATTGAATGTATTGAAGCATGAGATGCTTGTAAAGTATGCAAAGTTGCATGAAAAGAGATGGGCTTATGGTTTTAAGCTTTGCTTAAATGTTTTCTAAAAATGCATTATTGAGTTGGTTTATTTAGAGCATGCCTCACTAAGCTATTGTGCTTACGCTCTCTCTTTCGTACCAATAATGCAGACAATTGAAGTGTGTGAGGGCAACAAGGAAGCTAAGAGTCCAATGGAAACTAAGCTCATTTATGGTGATGTTTTCATACACTATTAGTTTTGGTAATTTGGCAATGAGAACCTAAGATGTGTTCTGGGAGACGTGTTAAACTCCCTAAGTTGTGGCATGATGCTTTTGATGTTTCAGATTTATAAATGGCCTTTAAATGTTTGTTTTGGAGATTGATTGATTGATTGATTTGGATAATAGGATGCATGCCTATAGACTTGTGAAATTTCATGGTTGATGCTATAAATGTGTTTAGGGGTTATAATCTCGTGCCATATGTGAATGATGACTTGTTGGTATGCTTAGAGAGTCATTAAGAAGTGTTTGATTGGATATATGTATGAAAAACTAGCAAAATCTGCAGTTTCTGGGCAAACCGTATCGAAACACTCTCTGGCGTTTCGAAACGGGGGCCTGTAATGGCCTTCGTGTTTCGAAACGGCTAGAGGCTGTTTCGAAACGATTTGGCTACTAGAGAGTCGTGTTTCGGAACCAGTATCGAAACGGGCGAGTGATGCCCTGTGTTTCGATACGAGTTCTCTGTGTTTCGGAACAGGTGACCGTTGAACACCAATTTTGAATGATGTTGAAGTTTGCGAGTTTTACGTTTTAGTCCCGAAAGTTGTTTTTGCAATTATATGAGTTCGAGATGTCCAATTGATGTGAAATTTGACAGGAAAGCATTTAATATGACTAATTTCATATTGGTAACTTAAAAAGTCAATTATGACCTTCTAATTTACAAAAATTACATTTTGGTCCCTAAACTTGTAATAAGTGCAATTGAGTCCCTCATGTTGTTCAATCGATGTGCCTTTCACCTGTATGTCTCATGAGTACTCACATAGGGTTAATGTGTATCTAGACAAGATTAAAAAGAAAAAAAAGGGTCGTTAATCAAGTTTGACTTTCGGGTTGACTTTGGTTTTGCCCGTGTAATCTTCGTAGTTCGGGTCAACCGTCTAGGCCGGGCTAAGGGGGTTACATAGACATAGTTAAGCGTCACTATGGTGGAGGAATGTTCCCATGTGTGAGCTTAGTTAAGGTGATTACAATTGTTGAGGTAACTTCCATGTGTAAGCCTTGTTTGTGTCCCGACTCTCGCTAGTGGGTTATACAACTACCAATGAGTGCTGTTGAGGGGTTGAGATTGTGCCATTAACTCCACCATGGGTGTAGAGGGGTAGTGATTGTTCCATTAAATCCACCACAGGTGCTGAGAGGTTGTGATTGTTCCATCTATCTCCATCACGGGTGTTGAGGGGTTGTGATTGGGCCATTTATCTCCACCTTATGTAGTCTAGTAGTGTGTATTAAGTGTGTGGGACAACGCTTGTGATCCGCGTATCCGATTGTGTCAAGTGTGATGTGTTTTGTTATGATATACGTTTGAAGATCACTTGTGAGCCAATATGATGATGGTGACTCAATGTTTTAATGAAAACGTTTGTTTTGTGAAAGCATATGATGCGTGAGAATTATGCTAGAATGCATAAGATGCTTGGTTTAAGCATGAGTAAAGGTTCTTGTTATTGTAATTAATGATGTTATGAGCACGTGGATTTGAAATTGATTTTGGTGCTCTAAAGTGCATGTTTTAAAGGAAGGCACATGTTTTCAAAGGACGATGTTTTGGTTTTAAAATGCATTAATGAATGTTTGGTTTTATAGTGGACCTCACTAAGCTTATTGCTTGCACTCATTTGTTTCATCAATGCAGAAAATTGAGCAATCAAGGCAGCCCAAGAGCAAGTGAATTCCAAGAGTTTTGGCTAAACAATGTATGTGGTTTTTCTCAAGTGTAATAAGAGGCAATGGTGGGATTTATGCTTTTGAACGGTCGAGGATGTTTCCCTTTACTTCGAGCATGTTAGATTGCTTATACTTGAGTTGTAAATGACCTTTGATTTATTGATTTCGGTTTAAATGTTGTTTTAGCTTGTTGAGGCTTTGGTGGACTGGGGAGCATGCCTTTAGAATCTTCGAATGCAAGATTGATGCTATGTTTTAGATTATGTATCATAGATGTGGTCCTTGATGCATATGTGGGCTGTTGTTTGATGTGGCATGTCTCGGAAATGTTTTGGATACGAAAAGACATCATAAACCAGCAAAACTTGTTGTTTCGGAACGCCCTCGCCTGTTTCGGAACAGGTGCCTGGAATGGCCAAGAGGTTTCAAAACAGGTGGAGACGTATCGTAACAGTTTTGCTACTACAGATGGGTGTTTCGATACGAGTCTCGGAACGTACCCGAGTATCGAAACGGTCAACCCTATTTCGAAACGACCGTTTCGGTACAGGGCCATCCGTATCGAAACGCCTAACCATTGGGTTGGATTTTGAATTGTTCCAAGTTTCTTTTTCTTACATTTTGGTCCCTAAAATGTTGGATGCTTAATTCAATGAGTTTGGATGGTCCGTTTGAGTTGAATTTTGGCATGCAAGCATGTTACATGACTAATTGAAGGTTGGTAACTTTAAAATCATGAAAGTCCTTGTATTTTATGAAAATTATTGTTTAGTCCCTAAAAGTCTAATGTATGCAATTGAACCCTTAATTGAACTCTTATCGTTGTGTCATTTCCTGCTGAGTGTATTGCTGAACATATAGGATAATAACAAGCATCTAGATAAGATAAAAAGGAAAAAAGGGTCGTAAATCAAGGTTGACTTTGGTTTTCCCCGTGTATCTTCGTAGTACGGGTCAAACGTCTAGGCCGGGCTAAGGGGGTTACAGCTGCTGAGTAGTGTGAAACTGTGTTGAATATGATAAGTTTCTTTACGCTGCCAGACTTCACTGCTTCGGCGAGAGCTGGCAGATTAGCTGCTGAGACGCTCTCGCTGCCCCGGTAGTGGAATAGACAAGTGTTACGAGAGCAAACTTGGCAGAAATTTAAGGCTTGGCAGAACGCTTCGAAAGTAATCCCGCTTATGTCTAAGTCGGAATGCTATTGATGCCGACTACAGATAATAACAGTCGCAGCGTGAATCGTGCAAAGACAGCAATGTTTGGTTCATTCTCTTTTAGCCGCCTTAAACCCTAACCTATGTCTAGGCTAGATTGGTCAACACTTGATTAAGGTGAGGACCATATTTACTCCTTTCATGAGTTCGACTCTCTCGATACCGAACAAATGGATAGTAAACAATTAATCTTTCGCCTTAATTGAAAATTATGAAGAACATGGATTAAGCAAACCTTGAAGCTTTATTGCAAAAACAAACTTAAAATCGTAAACAACCGTTCTCACACTAGTTTACAACATAACCCAAACCCAAACAGAATTTAAAACATAATGGCGGCAAGAAAGTCTAAACAATGCCTAAGGGAAAACCTAAGTTGTGTTGATTTAAAAATACATTGAATATATATAGGCATTAGCTAGGTCAAGTCCTTCTTGGAGTAGAAGTCTTCAAAGTAGCTTTTGCATTAAATGCAACCTTAAATGTTGACTTCTTTGAGTTGAATGTGGACTTCTTCACGTGTCCTTACCCTGCAAGTAATCTCAAACTTCTCTGTCGGCGGCTCTGCCCGCTGCTACAGTTGAGTGGATAGCATCGTTAGAATTAGGATTTTCTGCTCTGCAAATCGCACTCTAGTTCTCCAATTCCTCAACTTGCTGTCTTGGGCGGCAGGTATGGCAGCGGCAGCTACTCGGCAACTGATGTCTCTGTCTGGAACTGCATCAATACAGCTCCTTGATCTATTGCCTCAGCGTCATGTCCTCATCTTCTCTCTCCTGCTACCAGCCTCTAGTACCTGAAACTAAAACTAAACTAAAATAGCACCTTTTCCTTAAAAAATAAAAGATAATCAATACAAAGTATGACAAAGTAAAGAATATTGTAAAATGCAATGCATGCACCTAATTATGCCAAAAATGTACTTAAAAACAACAATAAACTGAGATGGATTGTGCACAAAATACAGAACTTCTAGACACTTTACAAAAAGCCTTAAAAGATTTCGAGGGCTAGGTGTGCATTTTTTAAAAATGGAAACCCTTAGGGGAAGATTCCGAAAACACGGAAGGGCATGAGTGAAGTTGTACAATTTTTTAAAGAAAAGGGGTGCGGTATAAACACTACTTATCGCCCGAAACTTTCCTCTTTTGGCCATTTTGTTTCGTAACCTAGGAAAGAATTTTTAACCCTTTCCCCTCGTGTCACTCGCTCTGCTAGGGTTCACAAGCTTGAAACCAACACCCTTTTGCATGCCAGTCGCCGTTAATCGGCACTGGCAACCTTCTAGTTGAGTCACAAAAGACATCCTCCAAACCAAAACTCGAAACCCATCCTTTTGATTCCTTTGAAAAACTTCGCAAAAAACAGATTTTCCTCTTTTGAAACCCCAAAAGTCAAAACCGAAATTATTTTCTCGATGAAAGTGGGAACGTCGGTTGCTCAACATGTCGTCACCTCACCGTACACAGCCATACCAAGGCGCGCTGGCTTATCGGCGACGGGAAGATGAAACGACACGAAGGGGATGAAGATCCTGAAGGTAAAAAACTTTTCTTCTAGCATCTTTTTTGTTGCATGCATGTGGTGATGATAATAAAAAGGAGTACCTCAAAGTTTTTCTTTGTTTTCGATTGCTTTCCGCAAAATCCAAATTGCGGTAACATGTTCGTTTTGCCTCGATTTTTATATCCGAGTTATAAAGAGATAGGAAAAATTCCAAAAATACACTAGAAAAAAGATAAAGGTCCTCTAATTTTGCCGCATGAACTCGTTTGTCTCTGAATGATATCTGACTTTTCTTTTCTTTTCTTTTTTGCGACGTTGCTCTTTTGTTTTATTACGATTTATTACTTTTTGTTTCTTTTCCATTTTGAGTTCACTGGCTTTTATGGCCTTTGGTGTTGTTGTTCATGGCTTGGCTCGATCGAGAGAGACACGGTTGAGGAATCGTGCATATGCGTGATCGTGGTAGATGAGGGGTCGAGCTTGGTCGGGACGTGCGCATAGGGGAACGAGAAGGACATCACGTGGGAGCGTGGGACTGGAGCATTGGTCGTGGCCGTTGGTGTGCTCCCTGGATCTGACGGCTGAAACTGATGCGGCGCAACAACCTCGAAAGGGAGCGACTATGGTTTCTGTATCTCGCGATTTGGGCCGTTGATTGTCGCTCGATCCAACAGTCGTGGATCCGTTTGACGCGAGATGAGGGAGACGTCACCTGGGGTTTCTGTATCTCGCGATCTTTATCATTGATTGTCGCTTGATCCAACGATCGTAGCGATGCGGCGCAACATATCCAAGGGTTAGCTAGGCCTTCCTCGACTAGAAGTGATTTGGACCATCATATCTTCCTTCCAGATCGAACGGTCCAGAGTGGGTTGCGTGTAATAAAAACAAGGAATTAGGGTTTGGATGTAATTGATTTAGACCTTAGGTTTGTTGGGCTCAAAACAGGCCTTGTAATATTTTGGGTTTAATTTTTATTTAATGAAAATGGGTTGTTTTATTATTATTGCATTGGGTTTTATTATTAACTTGGAATAATAGTTATAATAATAATAATAATAATAATAATAATAAGATAATAACAACAATAATAAATAGTAATAACAATAAATAATAATAATAATAATGGTAGTAATTATAAATAATAATATGAAAATAATAATAATACTAATATGTACGATAGTAATAATAATAATAAGTATTAGTAATAATAATAATGATGCTAATAATAGATAGATAATAAATAATGATAATAATGATGATAATAATAATAATAATAATAATAATAATAATAATAATAATAATAATAATAATAATAATAATAATAATAATAATAATAATAATAGATGATAAATATAAATAATACTCCATCTTTCCCACTAAACTGTCACATTTGAGTCAAACCTTTTTAAGTTTGACTTCTTTTAATTTAAAATTTATTATTGATAAAAATATAAAAAATATATTTCAAAAACCTTGAATCAAGTAGTTTTTAAATATATATTTTATAAATTTTAATTAATTACAAATTTTAAATAAATTACAGTCAAAGTTGAACAATTTTGACCAATATGTGACAGTTTAGTGGGACGGAGGGAGTAATATTTAGGTTTTCCTTTTTTTCTTCTTTTTTACTTTCTTTTTCTAATAATAACAAAAACCCATGTTATTAAACCCAACATTGACATACACTAAAACGGGTTTAAAGCCAAGATAAAATTAGTGATTACAATTGTCCCTTGTTGAGTGTGTAAGAGTTCTATAATTTACCCTCTATTTAACCCATATTTCTGTTGCATTCAAGCATAATTCATTGCATTTAGGTTAGATTTCAGTTATACATCACAAATATATTAAATGGCACAGTTTCTTCTGAAATTGGTTGCTTTTGCAGGTAGCTGCTGTAGCAGATGGAGAAGCAGGCGCTGGGCAGTGATGCAGCAAAGCTGGAACTGGAGATGCATACGTGGAGGACGATGCAGCCATGGCCGCTGCCGTGGCAGCCAAGGACAACAGTAGTATTGAGAAGAAGAAGCAAAGTGGGCCTCGATAGAAAGAGAAAATTAAGCCCATTTGTCGTAGAGCACCCATATATTTTTCCAAGCCCTAGATCAGAATGAAGGCCAAGCCCAAGGTTCAAGGAAGAAACTTCAAGCAAGAAGGAAGAACGAATTAAAGATATATTCTCTGAAGATTTAGTCTTTAATAGAGTTGTACTTTGGTTTAAACTTGTATTCTTGCCATATTAGAAAACTTGAACCCAAGGCCTATATAAAGGCATGTAATTCGACCTAGGAGAGATCATCATCTTCATCTCTAGCCTTCTTCCCAAAACCCTAGTTGTTTTCCCCTTCTCATTATGTTCTAAATTCCCCCTAGGGCCACGGGTTGATTTGTAAAGTAGTTGCAATGATTGCATTTGTTTTAGGAATTTTCTGTTCAATAAAATAAACTTCAAGTTTGCTTATTCTGGTTTTCAACATCTTGCAAGAGTATCGGGAGAGCATTGTGAGATTATCTATTTACTTAATATCGGGAGAGTTAAGTATACGAAAGGAATAAGTGCGGGTTCTCCAATTTATGGTTGAACTATCTCGGACCTAGGGATAGGACGAGGTTAAGTGGCTAAGGAAGAATTCAACAACATCGGTGTTCATCCTTCGATTCACGCCGGGAGGTATCATCAAAGACGTGTTCATCGACAGACTTGGACCTAGGGATAGACCAATGCATCGCAGGGATTCTTGCCAAGCTCGAAGTACAGAGTTGTGTAATCGCTGCCGCGACTAACAACAGACCGCTGCCGCGACAGGTGTTGCCGCGACAGGGACGACGACAGAACAGATTTTCCCAGACTTTGCAACACCTACACTACTGAGCAATTCAATACCGGCTCATTCTCTCTATCTTGATTATTTTAATTTTAAATTCCAATTTTCTTTATTATTCTCGTGACAACAATTTAAACTATTCTTTTTCTTCTCGTGCAGTAATCCAAGGTGAAGCTATTGGCCCAGTCCCTGTGGAGACGATATGCGATACTTCTGTATCACTTTACTACTTGCGTCGTGTACACTTGCACTACATTGCGATAGACACTTTTACACGCAACAAGTTTTTGGCGCCGTTGTCGGGGACTGGCAACATAACTTTACCCTGCCTTTTACTACATTTTCTTTACTTTTCTATTTTTATTTGGATTGTTCAACCTATACCTTTCACAAGGTCTTTTGTTTGCGTATGCGCAGCTCTCAACGGGGGAAGGAAACTGAGTACCAGTTAGATCCTGAACCCGAACGAACGTTCAATCTCAAGAAAAGAGTTTGTTACCTCGTTGAAAGGAACGAATACCTTGAGGAACAACTCGAAGCAATGGTGAACGAAAGACGCGAAGAAAGAAGGAACGACCAAAGGAATCCCCAGGATAATAACAATCCTGTCGGAGATGGAGGGAACGATCCACCTGTCGACCCTCCTGTCTTTACCGCACGTCGGTCATGCCGAGACTACATGCTCAATGATCATGTAGAACTAGAAACCACCTTGCCAGACGTTGATGTTGACAACATTGAGCTGAAACCTATTATGTTCAGCATGATTAACAACGTTGGCCAATTTAGTGGTGCTACTACAGAGGATGCTAGGGAGCATCTGAAAATGTTCCAGGAAATCTGTGGTTCTTTTAGACTACCAGGAATTAATCCGGAGATATTGAGGCTTCAGTTATTTCCTCATTCATTGAGGGACAGGGCAAAGACTTGGTGGAATAAACTAACGTCGGGTTCAATTCGAACTTGGGCAGATTTTAACTCGTGAATTTTTGTCTCGTTTTAATCCTTCACACTTATCTGAGCGATTACGTAACAAAATTGCTACTTTTCAACAGGAAGACGACGAGCCAATGCACGGAGCCTGGGATAGATTTTGTAACACCCCAAATTTGGGCTTAGAAGTTTAGGGTCTGAACCGGATCGATTTGCAAATCGGTTCGAATCTAAAAGGGAGTTTTAGGGAACACCTAGATCGGGATGCTTTAAAAATATAGAAAATATCTAAAAATCCTCATTTAATATGTAAAAGAGAATGGTGAAATCAATTTTACAAAATGAGGTGTGGAAATATTACATTTCGGTGTAGTGACCAAATCGTAGTTTTTGCAAGAGTGAAATAGTGACTGTTTTGTAAAGGATAGAAACTTTAAATCTTTAAGAAGCTAATTTACCCAAAATATTTTTCTCCAGATTTTTCCTTAATTTGGGTAATTTTATTAATGTTTTAATTAAAGGAAATGAGGTTTAATTAAATGAGAAACTAACTTTGACTATTCATAACTACTTTTCACAAATTTTCTCTCTCTTCATTTTCTCTCAAATTCCTTTCAACCAAACACACTTTCTCCAGCAAATTTACTTTGATTTTACATTTCATTTGATGAGATTTCAATTCCTCTTTGATTCTTAATCAATTCCTCATCAAATCCACTTGATTTCTACATTGAATTTCAAGGAAACTTGCCCCAATCAAGGAGAAATCATCATTTAGAGGTAAGCTTGTTCTTCTCCTCTAAATACTCAAATCTTTACTAAAATTCCCAAGTTGTCAATCCTTAATGAAGTTTTATGAATGGTTTTAGTGTTGGAAACAAGATTTTGGCTTGAAACTCAAGATTTTGGAAGAGATCTTGAGGATTTTCGTGGATCTTGGTTAGGCTCTGTTTTTAGGTTGTTTTCTAATGTATTTTGGATGTTAATTGATGTTACAAATGAGGTTTTATCAATCAAATCCCGAATAGGTTTGTTTTCCTAAGTTTTGCTTGCTAGAATGGTGGTTTTTGGGGTGGTTTTGGTGATCTGCTGTTGCTGGAGGTATAAGGTCATGTTTATGTTGCTTTTTTATGTTAATTGATGTTTAGAAATGTTTAGAATTGATAGATCTTGGCTTGGCTTTGTTTCGGGAGAGTTTGGAGGTGACTTCGGTTGTTTTTGGTAGCCGGAATGGGGTTCTTGAGTAGAGCAACGAGTTGGGTTGTATTGCTGGTGATTTTAATGCATGGCGATGCATTAATCCTCTGTTTTTATGTGTTTAAAACAGGGGAGAATGATTCGGAAGAAATAGAGGTGGCGTTGGAAGTTTTAGATGCTTGGGAGGTTTGTCGGCTAGCATAGTTTTGTGTATCGGTGAGTGGAGATGGTTTTCCAGCTTTGAAACGGTTATTTGGAGGTTTTGGGAGCTTAGTTTAAGTCTAAACAACTTAGCTAAGCTCAAGAGTAAGTTTTCAGAAAAACTCCTTCGGATGTGTTATGTTGTGGTTTGATGCATTGGTTATGAAATACATGTTTAATTACTGTTTTGAAAGCATATTTTATCATGATTAATGCTGGTTTTGAAAGCCATGTATTGAAGGATAATCAAGGTAAGAGATCCTTGGTTTGACATGTTATTAATTTGGTTATGATGCATGGAGATGCATGATGATAAGTGGCTTTGATTAATGCTTAAAACAGTGAATTGGTGATGGCATTTGATGTATATTGGCAAGTGATGAAATGATTTTAGAGTACTTGAATCGGATATAGTTAGTCGGCTATAGGATTGGGTGCACCGTATGTAAAGTCGCCTTGGATGTTGAGGGGTTGTGATTGTACCGTAAACTCCATCCAAGAACCCTAGCGATTGAGGAAATTGGTGTCACCACGATGGAGGATGGCTCTCGTGGGTGGACTAGGTTAAGCGTCACAATGGTGGAGGATTGCTCTCATGTGTGAGCTTGGTTAAGGTGATTACAATGGTTGAGGTAGCTCCCATGTGTAAGCCTTGTGTTGTGTCTCAGCTCTCGCTAGTGGGTTATACAACTATCGATGAGTGATGTTGAGGGGTTGTGATTGTACCGTTAAACTCCATCACATGTGTTGAGGGGTTGTTATTGTACCGATAAACTCCACCATGTAAAGTCGGTAGTGTGTATGGAGCGTGTGGGACAACGCTTGTAATCCGCGTATCCGATTGTGTCTTGTGTTGAAATGGTTTGTGATCTATCACTCGAAAGCCAATATAATGTATTTGAATGTAATAAAGCGAGAGATGCTTGAAAATGATGCAACGTTGCATGGGAAATATGTAAATGATACAAGAATGCATGTGATACTTGTTAAGCATGAGCAAAAGTATATCTTCTATTGTGAATGGTGCATATGTGCATATAATCTCATAAGTGCATTGAAGTCTTGTGAAGGCTTGTTTTAAAAATGCACGTAATGCAAATGTTGCTTTTGTAGTTCATGTGTTTTGCACTTGTTGAATGCATGAGATAAATAGAAGGAACAATTGGTTTTCAAAAGGCATTTAGCTTTGAAATGATCATCAAGCATGAGAAAAGTATGGTGTGAAGTGGAAGTGATTCCCAAGGAAATTGAGTTAAACATTGCATGAAGTCTTCATGCATGGGAAGGTTTAAATGATAGTATTTGCAAGAGTGTGGTTTGGGGTGAGTTGTTTAGCATTTCAAAGTTAAAGGTTGGTTTTCATGTTGAGCAATGCATGGTTTAAAGTAATGTTGTTTCAAAGGAGGTTTTGAAACAATGCTTTGGTTTATTGAATTGTATCTACATTTAAAGAAGGTTTTATGTTTCGCTGCATTGATGGTGTTTTGGTTTTGAGCATTCCTCACTAAGGATTACGTGCTTACGCTTCTTTTTGTCCATCAATGCAGATATTTGAAGTTGGGACAGCAAGATGCAAGGGATTCAAGAAGAGCTCCACTTGAGAAGTATGTCTTGGTTTATAGCTATAGATAATAAAGGCAATGGGGGGAGAGTCTTTTATGTTGTTGTGTAATGAGATTGTGTATGTTGGCCATGTTCGGTTTATGGTTTGAACCTTGTTGTTGATCGCTTGCTTTATTTGAATCTTCTTATTCATAAGTTGATATGCTATGCTCTTTGATTAAAAGCAAGATCATGTGTTGGATGTGATGAATGAGTAGGTGTGCTTAATGTTTGTAATGTATCTAGTCTTTGATGTAATTTGATAGTTCTAATGCTTATCATGTTGATGATGTGTTATGGAATGGTTTCAATTATGTTTGATGGTGTTTTGAAGTGAAAAACCAGAATTTTCTGCTGTTTCTGGGCAGGGTGTATCGAAACACCCTTGGCTGTTCCGAAACGGGTGCTTGAAATGGCTTGGGCGTTTCGGAACGGCTAGAAGTGTTTCGAAACACTTTGGCTACTGGAAGTGTCTGTTTCGGAACTGGTTTCGGAACATACCCGCGTATCGAAACGGTCAACACCGTTTCGATACGGGCGTACGACACGGGTGTTTCTATACGGGTGTCAGTGTTTCGAAATGGGTGATCGTTGGACACAGATTCTGCATGCTTTACATTTTAGTCCTGAAAGTTGTAATTGCAATTTCTTGAGCTTGAGATGTCTTTTTAAGCTGAAATTTGTCAGAGAGGCTTGTAATATGTTTAATTTAGGTTTGGTAAAACTAAAATCTTGAAAGTCCTTTTATTTTCCAAAATTTACATTTTGATCCCTAAAAGTGTATTTCTTGCAATTGAGTCCTTAAACGTTTCCGATCGTTGTGCTTTTCTCTTCCAAGGTTCTTGGGCTTTCACATAGGTTTAATGTGCATCTAGAGAAGTTTAAAAAGAAAAAAGGGTCGTTAATCAAGGTTGACTTTCGGGTTGACTTTGGTTTTCCCCGTGTGATCTTCGTTGTTCGGGTCTAGCGTCTAGGCCGGGCTAAGGGGGTTACTGATTTACCACTCTGCTAAGGAACTGTCCAATGCATGGATTCCCCGTTTGGAACCAGGTAACTAAATTCTATAATGCTGCTAATTTACAAACTCATATAAGAATTGATTCAGCAACAAACGGATTACTGCTGGACAAAGACCCAGATGAGGCAATGGCAGTTTTGAAAAACCTGGCGAAGAATGAGGAACAGTTTCCTACAGCAAGAATAGGGGGTAAACTTGTTATAGCTGTAAAAGATTATGAGGCCGACAGTTCATTAAAATCACAAGTGGCATATCTCACTAAGGCAATGAAAAAGCTCTTGAAAGAAGATTCACAACGTGTCTACTCTACTGAAGAGGTATGCGAAACTTGCGATGGAAATCACAGTTCGGAGGAATGTCCATTACAGTTAGAAGAAGGGATGTATGTTGGGAACTACAATAAGCAGAATTATAACTCCAACAACTACAATCCCAACTGGAGGAAGGATCCCAAGTTCTCTTCGAGCAATCCTAATAATGCCCTAAATCCTCAAGCACAGAATACTCAGAACCAGGGGGACCTAGATTGCTGACTCGGCAGCAACCGCAGCAGCAGCAACAACAACCACCAGCTGCCACAACTAGTATATTGGAACAGACTTTGGCTACGTTTATGTTGTTTTGATCTGCAACATCCTTGTATCAGTTTATGTCTCAAACAGGAAACTACATTGAGAACATGAATCACTTTGTCAAGAAGACGGAGACATTCATGGATAAAACAGAGATGCGGATGACCAATCATGAAACTACTCTGAAATCATTGGAGACACAGATGGGTCAGGTTTCCCAGCATATTAAACCAAGGCAGAATGGAGGATTTCCTAGCGATATTGAAAACGCTAGACAGCCCACACATGAGCAGTGCAAAGCCATCACTACTAGGAGTGGGAAGAAACTACCAGGGCCTGAGAAGGAAGCTGAATCAGTTAAGGAACCAACCTTGGAGCCGACTGTCGAGGAAGCTGCCCCGACAGTTAACAAATAGCCTGCTGCCGATGAGCCTGTCACGACAGCTGAAGGGACAGAGGAGAAAGATGATAAACCAAAACCTCCTCAGATCCGAATGCAAGGGGAAGGACGTATTGCTGATTATCGTCCTCCACCTCCTTTTCCTCAGCGGTTACAGAAATTGAAACAGGAATCCCAACTTAAGAAAATTTATGATATTTTTAAGCAGGTCCATATCAACATTCCGCTATTGGATGCTATAAAGGAAATGCCTGGTTATGCCAAGTTTCTCTAGGATGCCATGTCAAAGAAATCCAGACTTGGGGAATTTGAAACGGTTAAGATGACAGAAGGATGTATGAACATTCTGCACAAGCATTCACCCCAGAAGAAGAAGGGTCCTGGGAGCTTCATCATACCATGCATAATCGGAGACAAATTTGTGGGTAAGACACTTTGTGATCTTGGTGCTAGTATAAATTTAATGCCCAAATCTGTTTTTCAGAAATTAAGTATTGGAAAAGCTCGCCCACAACAGTATTGCTACAGCTGGCAGACCACTCTTACGTTCATCCAGAAGGAAAATTTGAAGATATTCTGGTAAGGGTGGATAAGTTTATTTTTCCTGTTGACTTTTTTGTCTTAGATTGTGAAGCAGATGAAAACGCACCAATCATCCTGGGCGACCCTTCTTAGCCACAAGAAGATCACTGATTGATGTGGAAAAAGGAGAACTCACTATGAGAGTGAACGATCAAGAAATCAAGTTGAATATTCTCCAAGCAATGAAACATGCTGATGTAGAAGAAAAATGCAAGGCTATCACTGAAGTTACCCTTGACCAACCCTGCATCAGGTCGGGCTGCCACGACATCAAAATTGGTCACTGCCTCAACAACCATTTAGAAGAATGTCACGACAGCACCGACGACAGCAGCTCCTCAGAATTTGATACATATGATATTGAAGATCCAGAGGAGGTAAATTGGTTTGGCAATCGTCCAGGTAAGTTGTTCGAGCCCTTAAACTATACCTCAGATAACCATGTAATTCAAAAGCCATCAACTGTAGAGCCCCCTGTTCTAGATCTTAAGCCCCTGCCAGGGCAGCTAAAATGTGTTTTCCTTGGTTTAAATGATACGTTACCCGCAATCATCTCGTCCAAGTTGATGCAGGAACAGGAACAACAGTTAATAGGGATGCTACAGCAGCACAAAAAGGCTATTGGATGGACGATACCTGATATTCAAGGCATCAGTCCGGCACTATGCATGCATAAAATTCTCTTAGAGGATGATCACAAGCCGGCCATTGATGCACATAGACGTCTAAACGATGCTATGCGAGAGGTGGTTCGTAAGGAGATCATCAAATGGCTAAATGCTGGAATAATCTATGCCATCTCGGATAGCAAGTGGGTGAGCCCGGTACAGTGCGTTCCCAAGAAAAGAGGAATAACCGTGGTAACCAACAAAGAAAACGAGCTAATCCCAACCAGGATTGTGACCGGTTGGAGGGTTTGTATGGACTACCGGAAGCTTAACAAAGCTACCCGAAAGGACCACTTCCCCTTACCCTTTATTGATCAAATGCTTGATAGATTAGCAGGTAAGCCTTACTATTGTTTTCTTGATGGTTATTCAGGTTATAATCAAATAGCCATCGCACCGGAAGATAAGAAAAGACGAAGTTCACATGTCCTTACGGTACTTATGCTTTTTGGAGAATGCCATTTGGACTTTGTAATGCACCAGCCACCTTCCAAAGGTGCATGATGGCAATATTCTCCGACATGGTGGAGGATTTCCTATAAATATTTATGGAGGATTTTTCAGTCTTTGGAGGCAACTTTGAAATCTACCTAGGCAACCTACAGAAGGTGCTCGAGAGATTTGAAAAAGCAAACTTGGTATTGAACTGGGAAAAGTGTCACTTCATGGTGGATGAAGGGATAGTCCTTGGCCATAAAATTAGCTGTCGTGGCATAGAAGTCGACAGAGCTAAAATAGAAGTAATTGAAAAGTTGCCACCACCCACCACAGTCAAGGGAATCAGAAGTTTCTTAGGGCATGCTGGTTTGTATCGGAGGTTTATCGCGAACTTCTCGAAGATCACAAAACCCTTATGCCATCTTTTGGAGCAGAACTGTCCCTTTGACTTCAACGTTGAATGTATTGAAGCATTCAAGGTTCTGAAAGAAAAGCTGGTAACAGCCCCAATAGTACAGCCACCAGATTGGAAACTGCCGTTTGAGATCATGTGCGATGCTAGTGACTATGCTGTCGGGGCAGCACTTGGGCAGAGGAAAGACAAACTTTTTCATGTTATATACTATGCCAGCAAAGCACTGAACGACGCCCAAGTGAACTACACTACCACAGAGAAGGAACTATTAGCTGTGGTATTCTCTATTGACAAGTTCCGTTCTTATATACTTGGAACGAAGGTCATAGTCCACACAGACCACTCTGCGCTGAAGTATATGTTCACCAAAAAGGATGCAAAGCCTAGACTGATACGTTGGATTCTGCTACTGCAAGAGTTTGACCTTGAAATCAAGGACAAAAAGGGGACAGAGAATCAAGTTGCAGATCACTTGTCAAGGTTGGAGAAGGGAAAGAGTCTATCGGCAGACGAGACACACATATTGGAGACCTTCCCTGATGAGTAGCTGTTTGCTGCCACAAGCATTGCCGCGACAGCCATGGTGGCAGGTAAGTTTTCTAAACTACCCTGGTATGCTGATTTTGTTAATTATTTAGTTAGTGGAATAACTCCTCCTGACCTTAATTATCAAGCTAGGAAGAGGCTCCAAAATGATGTTAAACATTATTATTGGGACGAACTTCTTCTTTTCAAAATTTGTGCAGATCAGGTTATAAGGAGATGTGTACCACAGGATGAACAGGAAGCTATACTACATCACTGTCATGCTTCACAGTATGGAGGACACTTAGGAGGTAACAAAACTGCTGCCAAGGATTTGCAGTCAGGATTTTACTGGCCGTCACTGTTCAAGGATGCCCAAACATTCTACAAGAACTGTGACAAGTGTCAACGGACTGGAAACATCTCAAGGAGACATGAGATGCCGCTGCAAAATATTCTTGAAGTCGAGATCTTCGACGTTTGGGGGATAGATTTTATGGGACCATTCCCAACTTCATGTGGGAACTTATATATCCTCCTGGCAGTGGACTATGTGTCCAAATGGGTTGAAGCGATCGTCACTCAGAAAAATGATGCCAAGACGGTTCAGAGGTTTTTGCATAAAAACATTTTTTTTTCAGATTCGGCATCCTTAAGGCGATCATCAGTGATGAAGGGAGGCATTTTGACAATAGGGTTATAGCTGCTGCCTTGAAAAAGTATGGTGTTAAGCATCGAATTGCAACAGCATACCACCCTCAGACCAATGGACAAGCTGAAATATCCAACAGAGAGGTCAAGAACATTTTTGAAAAGATGGTTAAGCCAACTCAGAAAGACTGGTCTCTACACCTCAATGATGCATTATGGGCCTACAGGACATCGTTCAAAACTCCATTGGGAATGTCCCTCTATCGGCTGATTTACGGGAAAACGTGCCATTTACCTGTTGAGATTGAGCACAGAGCATACTGGGCCATAAATGCAGTTAATATGGACTTGGAAAAAGCATGGCAGAAAAGGATACTTGATCTGAACGAAATTGAAGAAATTCGAACAATGGCCTATGACAACGCAAGAATCTACAAGGACAAGACCAAGAAGTGGCATGACAAGAAGTTGCTGCCACGACAATTCTACCCAGGGCAGCTTGTGTTGTTATTCAACTCTAGGTTGAAACTCTTCCCAGGGAAGCTGAAATCTAGATGGTCTGGCCAATTCCAAGTGGTACGGTTTTTCCCCATGGTGCCATCACGATCAGATCTTTAAAAGACATGCACCAATTCAAAGTGAATGGACAACGATTGAAGCATTATCAGGGGACTGAAGCCCCAAGAATGCAGGAAGTGGTTACCTTAGAAGATGCCCCACCTGGCATCCCTAATTTAACCTAAGTTTTATTTTTATTTTTATTATTATTTATTAGGTAATTAGGTTTATTTTATTTTATTTTTTTAAAATAATGCTTTTTATTTTTATTATTTTTAGGAATTAAAGGAGACAAGAAGAAGAGGAGAAGTGAATCCAGCCCACCATCTTTCCATCAGCCCAAAAAGCCCAACTTTGGAGCCTGCCGTTACAGCTGCCGCGACAGACGCGGAAAATCCAGCCTGTCGACACGATGTCGCGGCAGACACGCAAACGCGTAACAGATGCGCAGCAAACACGAAAACGCGTGACAGACGCGGAAGAAACCGCGTAACAGCTGGCCCCTTTATTCATGCCTACTATTACAGCTCCAACGGGCAGCAAACTCTCCCCTATATAAACCCCGTTTTACTATTCATTTTTCACTCACTTCTACTCTTTCTACTTATTTTCTCTAGAATTTTTACTTGCTTTCATTTTTCTTACACAATCCTTGAGACATGTCTTCTAGAAACACCCGCCAAAGTGTTGCTTCAGGCTCTGCCCCGGCAGCATCAACTCCAAGATCCTTCTAGATTCGCGACATGTGGGAGGAGAAGGGCTTTATTTACACTTCGGAGACGGGGAACATGGGACTGCAGCAATTCATAGCTAGGAAGATCAGAGCCCTGCAGTGGCAGATTTTCGCAGAACAGCCAGAAGAGATGAACGTGTCTCTTGTCCAAGATTTTTATGCTGCTATCGGCAGCAGGAACGCGACAACAGTCATGGTAAGAGGGAGAGAGGTGCCCTTCGAGCCCGAGTACATCAACACTCTCTACGAATTCTATGTGGGCAAAAACGAAGATGGCCACCAACAATTTCTCGAGAGCCTAGAGCCTGCCGCCTACGACGCTGTTATGGCAGAACTCACGGACGAAGGTACACAATGGAACATTGATCCGAAAAAGCCAAGGACGGTGAAGAGAGTCCAACTCACCTTGGAGGCCAAACTATGGAACGCCTTCATCAAAAAGCGAATTATGCCATCCTCGCACAACACAACAGTAGACCAACCCAGGTTAGCCCTCATTCATTCTATATTAAATGAGAGGCCAATTAACGTTGGCAGATACATCCGGGAGAGTATATTGGAATGTGCATACCGACCGACAGGACCACTCTTCTTCCCTTATCTCATCACTGCCCTCTGTCGCGGCCATCATGTACCAGAAGCTGCCACAGATTTATGAGTCCAAGGGAAGGGCTGGACAGAGAGAAATATACTCAGCCTGATGGAACTCACTGCTGCCACCCCGCTGTCATCTTTCGACCCTACAGCCACAGCAACAGAGCCGACAAAAACCATCGACACCGAGCCTGCTGCCACAAAACACAGGCAGCCTACAGCAGCAGCACCTCCGGCCGACACCTCCTCTCAGATCCTTGCTGTCATACAAAAAATGGAGGAACGACAGCTCAGCCTCATGAGTTTCATCAGAGATTTCACCTCTTCTACAGTACATTTCATCCATACTTCTTTAAATTTCCCTGATGATGTATTCCCTACTTCCCCAATCAATACTTTGCTGCCACCACCCCTGCCCATACCCCCACACCTGCTGCCACGCCCAAGACGCCATCTGTAGCGTCCACACCGACCCCTGCCACAATAGCTGCAGGCGGCAGCCGCACAGCCGACACATCTACCAGGGGAACCAAGAGAAGGATGCCTTCAGCTGAACTCGACGCCTATATGTTTCTCCTCTTCCTCAATTTGGGAGGAATTTGTCATGAGGAATTTGTCCAAGGAGTTCGCACCAGTAAAGAAGAAAAAACGGTGGCAGACAAAAACAAGGAAGATAGCGGCAGCGGCAACGGTAGTGGTAGTAGCAGCAGTAGCAGCAGCTCCGAGGTTCAGGTAGTGGAGAAACCTCCTCACATCTCCCCTACTCGTATTCAACCTCCAAGGGAGGCCAAAACGAAGAATACCTCTGCCTCCCCCATCCGCCAACCAACACTAGCCAAGAAGGTCCCGGCCCGTCGGCAGATCCAGCTCAGCAGCAGCAGCGGCGACGACAGCGCCTAAATTTTAAGTTTCTTATCTTATTTTGTTGTCTGCCCTTTTATATATTTTTTGGTGTATTTTGTTTATTTCATATGTCATTTTCATTGAGGGCAATGCAACCCTCGAGTTTGGGGGTGGCATCCCTCCATTAATGGAGTCTTTTTAGTTTAAAAATTGTGTCTTTTACTTAGTTTATTTTTGCTCAAAAAAAATGATGATGAAAAATTTGGCTTAAGTCTTTGAAGTGAACTTACCTGCCGTGGCAGCCTCTGTCATGGCAGTGCCTTTAGGATAGTTTTTAGGAGCAGCTTAGAGCCTTACTATAGCTCTAAAACTTAAACACCATTTGTGACTTTTATACTGCCTAGAACTCTACTAGTAAACTAAAATAGGAAGCTTAGCACTTGAGTTGTCCTTAGAGGTGCCTAACACTGGCTCTAGGAAAAATAGTTAAGAAAATAGACTCAATACACCTAGAGGTGCCCGAAACCGGCTCTAGGAAGTTAGCTAGAGGTGCCCGAAACCGGCTCTAGTCAAACTTAAGCTTGAGAAAATAAAATCGAGTCTGAATAAAAACTAAAGGAGCCTAAGAATTGCCTCCAAAAAGATTAAATTTGGCATAAAAATTCAAGTTAGAGGCTTAACTATTCTAGTGAAACTAAGGGCGTCTTGGCAAATAATTGTTCACAAGCATGCACACAGTACACGAGAATTATAGCAAGGTTCCGGACGAATTCTGAATTATCGGACAAGGTGTTGCTCACAATAGGGAATGAATGGTAGGTAAGGGAAAGTTCATTGTTTTAAGCCAAACAAAAAAAAATTATTTTTCTATTAGGTCTGATTGCTTGAGGGCAAGCAAAAACTTGAGTTTGGGGGTGTGTTGAGTGTGTAAAAGTTCTATAATTTACCCCCTATTAAACCCATATTTCTGTTGCATTCAAGCATAATGCATTGCATTTAGGTTAGATTTCAGTTATACATCACAAATATATTAAATGGCACAGTTTCTACTGAAATTGGTTGCTTTTGCAGGTAGCTGATGTAGCAGAAGGAGAAGCAGGCGCTGGGCAGTGATGCAGCAAAGCGGGAACTGGAGATGCAGACGAGGAGGACGATGCTGCCATGGTCGTTGCCGTGGCAGCCAAGGACGACAGCAGTATTGAGGAGAAGAAGCAAAGTGGGCCTCGATAGAAAGAGAAAATTAAGCCCATCTGTCGTAGAGCACCCATATATTTTTCCAAGCCCTAGATCAGAATGAAGGCCAAGCCCAAGGTTCAAGGAAGAAACTCCAAGCAAGAAGGAAGGACAAATTAAAGATATATTCTCTGAAGATTTAGTCTTTAATAGAGTTTTACTTTAGTTTAAACTTGTATTCTTGCCATATTAGTAAACTTGAACCCAAGGCCTATATAAAGGCATGTAATTCGACCTAGGAGAGATCATCATCTTCATCTCTAGCCTTCTTCCCAAAACCCTAGCCGTTTTCCCCTTCTCATCATGTTCTAAATTCCCCCTAAGGCCACGGGTTGATTTGTAAAATAGTTGCAAGGATTGCATTTGTTTTAGGAACTTTCTGTTCAATAAAATAAACTTCAAGTTTGCTTATTCTGGTTTTCAACATCTTGCAAGAGTATCGGGAGAGCATTGTGAGATTATATATTTACTTAATATCAGGAGAGTTAAGTATACAAAAGGAATAAGTGCGGGTTCTCCAGTTTATGGTTGAACTAGCTCGGACCTAGGGATAGGACGAGGTTAAATGGCTAAGGAAGAATTCAACAACATCAGTGTTCATCCTTTGATTCACGCTGGGAGGTATCATCAAAGATGTGTTCATCGACAGACTTAGACCTAGGGATAGGCCAAGGCATCAGAGGGATTCTTGCCAAGCTCGAAGTACAGAGTTGTGTAATCGTTGTTGTGACTAACAACAGACCGCTGTCGCAACAGGTGCTCCCGCGACATGGACGACGACAGACCGGATTTTCCCAGACTTTGCAACAACTACACTACTAAGCAATTCAATACCGACCCATTCTCTCTATCTTGATTATTTTAATCTTAAATTCCAGTTCTCTTTATTATTCTCGTGACAACAATTTAAACTATTCTTTTTCTTCTCGTGCAGTAATCCAAGGTGAAGCTATTGGCCAAGTCCCTGTGGAGATGATATTCGGTACTTCTGTATCATTTTACTACTTGCATCGTGTACACTTGCACTACATTGCGATAGACACTTTTACATGCAACATCCCTCTTTGCTTATTACTTGTAAAACAAGAAATAAGCAAAGACCTTCAGCACTAATTTTGTCCTACTTCCCTGTCAGACGATTTACTCCCCGGAGCGGCAACATGAAAATCCAAGTAGATTGCTTTCCCAAGGCAGTGAGAACAAACTTAATGGCGCCAATATGAAATCCTTCGCCTTAAGCGGTGAACTTGGAAGGCTTCACCTGAAATCTTTAAACAGCGAACTTGAAAGGGTTCACCTGATATCTACAAGCTGCGAACATAAAAGGCTTCACTTGAGATCCTTGAGCGGCGAACATGAAAGGCTTCACTTGAGATCCTCGAGCGGCGAACATGAAAGGCTTCACCTGAAATCTTGGAGCGGAGAACATGAAAGGCTTCACCTGGAATCCTCGAGCGGTGAACATGAAAGGCTTCACCTGAAATCCTTTGAGCGGCGAACATGAAAGGCTTCACCTGAAATCCTGGAGGAATGGATAAAATTGAGAAATTTTGATTTTTTAAGAAAAACATCCTTTAGAAAGGGATAAAATTGAGAAATTGAGTTTTGAGAAAAACATCATTTTGGAAGGACAAAATTAAGAAATTTGAGTTTTAAGAAAAATATCTTTAAGGAAGATTAAAACTGGGAGTTGGAAGGCCTTTGGAATTCCCAATTATGCAAGCCGAAGGAACCTTGATTCTTGTGAGATATGTTTCTCCTTTCTAAAAATGTAGCTCCATTCTTTTACCAATGCTTGTTTAAAGAAAACAAAATACTATGATGATATGAGTTAGCATGATCCTAGCCTGGGGATATCTAGTTATCGATGATGCATGAGCATATTTCATGGTGCAAAGAGGTGTGTTTATGGGAATGCAAAGATGCATGGATTTAGCTCGTCTTCGTTCTCTAGGGTCGGTGGTCGTTATCTTGGGACTACAACCGATCATCACTCTCGTGTCTTGACAAAACTGGCCCCCAAACTTGTGTTGCTCGTTCTCCGAGTCTAGTGACCTCGGTCGTAATCGGAATCTTTATCTAAACTCCTTCTAGCCTTTTGCTATCTTTCATCTATTTTGATTCAAACTCTTATGTGCAAAAACCCTTGTTACCCATGGACAATGATGCCCCTTTCGGGTACTGCTTGCCTTCAAGCCCTTAAGCTCACTTCAACTTCAATATTCTTTTTTGACCTCATCAAAGCTTCTTAGCAAAGATCGACTTCATAGCCTTGCACTTTACTGACATGCAGTCTTGCTACCCTAAAGGCGGTATTGATCTTTCATTCTCAATGTTGAGCTTCCAAAGATGTCCTTTATTGGTATTACTTACTTTTCCTCGGGTCACAGGTATTCGTAACACAACATAGTCAGTCTGCTTGTTCATTCCAACGTAAGAGACTTATGAAGATGATAGGGTAAAAATAATTTTATTAGATATATATACACTTTAAAGAAACATGACAAGCAGTATTTATAGAAAACAAGATCGGTTTTTGGAAAAAAGATCAACCCAAACGACTTTCTTGTTGAAAAGGTCATGAATGTTGTGGGGATATCCACATGAAATCCTTGCGGGCTATTAAACTTTTGAGAGGAACAACTCCCATACCTAATTTCTACCCAATTTAAGGTGGCTCTCTTTAACTCACAGACCCACCGTGCCCCAACTTTCCCTCTTTTCTGATCTCAATCAGTCATTAGAAGTGTGGCAATCCTTGAAGGAAGGTTAACCCTGATAGGCGGGATGTGATCTAAAGACAAATTCATCTATCCGCGTATGGTAAAAATGGTCTTTTAAGGCTTGTAACGTAGGCTATGGCTCGTGGTTATGAAAGAAAGGGTATGGAGGCCCAAACAAGTGTTTTAAGGGTGGTGAAACCAAGGATCATTTCTTGCAACTGAAAACCTCCATTATGTACTGTCTGGTCTGGATATGCTCGGATCGCTCTAGACTGCCCATCTTTTTGGGTTTTCACCCTATAGTTCATTTCCTTTCGTCAAGTGTAGTTTCGGATCAACTTGCACCTTCGCATTGTATTGATGCATGCTTTTATTCAAAGATGATCAATCTTTTGAGGTTCATTTGGATAGAAAATTCATGTATCCCTTTTCTTTATTTACCTCTCTCTCTCTCTCTTTACAAAACTGCACTTTTTAATTTAGTGCTTTCACTTATGATTTCTTCAGTGTTGGTAACATTTCATACCGGTTAGAATGGACTACGGTCTTCCTAAATTAGCTAACTTGTACATCAAGGAAGTTATCCGACTCTACGGAGTACCCAAGTCTATTATCTCCGATCGAGACCCTCGATTTGCATCTCGGTTCTAGAGGACCTTACAAGGAGCTCTGGGCACCAGAGTTAATCTTAGCATGGCCTTTCACCCTCAACCTGACGGCTAGTCAGAAAGGGTAATTCAGGTAATTATCAAAAGACTCTTCCATTGAACCCTTGGAAATATGTATTGTTATTGAACCTTCCTATACAGATCTCGGAAGATATGCTTCGAGCATGTATCATCGACTTTGGTGGGACGTAGGAGAAATCCCTACCCCTTGTTGAGTTTGCCTACAATAACAACTATCAGGCTTCAATCTAGATGGATCCTTATGAGGCATTCTATGGCAGACGATGTCGTACTATATTGTGTCAGTCTGAACTTGGTGAAGAAAAAATGTTGGGCCCCGACCTACTTCGAGAAATTGAAGAATGGATTACCATCATTCATGGTCGTTTGAAAGATGCCTTTGACCGACAAAAGGCCTATGCTGATCTCAAGAGACGAGACATTGAGTATGAAGTTGGTGAAAAAGCATTTCTTAAAGTATCATCGTGGAAGAAAGTTTTGAGGTTTGGCAAGAAGGGAAAATTGAGTCCTCGATTCATTGGATCCTTTGAAGTTATTGAAAGAGTTGGCCTCGTGGCATATCGATTATTGTTACCCTCTAAATTGTGTAAAATCAACAATATTTTTCATGTATTGATGCTTCTGAAATACCGTTCTAATCCTTCACGCATTGTGGAATTTGAGTCTGTAGAAATTACACACAAATTTGTCCTACGAGGAAGAACCGGTTCAGATTCTTGCAAGAGAAGTCAAGAGGCTTCGCAACAAAACTGTACCATTTGTTAAAAGCTATGGAGAAGCCACACTGTAGAAGAAGCTACCGAGGAACCTGAAGAGACCATGAAACAACAATATCCTCATCTCTTCGATTCAGGTAAAATTCGAGGACGAATTTTTCTTAAGGGGGGAAAGTTGTAACACCCAAAATCTGGTCTAGTCAGAATTGGGTTCCAGTGATCGGAAATCTCACATTGATAAAGTCTAAATGTTGTATCGACTCTGGTGGTGTAGTCAATTATATCGATATTGGACTCTAATTGAGTCAATTTATTGAATATGGACTTTATTGAATAATATCGAAACCTGTTTAGTGGTTAAATTATGAAAATTAAAAGTTTGGGGATAAAAGTACAATCTATCGAGAACTAAAGGGCTAACCTTGCGATTAGCCCATTTTCATTAAAATTCACATACGTGGGTTAGCTTGGTGAGCTTCCTTCATTGGAAGGAAAGCTACTCAAATTAATAGCTAAATGAATAGCTATATTAAAGTCTACCCTAGACTTAAGAAAGCAAGCATATCTCAAATACTTCATATTCATCATCTTCCCCTAAGCACACACCTCCATTGGAGAGAAACTTAAGCTCGATTTTCCTTTGATTTATTGTTATCAAATCATTGCTAGTGATCAAGTAAGCTATTACCCTCAAACTATTATTGGAAATCCATGGTGTTTATGAGAGTAATCTTAATTTAGGTTTTGGCAATCCAAAGAAATTCTTGATTAATAGCTATGTTGAGTTTAGATATCAATTTTGATATCGTTATTGCAAATGTGAAATCTAATTTTGTTTTTAACATGCTCCTATTGATTTTCTAGCTCAACAAGTTGAGAGAGAGGTTTTGCCATCTCCATCGAAAGCTAGAAACAAAGGCATTGTCATCCGAGATTTGTAAGAGCATCAATTATCAAGGTGAGAGTAGTCGGAGTCTCAGGGTTAGGCAAAGAGCCTTCTCGAATTCATTATTATCAATTTTGTTCAAATAGCTAACATTTCTCTTAAGGGAGTTGCATCAGATTGTTAAGCGGACCTATTGGTAAGCATCACTAAGTTTGGTAATGAACATCGAACATAGTTATTGACATCAAATTGTGCATTATTATCGATATAGTTATTTTTATTGAAACATTGGAAATGAATCATCGAACATTGTCATTGATATCGAAATTATGAAATATTGATATGGAAACATGGTTACTAAAAATAACATTGAAGTCATTGGTCATCGGAATTATCATTGAAAATTGAATATAGATATTGTCATTGAAACCTTGGATTTGAGTAGACTTTGGATACAATTGGCATGCCATATAATTCATGAGCTCAGTGTATGAGTTGACTACGATCCTAAGGCTACTGCCTATATTGATTTGGCGAGGAGGAGGGATATGTATTGTACGTGGTCATTGGCGAGGCGGAGGGACTAGACCATTTATTGATTTGGCGAGGCATAGGAATTCGCGTATCCACTATCTTGATTCAATCCAATGGTTAATAAAGAATTTGATGTGTAAACATTGCATATTGAAACATGACATTTATATTGATAAGCATGAGAATATGTATATGCATCACTCATTGATATTACATTGCATATGACTACCTCACTAGGCAATGTGTGCCTAATATGTCTCATCTCATGCATTTCAGGTTAAGGAATCGACCTTTGTGGATGATTGGAAAAGTCGAGGCAAGACAAGTCACAACAAGCCAAGAGTAACGTATTTTGACTTTATTAACTCCTAGAAAGGTGGAAAGGAGTTGAACTAGTCTTTTGTGCCTATTTTGTTATGTTTATAATGTGTATAAGTTAAAAATATGTTAAAGGCCTAATTTTGACTTTTGGTTTGGTTAAAAGTTGGCATAAATGGCATATATAGCTCACATAGGTGAAAACCTAGTAAACGTATTCGAATGGTCATGAAATTTGGCATGCCAGTATTTTATAGCATTGAAATATTGTGTGTAAATATTCATTGCATTTGAACACCGTTTGGTAGGTCAATTCGATTAAAAACCAGCAAAAATCTATCATTACAGGTTAGGCCGTATCGATACAGAGTAATGGCACATAGATACGGTTAAGCATAATTGAACCTAAGAAACAGGGCGTATAGATACGGTTTGGAGCTGTATCGAAACATTTTGCCACTGGAATTCCTTGTTTCGATACGAGCCTAACCTGTATCGGAACGAGTCAATGGTCAAAGTTAATGAAAGTCAACTCGTACCGGAACGGGGCTTATCTATATTGATACGAGGTATGAGAAAAGTCAACCTAGGTTGACCATCATACACCTATATCAAAACGGAATCAAGGTGTGTTGATATAAGATTAGTTAAGTTGGTTAAACGGCAAAAATTGAAGGTTTACAATGTTCACAGATTGGTCACTGAATGTAGGATGATTCAATTGGATGTGTAAATGAACTCTAAATAGTATGAAAATTTACAGACTTGCTGCTAGAGTATTGAATTTCATTGTGGTATAATCAATTGCATTGAAGGACCTCTAATTTATCAGATTTACAATTTAGTCCCCAAAATTTGTATTAGTTTAAGAATTGGTCCTAAATGATTAATTATTGTTTCGTAATTGATAAATTGGACTAATATGTATATTTGGTAATGCTTTGTAGTATAACATTGTTCTTGTATTGTTTATGAATTGAAATTTTATCGCATTGATCCTTGTATTGTTCATCGGTAGCACTTTTCGACCCGGTTCTCGACCAGGCCGAGAAGGGTGTGTTACATTTTCTCTCTAAAACGTTTTAGTATAATGACATTTTAGGTCTTTTTTAGTTAAATATTAGTTAATTAAGACATTTTCTCCTCCAAATTTTTAGATTATAAATACTTAATTTGAGAAATAGTTCTCTTATAGTAACATGATAATTTGAGAAACATGAAAGGGCGATAGAGATAAAAAATTAAAGAAAATAGTTAAAGCCTATTCTTTCATTCGTAGCTCGAATCATTAGTTTTCATGGTTCATATATGATATCTATACTTTTAAATTTGATTGAAGAAAAATAGTAATATGTTGGGATTTTGGAGGGATTGCATTATAATAGTAGGACGTGCTAAAATGTATTTGAGTTAGCTTAGTTTCTCTTCTTATTATATTAAAAAATAAAATATTAATTATAAACGTTTATCATTAGTTTCTCTTCTTTATTCGGTCAAGATGTATTAATTGTATTGTATTTATAATCTTAAAAATTGTGTATTAGTAAAAGATGTATTGATTGTATCACATTTATTGTTTATTGAAAACTATATTGTATTACATTTATTAATTACCATATCATGTGTCACTTCAACTGGGTAGATAATCTAGTGAGTAGATATAGCATTTCCCTTAGAAATGTTACATCTTGTGTCTCTCTAAAAACGCACATTTCCTTGTATCTGAGCGATCTTTTCGTGCCTTGCTACGTCTATGTTTACAAAAGCATTATTTATGCGCCCACAAATAGGGGTGAGCGTTCGACCGAGTCGAGTCAAATTTTTTTGAGTTATTCGAGTTGACGCATCATATTTTACAACTCAAACTTTATTTGAAAATTTTTCGATTGAAGTCGAGTTTATGAAATTCGAGTCGCGTTTGAGACGAGTCGAGTTTTTGAGTTCCTATATAAATTTAATTATAATTATTTATCATGCTATAGTACAATTTGATTAAACGACTTTCACTAATCATATAAGATATGCATTCATACTTCTTCATATGTGGCATATATTTCTTCATATATACATATATATATCAAAAAAATTGTGGAACTCGACTCGAATTTAAAAATCAATTCATGTTGTGAATAAAATAATGAAGAACAACGTATAAGAATAAAATAACAAAGAGATGAGAGAAAGAGGGAGATTCGAATTATTATCAAAACTAGACTTGTGTATAATGCCTTCATCTAATTATAGGCATAAGAAGTACATAATACATTAAAATCTAATTAATGAAGATAATATTCCTAATGATAAAGTAAATCAAATCTCCTAGATAAAGTTCTTATTATTATAGACATCCACATATATAAATATTCATGACTCCCTCTTAGATGTCTATGAAGATAATGTGCATCGTTAAAACCTTACTAAGATAAAAACTCAGTGGGAAAAAATCTTTAGTAAAGGAAAAAAGAGTACACACATCTTTAATACGCATAACATGTTGCCTCATTAAAAATCATACCAAGAAAACTCATTGGGACAAGACCTCGGTTAAGGGGAAAAGAATACAATGCATATTTACTCCCCCTCATGAAAAAATCACATAAGATCTTTGCATCTTCATAATTAAATCTTGAATACTATTTTCTAAAGATCGTGAGGGATGAAACTTTGGAGTAATATGTTCCATGATGTATCTACCTTTCAATTGAGATATACATCTTGCATTATCTCTACACAATATAGCTTTGTATCATATCTTGTGAAAGTAAATCACATATCTTCTGGATATGTTAGGTCAATGGTCTTAGCCAAACACATTTTTGGCTTGCCTCATGCATAACAATTATTTCTACAAGATTTTAGGAGGCATCGACGAATGTTTGAAGATCTAGATGTAATAAACTTTATATATTGATGGATATTTCTTGACCAACTAATATAATGGTGCTTCAAGACCAAGAAAAGATATAATTATCTTTGTTCACATCCAACAATCTTACAATTATTGAGATACTTAATAGATATGCTTTATCCATATTGAATATTTTTAAAGATTCTTTCAGCTTATGTCCATTCATAGACAAAAACGCATATTTAAGTGCTCGATCTTTAGGTGGAGATAAAACCACATCTCAAGATTCTTTTTCTCAAATACTTTCATTAAATACTTTGAAAGATCTTCATGATTTTCCAATTTGAAGCTCTTCAGAAGTTCTAATGATATAATGAATCTTGACCAAAACTCTTTTATAAAATACATAAGGAAATATGATCATTCTTATAGTATTTCCTCAATTAGTACTCACTAAGGCGATTATACTAAATGCGTCAAAATATTCAATTAGACATGTCTAAATAAATTTCCTCGTAAATTTTCAAATGCTTTTAGCATTTTAAATCCTTCAAGGATAAATATGGATCCACAAAATAATTAGACGCATATAAAATGTTTCATAACTGCCAAAGTAATTGCATCCACCATGAAGTAATTAAAACTCCTCATAAATCATAATTCAAGTCGTATTTACGACTACTTATTTGTGCCTCACTAGCATTACACCTTTAGGTGTTTTGGACTGTTGGTCCAAATACTTCTCTTTTAGAAGTTCAAAGCATCTTTCTACATTGGCCAATTCAATATCTATACTTCTGGATAGATTTCTATACAAGATCCTCATTTCCTTTCTTTACTTCTATAGAAGTATTCTATGTAAAATTGTTTGTAAAATCATTGTCGATAACTTTTCAATTTTCTGGTTCCATTCTCGTAGTGACATAACTCATCGAGATCTCTTCAAGATTTCAATATTTATTTCAGGTACCTGAAACACTTCAAGAGTTTTATTATTAGTTATGCCTTTGGTCTCTTCAGGAGCAACTGTCGTCCAATATATGACCATGTCATATTATTTTCTATTTACGAGAATTTTGATCATTGGAATCAATTTCAATTATCATGCTTCAAGCATGATTTACATCCATTCGCTCTAACATGTAATTTAAACTTAGAGCATTTTCAACTGGTATATGAGACTTGATTACTCTCAATAGGTAAGTAAATATGTCTGGCAGTTGACATACAATAACTTGAATTATCTTATGAACTTCTAGTTCGTATTCGAGGATCTAGATAATGATAATTCTTTTTCCTTCTTTATCCAGATGATTATTCTCTCCCTTTGATGTTGAGAAAAGTCATCTCATAAATGATTCTCCAATTAATGTTTAAGAGTTTAAATGTAAAATGAGACTCGTACTCAATATATATTTCCTAACCCTTTTTATTTACCCATTTTGTTTATTGTAGTGGAGCAATTCATATCGCACATTCAAAAATTATAAAATGAGAAATGTATGGCTTCTAACCAAAAACCAATCATAACGAGGAGTTTATTATAACCCTTTGGCTTGATGCATATAAGTGTTGCTATATGAAAACACCATATAAATAATAACTATTTTGTTCTCATAGTTTAGCTATTAATGAGGAGGCATCCAATTGAAATTTTGCTAAAATTTATTTTTCATAATCAATAGGCTTTGTAACAACTGATATAGCCTAAAATATAAACCCACTAGCTTTTGCAAGATGAATAGTCTAACTGCAAATCTGAATCATTTATAATAAATCTCACAAACTTTTGGTTGTAAGTTGATAAAACAATGTCGATGAATCTACTAAAATCATATAAAACTTTCCACATTTGTGGATAAATGAGCCCATTTTTCATTCAGATATACAAGACATGCAATCTCAACTTTAGTACAAGAACTTCAAGTTCTTTTGGTAAGCGGAATCTTAATCATTTCATTTGAGAACAAGCAACACAAGAACTTCATGTTCTTTTAATAAGTGGAATTTAGTTAATTCCTTTGAGAACAAGCACCGCAAGAACTTCAAGTTCTTTTAATAAATGTGCATATAAATCTCAATAGATTTCGCATCATTATTGATCAGGATGGTCTAACCGATCATGCCAACTATATACAAGTGTGTATATACATTTTGAATTTGGTAAACTTCTAGTTTACCATAACATGTGATTCAATCTCACTCTTACATACCTAGTACGACCATCAAAATTATTCCTTTGAATAGGAATATTTACCTCTTTTGGAGCTTTCAATAGAAATTATCTTTTGGTAGCAATATATAACTCTTCTAGAGCTTTCAACTGACTTTTTGGATACCAGAACTTATATCCACATTGACTTATTTCAAATGCCAATTGATAACATATGTTATCTATAATTCTCAAAGGGATATTTTGCGAACTCATATTGCTCTCTTAAAATTTCTACTTCTACTGGTGACGATATTATTATCATTAGCGGTAATTATTGCAATATTCGCAATTCTACACTTTTCATAATGTGCTTTTTCTCAAGAACTTATTTCTTTTTTGGACCATCAATATTTTCAATACTTTGAGATATAATACTCACATTATTCATTGCATTAATTGGGAAAATATATCTTATGCTTTTTCTAAGCATAGATTGTCACCATAGATTGTATTTGATAAGTAATCATGTGAAACAAAATAAATAAATATCATAATATATAAATATAAATATAAAATGTAAATAATGAACGTGTAAAGTAAATAAACATAAAGAAAAATAAATAAAAAGATTAATAATTAACTTCAAGGTTATGAGAATAATTAGAAGATGATTTCTTCCCTTCGAGGGTTGTAAGGAAATCAACAACGTCCAAATGAGTTGGATTAACAATGTCCAAATAAGTTGGAGCAATATCATCTTCGTCATTTTTCGCGAACAAGATTTGCTTCTATTTTATTTCATTTATCATTCAATGATTGTTGATTTTTCAAGCGTAATGTTGAGTGGAACAATGGATTGATCAAAGCCAAGAGGGGGTAAATTGGGTTTTTAAAATTTTGTTGGAGAAAGTGGAATGGCTAAAATTGAAGAACAAGGCAATTTAGAGTGCTTCAAGTTCCAAATGAACTCTACATCCACTACCTTAGCTACCACTAAGGATTTTCCAACAATTCACTAATTACTCTTCCCCTTTTCTAGGCTTAGGAGGTAAACTTTACAATACCGATCAAATTTTCTACCCAAAATTTGACCAAACCCTCACTAGGATACAAAGAAAAATTTCAAGGCAAGTAGAATATCTCACAATACAAATTTGCCCCTTTTGATACAAGCACTCAACCCAAATTGGAATACAAGATAGGAATTACACTCAACACAATTTGGGATTTTACAAGAATGAGAAATTAGGCACTTTGAGCTTGGATTTTTGTATAGATGTTTCTCTTGGATGCAATGTTGCTAGTCTTCAATATGCTTGATTTTATACCTTCTCCATTAATTCTAGCCGTTTGGGTGGTTAGGGAATTGATTATAGCCGTTGGGACCCTCTCTTTCCACTATAAATGCACTTCTACAGCCTACCGTATTGGTACACGGGGAGGCGTATTGATACTTGTCTCAAAAAAGAAAGAGTCATTGCACAATTTCAAGAGGGGCGTATCGATACGCGTGTAGGCGTATCGGTACGGGATAGGGATCTATTTCGATACAGATAAAAGCGTACCGATGAAATTTTTCCTTCAAAGCTCACTAGAGGAATTCGTATCGATACGGGGTAAGAGCGTATCGATACGCATTAACCAACTCTTTAAAAATTTGTTACCAACTAACTGACACCAACGGTCAAAAACATTTGAGGCTTCTAAATTTAAAATTCCTTTTAATCCGTATCGATACGGGAGACAACGTATCAGTACGCCATTCAAACTCCTTTAGTTTTTATAAAGACAGCGTATCGATACAGATGGAATCTGTTTCGATACGGTAAGGGGTGTATCGAAACAGATTTCTTCAGTGGCCAAGTTGGTAAAAAAGGTATCGATACGACAAGGAGCGTATCGATGCGCATAGACGATTTTTAGTAGTTTGGCCTTGGAACACTTAGAAAATATTTTGGAGTTTGAGTTTTTCAAACTAGAGAAAAGCCTTGTTGATTTGAAACATTTTGAGGGACTTAAAAATCTATTTCAAGTTTTTCAATTTAATCCTTAAAACACTTTGTTATATCAAAATCAAACATAGGTTTTACAATCTCCCCCTTTTTGATATAACAAAACCAAAACTTGAAATTTTTAAGACTTTTAAAAACCTTTGGAAAATAACTCCCCCTTGATGTTAGGCTAGGTAGATTTTAAAGTTTAAAAATTAAAGTGAGCTTGTTCCCTCTCCCCCTTTTTGTTAGATCAAAAATTAAGAGACATGGGCTAAAGGCATAAACAATAACCATGCAACATATAATAGATAAACATTAAGTTCATAAATAAGAAAACATCAAAATAAAATCCAAACAACAATAATCAAAGCATAGGTTTTAAAAGGTAAACTTGCGGTAAGGTAGAGCAATGATCCAATCATAGAGCGATAAAGCTTAGAGTCAACACACTTACCTCCTTCATCTTTGTCAAGCTTTGTAGATGAGCTCATTTGTGTAACTTGAGGCTTTTCTTGCTCCAAGCCAAACTTCTTGAGCATGTCTTTCACGTACTTTGCTTGATTGATGAAGGTGTCATCCTTCCTTTGTTTGATTTGGAGTCCCAAAAAGAATGAGAGCTCTTCCATCATGCTCATCTCGAATTCACCTTGCATTAACTTAACAAACTCTTTTCAATTACATTCATTAGTAGATCCAAAGATAATATCATCAACATATATTTGCACTACTAAGATGTCATTTTTATATATTTTTATGAGAAGTGTAGTGTCCACCTTACCTTTTTCAAAACCTTTTTCGATCAAAAAGTTTGAAAGCCTTTCATACCAAGCTCTAGGAGCTTGTTTTAAACCATAAAGTGCTTTGGTTAGCTTAAAAACATGATTTGGAAATTTTGAATCCTCAAAATTCGGTGGTTGTTCCACATACACTTCTTCATTTATAAAACCATTTAAAAATGCACTTTTTACATCCATTTGAAAAAGCTTGAAATTATGATAACATGCATATGCAAGCAACATCCTAATAGCTTCCATTCTAGCTACGGGTGCATAGGTTTCATCAAAATATATTCTCTCTTCTTGAGTGTAACCTTGAGCAACTAGTCTAGCTTTGTTTCTCACAATGTTACCACTCTCATTTAGTTTATTCCTAAATATCCATTTAGTTCCTATAGTAGATTGATTACTAGGCCTTTCAACTAATGTCCATACATTACTTCTCTCAAATTGGTTTAACTCTTCTTGCATAGCCTTAATCTAAAATCATCTTTTAATGCTTCTTTAATATTCTTAGGCTCAATGCATGAGATAAAAGCAACATGATTCATGAGTTTGAGAGAAGATCTAGTAGTTACCCCCTTGGATGGATCACCCAAGATTTCACCACCTTTGATATAGTTGTACTCCCTTGGGTAGCTCACTTCCATTTCCTCAAGAGCCAAGTCCTTCAAGGCTTCAAGAGGTGGATCTTGTGCATCTTCTTCTTTAGTTTGAATCTCATCCTCTTTTGAAGTTTGTCCTCCATCAAAGGCATCAAGGATTCCTACATCATCATCATCACAAGATTTCTTCCTCGAAAGGAGGTTATCATCGAAAACAACATGTATAGACTCTTCTACTACTAAAGTTCATTTATTAAATATACGATAGGCTTTAGAGTTTAAAGAATATCATAAGAAAATAGCTTCATCACTTTTAGCATCAAATTTATCTAAGTTTTCTTTTCCATTGTTTAAAACAAAACACTTGCAACCAAATGGATGAAAATAGTTAATGTTAGGCTTCTTAGATTTTAAAATCTCATAAGGTGTTTTCTTTAAAATTGTCCTAATCATTACTCGATTTACAATGTAGCAAGCGGTATTTGTGGTTTCCACCCAAAAATATTTAGGTAAATTGTTTTCACAGAGCATGGTTCTAGCCATTTCTTGTAAAGTCTTATTTAGGTAAACAGTTTGAGATGCCGAAAAATTGTGGCTAATACCATTTTCTTTTAAAAACTCTTCAAAACCTAGATTTTGAAACTTGGTTCCATGATCAATTCTAATGTGAGAAATCTTAAGTTCAAGATCATTTCGAGTTAATTTTGAAAATGAGATGAATTTTTCTAAAGCCTCATCTTTTGTACTTAAAAATAGAACCCCAAGTAAACCTAGAATGGTCATCAACAAGTACAAAAGCATACGATTTACCACCCAAGCTCATAGTTCTAATAGGCCCAAAAAGATCCATGTGAATCAATTGTAAACATCTACTAGTAGTGACATCATTAATTGATTTAAAGGATGATCTATGTTGTTTACCCTTAGCGCATGCATCACATATTTTATCATTTGAGAACTTAATCTTGGGCAAACCTCTAACTAGATTTAGGGAGACTAAATTTTCTAAAATGCTAATGCTAGCATGTCCTAGTTTCCTATGCCATAACCATGCATCATTTTCATTTTGAGCAATAAAACATGCATGGGATGAATAAATGTCATCTAGATGCACCATATATATGTTACCACTACGATGACCAATGAGCATTAGTTTATTTGATTTGATGTCAACAGTTTTACAACCATGTTAATCAAATAAGACATTAAACCCTTTAACACACAATTGACTAATGCTCAATAAATTGTGTTTTAGACCATTGACAAACAATACATTTTCAATGAGTATAATAGAGTGATTACCTATGGAGCCAATATCTTCAATGTGGCCATTGGAGTTGTCACCAAAAGTCACTACTCCTCCACTTTTTGGCTTTAAGTCCATGAATCGACTCTTGTCTCCGGTCATGTGCCTCGAGCATCCACTATCAAGGTACCATGAGTTTTGGCTTTGTGCTTTGGCCTTGTAGCAATGCTCCTCTACAAACAAAGAGATTGTTGGGTTTTAAGGTGTTCGATTCCTTCAACCGATCTTGCTCACCAAGTGGTGGAGAGGTGGAATTTTGGGTGGATGTGGTGTGGAAGCTAAAAATGAATGACACAATGACTTTAGAGTGGTTTAACCTTCTAACCAAGGTCTACATCCACTATCTTAGCTTCCCACTAAGGATTTCCAATCAATCCACTATTGATCTGTCCCCTTTTCTAGGCTTAGGAGGAAACCCTTATACACCGATTAAGCTTTCTACCCAAAGCCTTGATCAAACCCTTTTTGCAAAGAGAAAAGATAAGCAAACTTAAATCCCTCTAATAGGTGATTGTTTGCACAAATAAGCTCTCACCCAAAACCTAAAACACTTGAGCAAATTTGACAATTTTGGCTCACTAGTGTTTGTTTATACAAAGAAATGACAATTTAAGTACAAAGACAATTCTTGATCATTTGTTGATTGACAATTGAAGCATTAACCATGTCTTGATGCTTGGAGGTCCCTTTTATACTCATTAATGAGTTTGTAGCCGTTACTAGCCATTGGGGATGAATTGGAGCCGTTGAGGACTTTATTTCCCTTCATTAATGTTATTCTGCAGCCTTGCGTATCGATATGCTTGGACCCGTATCGGTACGGCCTTCATCAGAAACTAGTCGTTGGGCTCTTGCCAGCCTAGGCGTATCGATACGCTTGAGGGCGTATCGGTACAGTATGACGGTTAAAAGACCGTTGGGAAATATGACCGTTGGGGTTGTTAAATGGGGATTAGTACGCATACCAGGCGTATCGAAACGACCCCTCTCTGTATCAAAACGACCAAGCCTGTTTCGATACGGGTTTTGGGAGTAACCAAACTGGGCAGAAAATGTATCGATACGGGTTGGACCGTATCGGTACGGGCACTTTGAAATCACAAGTTTGGTTGTTTAAAGCATGAAAAATCTTGCCAAAAACCTTTTTAAATACCTCAAACATATATTCAAGTTGTTTGGACTTAAAACCAAGTTTTAAATTCTTTTCAAATTAGTCCAAACATTTTTCAATTATTATATCAAAACACTAGTTCTATAATCTCCCCCTTTTTGATATAATAAAATCAACTTGAAAAATTGTTTGGGATTCTCCCCCTTTAAGTTTAAAATTGTGAATAAGAGATTAAGATTTGAAATCAATTAAAGCTCCCCCTTATTCATTTGAAAATTCAATTTTTCAAACCACATTTCTCTCCCTTTTAGTTATATCAAAAAGAATTTAAACACTTTTAAGTTCAAAATACCAATAGAGGTAAAAAATGACAAATAAGAATTTTTCGTTTAGAAATGGCTCCCCCTTACTCAAAGCATCATAAAAATGTTAGTCCAACATATATGATCATCTAGTTGACATAAATAAAAGTAAATCAAATAAAACAAAAGCAACTAGAATTTACCACACTTGAACTCAAGGGAGGATGTGAAGCCTTCCTTCTTCAAGTGTTTTTCCTTAGTGTGCATGGAGCTCCCCCTCAATGTTTGACTTGTTGATCACTCTCCATCACACCGAGCAAAAGACAATCAAGTAATTTTTGGTATCCGAATTGCTTTGGATCCATAGACGTTAGTAGCAAAAAAAATTAGTCCCCCTTGGAATCCATTTTTCAATGTCATCCTTTTTAGTTGAAGTGACTAGTCCTTTTGGGACCCAAACACTTCTAAACCATTTACCGTTTACAAATCTAGGGGCACTAGATTGTCTTACATAAAAATTTGATTTTCCAAAATTGTTTTTCTTTTCTAGTTCTTTGGAAATCAAATCTTTTTCATTTTGAACTTTAAGAAGCAAATTTTGCAAACCAAAACATTTTTGCTCAAAATCTTTCAATTTTGCTTCAAGTTCAAGATTTGTTTTGGAAAGCAAATCATTCTCAATTTTTATTTTTGAAATCAACTTTTTGTTTTTGGAAAATGATGCCTTGAATTCCAAAAGCAAATCATCATAGGCATCTTACAACTCATCAAATGTATATGAATTTGAAATTGATGATTTAGAAGTTACCTCCCCCTCATTGAGGGCCATCAAGCGTAGGTGGGCTACTTCATCATCGGTGGAGTCTTCATCACTTCATGTGGCCATATATGCTTGCTTTGAAGATGACCCCCTCTTGTTGAACTTGTGAGATTCCTTCATCTTCTTCCTCGATTCATGCTTGGAATTTTCCATTTCGCTCTTCATGAACCGGGAAAATTTGTTGAAGAGATAGGCCATCTCTTCATCTTCACTTTCCTCCTCACTTGAATCTTCATGATGGCATGTGGAGGATTTGAGAGCAATGGCATTGGTGTTGATGCCAAGCCCCTTGAGCTTCTTCTCTCCCATAGCTCTAATTTCTTCCCTCTTCTTCTCATCTTCTTTGTTATTCTTCATGATTTGATGAGTAAGGAGTGACCCCATGAGTTCATCAAGCTTTAAGGTCTTCAAAATCTTGGCTTCGATGATGGCGGTCCTCTTTGAGTCTCGTGACTCGGGAAGTGAGTAGATGAGCTTTCGTACAAGCTTTTCCTCCGGGATGGCTTCTCCATAGCCTTTGAGACCATTGGTGATAGTGGAGAACCTATCAAACATCCTCTCGATGTTCTCTTCTGGATCCATTTTGAAGTTCTCATACTATAAGGTGAGGAGCCCAATCTTGGTCTCTTTAACTTCATCGGTTCCCTTGTATGTGACTTCAAGCTTGTCCCATACCTCCTTGGCACTCTCACAAGAAGACATCTTCTCATAGATGGTTGGGCCAAATGCACAAAAGAGGATGTGCAAGGCTTTGCAATTTAGCTCCATCTTGGAACTCCACTCCGCTTTGCTTCGTTGAGGCACGAACGGACCATCTTCAACTATGTCCTATAGCTTGTAGTCTCTTGACTTGATGAAGAACTTCATTTTTATCTTCCAATGGGTATAGTGAGTTCTGTCAAAGAAGGGTGGTTTGTCAATGGATTGCGCCATTGAGCCGGTTGTGTGAAATGATGGTCGATCTTGCCGGATCTTCACAATAGGATGTTAATCCTCTTCGATTGAGCAAAGCTCTAATACCAATTGTTGGGTTTTAAGGTGCTCGGTTCCTTCAACCGATCTTGCTCACCAAGTGGTGGAGAGGTGGAATTTTGGGTGGATGTGGTGTGGAAGCTAAAAAATGAATGACACAATGATTTTAGAGTGGTTCAACCTTCTAACCAAGGTCTACATCCACTACCTTAGCTTCCCACTAAGGATTTCCAATCAATCCACTATTGATCCGTCCCCTTTTCTAGGCTTATGAGGAAACCTTTATACACCGATCAAGCTTTCTACCCAAAGCCTTGATCAAACCCTTTTTGCAAAGAGAAAATATAAGCAAACATAAATCCCTCTAATAGGTGATTGTTTGCACAAATAAGCTCTCATCCAAAACCTAAAACACTTGAGCAAATTTGATAATTTTGGCTCACTAGTGTTTGTCTATACAAAGAAATGACAATTTAAGTACAAAAACAATTCTTGATCATTTGTTGATTGACAATTGTAGCATTAACCATATCTTGATGCTTGGAGGTCTCTTTTATACTCCTTAATGATTTTGTAGCCGTTACTAGCCGTTGGGGATGAATTGGAGCCGTTGAGGACTTTATTTCCCTTCATTAATGTTGTTATGTAGCCTTCCGTATCGATACGCTTGGACCCGTATCGGTACGACCTTCATCAAAAACTAGTCGTTGGGCTCTTGCCAGCCTAGGCGTATCGGTACGGTATGACGTTTAAAAGACCATTGGGAAATATGACCGTTGGGGTTGTTAAATGGGGATCGGTATGCTTACCAGGCGTATCGAAACGACCCCTCTCTGTATCGAAACGGACAAGCATGTTTCGATACGGGTTTTGGCAGTAACCAAACTGTGCAGAAAAGGTATCGATACGGGTTGGACCGTATCGGTACGAGCACTTTGAAATCACAAGTTTGGCTGTTTTAAAGCATGAAAAATCTTGCCAAAAATCTTTTTAAATACCTCAAACATATATTCAAGTTTTTTGGACTTAAAATCAAGTTTTAAATTCTTTTCAAATTAGTCCAAACATTTTTCAATTATTATATCAAAACACTAGTTCTACAGAGATTAAGCTTTGATTTTTGGTACCCAGATCATTTTGGGTCCACGAGTGTTAGCTCACAAAAGCTTGTTTCCCTTAGGAATCCAAGGTGACATGGCATCAACATTATTAGATTTGACAAGTTTCTTAGGAACTCATACACTTCTAATTCTTTTAGTTTTATTATGCCTATAAGAGCCACTTTGTTTGTAGTTATAGTTCTTTCTATTGGGTTGGTTTGTTCTAGATGATTCACCTATTTCATTTTTCACATTACCAACACTCTTGAAAGACCTTTTGAGCTCATTAAGCTCATATAACATCTTTTGGTGTTCAATGTTACATTGAGAAAAAAGATTATTTAAATCTACATTTTCATTTTGAAAGTATTCAAGTTCATCTTGTAGACCTAAAATCTTTTTTCTCAAGTTTCAAGTTAGCTTGAGAAAGTAAATCATTTTTAGCATTTAAACCCTAAATGATCTTTTTATTTTTCAAAACGAACTCCTTATACTTCTCAACTAACTCATCATACACCTCTTGTAACTCATCATAAGCTTCATGCAATTCATCAAATGTAAAATCAAAAGTAGATGAGTTAGAGATTACCATAGAAGAATCCTCTAAAGAGTCATGAGGAAAAGGTTGGCCACTTCTTGTTCCTCATCCTCGGATGACTCCTCATCACTTAAAGTAGCAAGCATAGCTTTGAGCTTCTTCTTCTTCTCAAAGCCCTACTTCTTGAGTTGAGGACACTCAAAACGAATATGACCCGGTTTCTTGCATTCATAGCATATGATCGGATCCTTTTCTTCTTCTTTGTTTTTGGTCTTGAAGTCCATTTTTCTTTGAAACTTCCTACCCCGGTTGGACCTCATTAATCGTGAGAATCTCTTGGCTATCATAGCCAATTCTTCAAAATCTTCCTCCTCACTAGAAGTGCTCTCCTAATGTAGAGAAGCTTTAAGAGCCACTCCTAGTTTCTTTTTCTTGTCTACCTCAAGCTTCTCCACTCTTCTTTCTTCTTTCTTCCTTTCATCTCCCTTCCTTGCTTCATGATTTCATGAGTTAGGAGAGAACCAACTAGCTCATCAAGCTTTAGTGTCTTCAAATTCTTTGCCTCAATGATAACGGTTCTTTTCCCATCCCAAGACTCGGGAAGTGAGTAGAGTAGCTTTCGGACTAGCTTGTCCTCCGGGATGATCTCTTCAAAACCCTTTAGCCCATTGACGATTGTTGAAAATCGATCAAACATCTTTGAAACGATTTCGTCGGGCTCTATCTTGAAATTCTCATAGCTAAGATTGAGAATTCCAATCTTTTTTTTCTTCACATCGGTTGTTCCTTGATAGGTAGTGTCAAGTGTATCTCACACTTCTTTAGCACTTTCGATGGAAGAAACTTTGGAGTAGACCTCAAGCTTCTCTACTCTTCTTTCTTCTTTCTTCCTTTCATCTCCCTTCCTTGCTTCATGATTTCATGAGTTAGGAGAGAACCAACTAGCTCATCAAGCTTTAGTGTCTTCAAATTCTTTGCCTCAATGATAGCGGTTCTTTTCCCGTCCCAAGACTCGAGAAGTGATTAGAGTAGCCTTCAGACTAGCTTGTCCTCCAGGATGATCTCTCCAAAACCCTTTAGCCCATTGACGATTGTTGAAAAACGATCAAACATCTTTGAAACGATTTTGTCGGGCTCCATCTTGAAATTCTCATAGCTAAGATTGAGAATTCCAATCTTTTTTTCCTTCACATCGGTTGTTCCTTCATAGGTAGTGTCAAGTGTATCTCACACTTCTTTAGCACTTTCGATGGAAGAAACTTTGGAGTAGATATCGGGACCAAAAGAACAAAATAGCATGTGAAGAGCCTTGTCATTAATTTGAAGCTTCTTTCTATCATCTTCACTCATTTCATCTTTCCTTCGGAACAAATCTTTCTTCATCGTCTCTCTTTATCAGAATAGTGGGACGATTCTCTATAGCATCCCAAACAAGATAATCACTAGACTTTATGAAGAGACGCATCTGGTTCTTCCAAAAAGGATAGTTGTCACCGTTGAAGAAAGACGGTTTGGTGATTGATTGAGACTCGTACATGCTAGAGCCGGAGGTAGATGTCATGACTTGTGTTGTGGATGATCACATTCTTCCTAGAATCTCCTCTTCCGGTTGTTAATCCTTCAAAGAGGTAATCTCTGATACCAATTGTTGATTGGATCAATGGATTGATCAAAGCCAAGAGGGGGTGAATTGGGTTTTTAAAATTTTGTTCCAAATGAACTCTACATCCACTACCTTAGCTACCACTAAGGATTTTCCAACAATTCACTAATTGCTCTTCCCCTTTTCTAGGCTTAGGAGGTAACCTTTACAATATCGGCCAAATTTTCTACCCAAAATTTGACCAAACCCTCACTAGGATACAAAGAAGAATTTTAAGGCAAGTATTATATCTCACAATACAAATTTGCCTCTTTTGATACAAGCACTCAACCCAAATTGGAATACAAGATTGGAATTACACTCAACACAATTTGAGATTTTACAATAATGAGAAATTAGGCACTTTGAGCTTGGATTTTTGTATAGATGTTTCTCTTAGATGCAATAGTTGTTCTTGGTCTTCAATAGGCTTGATTTTTTACCTTCTCCATTAATTCTAGTCGTTTGGGTGGTTAGGGAATTGATTATAGCCGTTGGGACCCTCTCTTTCTACCATAATTGCACTTCTGCAGCCTACCGTATCGGTACACGGGGAGACGTATCGATACATGTCTCAAAAAAGAAAGAGTCATTGCACAATTTCAAGAGGGGCGTATTGATACGCATGTAGGCGTATCGATGCGGGATAGGGATCTGTTTCGATACAGATAAGAGCGTACCGATGCAATTTTTCCTTCAAAGCTCACTGGAGGAATTCGTATCGATACGGGGTAAGAGCGTATCGATATGCATTAACCAACTCTTTAAAAATTTGTTACATACTAACTGACACCAACGGTAAAAAACATTTAAGGCTTTTCTGAATTTAAAATTTCGTTTAATCTGTATCGATACGGGAGATACCGTATAACTTTGTTATATCAAAATCATACATAGGTTTTTCAAGTTTTTCAATTTAATCCTTAAAACACTTTGTTATATCAAAATCAAACATAGGTTTTACACGTACGATAGGTACGAGACCAATGGTTTATAATGTCACATTGATAATAAAAAAAATATTCCACTTTCTTAGAATGATCTTTATTACCTTTGTCATCCTTATAACTTCACTATCTGTGAGTAGAAGTATTCATAAAATGACCATATTTTTCATGTATATATTCATAGCCTCGACCACGACAACAACTTCTAATGTGACTTTTATTCTTTCCATAATATAATCTCACATTCACTTCAGAGAATTTAGTAGAGCTAGTGAGCCTTTAAAACTTTTTCACGATATTGTGTCTGGGAGCAACATTATTTGTCGTGAAAAGTGGAGTATGTTTTATTAACATATCCTTATCACATAGAACAAATATTTAATCCTCGTACGCGACATTGTTAAACCAGTTCACAATGTCCTTTAAAAACCTCCTTTGAGACCAGTAGCCTCGCAGAACAGGATGTCCAGCCAATATACTTGGAGTATATCGAAGTTATGTCACTAATTGAATAGTGATTTACCATGTTTGTATTCGTTTTAGGGAATGAAACAGATCCAATAATCGCATGGAATAAACATCATGCTTGCATCCACTTCAGGGAATGCCTCCCATAAAACTTTTTGGATAAAGACGAATTTTCGTAACTTGAACTTGGGAGAAGTCAATAGTCGAATTCGACACATGAAAATTATTGCTTTCGAGCAAAATCACCATAATGTATCATACTTTAAAATCATAATTTAAAGAATAAAAAATAAGAATAGAGTTTACTGATATTGATTTTCCTCTCGAAGACAATGAAGACGTAGCGAATGACGAAGACAATCTCTCATAATCTCTATATGTCATGTCTCTTTCCAAGCTATTTAAGCGCATGTAAAACTCAAAACATGGTTAGAAACATCAATCCTTAAAAAATAAAATATTAAGTAACAAATAAATAAATAAATATTAAATAAATATATATAACCACAAGTTGAACATTGTAAACTAGAGTGATAATTTTTTTATATTAAAAAGGATTTTGAAAAACATGAGTGTCCTGTAGCGTGTACGTCTTGCGAAAGTCACTAAGTTCACTTGGTTTGAGCATTGAATTTGAAGTTCAAGTTCAATCATGGAATATTATAATAAACAAGTCATGGAATGATAAATCATCCATGAAAAATCTGAAATCGCACTAACGTGATTAAACCATTCATAAAATATTAGAATAAAATAAAAACGAATAAATTAACAATGAATCGGAATGTACTAACCTTAATTTGAGAATGATTAATAAAAAACATATTGAATTTCTAAGCTTAGTTTAATGTAAATTGAATGTAATCACCAATGTCGTATTGAAATCCTTTTCAAGAATCATCAACAAAAGTCACAATTGTTGAGCGATATCATGCTGATAACGTGTTGTTAATAAAATAATAAAAAACAACGAATAAGAATAAAATAACATAGAGATGAGAGAAAAAAGGAGATTCGTATTATTATCAAAACTAGACTTGTGTGCAATGTCTTCATCTACTTATAGGCATAATAAGTAGGGGTGTTCATGGTAGGTTAACCGTACCGTTTAGCTTAAACGGTTGGTTAACCGTTATAGCGGTTATTATTCGTAACTTAACCGTTACTAACCGTTAAGAAACGGTTAACCGTTAATTTTTTAAATGGTTAACCATTATAGTGGGTAAACCGTTAAGGAACGGATCGGTTACAGGTTAACCTGTAACCTATTACGATTTTCTTTTCAAATGTTCATTACTTCTTTTTTAGAATAATAAATATATCTCTCCGATAAATATTGTATTAATTTCTTTTAAAAAAAATTAACTTAAATAGAAAAATTTTAAACACAAACTTTACACTTAGTTAAAATAAAGTACCAATAGGTTAACCTATAGGTTAACCATTAACCGTCTTTTTTAGCGGTTCGGTTAACCGAAACCGTTTAACCTTAACGGTTAGGTTAATTAACCTATAAAATGAACGGTTATACCGGTTAACGGTTACGGTTTATTTTGCACACCCCTAATAATAAGTACATAGCTCTAAATAATGGAGATAATATTCTCAAAGATAAAGTAAATCAAATCTCCTAAATAAGGTTCTTATTTAAAAAATATTCATAACAATCAAATAATTATTTAAAAAATTGAGTTACTCAAGTTATTCGAATTTCCATTTTACAACTCAAACTTTTTTTTTTTTTTGAATCGAGACGACTTTAAGCAATTTCGAGTTGAGTCAAAATGAGTCAAGTTTTTCAAGTCGAGTCGAGTCAATAAATTTAATTTTTTTCAAGTCTTACTCACTTCTACCCTCAAACGCATTCGACTTAAGCGCGCTTTTTGAAACTAAGCTCACCCCCAACTCTAATGTAAAGCTGCTCTCGCCTTTTTCTTATTGCTTCTCTTTTACATGGAGTGGGAACCCGAAAATCAAATTCAATTAACCTGAATGCAAATCTGTCCCAACATGCCCAATCTAAATCCAAAATTACTCTGATAAATACCTCTAAATGGGGTGCGGAGACAAAGGAAAGGATGAAACTATGCTTGTTCACCACAATTTCCTAACCATCCCAATTCCAATCGTCAATAACAAATCATCTATACATATATAAAAATTATGTCGATTCATTTTATTAACCCAAATTCCTTCCGGAAATTCAACAATTATGCCAATGACATCTGATGTCTTGTGTGGACCAAAAACAAAGAAAGATCAAAATCCGCTATTTCATTTCATTTGGATTTTGATTCGAAATGAAAGATATCATATCCAATCAGTAACTAATCCTTCTTGTAAACTAGAGTTGGATATTCTGGGCTCCACATGTTGTTCTGCACATAATCTAGAACTTCCTCCTGCACCATCACATTACATGCATACCATTCTTCAAATTCATGCGTTTGAAACACAGCAACATCAAGTTGTATAGAGCAACAGACGTGTTACCTCGTCCTGGCATATTTTTTGGAGCTCTCTAGCATCAATGTCACGATATCCTTCTGCCAGATCCTCTTCTACAGCTTCCTGCACAACAGCCGCTGCTACCTCCTTCGTTATATCTCTTATCCTACAAACAAACAAACAAATAAATTCAACAGACTTGGCTTATGGCACCAACTTCACTTTCCCGGTAAGAGAAATAAAACATGTCTCCATATTATGGCCTCATCACTTACTTTGATATTGGAGGGAATATCATGCCCTTGAGAACTTCCTCTTCTGTCATGTAGGCAGCTAGACTGCAATTGTCAATTTAAGATAATGTGAGTCAGTATCAAACTCAGTACCAAAAGCTTCTTTATCATCTTCATTATTATTATTTTAATTGCTTAAAGAATTTGAAGGCAAAAGAAATAAATTAATGATCCGAATCCATTTGTCAGACAGCTTCTAGCATACCATTTGGAACAACTAAAGAATATATTAGCAAGTTAATAATATATAGGGATAACTACATAGTTAGTATCCCACCTATTTTTTGGCAAAATGATACCTAATGTTACATTTTGTTTCTATTTTGGTACCCTGCTGTTAAAAAATTAACGAGTGACATACTAGGAGAGAGAAAATCACATGAGGCAGGCTACCATGTCATTTTCTCTCTCCTAGTCAGCATGCCACGTCGACTACAATCATTAAAAACTACATGTGGCATGCTAACTACGAGAGAGAAAATGACATGACAGCCTACCAAAATAGAAACATCATTTTCTCTCTCCTAGTCAACATGATGTTATTTTTTTAACGGTGGGATACCAAAATAGAAACAAAACGTAACATTAGGTACCATTTTACCAAAAAAAATAAGCAGAGTACTAAAACAGTAACGCGAGAATAAGGGGTACTAAATATGTAGTTATCCCTAATATATAGTACACTTATGAGGACTTAATCCACAAGTTACTCAAAAAATGCCTCTAGAAAGGTACATCAAACAGATCCTCCCAATCCCAAATTCTCGAGAAGAATAAACTGAAGTGGCTCAGAGTGAATGGAGATGCAGTCACTGTCACTATCTTTATTTCTTTGCATACTCATAATCTACCTAAATTTCATATATACTAGTAATGGCTAAAAATTCCATCAGTTGATCATCAACTAAGCTACTAACAGTCTTGACAGGTGAAAAGTTATGAAGCATTTGTAATAAATATATTTATCAAAAACAAAAGTAAAATGAACCACACCGTTCTGCTGCAGCCTGTAGCATGCCATCAGAAATGAGTCTAGAGCCAGACAGAAGAGTTCCAAGCCCAATACTGCAGAAAAGACGGGTAAAGAACTAAAAATGATGAATTAGAGAATCGTTAAGTAAAAAGAAACCTTTGTGAAATTTATTATAAGACTGACCCTGGAAAGAGATACATGTTGTTTCCTTGGTTGCAATGCCCAATACGACAATTTCCTAAATTGTTCAAGACTTGCAATAAGTAATGAGAACCTTGTACAATAAGTGGCTATAATTCATACAAATTTAGGCACTTTTAACATACAGAGCACCCACATGGCAAATTGGCAGAGTACAAAAATTAAAAGAATGGCTATGTGGACAATGTTTAACATGGTAGGTTCCGCACATACCAAGATCAACATCTCTAAATGGACTTCCACTTGCAAATATAATGTTGTCGCCTACAATTGTGAACGCTTCATCTGGGGTGCACTCAGCTGTAATAACGAAGGGTAAAAGGACACATGACAAGTCTCAGTATAAATATGAATGGCCCTAATTTTATGTCTCCAAAATATTAGGGGGACAAACGTACCTTTTTTTGTAGGGTTTGACATTGCAAAGATAGCTGGTTTAGTTGAAGTTGAACCTTTAAGAGCCTCTAAAACCTAAAACATAAAATGCACTTTAAATACTTAGCAAAACTACAGGCAAAAAGAATTTGGCTCGAAGGTTAATGAAATGCATAGATTCTAGGAAACAAATTTATCTAAAAATTTTCAAATTTATTGTGTTGCAATCTGGAAGCTATTTGCCAAATCTTTACAGTAAAACCTCCGAACACTTTCTTCATATTGAAATATGAGAGAAATTCAAACTGTGAATCTTTACTATACAAGTCACATGTTCTCATCAAGATTGATGAACACCGAACTTCAGGATATGGAAGAAGTGTTAAATTCTTTTCTTTTCTTTTTTGAACATGAAGAAGTGTTAAATTCTAAACTAGTAAAGACTTAGTTTTGGTAACTTGACAATTATAAATGATGTTTAAACAGTGAACATAGATTTCATAATTGTCACACTAGCAGAAAGCAAATCTTCTGCTTGTCACCTAACATGTAAAATTCAATTTTACCTCTTTGGAGAACAATCCTCCAACTCCAGACAACCCAAGAAGCACATCGGGCTGTACCTGCCGCACCTGTTTAGCCAGATTAAAGAAAGGTTTGAATTGTGAAAGAAATACAGACTTGACAATGTATCAGATAATATATGTAAGATTACGCATAGTATAATTAATATAGGAGTTAAACTCTAATTAATATAGGAGTTATATTCTATTAGAATTGTTATATATATCTAGTATCTAAAAGATAGAGTAGAAGTCTAACCTTAGTAGGACTCCTAATTAAAGTCCTAGTCTATATAAGTTGTAAACTTCTCTTGTAATCTCATAATTTTTACTTCAATTCAATAAACAGAAAAGGTTCTGTTTATCTTCATGGTATCAGCCTAATTCGATCCCATCGAATTTTTTTTTCTTCCCGATGGTCAATAGTTCCAGTTCGAGTGGACTGCAATCTCCATCCTCGTCGTCTGCTACTTCAATGGCAGATTTTTTGGAACCATCTGGTTCGTCTACCATGTGCCATAGGTTTACAGGCACAAACTACATTCCATGGTCCCAGTCTGTTAAACTCTTTCTTATCGGGCGAGGCAGCCTAGGGTATGTCAATGGGAAGAACTCCAAACCTGCTGCTACTGATGCTGGTTTCGAAAAGTGGATCCAGGAGGATGGTCGAGTCATGTCATGGTTAATAAACACCATGGCTCCTGAGGTTGGTTCACAATTTCTCCTATACGAGACTGCCAAGGACATTTGGGATGCTGTCCGAGACACTTACTCCAGCACAAATAATAACTCAGAGTTATTTGGGATTGAGAGCACTGCATCTGCCTTAAAACAAGATGGTATGAATGTTACTCAATATTATACTACTCTAACTAACTTATGGCAGCAAATCGATATGTATGAAGCACATGAATGGGAGACTCCTACAGATGCTGGAATCTTCAGGAAAATTACTGAGCAGAGGAGAATTTTTCAGTTTTTGAATGGTTTGCATAGAGATTTTGATCCTATCAAATCTCGCATCCTAAGCCTCACTCCACTTCCTACACTTCGAGAGGTGTTCTCAGAAATTAGAAGGGAAGAAAGCCGACGCATGTATATGATCCCTGAAGCTGCTGCGCCTGACAGTTCTGCTCTTGTTACACAATCCTCTTCCTCTCCTAAGATTAAAAAAGGGCGAGTAACTTGTAATTACTGCAAAAAGCAAGGCCATTCAAAGGAGAATTGCTGGAAATTGCATGGGAAACCCAGTGACTGGAAACCAACCAATCCTAAGACTCCGCCAGGTTCCTCCTCAGCTGAGAGTTCGAGACCTGCAACTGGTGGTTTTAATAAGCAACAGATGGTTCAGTTACAACAAATGTTTAGTAAGTTTACTGGCAATTGTGAAGGTAATTTGGCCAGTATAGAATCTGAAGGTATGAAGGAAAATTCTCACTCTACTGCTTTTCTTTCTACTTCAAATAAATCAACTTGGATTGTAGATTCTGGTGCTTCTGATCACATGACTGGTAATAGGTATTTGTTCCTTGATTTTCATCAATTATCTTCTCAGAACTCAATTAAGATAGCTGATGGTTCTTATTACACAATTCAAGGAAAGGGTTCAGTTGTTCTTACTCAGAACCTAATTGTTAAGGATGTGTTATTTGTTCCTAACCTGAAGTGTAACTTGCTATCTGTCAGTAAATTGTCCAAGGATTTTAATTGTACTTTGGAATTTACAGATTCTAATTGTATCTTGCAGGCACTGGACAGGAAGAAGAGGATTGGCAGTGCTAGATTGCAGAATGGCTTATATGTCTTCTCCAGTACCATATTTCCTACACCTTTATCTTCTGCAGCTTGTTTTACTTCTTTAGGACAAGATGATGTTATGCTATGGCATTTTAGATTAGGCCACCCCAGTTTCTTTTATCTTTCTAAACTGTTTCCTCAGTTATTTATTAATAAAAAACATTCTTCTTTCAAATGTCATATTTGTCCTCTTGCAAAACAAACTAGGCAGTCTTATTTACCTTCAACTTACAAACCCTCACATCCTTTTTCTCTTATACACAGTGATGTTTGGGGTCCTTCTCGTGTGAAGAATATCAATGGGAGTAGTTGGTTTGTGACTTTTATTGATGACCATAGTAGACTTACCTGGACATATTTATTAAAAGAAAAGTCTGAAGTTGCTAGTGTCTTTAAGCAATTTTATTGTATGGTTGAAACTCAATTTCAAGGTAAAATTCAAATCTTCAAATCTGATAATGGGGGAGAATTTTTCACTAAGTCCTTAGGAGATTTCTTTCAAACAAAGGGCATTGTTCATATCAGTTCTTGTGTCAATACTCCCCAACAGAATGGGATAGCAGAAAGAAAAAATCGACATCTTTTAGAAGTCACTAGAGCCCTAATGTTTTCCCACAATGTCCCTAAGTATTTATGGGGTGAAGCATTATTAACCTCTACTTATCTTGTTAACCGAATGCCTAGTCGAGTATTAGCCTTTCAAACACCTAGGGATGTTTTTCTTTCATACTTTCCTTTGTTTAAACCAATGACTTCCAATCTTCCTTTGCGTGTCTTTGGTTGCACTGTTTTTGTTCAGAACTTGAGTCCCACTAAATCGAAACTTGATCCCAAGTCTGTCAAATGTGTGTTAGTTGGATATTCTTCACTAAAGAAGGGCTACAAATGTTACCATCCCCCCTCTCGGAAATTTTTTGTTACCATGGATCTAACCTTTTTTGAACAGGAACCCTATTTTTCCAAGACTGAAATTCAGGGGGAGACTCTTGGTGATGATTTTCAGTCCATTCCTAAACAGGTTTTTGTTATTTCTCCTTCTCATTATACTCCTTCACTAGAACCTCAAACACCTTCCCAAAACCAGCATACTTCACCTAATTCTTCATCAAATACACATCATTCTCCTATTACTTCTCTTGCATCTAAACACTTATCTAGATCTCCTTCCGAGCCTCCTAAACAAATGCAGGTTTATTTTCGTAAAAGGAAAACCATCCCCGAAGCTGTTTTGCAATCTGGCACTCGTCAAGAATTGGATTTCAGTCCAGCTGCTTGTGAAGAAAGTGAAGGTAATGAATCTGTTAATATTCCCTCTCATCTTCTCGAGTATGATTATGTACCTATTGCTAAAAGGAAAGGGGTAAGACAATGTACTAAGTACCCTATCCAGAGATATGCTGCTTATGGGAATTTAATGCCCTCTTTCAAAGCCTTTACAGCATGTTTAGATGAAGAACAGATTCCAAAAAGTTATGAAGAAGCAGTGCAGAATCCTAAGTGGAAAAAGGCTATCGAAGAGGAAGTTGAGGCACTTCAGAAGAATGGAACATGGACAATTACTGATCTTCCCCAAGGTAAAAAAACCTGTTGGATGTAAATGGGTATTTGCTATTAAATATAACTCTGATGGCAGCATACAAAGACACAAGGCGAGATTGGTTGCCAAAGGGTTTACTCAAACCTATGGGATCGATTTTAAAGAAACCTTTGCTCCTATTGCTAAGTTGAATTCAGTTCGGATTCTTCTAAGTTTGGCAGTGAATTGCGACTGGAAATTACATCAGTTGGATATCAAGAATGCATTCCTGAATGGCAATCTTAAAGAAGAAGTTTATATGCAAATTCCCCCTGGAGTAAAAGGTGCTGAACAGGTTCAAAAGGTATGTAAGCTTGTTAAATCACTCTATGGACTCAAACAATCCCCTAGAGCATGGTTTGAAAGGTTTACCAAAGTCATAATGAAGAATGGCTTCAAACAGTCCTCGGCAGATCATACCTTGTTCACTAAGGTAACCTCGTCCAATAAAAAGGTGATCTTAATTGTTTATGTGGATGACATAATAGTGACAGGAGATGAAGAAGAAGTGGTAAAGCTAAAGAGTCTGTTGAGCAGGGAATTCGAAATTAAAGACCTAGGAAAACTGAGATATTTCTTAGGCATGGAGGTAGCAAGGACCAACAAGGGGTTGATAATTAATCAACGAAAGTATGTTCTAGATCTTCTTAAAGAATCTGGCCTACTGGGTTGCAAACCAACAGATACACCGATGGATGCAGGGTTAAAGTTCGATAAGTCAAAACCTGGTCCCGAGGCTGACAAAGGAATTTACCAAAGGATGGTGGGTGAATTGATCTATCTATCACTCACAAGACCAGACATTGCATTCCCTGTCAATGTTATCAGTCAACATATGACAGATCCGAGGCAAGAGCACATGGAAGCAGCTAAGAGGATTCTGAGATATCTTAAAGGTACACCAGGACATGGCTTATTTTTCAAAAAGAGTCATGACAGAACAGTTAAGATCTTTACAGATGCAAGCTGGGCAGGAGAACTCACTGATAGGAGGTCAACTAGTGGGTATTGCTCCTTCGTTTGGGGTAACTTGGTAACTTGGAAAAGCAAGAAGCAGACAGTGGTCTCTAGAAGCAGTGCCGAGGCAGAATTCAGATCTTTAGCCTTGGGAATATGTGAGGGAATTTGGCTAGTAAAATTACTCACAGAATTGGGTATGACAAAAAATGAAAATTTTGAAGTATTTTGTGATAACCAGTCAACTATTCAAATTGCCAAAAATCCTGTTCAACACGACAGGACTAAGCACATCGAGATTGACAGGCACTTCATTGCAGAAAAACTAGCTAAAGGAACAACTTCACTGAACTACATACCAACAGAAGAACAAGTGGCAGACATTCTCACAAAACCTCTGCCAAAAGCCCTTTTCGACAAATTCTTATCCAAACTGGGATTATACAATGTATACTCTCCAGTTTGAGGGGGAGTGTAAGATTACGCATAGTATAATTAATATAGGAGTTAAACTCTAATTAATATAGGAGTTATATTCTATTAGAATTGTTATATATATCTAGTATCTAAAAGATAGAGTAGAAGTCTAACCTTAGTAGGACTCCTAATTAAAGTCCTAGTCTATATAAGTTGTAAACTTCTCTTGTAATCTCATAATTTTTACTTCAATTCAATAAACAGAAAAGGTTCTGTTTATCTTCAATATATCTCAAAAGTGATAAAGAAAGGAAAAAAAAGGACCATAATGAAGTACAAGTCATTCCCACAGGACTACTTTATTATAAGTGTAATATAAATAAAGAGCTGAAAAAAAATGTTTCTGTGCTAGCATTTTACAAACCACTTCCGCAAGACTTGCACCCTCTCTTAATCCTTGACGGTCAGCTTCTTTGATTCTCCTAGCAAATGGCAGGGCGTCTGGATCAATATTTTCACGTTCGTCAGTGATAAGACCCTGGATAAAACAACACATTGTGTTAGAATGTACATCTAATGCAAAGGTGTCACTAGGGGAAGATATGCAAAGGTAGCATTGAACCAACATATTCTAACAGAATGAATCCTGAGCAACACAAATGAAAGAATGACATCAAATAGTTTTGTAGGGAATATATATAAAAGAAACTGATAGAACCAAGAAGTGATTTTAGCATCATGGAACGTTGTGATATTGATTACAAGAAATGAATCAAAATAGTTACTTTAGCAATCTTTTAGTCTACTTATGATGGCTCCAATTTCTAGAAAAAAATATTATATGAAAATCTATGGATAAAGTCGAAAGCAACAAATAGTCCTTATAAGCACAACTCCCCGGCTGAAATGCAGAGCACTTAAGACATTATGCTACTTACATTAGCGTCAACAACCCAGAATTGACTTTTTGCACTATCAAAAGCAGTCTCGTTATTTCCTAACATCCTGGCCATTGTTTTCCTTGCAGCATTGACAACCCCTATTCCTGCACTGCAATAGTATAAAGGTTATACAAACAAGTTCTCATGTATCCTATTAGCATGCAGGGCCTTCCAATTCATTTTCACAGAAAATGCTAAGACGAGCAAAAATAGCAAACATATCAATCAGAAGATTCAACAAGTTTATGCAATGTCAGATAGAATGAGAGGATGTCCAACTCCAACCACAGGAAAACAAATAATAGACCAGCTAAGCATTAACATAGAAGATCCACATTGTAGGTTAATACGTGTTAGAGTGGGAATATATTGTGTATTAAAGTCTATATCTGTTAATTAGGGTAAGTTATCTTTCAGTAGGCTACTTTTAGAGATGTTCTTTAGGGTTGTATCTACTGTGGGAATATACTTGCCGATGGGACTCTAATATTTACTTGTATTAGGACTCTAATATTTAATTTTTATTCCTGCAGATTTGTATGTACATAGTTTACTTGTATTAGGACTTTAACTCTATCTCTACTCTTGTATAGATTAACTAGGGGTCCTAGAGTCCTACTTTAAGTTAGCCTTATCTTGATAAGAGTTTTACCTAACATAGGAGTTTTATTATTAGTCTAATTCCAACTCTTGTAGCCTATATAAAGGCCCCTATTCGACATAATTAAATCAAGGAAAAACCTTTCTTCTGTCCATATCAATTACTTACATGGTATCAGCCTAAAAACTTTCCTGGCAAAATTTTCCCCTCCTCTTGAACCGACAGAATATTTTTTCTGTCTTTTTTAGACAAAAATTTTTTTCCCTTCTCCTCTTGCCTCGTTTTATCTGGCCAGGCTCCCTCCAAATCTTCATCTTCTGGTATCCGATTCACTAAAGACCAGATGATGGAAATCCAGAAATTGTTTGAGAAATTTCAAGGAACTCGTGAGGCTCATTTAACTGTTGCAGAACAAGACAGTACTCCTCTCTCCTCTGCTCTTACTACTTCCAAAACAACTCCGATTTGGATTTTGGATTCCGGTGCGTCAGATCATATGACTGGGGATCAAAGTCTCTTATTTCTGTGAGCAAATTATCCAAGGATTTCAATTGCTATTTTAATGCTTCTGGTTGTATTTTGCAGGCACTGAATTCACAGAAGATGATTGGTGCAGCTAGGTTGCAAAATGGGCTCTACGTACTCTCTCAAAGTTCTCCCACATTAGTTATTGTTCCGCATTTAAATTTTGTTATGTTATGGCACAATCGTTTAGGTCATCCTAGTTTTCATTATCTTGCTAAACTTCAGCCTTCATTGTTTGTTAATACAAAACCAAGTTTATTTCATTGCGATACATGCTCTATTGCGAAACATACTAAGAAACCTTATCCTCCATCTAAATACAAACCCTTGCATCCCTTCCTTTTGATTCATAGTGATATTTGGGGACTTTCTTGGTAAAAAATGCGAACCATTGTAAATGGTTTATTACATTTATTGATGATCATACTCGCCTTACTTAGACCTTTCTTATGCGAGAAAAATTTGATACTCCTGTTATCTTTGAACAATTCTATAATATGGTTCTAACCCAATTTCATACCCGAATACAACAGTTTCATTCTGACAATGGTAGGGAATATTTTGCTCACTCCTTGGGATCATTCTTTCACAAACATGGGATTGTTCAGCTTTGTTCCTGTGTTGACACCACTCAACAAAATGGTATTGCTGGAAAAAAAACCGTCATCTCCTTGAGGTAACCCGAGCCCTTCTTTTTACTACACATGTTCCTCATTATCTTCGGGGTGAAGCTTTATTGACTGCGACTTATCTTATCAACCGAATGCCAAGTAAGGTTCTTGCCTTTAAATCACCTCAATCTTTGTTCTTGAAGTATTACCCTAGTTTCAAACTTATTTCTTCTATTCTTCCTCTAAAAATGTTTGGTTGTACTACTTTCATTTACAATAACAAACCAAACAAATCAAAACTTGAACCCCAAGCTATTAAATGTGTGTTTGTTGGGTATTCCTCCAAGAAAAAAGGTTATAAAGTTTTTCACCCTCCCTCCAAGAAATATTTTGTCACTATGGATCTGACTTTTCTTGAACAAGAGCCTTACTTCCAACCTACCAGAGCTCAGGGGGAATCTTCTCAACCTCTCTCACCACTTTCCGAGGTAATAACACCTTCCATGTCCTTCCCAAAATCAAATTTGTCGCCTTCTTTACAACAGCCAGAACAGCCCACTCCTTCCGAGAATGATCTATCACCCGAAACTGTCACAAAACAGTCCACAACTTCTATCCCACCTATTGTTCATGTTTATAACCAACGAAAACGTATCCCTGAGTCCATCTTGCAATCTACTACACGCCAAGAATTGGATATGAATTCAGCAGCCCATATTAATGAGACAAGTAAGCATTCTTCACAGAATTTAGATGATTTTCCTATTGCCATTCGTAAAGGAGTTCGAACATGTACTAAGCATCCTATACAAAAGTTTGTTGGTTACTCTTCTCTCATGCCCTCTTTTCAAGCATTTACAGATAGCCTTGATGCCCACAAAATTCCTAAAGATATTAATGAAGCTCTTAGTGATCCACGGTGGAAGAGAGCTGTCCAAGAAAAACTCCCGGCACTTGAAAAAACTGCTACTTGGACGATTACTGATTTACCTTCCGGGAAGAAAGTTGTCGGATGCAAATGGATATATGTAATCAAATATAATTCAAATGGGAGTATTCAGCGATATAAGGCACGGTTAGTGGCTAAAGGTTTCACACAGACTCATGGCATTGATTTTACCGAGACTTTTGCACCGGTGGCCAAACTTAATAATGTCAGAGTTCTTCTTAGCATTGTTGTCAATCTTGATTGGAACCTACATCAACTTGATGTAAAAAATGCCTTTCTCATTGGGCATCTTGCTGAAGAAGTTTATATGAAGATTCCTCCCGGACTTCAAGCTTTTGGAGGAGCAAAGAAAATGTGTAAATTGAATCGGTCTTTATATGGCCTTAAACAATCTCCGCAAGCCTGGTTCGAGAGATTTACTATGGTTATCCTCAAAAGTGGATACAATCAATCCCTTGCCGATCACACACTCTTCTTTAAAGCATGCTCGAACGGGAAGAAGGTCCTTCTACTTGTCTATGTCGATGACATTATCATCAACGGAGATGATGAAGCAGAAATTTCTAAACTCAAACAAACACTTCAGAGGGAGTTTGAGACTAAGGACATGGGCAAACTTCGGTACTTCTTGGGAATGGAAGTAGCTCGATCTCAGCAATGATTAGTCATTAATCAACGGAAATATGTGCTTGATCTTCTCCAAGAAGCTGGTTTACTTGGATGCAAACCAGTCAATACTCCTATGGATACTAATCTTTCATTCAACTCGGCAGCTCCTCTTCGAGAGAAAGAAAGATTTCAGAGGCTTGTTGGGAAACTCATTTATTTATCCCTTACTCGGCCTGATATAACATTCTCTGTTAATGTTTTAAGTCAACATATGAGCAGCCCCACTGAAGAGCATTTGGCAGCAGCTCATCGAGTCCTCAAATATCTCAAAAAGACGCCCGGACATGGCTTAATTTTTCGGAAAAGTACTGACAGATCTGTTAAGATCTATACAGACTCGAGTTGGGCTGGAAATTTGACAGATCGAAGATCCACAACTGGGTATTGTTCCTTTGTTTGAGTTAATCTTGTGACATGGAAGAGTAAGAAACATGTCATTTCTCGAAGTAGTGCAGAAGCTGAATTTCGAGCACTAGCCCAAGGCATGTGTGAATGCCTTCGGCTTCTTAAACTTCTCAATGAAGTGGACCCTCGACATGCTAGAGATTTTGAGACTCTTAGTGATAACCAATCTGCTATAAAAATTGCTAAGAACCCAGTTCAACATGATCGTACCAAACATGTTGAAGTTGATAGGCACTTTATAGCCGAAAAAGTCAAGAATGGGACTGCTCGACTATCATACGTCCCATCCGCTAGCACACTCGTTGATCTACTCACAAAAGCTTTGCCTCCAGCAACATTTACTGCGTTAATTTCAAGCTGGGCATATACAATGTATATACGCCAGCTTGAGGGGGAGTGTAGGAATATACTTGTCGATGGGACTCTAATATTTACTTGTATTAGGACTCTAATATTTAATTTTTATTCCTGCAGATTTGTATGCACATAGTTTACTTGTATTAGGACTTTAACGCTATCTCTACTCTTGTATAGATTAACTAGGAGTCCTAGAGTCCTACTTTAAGTTAGCCTTATCTTGGTAAGAGTTTTACCTAACATAGGAGTTTTATTATTAGTCTAATTCCAACTCTTGTAGCCTATATAAAGGCCCATATTCGACAGAATTAAATCAAGGAAAAACCTTTCTTCTGTCCACATCAATTACTTACATATCTACTGTGTTTATTGTAGGATATTTAGTTACCTAGAACACAAAGTCTGCCTATGTATATATATTCCTATATTTCTTATGAATAAAGTGTAGAGAGAATTTCTTACAATTCTACATGGTATCAGATTAGGTCGATCCTCTCTAACCATTCTGTCATTTTTTTCTTTTCCATTTCCTATCCTATCGATCGATTCTATACCCCTCCTTGGCTACGATGGGTGACTATTTCAGAAGTCAGTTCCCAAATCAACTCTCGTTCATCTGATTTTCAGTTATCAGACACATCTCTTTCTCCAATTACATCATACAAACTCAATGGCAATAATTACCTCCCTTGGTCTCAATCAGTGCGGCTATATATTACAAGAAGGAAGGCTTCCTATCTCTCCGACTCCATGTCAATTCCAGATGAGTCTGATCCAGCCTACTCTAACTGTCAGATATTGTTTCCTAAAGTTCAGAAGATCGGTAAATATTTTTTTATTTATTAGAATCCCTATTTATAAGGGATTGTATTTCGTTACTAGAATTAGTTTCGATCCTCTCTAACCATTCTGTCATTTTTTTTTCTTTTCCCTTTCCTATCCTATCGATCGATTCTATACCCCTCCTTGGCTACGATGGGTGACACTATTTCAAAAGTCAGTTCCCAAATCAACTCTCGTTCATCTGATTTTCAGTTATCAGACGCATCTCTTTCTCCAATTACATCATACAAACTCAATGGCAATAATTACCTCCCTTGGTCTCAATCAGTGCGGCTATATATTACAAGAAGAAGGAAGGCTTCCTATCTCTCCGACTCCATGTCAATTCCAGATAAGTCTGATCCAGCCTACTCTAACTGTCAGATATTGTTTCCTAAAGTTCAGAAGATCTGTAAATATTTTTTATTTATTTATTAAAATCCCTATTTATAAGGGATTGTATTTCATTACTAGAATTAGTTTCTTTCCTAGTTAGGAGTTTCCTTAGCTAAGGCATAAGCCTATATATTTAGTCTGTAAATCAGTAGCAATTTAATAGTCGAAATATAATAAAAAGATCAGTTTTTGATCAGCCTTTCGACATGGTATCAGAGCCTCTTTTTCTTTAGGCTTTAACAGTTCTATTAGACAGTATTTGTTCGATTTCTCGTTCCCTTAGAGAAGTAATGATGATTGGAAATAATCAAGTAGAAAGCTCGGCTCTAGTGACTCAAATAGTTTCTGAAAAGCCAACACGTTTGGAAAGTTTTGAAAGAAAATCAGAAACAACAAGGGCAATGAATTGAGATTCCATGTGGTGTACGTATTGCAAAAAACCTCGACACACTAGAGAGAGGTGTTGGAAGTTATATGGGAAGCCTCAGTCCACAAACAAAAACTTCATAGAAAGGGAAGGATCAACGAGGGGGCAAAGCAGAGCCCATGCAACTAGAGAAGTAGCCAAGGAATCCATTGAACAATCTAGAGAGTTCAATCAAGAGGAAGTAGAGAAGTTGAAGACTCTACTGGAGTCCTTAGGAAAATCATCAATTGCTGGTACAGGTAATCTGGTTTTCTCAAGTATATCCTCTTCCTCTTCTCAAAACTCTAATGCCTTGGAATCCTCCATACCTAATCAAACCTCCTAGGTAATATAGACTCAGGAGCAACTTTCTCAATTATACATCATGCCCTAGCAATAGGAAAATTACAGTTGCTGATGGTACCATGATAACAGTTGCTGGTGAAGGAGATTGTATTTCTTTACTAGAATTAGTTTCTTTCCTAGTTAGGAGTTTCCTTAGCTAAGGCATTAGTCTATATATTTAATCTGTAAATCAGTAGCAATTTAACAATCGAAATATAATAAAAAGATCAGTTTTTTATCAGTCTTTCGACACTAACTGGTTGAGTGAAAACACCATGATCATGTCATGGTTAATCAATTCCATGATTCCTGAGATTGGAGAAAATTTCATGCTCTACAAGACTGCGGCAGAAATCTAGAGTGTAGCCAGGGACACATACTCCAGTGTTGACAACACATATGAACTCTTTGGAGTTGAAAATTAGATCAAAGATCTCAGACAAGGTGACCTGACTGTGGCACAGTATTTTGGCGTTCTCACTAATTGCTGGAAACAAATCAACCTGTTTGAGGAAAATGAATGGAAGTGTGTTGATGACATTAGCTTTTACAATAAGCTCAAGAATCAGAGGAAAATTTTTCAGTTCCTTTCGGGACTGAATGGAGAGTTTGATGCTGCTCGAAGCAGGATTTTAGCCACTAAACCCCTTCCCCTTGTTCAAGAAGCATTTTCAGAGATTCGAAGGGAGGAAAGCAGGCGTACCCTGATGGTGCCTACAGTTCAGCAAATCGATGCTTCTGCTGAAAATCCTACAGCCACTATATTCCTAATCGGCAAGTATATTCCCACAAATTCCTTCACAAAAACCCAGGGCTAAGGCCCTAAATTCAGCCTCTGCACTGCTTCTAGATGTTACAGATTGTTTTTTACTCCTCTAAGTAACCAAGTTGCCCCACACAAATGCACAATAACCACTAACAGATCTTCTATTTGTTAATTCACTTGCCCAGCTCGAATCAGTATACACTTTCACAGTTCTATCTTGATTTTTTCTGAATATAAGTTCAGCTCCTGGTGAAAATTTTAGATATCTAAGAATCCTCCTCAGTGCCTCCATATGTTCTTCTCGAGGGTCACTCATGTGTTGACTCACAATGCTTACTGCATATGCAAGGTCAGGTCTAGTAAGTGACAAATAGATTAGTTTTCCCACTAATCTTTGATAAGATTCTTTATTTACTGGACTGCCGTCTTCATCCTTGCTGAATTTTAAGCCTGGCTCCATTGGAGTCTCTATTGGTTTGCATTCAAGCATTCTGGTTTCAATCAAAAGATCCAAAATATATTTCCTCTGATTGATCACTAAACCTTCTTCAGATCTTCCCACCTCCAGGCCTAAATAATATCTAAGACTTCCCAAGTCTTTTGTTTCGAATTCCCTTGCTAAATCAGTCTTCAGTCTTTCTATTTCTTGTATGGAATCTCCAGTGATGATTATGTCATCGACATAGACTATTAGGAGAGTCATTTTGCCATTAGGTGCTACCCTTTTGAACAATGTATGATCAGCTTGGCTTTGCTTGAACTCATTCTTATCATGGTTCTAGAAAATCGATCAAACCAAACTCTAGGGGATTGCTTCAATCCATATAGAGACTTATTCAACTTGTGTAACAGGTGCAGATATAGTAGCTGATTTTTGTGTAATTATTCCTTAGATTAGACTATCTTGTAAACTATAAATAGGAGTTGTTATCAATAAAATATTAAGAAAAACAAAGAAAAACATTCTTCTTTGCCTCAAAATCACTATTGTCCACATATTTGTATGGGGCAACTTGGTCACTTGGAAAAGTAAAAAGCAGGCTGTGATATCTAGAAGCAGTGTAGAGGTAGAGTTTAGAGCAATGGCCCTTGGAATATGTGAAGGAATGTGGATTAAAAAACTCATCACTGTACTAGAATTGGATGAAAAATCAGAATTTGAAATTTATAGTAACAACCAATCAGCAATGAGTATTGCAAGGAATCCAGTACAACACGACAAAACTAAACATATTGAAATTGATAGACATTTCATCTATGAGAAGGTTATTAATGGGACTGTGAAGCTTAACTACATTCCTACCACTAGTCAAATTGCTGACGTCTTCACCAAGGCACTTCCAAGAGTGACTTTCGATGGTTTTTTATCCGAACTAGGTGTATACAACATAAACACAGCAGTTTGAGGGGGAGTATAGGTTAATTCGTGTTAGAGTGGGAATATATTGTGTATTAAAGTCTGTATTTGTTAATTAGGGTAAGTTATCTTTCAGTAGGCTACTTTTAGAGATATTCTTTAGGGTTGTATCTACTGTGTTTATTATAGGATATTTAGTTACCTAGAATACAAAGTCTGCCTATGTATATATATTCCTATATTTCTTATGAATAAAGTGTAGAGAGAATTTCTTACAATTCTACACACATAAAGTAAGAGAAAATATAACCCAATAAAAACTAATATCTCATTTCCATTTGTGGAATCACTTCTTTATTTTTCTTTACAGACGTGGGGAGAACAAATGAAAATGGGTTGCCCCAGAAGGTTCCAAGTATCGTCAACTTTCTATAACCCAATCACAGTTCATAAGAGATGAATTTCACCTTTCAAATCAGAAAATAAAAATGATTAGAGAAGGACCATTAAGTCCACAGTACATCAGGTGCCAAAAGAAAAAAGTTCAAGCACCACAAAGGACCACCCACATATAGGAATAATATAGTTATTATAGCCATATTATTTATTCTGTAATACCAACAGTATTATGATAATCCACAACTAAGACTTACAAGATAGGCAAGAAAACTAACCTTCCAGCACCAGCAACAACAATCTTTTGCTTAGGAAAGTCAATCATTGGCCTTCCTTGTGCTCTTACAGCTCCAAGAAGACCAGCAATTGCAACCCCGGCTGTTCCCTGCAAAGTAAATTGATAAAAAATAAAGACAAATGTGAGGGCAAATGAATATCTATAAGTAAAACCAAATAGAGTTTGAAAGGCATGGTTGGTTCAAATATTTGCAAAGAAAAAACAAAAGGTTCAGTAACATTTGAAAGAATACAATGTATACAAAACTTCAAAATGAGATACAAAGAAACAGGTGAAAAAAAATGGAATGATTTGCACTAACAAACCAAGCAAAGACTCAAGGGTGGATTAGCTTAAAATATCAATTACCTGGACATCATCATTGAACATCCTATGTGTATTTCTGTAACGCTGCAACAACTTGAAGGCCCACTTGCTCTGGAAATCCTCAAACTGCAGAAGCCCAATTCAATTCAAGAGAAGATTTTGTTAACAAGATAGACATCCATCTACAAGAGTTGTCATATCTTTTAAACAAAGATATTGCAACCTAAGTCCAGGAAAAAATACTTTAACATATAGACATACTAAGTACCTGCACAATCACATTTGGCCAACGAGTAAAAACAGCTTCCATGAATTCATCGATCACCGCAATATACTCATCACCATCAAGACGGTGTTGTTGAAGCCCCAAGTCTATTGAAAAAATGGTGTCACTACCATTCTTTTTAAGATCATAAAATTAACAAGACAACAAGCTAAGAAAATTGGCCTAGTGCTAGTAAGGCCAGATACTACAAGCATAAGAAGTCAAAGCCTCATAATTTCTCTAAGGCTTAAGGATATCATAAGCCCTTGAACTTTGGGGGGGGGGGGGGGGGGGGAATCAATTAAGCCACTAAATTTTTTTACACCCAATTAAGCCCTTATACTCTAGAATTTCATCAACTCCCCCTTTGACTAATGTTGATTGTTAAATCTAACAACAGTTTTTTGGATCAATAGGTGAAACGTGTTGTCTTACAGTGTTGTCACTTGGCATTTCTAGAATCTTTTTTATTTTATTTTAAAAAATTCTTTAGAAATTCTAAAAAAATTATAAAATATATTTTCTAAAAAAAGTCTGTAAATGTCACATGACATAACTGTAGTGCATCACGTGACAGTATTTGTCAGGAAATATTCTTGTAAATTAGGGAGATTATGTGTAGATAGATGGAATCCTGTAGATTCTTGTTAGTTGTCACAATCCCTAACTTAAAGGGATTTTATTTTTACTAGAATTAGTATCTTTCCTAACTTATGAGTTTCCTAGCTTAAGGATATAAGCTGTATATATGTAGGCATCAAATAAAAAAGAAAGTAAGAGAGTTGTTCACTGAATTTTACTCTATTTTAACATGGTATCAGAGCCTTATTAAGCCTTTTTTTAATCCTGTCAGTCTCCATTTTTTAATATTTCTTTCTTCAACCACCTTCCTGTGAGTATCCCTTTTTCATCCAATAATAAAAATGGTCGACGTGGGTGACGTTACTGAGACTATGCAAGGAGTTGCAGTGAGTGAAGGAAGTCATTCTCAGACAGGAGACTTGCAGAACATACAATCTGCCTATAGGTTGAATGGAAAGAACTATCTTAAATGGTCTCAGTTGGTTCGTACCTTTTTAAAGGGAAGAGGAAAGCTAAGTCATCTTCTTGGAACCGGACCAAAGGAGGGAGATCCTCAATTTCATGCTTGGGATGAACAGGATTCACTAGTGATGTCCTGGCTATGGAACTCAATGCTACCAGAAATCAGTGATACTTGTATGTTTCTCAATACAAGCGAAGAGATATGGGAGGCTATTAAACAAACTTACTCGAAGGTCAAAGATGCTGCTCAAATATATGAAATCAAGACCAAAATTGCATCCACAAAGCAGGGAGGCAAATCCATCACAGAGTATTCCAACTTGTTGCAAAATCTGTGGCAGGAAATGGATCACTACCAGTGCATCAAAATGAAGTGTAGTGAGGATGCAGCAGTCCTGAAAAGGTTTGTTGAAAAAGAAAGAATTTATGATTTTCTGGCTGGACTAAATGTTGAGTTTGATGCAGTAAGAGTCCAGATTCTTGGAAAAGAGGACTTGCCCTCACTAAATGAAGCTATTGCCACCATTCGAGCTGAGGAAGGAAGAAGAGGAGTCATGATTGAGAACAATCAAGGGGAGAGCTCAGCACTTGCCATAAGAGCTATAATTGGGGGAAAATTGAATCTGGATCAGCAGGGAATTAAAGAGAATAGATCAGAAGGAACTAAGCCAGCAAATGGAGACTCTCTATGGTGTACCTATTGCAAGAAGTCTCGCCATACAAAAGAAAGGTGCTGGAAACTTCATGGGAAGCCACAAACAACAAGTAAATTTGTTTATGAAAGAGAAGGACCATCAAGAGGACAAGGGAGAGCATACAACACCAAACAGATGACTGATGATCCTCAAGAATAGTCCTTTGAATTCAACAGAGAGGAGATAGAAAAATTAAAGAACTTGTTGGGATCTCTAGAAAAGCCCTCCTCCACAGGTACATGTAGCTTGGCCTTCTCAGGTATATCTTCTTCTCAGAAATCTAAAGTCTCGAATTTTCCTGCTCAAAGTCTCTGGGTAATCGACTCAGGAGCTACAGACCATATGACCAATTCATCCTTCAGATTTACCAATTATACCCCTTGTCCTAGTAATAGGAAAATAACTGTTGCGGATGGAAGTGAGATAATTGTGGCTGGTCAAGGAGATATTGTTATAAATAACAACCTTACTCTTAAAAATGTCCTCCATGTGCCTAAGTTATTCACTAATCTTCGGTCCATCCAAAAAATTACTAAAGACACTAATTGTTGTGTTCTTTTTTACCCAACTCAATGTGTGTTCCAGGAACGAGGAAGATGATTGGGCGTGCTAGAGAAGTAAATGGTTTATATTATCTTGAAGATCTCGGTGGACAAGTCAGTGTTTTGAACTCTTCACTTTTCTCCTTAGCATCAGAACCAAAAACCAATAAAGGACAGATATGGCTTCATCACCTCCGCCTTGGTCACCCTTCTTTTAAGGTCTTAAAGCTCATGTTTCCTTCCTTGTTTAAGTCTTTAAATAATGAAAAATTTCATTGTGATATATGTGAGCTTGCTAAACACAAACGCACCTCCTTTCCCATAAGCAATAAAAGGGTTTCTACCCCATTTACTCTCATTCATAGTGATGTTTGGGGACCATCAATTGTTTCAAATATTTCTGGTGCTCGGTGGTTTGTTACGTTTATAGATGACTGTACTCGGGTGTCATGGATATTCCTTCTAAAACAAAAATCTGATGTCAGCCTTACTTTTAAGACTTTTCACACCATGGTTAAAAACCAGTTTGGGGCAGATATAAAACGTTTTAGGTCTGACAATGCTAAAGACTACTTCAATCAAGTCTTAAACTCTTTTTTCAAAGAAAAAGGGATCATCCATGAATCTTCTTGTGTAAACACCCCTCAACAGAATGGTGTAGCAGAAAGGAAAAATAGCCATGTTCTTCAAGTCACAAGAGCTCTTTTATTTCAAAAAAAAAAATGTTCCTAAACGGTATTGGGGGGAAGCTGTGTTAACTGCCACCCATATGATAAACAGATTACCTACTCAAGTTCTTGATTTCCAAAGTCCTATCCAACTTTTAACCAGTTTCTATCCTAATTTTAGTCCCTCTCTTCATCTTAAACCCAAAATTTTTGGTTGTGTTGCCTTTGTTCATATCTGTAGGTTATGTATTTAGGAATATTTCGTGTAATTAGAATCCCTTACTTTAAGGGATTATATCTTATCCTAGAATTAGTCTCTTTCCTAATTTATAGTTTCCTAAGATAGATATATATCTTGTATATAAATATGTAACAAATCTTTTCTAATGAATTAAGAGAGAGTGTGAATTACTATGAATAATTACATGGTATCAGGTTAGAGCGATCCATCCAAATTTTGATCTCTTTTTCCTCAATCCCTAGTCATCTCTATTTTTTCCCATGGTTTTCGAACCCTCAGCATCCGAAATCAGTTCCCAGAACAGCCCTGCTCAATCTGATTTTCAGATTTCAGATTCATCTATTTCCCCAATAACCTCCTACAAACTAAATGGAAACAACTACCTCCCTTGGTCTCAGTCCGTCCGCCTATACATCATAGGAAGAAGGAAACTCGCCTATCTTTCTGACTCAATGCCAATTCCAAAAGAGACAGACCCAAAATACAACACATGGCTGAGTGAAAATACCATGATCATGTCATGGTTAATCAATTCCATGGTTCCTGAAGTAGGGGAGAATTTTATGTTATACCAAACTGCTGCAGAAATTTGGAATGCAGCCCGAGATACTTATTCCAGTGTTGACAATACATCGGAGCTTTCTGGGATTGAGAACCACATTAAGGATCTCAGACAAGGAGATCTTACTGTTGCACAGTACTTTGGTATTCTCAATAAGTATTGGCAGCAACTAGACTTATATGAGAAGAATGATTGGAAGTGCCAGGAAGATAGCAACTTCTACAACCGACAAACAAATCAGAGGAGAGTTTTCCAGTTTTTGTCTGGACTGAATGGAGAATTCGATGGAGCAAGAGGAAGGATTCTTGCCACCAAACCTCTTCCTTTGGTTCGAGAAGTTTTTTCAGAAATTAGGAGGGAGGAAAGCCGAAGATCTCTGATGGTGCCACCAGTTCAGCACACAGATGCTTCTGCTCTTGTCACTAGTTCCAACTCTAGGAACCAACAGAGGAGAAATCGACCCTGGTGTGAACATTGTAAGAAACCAGGTCATATGATAGATCAGTGTTGGAGGCTGCATGGGAAACCAGCAGATTGGAAGAACACACGGTTTCAGAAGGAGGCTCATATTGCCTCTCAAGATGAGTCCTCCAGCAGTTTTAGCAAGAAGCAGATAAAGGAGCTGCAGCAGATTTTTAGTAGTATGACAACCAAGCCTACCAACAGAGCTTATACTGCTACTGAAGGTACTAATCCATATGCTTCCTCAGTACAATGGATAGTAGACTCGGGTGCATCTGATCATATGACAGGAAACATTGATGTCTTGGAGGAATATAGTGACAGCAACCTCCAAGCTTCTATCAAATTGGCAGATGGCTCTCTTACTACAGTCAAAGGGAGTGGTTCTGTTAAATTAAACAAAAATCTGCTACTTCATAATGTTCTCTATGTTCCTAGACTTGCATGCAATCTATTGTCAGTCAGCAAATTGATCAAAGATTCTGGTTGTAATGTAGTGTTTGGTACTGGTGGTTGCATTTTTCAGGCACAGGGCTCGAAGATGGTGATTGGCAATGCTAGGCTGGGCCAAGGATTGTACACACTTGGGAGGCGAGCTTCTCAGAATCATGCTCTATCCAGTGAACTTAGGAAACCAGTTTTATCTTCTGATCTCAATACCAATAACATTATGCTATGGCACTCTAGATTAGGTCATCCTAGTTTTTTCTATCTTTCCAAAATGTTACCAGAATTATTTATAAATAAAAATCCCTCTTTGTTTTCCTGTGAAATTTGTCAGTTAGCTAAACACACCAGAAAACCATATATTGCAGCCAAATTTGAACCAACAGCACCTTTTTCCATCATCCACAGTGACATTTGGGGCCCTTCTACTGTCAAAAATATTTCTGGGTATAAGTGGTTTGTATCTTTTATAGATGATTACTCTAGGACAACATGGGTATTCTTAATGAGAGAAAAGTCTGAAGTTGAGTCTATCTTTAAAATTTTTTATCAAAAGGTTGAAACCCAATTTGACACAAAAATAAAAATTTTAAGGAGTGACAATGGGAGTGAGTATTTGAATAAATCTCTTGGGTATTTCTTTAAGGAAAAAGGAATTGTTCATCTTACTTCTTGTGTCAATACACCTCAACAAAACGGGGTAGCCGAAAGAAAAAAAATAGACATCTTCTAGAGGTTACTAGGTCTCTTATGTTTGCTGCTAAGGCTCCTAAGTATCTTTGGGGAGATGCACTTCTTACAGCCACTTACCTCATCAATAGAATGCCAAGTAAGACCTTAGGTTTCCAAATTCCTACTGAGGTTTTGTTTAGACATTTTCCTCATTTTAAACCGTTAAACTCAAGTCTTTCTCCTCGGGTATTTGGGTGTACAGCATTTGTTCATATCCACAATAATAACAGAGGGAAATTAGATCCTAGGTCCATAAAGTGTGTGTTCTTGGGCTATTCTTCGGGTCAGAAGGGTTACAAGTGTTACTCACCATCCACGAAAAAGACCTATGTCTCTTTTGATGTTACATTTTTTGAGAACCAACCTTATTTTTCAGGAACAGAAATTCAGGGGGAGAATTACAAGGAATTTCAGCATGTTCAAACCAATATTTCTTTACAACCAATCCTTTCTTTACCTATTACTGTTCCTCCACAGCCAGCTAGCACATTTCAAAGTCCGAGTGAGGGCGGTGGGAATAACCTAAACAATTCTGATGATGATTTACCTTCCCCATTATCTCGGCATCCTACTCCGTGCAAAACACCTTCCACCACTGCTAAAACTGCACCTAACAACGACCTTGAAACCATAACACCCCAACCGAAGCAACTCACTGTTTACTCAAGGAGGAGGAAAGCTGTTGCTGAAGAAATCAGCCAACCTAGCATTTGCCGAGAACCAGATTCGGATCCTACTGCAGCTGAAACAGAAAGTAATAATGGTTCCCAAGAGGCTACTACTGTTGACCTTGATGATTTTCCTATCGCTATTAGGAAGGGGGTAAGAAAATGTACTGTTCATAGCATAAATAAGTATGTTGCATATGGGAAATTACAGCCTCATTTCAGGGTATTCACTGCCAGTATTAACAGTGTAAAAGTCCCAAGAACTGTGACAGAAGCATTTCAATCTCCTGAGTGGAAAAAGGCTGTGGAAGAGGAGATAAAAGCTTTGCAAAAGAATAAGACATGGAGTTTGACAGATTTGCCAGAAGGGAAGAAAGCTGTTGGATGCAAGTGGATATTCACGGTGAAATATCATTCAGATGGGAGTGTAGAAAGATACAAGGCAAGGCTGGTTGCCAAAGGTTTTTCTCAGTCCTATGGTATTGACTACCAAGAGACTTTTGCACCGGTTGCAAAATTGAATACCATCAGAATATTGTTGTCCGTGGCTGTTAACATGAACTGGAAATTACATCAGCTAGACATAAAGAATGCGTTTCTGAATGGGAACCTTGAGGAGGAAGTATATATGGAGGTCCCTCCGGGATTAGAAGGAAAGGTCACTAAGAAAACTGTGTGTAAGCTCAATAAATCCTTATATGGCTTAAAACAGTCTCCCAGAGCGTGGTTTGATCGATTTGCTAAGACTATGGCACATAATGGTTTCAAACAAAGCCAAGCGGATCACACACTATTCAGGAAAGTTGCATCAAGTGGTAAGATAACTCTCCTAATTGTCTATGTAGATGATATGATTATCACTGGCAATAATATAGAAGAAATAGAAAAGCTAAAGATGGATCTTGCAAAGGAGTTTGAAACCAAGGATTTAGGGAGTATGAGGTATTTCTTGGGTATGGAAGTCGCAAGGTCCAAGGAAGGGCTGGTCATAAACCAACGTAAGTATGTTTTGGATCTTCTTGCAGAAACGGGAATGCTCGGTTGCAAACCAGTTGAAACTCCAATGGAGCCGGGCTTGAAGTTTTGCAAGGAAGGAACTGGAAATCCAGTAAACAAGGAAACCTACCAAAGGTTAGTTGGGAAGTTGATTTATCTTTCTCTTACCAGGCCTGATATTGCATACTCAGTTAGCATTGTCAGCCAACATATGAGTGACCCTCGAGAAGAACATTTGGAAGCTGTTAACAGAATTCTAAGGTTCTTGAAGTTTACACCAGGAGCTGGACTTATATTTAGAAAAAATGAAGACAGAACAGTGAAGGTTTATACGGATGCAAGCTGGGGAGGTGAATTAACTGATAGAAGGTCAGTTAGTGGCTACTGTGCATACGTTTGGGGTAATTTGGTGACTTGGAGAAGTAAGAAACAAGCAGTTGTTTCTCGAAGTAGTGCTGAATCAGAGTTTAGAGCACTAGCTCTTGGAATATGCGAAGGAATGTGGATCAAAAGACTCCTTACAGAACTGGACTTAGATGACAAGAATGATTTTGTGATATTTAGTGATAGCCAGTCAGCTATGAGTATAGCAAAAAACCCAGTACAACATGATAGGACGAAGCACATTGAGATAGACAGACATTTTATTTACGAGAAGGTTAACAATGGAGTTGCAAAACTACAGTACATTCCAACAAAGAAACAGCTGGCAGATATCTTCACCAAAGCTCTTCCACGAGTAACTTTCGATGAGCTATCATCCAAACTGGGTATATACAACATATATACACCAGTTTGAGGGGGAGTGTAGGTTATGTATTTAGGAATATTTCGTGTAATTAGAATCCCTTACTTTAAGGGATTATATCTTATCCTAGAATTAGTCTCTTTCCTAATTTATAGTTTCCTAAGATAGATATATATCTTGTATATAAATATGTAACAAATCTTTTCTAATGAATTAAGAGAGAGTGTGAATTACTCTGAATAATTACAATATCCACTCTCAGAATAGGGGTAAGCTTGATCCAAGAGCTTTAAAGTGCATTTTTGTGGGATACTCATCCACTCAGAAAGGTTATAAGTGTTATCATCCACCTACAAGGAAATATTTTGTTTTTGCTGATGTCACTTTTGTTGGGAATGAAAATTATTTTACTCGCCCTTATCTTCAAGGGGAGATTTTATTTAGGGAAGATAAGGACATGGATCATTTCCTTCTTCAACCTTTTTTCACTGATCAGCAACCTGTCCAGCCTGTCCAAATCCAAATTGATCAACAACAGTCTCCCCAAATTGATTCTGCCCAAATTGGCCAATCTGTCCAAATTGATTCTGCCCAGCCTGTCCAAATTGATGACCAGCCTGTCCAAATTGATCAATCTGTCCAGCCACCATTTCAACCAGTTGTTGACCAACATATTATCCTCCAACCTGAACCCACTACACCTCAAACAGGAATTCAGAACACTACTCGTCCTCTACAGGTCTTCTCGAGAAAAAGGGTACCAATGCAGGCTCAATCATCTCCTCCTTCTCCTATACAAACCGAGGTAATTATTGAACCCATCCTTGATTCAAATACTACTGAAATTTCTAATTCTGATTCTGATCACAGAGATTTTGAGTTTCCCATTGCAATTAGGAAAGGAAAAAGGACTTGTACCACAAAAAATCCCCTTTACTTATTTATGTCCTATAAAAATTTATCTCTCAATCATAAAGCCTTCCTTACTAGCCTAAATACTATTGCCATTCCTAAAACTGTTTTCGAGGCTTTAGACAATGAGAATTGGAAACAAGCTATGCAGGTTGAAATGGAGGCACTAAAGAAGAATGAAACATGGGAGTTGGTAAAGCTGCCAGAAGGAAAGAAAACAGTGGGGTGTAGATGGGTGTTTACAGTTAAGTACAATTCGGATGGATCTTTGGAGAGATATAAAGCAAGGTTAGTGGCCAAGGGGTATTCTCAAACCTATGGGATAGATTACATGGAGACATTTGCCCCTGTAGCAAAAATGAATACTGTGAGGATTTTATTGTCATTGACTGCCAATCAAGGATGGAGATTACAACAGTATGACATCAAGAATGCTTTTTTGCATGGAGATCTTGAGGAGGAAGTATACATGGACATCCCACCTGGATTTAGTCCAAACAGTGAACAAACTGTGTGCAAATTAAAAAAGGCTCTGTATGGATTAAAACAATCACCAAGGGCCTGGTTTGGAAGATTTACAAAAGTGATGTTGAAGCTGGGATACAAACAAAGTCAGGGAGATCACACCCTATTTGTGAAGCATTTTTCAGGGGAGTTGTTGCTTTACTGGTCTATGTAGATGACATCATTGTCACAGGAAATGATTCAAGAGAAATTGATAACTTGAAGAAATGTCTGGTCAAAGAGTTTGTGGTCAAAGATCTTGGAAGACTGAAATACTTCCTTGGCATTGAAGTGGCATATTCAAAGCAAGGAATCTTTATATCTCAACAAAAATACACCCTAGACTTGCTGACAGAAACTGGCAAATTAGGGTGCAGACCAGCAAAAACACCAATAGAAGCTAATCATAAGCTTGGAGATACAACAGAGGATGCAGCTGTGGACAGAAGTTCCTATCAGAGACTTGTGGGCAGATTAATTTACTTAGCACACACTCAACCAGACATTGCCTATGCAGTCGGTGTGGTAAGCCAATTTATGCACAATCCTAAAGAATCACATCAAAGAGCATTAACCCAAATTCTGCAGTATTTAAAGGGCACACCAGGTAGAGGAATTTTATTCAAAAAGGGGGAAAAGTTGACTTTGGAAGCTTATACTGATGCATATTATGCAGGGTCCTTAGTTGATCGAAGATCAACATCAGGATATTGCACATTTTTGGGAGGAAATTTAGTGACCTGGAGAAGCAAAAAGCAGAATGTTGTAGCTAGGTCCAGTGCAGAAGCCGAGTTTAGAGCCATGGCTCTTGGGATTTGTGAATTATTGTGGCTGAAGATTGTATTGGAGGACTTAAAAGTTATGTGGGAAGGACCAATGAAGTTGTACTGTGATAATAAATCAGCAATCAATATTGCACATAATCCAGTTCAACATGATAGAACTAAACATGTTGAAGTGGATAGGCACTTTATCAAAGAAAAACTTGACAGTGGATTGATCTGTACTCCCTATGTTTCCACTGGAGATCAAATTGCGGATATACTTACTAAAGGGCTACCTGGGAAGTTGTTCCAGAAGTTAACAAGCAAGCTGAAGATAGAAGATATCCATTCCCCAGCTTGAGGGGGAGTGTCAGGAAATATTCTTGTAAATTAGGGAGATTATGTGTAGATAGATGGAATCCTGTAGATTCTTGTTAGTTGTCACAATCCCTAAGGATTTTATCTTTACTAGAATTAGTATCTTTCCTAACTTATGAGTTTCCTAGCTTAAGGATATAAGCTGTATATATGTAGGCATCAAATAAAAAAGAAAGTAAGAGAGTTTTTCACTGAATTTTACTCTATTTTAACAGTAATATATCAAGAAAAAAATATCAAAAATTGATGGTCAAAATTGGTCAAAGGGCTTAATTGATTCAATTTATTGGTTCAGTGCTTAATTGAATGCAAAAAAGGTTTTAGGGGATTAATTGATTTTTTTCAAAAGTTCAAGGCTTCAAGCACCCTTAAGCCTTTCTCTAAATATCATGTTTGATAGATCAAAAGGTTAGCTCAGGAGTTCTAACTAATCTTATGCATCATTGCATTCTTAGGTCTGTATTTTACATGTATGAGCCCTATATGATATCTAAAATACCACACAAGTACAAAAAGCTAACACCAAGAAGGGACCAATGTTGGTTGAGTGAAATGTCAAACCTACACTAGCATGCATGTTCTGCCAAACATAGACTCAAAAATTTCCGTTCTTGATATAGCACTATAACAAATTTTACAATGTAACAATACCAGCCACTTATAAAAATAAGGTTATTCTTCATAAGGTTCCTTGAAAATAGGGTGATGAAAAGCTTACATAAAGGATCTTTAAGCAACTTCTCATTGTTAGTCCCAACATCAATCATGACAGGAAGTACCTAATGCAAGAGAGAAAATAATAAAGGAAAGATTGTAAAATTCCCGGTAAATATTCATGTGAGCAAGACAAACATTAGCATTACCATTTTATAAGGTTAGTGGTTGAACTTGAAAATAGGGGAAAATAAAGTAACTAAGACTTGCTGGGAGTCCACAAACAATAAAAATTAAGTAATAAATTCTCACTCTATCATAATCATTTCTAGAAAGCAAAGCTAATCTTAAGTCAATAAAAGCAAAGGAAATGATTCACCAAAAAACGAACAAAAATGGAAATAGAACATGAACATTTATCAATGTTATCCCACAAAGCCTTATTCTCATGCTTCAGCATCATAATGCAATCATAAAGACAGCAAATCATTAGAAAAAATGCATTTTTCTTTATAATTGTAAATCCATATTCAAAAAACATTTGGGGCAGTATCCTTAGATTGTGCAGGATTCACAGAGGAGTTTGACTGGAAACAAGAATTACATTGTTGTTCTATGCTTAGTGGGAAAGCTCTCATTTCTGTTATTCTAAAGTTGGCCTAGAATGCTCATATATACCTGGTTTGGGAAGAGAGAAATAGAAGGCAGTTCTGTGGGAAACAAAGGACTGAGTTGGAAATTTTGAACATTATCAAAGAGCTTTTCAAGAATAGACTTAGTGGCAAGAACATTGATACCAAAATCAATAGGGTGTACAGTGTGAAACATACTGGAATAGAGTGTATAGGACTGTATAGGAGATATTGTTTTTCCTTGTTGTAATGATGCAACTTTGTAGCAGATTTCTGCTTCTTTGGATATTAACAACGTTTATCAAAAATAATAATAATAATTACACTTTGAATTTATAAACACAAATGTTAAATATCTAGCATATTAAAAATGCAAGATAATAAAATATACCCTCTGAGGATTGATACCAGCAGCAGCAACATACAAATCCAGCTTCCCTATAGCAATTCCAATTCCCTGAACTCCAAGGTCTCCAAGACCCAATATTCTGCTTCCATCCGTAACAACAATCATATCAACCTGTACTCAACAAAATCTAAATAAATAAAGTGGAAATGCGTCAAGCTGTTAAGTTAACACATTTTCAAGCATATTATCTTGGACAAAACCAAAGTATTTGCAGTAAAAGGCGAAGAGATAATTTGCAGTGTGCAAAAGGAGAAAAAAAAGTAGCATTAAAGCATAGGACTAAAGTTTGCAAGTCATAGAAAATTATTTCATGTTAATACCAGGTTGGGCTGCACTGCTATCAAGGACATAGGTACACAATTGGGATCAATTCAACTAAGAGAGATGTTCTAATATTCACTGCATCATTATAGGTAATTCATACCTGATCAGCAGGCCAGTTGTAAACCATAGACATCATTTCTCCACGATCTTCTGCACTAAAGTACATTCCTCGAGGCCTTCTAAATAGACCACTATAGTTCTGGCAAACAAGACCGACAGTTGGTGTATAAACAATGGGAGCATACTCCTCAATGTTGGCAATTAAAACCTGTCAAAGTCGGAAAATAATACATTTCAGGTATATCAAAAAGATGCAGGCTCACTGCATGGCAAAATATATACCCTATAAGATGTGTCCAAGAAATGATATGCACATTAAAATTCATTAACAGCGTGTTATGGCTATACTTTCCCTTGACACATTTAGGCTAATTTCATGTAAGACTGTTGGAAAGATGGATGTTATCATATGGGACATGGCTTATAGTGCAACAGGAAGTGAAATAATTATTGGGACAAGATAATAGAGCCGTTCCATTTTTTTAAAAAAAAGGAAAGAAAGTGAAATCAGAGAAAAACATAACAGAGAAACTAACTAAATAATTAATACAATGGAAATTTGACTGAATTCTTCCTGAGGATGCTGCATAGCCTAGTAGTTCATCATAGTCTTGTTAATGAAATTTGTTTTGAGATCCGAAAATGTGTAACAGCAGAATCAAATAGATGAAAAGGACGTTCTGGTGGTAAATGGTAACTGGCAAGCAGTTGTCATCGGAAAAGAAGTTTACCACATACCCTAAACTCAAACCACGACACATTGTTGTCTGCAAATAGGTGCTACGACCAACTATTATAAAAGACAATATCATTAGATGGAAGAGGACTAGGAGAAACTTAAAACCATATTGAAAAGCATTACAGACAAAATGATTTGTACCTTATAGTACATAGTCTCATTTCTGTCATGCAAGCGATTAAGAATCCGCCACTTGGCAAGAGCATTTGGGTCAGATGGTCCATCTCTAGCTTGAACTTCAAGCCTCTTCAAATCAACCACTGGTAATTAATCATTAAAAGGGACAAAATGAAAAGCATGAAGATTAAAACTACCATCTATCATACAAGGAAAGATTTGTTAGATCAATTTAAAAATAAAACTTACTGAAGCGTTCGATTTGCTGTTCGGAAGACATTACATTTGGAGGAAGCAGGCCACGAAGATCTAGGCGATCTCGCTCCGTCATGGAAAATGCCGTTCCCTACCATTAAACATTTAAAAAGAAAAGGGTAGATATGGAGGAAAATCCCAAAATCAGGGATGTAGTATTGGAAATGAGAAAATAAGTAATACCTTGTTGAACCAAGGCTCGTGAAGGATGTCAAGGCTGCGCTTGTGGACAAGGGTGGGGCGGTGGCCCTCGGTGGTGGTGAAACATCTAGGGCGAGCGAGAGCAGTTGGATTGATGAAGCTTCGTTTGAGGCGTCTCATCAGAGACGTGGCTGCTCTCGTCTGATTGTAAAAGTTGGGCATTATTCTTTTTGCTTCTCCTGATTTTGTCCAGCAAAACACTAACTACCAAACAACAGCAGCACCGAGAATGGAAGAAGAAGAAGATGAAGCGATATTGTGGGAGTGAAAAGTGGAGGAAGGACTGAGCTGTCTCGATTTTCCATCAATTTGTAACAAAATTATAAATTAAAAAGAAAAGTTTTAATTTTCTGTGAATAGAGTTCGTAAACGGGTACCAGAACATCTAAGTACCCGATTCTCTATGTAGTACAAAATATGATTCGGGTCTTAACTAAGTGTAAGTGGGTAGATCAAGCGGGGAATAACCAAAAATCATGAGATTTGAATGGAAAGAGGATTCAAGTTTTCATCCACGGGAATGGAAATACGGATAATTTTATCCTCAAATTTCAAATGAGAATAGGAGGGGGAATTGCTAATTGCTATGTCCGTATTGCGGGGTTCCAGAATTTTACTCTCTCTAAAAAATATCGGATGGATTTTGAAACAAAGAAATTGTATTCATTGTTTTTCGTAGCAAGGAGATATTGCATTTTTATTTTTATTAGTTTAACGCACATGTACATGTTTGGTCAAGCAACATAGAAATTTAACTTCTTTCACAGTTCAAACACGAAAACAAATTCACAAATTCAATTTGTTTAGAGCATATTACACTAAATTCGGGTTAGGATCATAACCAATTAATATTTTAAAGTTTATTGTTTAAGAATTAAGGATGGATTGTTTGAAGTTTATTGTTATAATTTATTTTAATAAATTAATATAAAATATTTAGATGTAAAGCATTGTAGATTTGCGTCTCAAATTAATTCAAATAAGAAAAAAAATTAGAATTCTTAAAGTAATAAAATGCATTTATTAGATTTTTATTATGTACCATCATTTTTTTTGCTCCGGCCTATAAATTTTACTTTCATCTCAAATTAATTTAGGTCCACCTATTTAGCTAATCGTTTACATAGGAATGATAAAATTTTAGATAAGTCTGAACTAACTTGAGATACGAATTTATATAATGAATAAATTTAGAGCAAAATATAAGTTAGATCTTAATAGATGAAAGATAATAAAGATTTAATAATGTCTAAAATATAAGTTAGATCTTAATAGATTTAATAATGTCTAAAATTTAACATGGCATCTTTAAGTTTTATTTTGGCTAGTAGAGTGGTAAGGTTTGTTTTTCTTTGGCATGAGAATTCCTAGAAACATGCAGGAATCCGTAAAGAAAGGGTATGGGAACAAAAAAATATATGTGAAACACTTAATGAGATCTTCGAAACCTACAAGTGTTGGATACGGTGTTAATAATGCAAAACTATCCTCGTCCCGTCTCATTGTCACCCCTAGTTAATATTGGGTACCCATTGATCTAATTATAAGGTATTTGGTTCATATTTATGTTTTTTATTAAATAAGTACAAGATTTTAGCAATACAATTTTATTAATTTATATGCATTTTATATTAGTCATAATGTTAAAAAATGTCCCTAAGGTTTGACTAGATAGTCACTTTGGTCACTATTTTTTTTGAAGAACTTTAATCCTCAATGTTTCATTTTGGGTCAAAATAACTCATCCGTGGATGAAAACCGTTAGTCAACTAATGATAAACACTTTGAAATGACTTGAGAGAATGACAAGTTAGCAGAAAAATTAATTTTCTATACTATATAATTTTGTAAAATTATTTTTGACTGAATTGTCATTCTGTCAAGCCATCACCTTTTTCTATATGATATTGTTATGTCAACATGCACTGTCATGTAGGTTTGCCACATCATTTCAAGTCAGTTACTGTTAGTTAAGTAATAGTTTTCATCCACAGATGAGTCATTTTGGCCTAAAATAAAACTTTAATGGTTAAAGTGCTTCAAAAAATAAAGATTAAAATGATTATCCAATCAAACATTGGGGATTTTTTGGGCATTATGTTAAATTGTTTATTAATTATTAAGCATAATTAAAAACGTAGATATAGATAAAACAAAAAATTATATTGAGGCGTTTTAAGAAGGTGGCATGTATATACTTAATGTTAAAAATTATAAAGTTTGGATGGATGCTCTCGAAAACCCTAGCTTGAACCCTAACGTGGTGTTTATAGGTTGGTCATAATGGCCGGTCGTCGGAGTCCATAGCACAAGTTATGGTTCCAACGGCGTTGGAGCGCTCGAGAACCCCACTAGAGGGTGTCTGAAACCCAAAAAAGTTACGTGATCAGGAAGTTTTAAGGAGGATGGTGATGGAGTGAATCTGGTTGATAAATCCTTGGTCGGTGTGTCGGGCGATGAGGATTACATGGATGAATCAGAGGTTTAGGAGGATGGCGATGGAGTGAATCTGGTTGGAGTCTAGTAAGTCTCACATCTTATTTTGTATTTCTTTATCAATGACAAGTTTTATGTTTCGGAATTTCTAAGGCGCGACTAGCACTGTTTTCAGGAGACGTTTTAAGGAGTTTGTTCGGGCCTATCATCCAAATGTTGTTGCATTATTTTAGCCTCGTGTTAGTGGCCGACGAGCTGATCGAGTGATTATAAAGCTAAACTTCCCATGGTTCTTTAGGGTGGAAGCACATGGTTTTAGCGGTGGGGTCTAGTTGCTATGGGATAACTCGGTTGATTTGGAAGTTAGTAACACTACTAATCAATCCGTTCATGGATGCTTCAAGAGTTCGGATAGTGGGGTTTGGAATTAGTTCATGACTATTTATGCAAGTCTGAAATTGGCCATCCATAGACATTTATAGAGTGCCCTTATGTCTCTTATGCCAGGTGAAGATTTGCCTTGGTTATTAGGATGGAATTTCAACACAATTGTTAGTATAGAGGAGCGTACATGAATGGTCAAAATCTTTATTAGGTGTTAGTAAGGCCTTCTCGAACTTTATCTTTACTATGGGTCTAGTGGATGTAGGTTTCCAAGGGTCATAGTTTACTTGGTCATTGGGTAACCTCTACCAACGACTTGACCAATTTCTAGTGAATGATTGTAGGATGTCTTTGTGCCAAGATTCTCATGTTATGCATCTTGACCGGTTAGGTTCGGATTATCGTCCAATACTATTTTCTAGCATTTAAGAACATTCTATTATTCAGGACCGCCCTTTTCGATATATTGCCGCTTGGAATGAGCACGTGCAATTCTTAAAGTTTTTGAAGTTCGCTTGGAGCGAGAACATGACTCTGTGGAAAATTTAGAGAAATTCAGTGTAACACCCCGAAAGTCGGCCTAGTCAGAATTCATTTCGGCGATGGGAAATTCTTAGTCCGATAAAGCTTTAGAGTTCCTCTGGCAAGCTAATTATTGTTATCAAATATTAATTAGCCTTAAAAACATTCGAATTTAAGTTTATTATGTAATAACAAGCATCTAGTGACCATATTGTAGGAATTAAGCAATAAAGAGACAATTCAAGAAAGTAAAGAAGGTGAGGGACCAATTAAGTAATTGGACCAATTTTATTATAAGTACTCCATACGTGGAGTCATCAGATTGCTTTCCTTCAAATGAAGGAAAGCTCACAAATTAAATTGGATTGCTAGGCTTTATGAGAACCACCGAAAATTTCCTTAGAAGCATATCACCATGTTCTTCATCCTTACCTAAGCACACACCTCCATTGAAGAAGTTTCAAGTTTTGTAAATCCTTGACTTATTCAATTCGAATCATCTCTAGCAACCGGGTAAGCTATATTTTCTAGTTAATTGTAAAATTTCATGGTTAAATTAGCTTCAATCTTAAGTTAGGGTTTGATTGATTCGTAGATATTTCGATAAGTTGCTCATATTGAATCGGATACCAGTTGTGGTATTGTTATATAGATTTCGATATCGAAATATCGATTCTAATAATCTTCTATTAATATTTCCTAGCTCAAGGAGAAGGAAGAGAAGCTACACCATCTCCATCTCAAGTTAAAAGCAAAGGAGTTTCCATCCGAGAGCCTTGAAGCTTCGGATTGTCAGGGTGAGTGTAATCAGAATTTCGGGTTAGGCGAAACGCCTTCCCGGATTGTCATTTAGCGTTTATTATCTTTTCGCTAAATATTACTATCAAGGCGAAGGCATCGGATGATGAAATGGACACTTGGATAAGTGTCGGTAAGTCATCATTTAAGCATTGACTATAGCTAGTGTGCATTGTCATTGAGGTAAGCATTGCTATGGAACTTTACGTCAAGTATTTGTGCAAGAGTTATTGACTATGTTGAAATTATGAAATTTATCATGTCATTGTTCTATTAAGATTCATTGGAAACTATAAACATGTTATGCCTTGGAATGGAATAACTCGGGATACAATTGGCATGCCATAGAATTCATGAGCTCAGTGTTTCGGGTGGACTACGGTCCTAAGGCTACGGCCTATGATGATTGGCGAGGCGGAGGGATGTGTTGTTATTGGTCAATTGGTGAGGCGGAAAAAATAAGACCATCTATGTTTTGGCGAGGCGGGGGAATTCAAGTATCCATGAATTTAATTCCATCCAAGGAAGACTTATGATTACTTAAGTTCTATACAAATCAATTATATGTATATGCTAAGCATTAAGATGTCCATACAAATTTATAATGATGTACTCATGACATCCTTTATTTGTAAATATTTGATTACCTCACTAGGCTTGAGAGCCTAATATATTTGTCTTCATGCATTCTCAGGTTAGGAGGTTGTTTCTTGAAGAATCGGATCGGTTGCAGGACAAGTCACTACCCCATATCAAGTAAAGTACTTACATAGTAACTCCTAGTAAAGTGGCAAGGTAGCTATCATAGTCTCTAGGCTCTTTTTGTGGTAGCAAAGGCTTGTCTACTTTGTAATAGGCTCAAGACCTTATTATGACTATCTAAACTTTTGGCTAGACTAGTTTATGACATGCTTTTGGTATCACGGTAAAAATGGGGCAAACTTAGTGGAAGGCCCATGAAAATTTGTAAGCTGGTAGATGCTAGTTATAATAGGTTGTATATAAAGTTTCGGCTTAATCGGACAAGGTTTGGTAAGGTAAAAGGTATAAAAACCAAACAAAATTCTGCTGTTACAGGTCACCGTATCGGAACGGGTGATGGCGTTCCGGTACGGCTAACCAAAAATAAGCCTATGGGACAGAGCGTTCCGAAACGAGGTGATGCTGTTTCGGAACAGATTTGCTACTGTCGACCCCTGTACCGAAACGAAGTGATGCCGTTTCGGAACACTTTCACCACTGATGACCCTTGTTTCGAAACTGGTTTCGAAACGGGTCTAAGATAAGTCAAGGTCGGTCAACCCGTACCGATACGGGTCAAGCCGTATCGAAACGGTCGGGTAGAAAAGGTCAAAACTCTGACCATGGTCAAACCGTACCGAAACGTCTTAGGGTGTTTCGGTACGGGCAGCTTTCTTTTGGCTTCTACAAGTTTGAATGTATTAATTCGTAAACCCGGTAAAGATTATAAAATTGGGGAACGAAGGACTCAGTTATTAAGTCGAATAAGTTTAAAAAGGTTCCATAAATTTCAATAAGTCACAATATTAAAAAGGATCGTTAAGATTAAATGAATAAAAGCTTTTTGCATCGTTTCCGGTAACGCTCTTCGACCCGGCTGTCTACCAGGCCGGGAAGGGGGTGTTACATTCAGAGCTAAGGTGTGGAATTTATAGATTTTTGGGCATGACAACAGAAAGAAAAATGTAGGGAAACACAGTACACCCCATGGCGCAGCGGAAAAATTATTCGGCGAATTCCACCAGTGATCCATGTACGAGGAACGAATTCAAGGTGAAAATGGATGAAATGTTACCTCAATTAAATCTAATAACAACATGGACATAGGAGAATCAAATTCCTTCATCACGATGTCGAATACAAGTTGTCACAACAGCGTTCCGACCTCTACACACTCCACCTGAATGAAGCGAACAATATTTTACTTCTCTAACTGTTAGAGAGGTTTTTAGCAATAAACATATCTTTGGCTACTAGACCTTATGCCATTCAAAAACCTAATTCTAATTAAATTCAAATTTATTAAATATACAATATATTTAACCGGATATAATCAAATATGTAGAATCTAATTCTACTTCAATTAGGTTTCTTTCGGGTTATATATTTTAATAGTGTTTGATAATTACAATAATTATCTAGTATTAAAATATATATAAACAAAATTATCTATATAATTACAATAATTATAATAGTTTTGGTTTTTAGTAAAATCATATATATATATATATATATTAACTAATTTCATGTACAACAAGTTTGCTCACATGCTATCTGACCGATATTGGTCTATTTCAATCATAGGGTGTGATCTTTGTAGGTTCATGTAATGGTAGAGTAATATCTAGAAAAATTCTATTATTACAAACAAAGAGTGGCATCTAGCAATACATCATTGCTACCTAAGTTACAAGAAGTCGTGGTTCGACATAACCTCTTCGTAATTAACTCTTTTCATGTATTACATCATTTTGTCCTTATATCTAGATTGGACACAAGTCATGTAATAGTCACACTTGTATTGTCCATCTAATGTGTTTAGTGGATCGAATGATCGAAATAAACCAAGAGGGGGTGAATTGGATTTTTAAAGTTCTTGGTGGTGGAATTTGCAAATAAAAATGGTAGACAAGGAATTTTAGAGTGGTTCAAGTTCCAAATTAACTCTACATCCACTACCTTAGCTTCACTAAGGATTTGCAACAATTCCACTAATTGCTCTTCCCCTTTTCTAGGCTAAGGAGGTAACCCTTACAATTTTCGGTCAAATTTTCTACCCAAAATTTGACCCAATCCTCACACAATTGAAACAAAGAAGTTGTTGGCTAAAACAAGTATCTCTCAATACACAATATAGCCCAATTACAAGCACTCAACCCAATTGAAATGATAAGAATGAAAAATACAATTGGGGTTACAAGACAATAATGGGATTTAGGCACAAATGCTTGGATTTGATGTTTGGATGTTTGCATTAGGATCATTAGTTGTTGCTGAAGCTTTTAGAGGTCCCTTTTATACATTCTCATTGAATTCTAGCCGTTGTGGTTGTTGCATTCATCAATAGAGCCGTTGGGGGTGTTATCTTCCCTCCATAAATGCAGTATGCAACCAACCGTTTCGAAACACCCGACCCTGTTTCGAAACAGACCAAAATAGAAAGAGCCGTTGGGGTGCATTAAATAGCCCGTATCGAAACGGTTAGAAATGTTTTGATACGCTAAGAGCCCGTTTCGAAACTTGTTTCGAAACATTTTGCCACTGTCAAGGATCGTATCGAAACGGGATGATATCGTTTCGATACGCCTTAACGATTTGTTTAATATTAGTTAAAACATTCAACGGTCATATTTTTCAAATCAGATTGAATACCGTTTCGAAACACTGGATGTCGTTTCGATACGGTGTCTCAAAGTTCTTAAGCTGTTTTGAAACTTGTTTTGAAACACGGGTTGACAGTGTTGAAATCGTTTTGATACCCGTTCCAAAACATGAACTCACAGTTTCAAAACTGTTTCGAAACGCCTAAGGCCGTTTCGAAACGGTGACTCGAAAATCACTCTTTTGGCTTTAAGAACACTTAGAAAACATTTCATAAATTCAGTTTTTAACTTAGGCATATTGTTTAAAACATATGGAGAGGTTTGAGGACTTAAAAATTCGTTTTCACATTTTCAATTTAGTCTTTAGGTTCTTTAGTTATATCAAAATTAAAATATCGGTTTCACAATATCCCTCTTTTTGATATAACAAAACCAAAGTTAGAATTTTTAAGAGTTTTGAAAATTTTGAATACATTCTAACTCCTTCTCAATTTAAGATATGTTTTTAAAGTTTTAAAAAGGATTTAAGGATTTAAATTCAAGGTTTAAAACTTAAAAACACTTAAAACATTTAAAACGAATTTTGGCTTTTAGATTACTTCTCCCCCTTTTTGTTAGATCAAAAATAATAAACAAGGCTCATAGAGGAGAGATAGGGTTAAAAGCAATAATCAATAAGCAATAAGCAACATAATAATAAATTCATAAAATTCAAATATCCAAAACATAAATCGTAAACAATAAGTTCAGAGCATAATCCCAAATAAAATCAAAGCATATGTTCAAAAAGCATAAATAAAGATGCAAACTTAATCCTAATATGCATAGCTAATATGAGATGACATGAGAATCCTAAGCCTCGCCGTCGTCACCATCATCATCCATGGAGTCATCATCATCCTTAGCTTGAGCGCGACGAAAATTCATCCATTGGCCATAAAAGGTGGAGAAGAACATGTCCATAGCCGATTGTTGATTCTCAAGGGATGTGAGGCGATTCTCATTTGCAAGAAGACAATCCTCCACGGATTGCAAGCGGGTATTGATAGCACCAAACCCTCTAGACATGTTAGTGTCCAAAGTGTTGAACCGCTCAGTAAGGAAAGCCATGGGGGCTTCATTATTTGTGACCGGAGCTTGTGGTTGAGGTGCAGCTTGAGGGGGAGGTGCTTCCCTATCAACACGTTCCCATTGCCCATTGATGTAATGAAAACCGGACCTACGGAGAGAAGACTCACCAATTTTTGACTTGCGGGGTTCCGGAGAGTAATAGGTACAATCAAGATTAAGCTTTCCAAAGATGTAACTTAAAACAGTTCCATAAGTGAAAGATTTGAGTGCATCGGTGTCACGAAGCTTAACATTATTGACTATCTTAGCAAACATGATCTTAACAAGATTAGGGTGCTCACCACGACGAAATCATTCAAGCCAAAAATAATCTACTTGACGAACGTGAGAAAATTTACCCTCGGAGGGGCGAAGAAACCACAAGACTATCAAGTGGAGGAACCTATCGTGAACATCCAAGGCAAGCACCGAACCGGTGTGAGAACCAAAGTGACTCTCATTCTCGATTCATTCGTTCTTCAGACCAAAAGTAGTCTCTAAGTAAGGGATGTCAATGACAATCCTCTTCCCCAAGATAGAAGACTCAAGGCCAACAACTTCGGAGTTGTCTTCACTATTAATAAATTGGGCATTTGAGTAAAAGAGAAGAACCATGTGCTTGTAGCAAATATCCGGGATGCTCAAGAGACCAAGGAATCCCCATTCTCTTAAACGGGGGAGGTAACGAAAGAGAAAGCGCTCGGAGTCAAGAAACGAGATGTCAACAACACGCTCACGACGAACTTCAAACTCCTTGACATAATTGAAATGCTCCCTCATCTCTGAAGTCCAAAGACTTTTGTGAAACAGCTGGGTGAGATTAGGACGGATACTCGAATCACTTGTTTGACCCGTCTTACGCTTTTTGTTAACATTCTCCGTTGACATCCTAAAAACATAAAGCAAGCAATTCAAAAAACAAATTTGAAGTGTATGCATGAAGATCTTAATTCAATCCAATGTTAAATCCCACTTAGGTTTAAAAACACATTTTAAAAACAAAGATACAAAACAAAATAAAATTAAGAGAAAAACAATAAAAAAACAGTAAAGAAAATATGAGTAAAAGAATATATATATTCGAACAAAAAATTTGAAGATTTTGAATTTTTTTACAAGAGTTGAAAAACCCAAGTATCAAAACACATAAACTATACAAAATTAAAATTTTCTAACCTAGGATTCGAATACAAATTGAAGGAAAAAGAAAAAGATTAAAATATACCTTAAATTGGGATTTTGGATGAATAGATGAAAATCCTTGCACAAGATTGTTGATGCTTGCTTAGACTTGTGTTTAAGAGAAAAAGCCCTCAAGATTTGGTGAAAAACAATGAGGTTTAGAGGGTTTTATAGGAAAAAATTGTTTTAGGTTTTTTTAGGGTTTTTGGAGAGTTTTGATTAAAGTTAAACTTTAACATTAAAATCCCATTTAAAGCAGTCCGCTAACCCATTTCGGAACGGTGTTGACCATCTCGAAACGCGGGCACGAAAGGTTGACCGACTTTTCAACTCCAGCTGACCGTTTTGATACGGGTTTGATCGTATCGAATCCCCGTAGACTCGTATCGAAACTCGTTTCGATACACCCCTTGGCAGTAGCAAAAACGTTTCGAAACCCTTGGGAGGCGTTTCAAAACATCCGTCTCTCAGATAGGATTTTAAGGCATCCGTATCGAAACAGGTGGACCCATTTCGATACACTTGGGCCTGGAAGTGCAGATGAGGCTCTAAAAAAGCAGAAAAATGAAATTTTCTAAGGCCTACTTTGCATGAATGAGCATGAAAAACATATGCAAACATAAACATACTCCCCCTAGCTATAGGCATGGATGAAATTAGGAGTAAAAACACATAAACATGGCATTTCACAAGATCAAGCAATTTTAAGCACAAAATAGGTCCTAAAAGGTCAAGATAGGCTAGTTAGACCTAACTCTCTCCTAAGGGACCAAAAACGTTCTTTGTCTAAAGGTTTTGTAAATATGCCCGCTAATTGATTTAAGGTGTCAACATACTCTATAACAACATCTTCTTTAAGGACATGATCTCTAATGAAATGATGCCTTATTTCTATATGTTTGGTTCTAGAGTGTTGGATGGGATTTTTTTGTCAAACATATGACACTAGTGTTATCACATTTAAGGGGCATGGTTTCAACTTTAATACCATTATCTAAGAGTTGTTGCTTCATCCAAAGGACTTGAGCACAACAACTCCCTAAGGATATGTACTCGGCTTTGGTGGTAGATAAGGCTACATTATTTTGTTTCTTAGAGAACCAAGATATGAGCATACTACCTAGGAATTGACAAGTTCCCGAAGTACTATTCCTATCGATTTTACACCCCCCACAATCCACATACGAATAAGCATGAAGGTTAAAGGTGGAGTCTCTAGGGTACCAAAGACCTAAACAAGGAGTACCTCTAAGGTACCTAAATATTTTCTTAATGGTTATAAGGTGAGACTCTCTAGGACTAGCTTGAAACCTAGCAAACAAGCAAACACTAAACAAGATATCCGGTCTACTTGCGGTAAGGTAAAGCAATGATCCAATCATAGAACGGTAAAGCTTAGAGTCAACACACTTACCTCCTTCATCCTTGTCAAGCTTTGTAGATGAGCTCATAGGTGTGGCTTGAGGCTTTGCATTCTCCAAGCCAAACTTCTTGAGCATATCCTTGATGTATTTTGCTTGATTGATGAAGGTGCCATCCTTCCTTTGCTTGATTTGGAGTCCCAAAAAGAATGAGAGCTCCCCCATCATGCTCATCTCGAATTCACCTTGCATTAGCTTAGCAAATTCTTTGCAATGACATTCGTTAGTAGAACCAAAAATAATGTCATCAACATAAATTTGTACTACTAAGATGTCATTTTTATACCTTTTTATAAAAAATGTAGTGTCCACCTTACCTTTTTCAAAACCTTTTTCAATTAAAAAGTTTGAAAGTCTTTCATACCAAGCTCTAGGAGCTTGTTTTAAACCATAAAGAGCTTTAGTGAGTTTGAAAACATGATTTTGAAATTTTGAGTCTTCAAAACCCGGTGGTTGTTCCACATACACTTCCTCATTTATAAAACCATTTAAAAATACGCTTTTGACATCCATTTGAAAAATCTTGAAATCATGATAACATACATATGCAAGAAACATCCTAATGGTTTCCATTCTAGCTACGGGTGCATAGGTTTCATCAAAATCTATTCCCTCTTCTTGAGTGTAACCTTGTGATACTAGTCTAGTTTTGTTTCTCACAATGTTACCACTCTCATCTAGTTTGTTCCTAAAGACCCATTTAGTTCCTATGGTAGATTGATTACTAGGCCTATCAACTAATGTCCAAACATTACTTCTCTCAAATTGATTTAACTCTTCTTGAATAGCCATAATCCAAAAATCATCTTTCAATGCTTCTTTTATATTCTTAGGCTCTATGCATGAGATAAATGCAACATGATTCATTAATCTAAGAGAAGATCGAGTGGTTACCCCCTTGGATGGATCACCCAAGATTTCACCATCTTTGACATAGTTGAACTCCCTTGGGTAGCTCACTTCCTTTTCCTCAAGAGCCAAGTCCTTCAAGGCTTCAAGAGGTAGATCTTGTGTGTCCTCTTCTTTTTTTGGAATATCATCCTCCTTTGAATTTTCTCCTCCATCAAAGGCATTTATGATTCCTACATCATCATCATCACAAGAATCCTTCCTTGGAAGGAGGTTATCATCGAATACAACATGTATAGATTCTTCTACTAATAAAGTTCTCTAGTTAAATACACGATAAGCTTTAGAGGTTAAAGAATATCCTATGAAAATAGCTTCATAACTTTTTGCATCAAATTTACCTAAGTTGTCTTTTCCATTATTTAAAACAAAACACTTGCAACCAAAAGGATGAAAATAGCTAATGTTAGGCTTTTTAGATTTTAAAATCTCATAAGGTGTTTTCTTTAAAATTGGCCCAATCATTACTCGGTTAACAATATAGGAAGCGATGTTTGTGGCCTCCCCCCAAAAATATTTAGGAAAATTATTTTCACAAAGCATGGTTCTAGCCATTTCTTGTAAAGTTCTATTTTTCCTCTCAACTACCCCATTTTGTTGAGGAGTTCGAGGAGCCGAAAAATTGTGGCTAATACCATTTTCATTCAAAAACTCTTCAAACCCTAAATTTTGAAACTTGGTTCCATGATCACTTCTAATATGAGAAATTCTAAGTTCAAGATCATTTTGGGTTAGTTTTGAAAATGTGATGATTTTTTTCTAAAGCCCCATCTTTAGTACTTAAAAATAGAACCCAAGTAAATCTAGAAAAATCATCAATAAGAACAAATGCATAAGATTTACCACCCAAGCTCATAGTCCTAATTGGCCCAAATAAGTCCACATGGATAAGTTGTAAACATCTACTTGTAGAAACATCATTATTGGATTTAAAGGAAGACTTATGTTGTTTACCCTTTGAGCATGCATCACAAATTTTATCGTTTTAGAACTTAATCTTGGGTAAACCTCTAACTAGATCAAGGGAAACTAGTTTTTCTTAAACACTAATGCTAGCATGTCCTAGTTTCCTATGCCACAACCATGCATCATTTTCATTTTGAGCTACTAAACATGCATGAGATGTATGTATGTCATCTAGATGCACCATGTAAATGTTACCTATGCGATGACCTATGAGCATAATATTATTAGATTTAATGTCAACAATTTTGCACCCATTTTTATCAAATAAAACATTAAATCCTTTATCACACAATTGACTTATGCTCAACAAATTATGTTTAAGACCATCGACATATAAGACATTTTCAATAAGAATAGTAGAGTGATTACCTATGAAGCCAATACCTTTAATGTGGCCTTTGGAGTTGTCACCGAAAGTCACCGCCCCTCCACTTTTTGGCTTTAGATCCATGAATCTACTCTTGTCTCCGGTCATATGCCTCGAGCATCCACTATCAAGGTACCATGAGTTTTGACTTTGTGCTTTGGCCTTGTAGCAATGCTCCCCCTACAAACAAAGATATTAGACTTTTGTTTTTGGTACCCAAATCATTTTGGGTCCACGAGTGTTAGCTCCCAATAACTTGGTTCCCTTAGGAATCCATGATGACATAGCAACAATGTTATTAGATTTTACAAGTTCCTTAGGAACCCATACATTTCTAATCCTTTTAGTTCTACTATGTCTAGGAAAGCTACTTTGTTTGTAGTTATAAGTCTTTTTCCTAGGTTGGATTGTTTTTGAAGATTCACTTATTTCATGCTTCACACTACCAACATTTTTAAAAGACTCTTTGAGCTTGTTAAGCTCATCTAACACCATTTAGTGTTCACTATTACATTGAGAAAGAAGATTATTAAGGTCAACATTTTCATCTTGGAAGAATTTTAGTTCATCTTTCAACCCTAAAATCGTTTTCTCAAATTTTAAATTAGCTTGAGAAAGTGAGTCATTTTTATCATTTAATTCCGAAATAATTTTCTTATTCCTAATGATCGACTCCTTGTATTTCTCAACTAATTCATCATAGACCTCTTGCAACTCATCATATGCATCATTTAATTCATCATATGTAAAATCTAAAGATGATGAGTTAGAGGTTACCATGGAGGAATCTTCCTCAAGTTCCATGAGGCAAAGGTTGGCCACTTCTTGTTCGTCATCCTCGGATGACTCCTCACCACTCCAAGTAGCAAGTTTGGCTTTGAGCTTCTTCTTCTTCTCAAAGCCATTATTCTTGAGTTGAGGGCACTCCGAACGTATGTGGCCGGGTTTATTGCACTCAAAGCAAATGATTTGATCCCTTGCTTCTTCTTTGTTTTAATCTTTGAAGCCCATCTTTCTTTGAATATTTCTTCCCCGGTTGGACCTCATGAAGCGTGAGAATCGTTTGGCTATCATAGCCAATTCTTCTAGCTTATCCTCCTCACTAGAAGAGATCTCCTCAAGTAATGAAGCTTTGAGAGCTATTCCCATCTTCTTCTTCTTTTCCACCTCTAGCTTCTCCACTCTTTTCTCTTTCTTCTTCTTCTCTTCTTCCCTTCCTTGCTTCATAATCTCATGAGTAAGGAGAAAACCCACTAGCTCATCAAGTTTTAAAGTCTTCAAGTTTTTGGCTTCTATGATGGCGGTTCTCTTCCCATCCCAAGATTCGGGAAGTGAGTAGAGTAGCTTCCGAACAAGCTTGTCTTCCGGTATAGTCTCTCTAAATCCTTTAAGCCCATTGACTATGGTTGAGAAGCGATCAAACATCTTGAACACCGTCTCATCGGGCTCCATCTTGAAATTCTCATAATTAAGATTGAGAATTCCAATCTTGGTTTCCTTGACATCGTTGGTTCCCTCATAGGTGGTCTCAAGAGTATCCCACACTTCTTTGGCACTCTCAATGGATGAGACTTTGGAGTAGATGTCCAGAGCGAAAGAACAAAAGAGCATGTGAAGAGCTTTGTCATTTATTTTGATCTTCTTCCTCTCTTCTTCACTCATCTCCATCTTTTTCTTCAAAACCATCTTCCCTTCACTATCTTACTTCAATGGAATGTAGGGGCCATCTTCAATTACATCCCAAACCATGTAATTGTTGGACTTGATGAAAAGGCGCATCCGATTCTTCCAAAATGGATAGTTGTCGCCATTGAAGAAAGGTGGTTTTGTAGTGGATTGAGACTCATACATGCTCGAACTAGAGGTAGATGCCATCTTTTGATATTTGGATGATCACACTCTTCCAAGGAACTCTTCTTGTGGTTGTTAATCCTCAAATAGGTAGGCTCTGATACCAATTGTTGAGTGGATCGAATGATCGAAATAAACCAAGAGGGGGTGAATTGGATTTTTAAAGTTCTTGGTGGTGGAATTTGCAAATAAAAATGGTAGACAAGGAATTTTAGAGTGGTTCAAGTTCCAAATGAACTCTACATCCACTACCTTAACTTCACTAAGGATTTGCAACAATTCCACTAATTGCTCTTCCCCTTTTCTAGGCTAAGGAGGTAACCCTAACAATTTTCGGTCAAATTTTCTACCCAAAATTTGGCCCAATCCTCACACAATTGAAACAAAGAAGTTGTTGGCTAAAACAAGTATCTCTCAATACACAATATAGCCCAATTACAAGCACTCAACCCAATTGAAATGATAAGAATGAAAATACAATCGGGGTTACAAGACAATAATGAGATTTAGGCACAAATGCTTGGATTTAATGTTTGGATGTTTGCTTTAGGATCAATAGTTGTTGTTGAAGCTTTTATAGGTCCCTTTTATACCTTCTCATTGAATTCTAGCCGTTGTGGTTGTTGCATTCATCAATGGAGCCGTTGGGGGTGTTATCTTCCCTCTATAAATGCAGTCTGCAACCAACCGTTTCGAAACGCCCGACCCTGTTTCGAAACAGACCAAAATAGAAAGAGCCATTGTGGTGCATTAAATAGCCCGTATCGAAACGGTTAGAAATGTTTCGATACGCTAAGAGCCCGTTTCGAAACTTGTTTCGAAACATTTTGCCACTATCAAGGATCGTATCGAAACGGGATGATATCGTTTCGATACGCCATAACGATTTGTTTAAAATTAGTTAAAAACATTCAACGGTCATATTTTTCAAATCAGATTGAATACCGTTTCAAAACACTGGATGTCGTTTCGATATGGTGTCTCAAAATTCTTAAGCCGTTTCGAAACTTGTTTCGAAAAACGGGTTGGCAGTGTTGAAATCGTTTCGATACCCGTTCCGAAACATGAACTCACAGTTTCAAAACTGTTTCGAAACGCCTAAGGCCGTTTCGAAATGGTTACTCGAAAACCACTCTTTTGGCTTTAAGAACACTTAGAAAACATTTCATAAATTCAGTTTTTAACTTAGGCATATTGTTTAAAACATATAGAGAGGTTTGAGGACTTAAAAATTCGTTTTCATATTTTCAATTTAGTCCTTAGGTTCTTTAGTTATATCAAAATTAAAATATCACTATGAGCAACGTTGTGACTATCACATAATAATCGAAAAAACACGCTTATAGCGAGCCAGTCCAGTGTGTCGTTCTCTAACACATACTTATTTATTGATTTTGACATCTCTATGTCAATGAAAACACTTTGTCATCAATCAACTACATATTAGTCTTAAGGCATTATTGTTGTCCATGCCCACTATAATACTCGATTTAGGACATTTAAGAATAACCATATTAATCTAAGGACTTTATTGTAATTTCGTTTATTTATATATGCACAAAATAATGACTGAAATAATAACAATGGCTTTAGATTAATAAACAATATAAAATAAATATGTCTTTTACAATCATCTTATGTTTAGTCTTCGGGCATACTCCAATAAAAAAAGGCTACTGACTCGGCTTCGAGGTATTGATGAAGCCCTGAAACGGTCTCACTCAGATTTTTAGTTGATCTGGAAAGGAAATTGCGGATGGAGTTAGGAGAGGTGTTAGATTAGGAGGAGAGTTTGTGGAGACAGAAAGCCGATGCTCAATGGATAGTTCACGGTGATCGCAATACTAGATTCTTTCATACTACCACTACGACATGAAGGCGGAAGAATAATGTGTTTGAGCTTGCCATAAAGTCTACAATGATAAAATATGATTTGTAAGTACCTTTTATCATGTTTATAAATAAAGGGTAAACTACTGCATGGGTCACTTTCGTTTCTCGTTTGTACAGATTTAGTCACCACTTTTAAAAAGTGCCAATAAGTGGTCATCTATGTTTTCGATGTGTAAAGGCTTGGTCACTCTGACGTTATAGTCCGTTAGTCCCCTAACGGATTGGTGATGTGGCGGAATTAATTAACGAAAAAATAAGGGTAAATTACTGCAATAGCCATTAAAATTTATCTCATGTACATTTTTTCTCCTCAATTTAAAAAAGTAAACATTATAGTCACTAATAAAAATGTTTCTTTATAATTTCACCCTTAAATTTTTAAAAATTTTATTTTGAATTTTTGAGTCGAGTTTATGAAATTATGAGTCGAGTATTTTCACATCAAACCAAAAAATTTAATTTTTTCGAGTCAAGTTGAGTGTTGCACTTCCCTACATACAAACACGGATTAAAATTTTAAATTATATTTCCTCCCTACACACAAACCTAAGTTAGTGAACATCTTATCTTGCTTAAAGGACCTAGTGTCTTATTCTACTAGAATAAAAATATGTTCAATATAACATTTCCTTCTATTTGGGTAGAGATGACAATGGGTCGAGCTTTTAGTAGACCAAAACCTGACTCGACAATAACATTTACACGATCCTAATCCGAACCGAAAATAAAATTAAAATTCTGATTCATATCCAATCCAACCACTGTTTAGATAAAAAAAATCAATCCCAAAACCATTTTTTCAAAATACGATCCTATAAAATTGATCGAATCGAACTTGTTGAATTTGGATAAAATTATCATCGTGTGTTAATAAAAACTAATAACTATATTAATGATGACCTGCTAAATATTCAAATGTTTGAGCGAGTATTTATCTTGAACTGAATTTAATTTTTGGAGATGTTTTTGGAAGGAATATTTGCTTTCGTATTCCCCCTGGGTTGTAATCAGTGAAGGGAAGTGCAACACTCGACTTGACTCGAAAAAATTAAATTTTTTGGTTTGATGTGAAAATACTCGACTCATAATTTCATAAACTCGACTCAAAAATTCAAAATAAAGTTTGAATTATAAAATAGAAATTCAAATAACTCGAATTTTTTAGTAGTTAGTGGACTAAATTTTTAAGTTCGAGTTATTAAATAGGAGCAATTTGGGCACCTAAGTTTCAAAGGGTATACTTTGGGCACCTATTTTTCATCTAAGCATTTATAATATTATTGTACTAATTGATTGTAAAGTTTTAGGATTGAAAAATGAATTTTTAAAAATTTAAGGGTGAAATTATAAAGAAACATTTTTATTACTGACTATAATGTTTATTTTTTTAAATTGGGGAGAAAAAATGTACATGAGATAAATTTTAATGGCTATCGCAGTAATTTACCCTTATTTTTTCGTTAATTAATTCCGCCACATCAGCAATCCGTTAGGGGACTAACGGACTATAACGTCGGAGTGACCAAGTCTTTACACATCGAAAACGTAGATGACCACTTATTGGCACTTTTCAAAAGTGGTGATTAAATCTGTACAAACGAGAAACGAAAGTGACCCATGCAGTAGTTTACCCATAAATAAATTACATTCCCACTATTAAAAACCCTCAAAATTGAAACACTTACTATAAGTATTTCTAGTGGGTAAGTATCCATATTTCATTACATCCTAGGTCAGCTTTGGCTTTACTCCTAGAATTTAATTATTTAGGTAAGCAACACTTGCTAATTACATCTCATGTAACTCCTATATTTTGTGAACAACTATTTGTTCAAAACAAAAGTTCATATGGTCTAATAGAAAGCACAATAATGAACAATGCACTAGGTAGGTAACTTATGAGAAGAGAGGTAGTGTACTGGGCACGCTTAAAAACCAAGTCTTTCAAAAAAAATCAATCCTAGACATACACTTTCATATTGTATTTCAATTACCAAAGTCCTTAAACAATGATTATCCTATAGGTTTCTAATCTTATTAGAACAACCTACTTTAACCAATATTACTACCATTGAATATCACTTGCTTATTCTTCGCGTTTAACCAAGATAGATATAAGTATTTTGCTTTGGCAAAACCTATATAGTACCGATCGAGGTTTTAACGAGGGTTAATATTGGATGACTAATTTTATTAAAATTGGAGGGTTTTGTTATATTAGTCTCACCATTTTATTATGATTTAAGCAGCTACCATCATGCTAAAAAATACATTGTATCACATACATATAAAGTAGTAATATAGCCCTTAAAACTAAGGTGGCCCATCTCAAGCCAATGAGAGAACCAACATTACTAAAGATAGAACTTGCTTCTCAAGCACCTAATCCACCTTTGATCGGCCCATCATTCTGCTTCCTTGGTCTACGCTTTCTCCACAAATATTACAATTTTTCAGAAACTCATTTTTCATACGAGGGAGTAAGATGAGAAGAGAATTACAATAGAAGAAAGAAAGACACGACACACATGTCATATTTATTTAAAACAAAAATAAAAGGGCTATTAGGCTATAATCATGCATTTCAAACACCGTGCAAAAACATCGAGTGGTTTATTATTGAGTTCTTGATAGATTGTACCTACGCAGGGGTCAAGGGGCGAAGTCCCTTGCGGGGCCCCACAATTGATAACTTTTATCAACATCTTAATTACTGTGTAAAAACCTCACGATTTGATAACTTTTATCAACATTATTGCTTTTTCAGGATTTCAAAATCCACGAGGTTTTTACTTGAACAACTCTTTGTTACTTTCCCGCACGTTAACTATAGATTATTCATTAATCTGAATATAATTGTTACCCATATATCTCAATGCTTAACGTTCGAAAACCCTAACATATTTGTGACTAACTCTTTAATCACTTGGAACAATCAACTTAATTTATTCAGATTAGGCGTAAAACGATCTAATGTGTAAAATATCATATATTTCTCAAAAATCAAATAAACCATAATATAATAACATGCATCTCATACAAAAGCATCATCCAAGTATTTAAGTCCGAATTCATATCGTACAAGTGGCTCTGATACTACTGTTGAGAAACGTCGGTACACCCCATGGCGTAGCGAAAAAATAATCCGAAGAATTCTGCCAGTGATCCATGTACAAGGGACGAATTCGGGGTGAGTAAGGATGAAATATTATCTTAATAAATCTGGTATCTTGATATCCTTAGGGAGTTAGGATAAACCAAATCAATTTCGAGTCGTCACGATAGCGCTCCGACCTCTACGCATTCCACTCGAACGAAATGAACATTATTTTCTCTTCTCTAATTGTTAGAGAAGTTTTCTGAAAAAGCATACTTTGGCTGCTAGACCTTATGCCTTTATATAGCATTCAAAAACCTAATTCTAATTAAATTCGGATTCATTAAATATACAATATATTTAACCGAATATAATTAAATATGTAGAATCTAATTCTACCTTAATTCGAATTCATTAAATATACAATATATTTAACCGAATACAATTAAATATATAGAATCTTATTCTACTTTAATTAGGTTTCTTTAGGAGGGACAAATCCTATCTTGATCAACCATATTTCACTATATAGAGTGTGACATATCCAATATTAGTCTTTATAGTTTAATCTGTTACAACATACATTTGACTGCATCAAAATATGTCACTCTCGATATTGAAATAATGATGATCTCAAGTCTGAGGATCATACACTTAGTTATCACCATGAGCAATGTTGTGACTGTCACATAATAGTCCAAGAAACATGCTCATAACGGGTCAGTCTAGTATGTCGTTCTCTAACACATACTTATGTATTAATTTTGACATCTCTATGTCAATAACAACATTTTGTTATCAATCAACTACATATTAGTCATAACATATTATTGTTGTCCACGCCCACAATAATTCTCGACTAAAGACATTCAAGAATAACTATATTATTCTAAGGACTTTATTATAATTTAGTTTATTTATAGATACACAAAATAAGACTGAAATAATAATAATAATAATGACTTTATTAATAAACAAGATAAAATAAGGATGTCTTTTACAATCATCTCATGATTGGTCTTTGGGCATACTCCAACAGAAATTGCGGGTGGAGTTGGGAGAGGTGTTAGATCAGGGGGAGAGTTTGTGGAGACAGAAAGCCGGTGCTTAATGGATAGTTCACGGTGATCGCAATACTAGGTTCTTTCATACTACCACTACGACATGGAGGCGGAAGAATAAAAATCTTGCACTTAAAATGGAGGGTGGAAGCTGGAATTTCGATTAGGGATAGCTCATGGATTTAGTTGTTCACTTTTATCGGGAGTTATTCTCAACCACGACTAGGAGCAAGGTTGTGTATGAACATAAGGGTTTATTCCCATTGATTCCAACACATCAATGGAGGGATTTAGGGCTGCTTGTTTTGATTGAGGAGATTAGATGTTTTTTTTCGAGATGACACCATTTAAATCTCCGGGAGTAGATGGTATTCTCACAACTTTTTATTAGAAGAATTGGGTGGTGGTTGGTGACGCTATTTTCTAGTTTATCCATGGCATCTTCGATGAGGAACTGTGGCATGAGGAGTTGAGTCATACCTTTTTGGTGCTATTGCCTAAGGTTGGTAATCCGGAATCTATTAGTCAATTTCATTCTATAAGCTTCTGTAATGTGATCTATAAGGAAATTACCAAGGTTATTGTGAATAGACTGAAGCCTTTTTTACCGGTCTAGGTTTTAGAGAATTAAGTAAGCTTCGTACTGGGTCAAGTGATAATGGATAACATTGATATTGCACAATATGTGATTCACTCCATGAATTTGAAGAAATGAAGTAAAGGATGGATGGCCAAAGAGATTGATCTTGAGAAAGCATATGATAGATTGAAATGGTCTTTCATTGAAGATACTTTATTTGATTTGGGAGTTCTGGGTAAAATGTGCAATCTTATTATACGTTGTGTATCGTCGGTTAGTACTATGATTTTGTGGAATGGTTTTATGATGGAGGCTTTTACTTCAACCAAAGGTATTTGACAAGGGGACCCGTTATCACCATACCACTTTGTCTTATGTATAGAACGACTTGCACAATCTATTCAATTGGAAATTAATGAGGGAAGATGGAAGTCATTTCGTCCTTTGAAAACGAGTCCACTGATATCCTATTTGTTCTTTGTCGATGACATGTTGTTGTTTGTTAAAGCATCGTTTGAACAAACTGAAGTTATTCAGTCCATTCTTGGACAGTTTTGTGAGGCATCCAGACATAGGGTGAGCACCGCAAAAACCACAATTTTCTTCTCTAAGAATGTTCTCATCAAGGCGAGAGCCCTGATTAGTGCTACTTTTGATTTTTCTGAGGTGGATGATATGGTTAAGTATTTGGGGGTCCCTATTCTTCATCGACGAGTGATAGCGGTTGTCAAACCCGTCAAAATAAAAACTGCTCAAAGTAACTTGTAGAAGCGGCAAGCAGGGTCGAATTCATAGGGAATGGTAAGAGATTAATTTTATAAACAGAAAAGTAAATTGGGGGAGTTTGAATTTGAGTAGAGTTGAAGAAAACAATTAAAAGTAATGAGAATTCTATATTGATATGAACTCTAGTTAAGGTAGATCTCGGTGTATTAATCCAAGTTTTAGATCATAGAACTTCACAAAAGATAAACCTACATCAATCTCAAATAGTTTGGTTACAGGTTAATTGATAATCCACAATTAAACCCAATCTATCTTATTTAATAGATAATCACTTAATAATCGATAAATGACTAACTCTTATTATCAATATTAAAATCCTTAGATAATCCACTTAGAATTAGTAAGAGGAGCGATCAAAGCTAAGTAGAGTGAATTGGAATGTGGCGAGCAAGCCGAAGCGTTTCGGGGGCCTTGGCGTGGTGAATTTGTACACTAGGAACTTGGCGTTACTTGCTAAGTGGGTGTGGCGGTATGCTCAAACGGAGGGTTTGTTATGGAAGTCAATAATTGTCGCAAAGTATGGTGAGGAGGTTATGTCTTGGTGGATTAACACTAGGGGAAAATTACACATGTCGACAATGTGGAAGTAAATTGTTGAGGTTCAAAATGATGAGTATGTGGATCGGTTTTTAAATGCATCTCAATTCACCTGGATTTTGGGAGATGGAACTTGTATTCTATTTTGGCAGGATTGTTGGTGCCTTCATGAGCCATTGAAGAATGTCTTTCCGCGACTATTTGGTTTGGCGATCAACAAAATGGTGAGGGTTTGTGATTACTTGGCAGTGCCGAATGTAGAGTGGGGAGGTTGTTTTCGTCGAGAACTAAGGTCGTTTGAATTGTGCCATATGTATGAGTTACAGTCGTGAGTTGTGGGTTTTACTCTGAGACAACGGGTAGCGGATAGGCTGGTATGGATTCATGATGCGTCGGGTCATTTTTCGGTTGGTGCCTTGCATAAATTGATGTCTTCGTTTGGGTTACTGGATGTATCCGATGTTAACATGGCGTGGAATTTACCTTTTTTGCCGAAAATTCAATGCTTTATTTGGTTTATCATGGTGGGTCAACTGCCTACTTTGCAGATGCTTTTCGATCGTGGATTGCCATTATTGGAAGCATCGATCAGTTGCTGATGGTGTGGGGAGGAAGAGGACAATGCTGACCATATTTTGTGGCAATGTGAGTTTGCATGGAGTGTGTGGAATTCGTTCTTTATGTGGTGGAGGGTGCCGATTGTAAGGCCTTGGCGTATTAGAGAGTTCATTCATCAATGTTGCCATAGTTTTTTGGTAGCGAAACTCGTTTATGGTGGATTATTGGTTGTGCGAGCGTGTTGTGGTCGTTGTGGCTTGTACGAAATGAGCTCATGTTTCGGGATAGACGATCCACGAGTAAGGCCGTTTTCTTCTTGGCGCAATTACGATCATTTTACTGGACCCGTGCCCGATTCGACTCCCCTTGCTTTAGTGAAGCGGCTTGGTGGGACAATCCACATTTGTGTCGGGCAGCGTGTTGAGTGGATCGAAAGATTGATATAAACCAAGAGGGGGGTGAATTGAATTTTTAAAGATTTTGTGATGGAAATTGCAAATTAAAAAGATAGACAAGGGATTTTAGAGTGGTTCAAGTTCCAAATGAACTCTACATCCACTACCTTAGCTTCGCTAAGGATTTGCAACAATTCCACTAATTGCTCTTCCCCTTTTCTAGGCTAAGGAGGCAACCCTTACAATATCGGTTAAATTTTCTACCCAAAATTTAACCCAATCCTCACAACAAGATAACAAAGAAATTTGTTGGCTAATAGAGTATCTCTCAATACAAATTGTAGCCCAATTACAAGCACTCAACCCAATTGAACAAGATAAGAATGAAAATTACAATTGGGGTTTCTAGACAATATGGGATTTTTGCACAATTGCTTGGATTTGATGTTTGGATGTTTGCTTTAGGATCAATAGTTGTTGCTGGAGCTTTTAGAGGTCCCTTTTATACCTTCTCATTGAATTCTAGCCGTTGTGGTTGTTGCATTCATCAATAGAGCCGTTGGGGATGTTATCTCACCTCCATAAATGCAGTCTGCAACAACCCGTTTCGAAACGCGGGGTACCTGTTTCGGAACGGACTAAAATAGAAAGAGCCATTGGGGTGCATTTAAGAGCCCATTTCGAAACGCTTTGGAGCCGTTTCGAAACACTTTTGCCACTGTCAAGGGTCGTTTCGAAACAGTCTTAGCCCGTTTCGAAACACCCTAACGGTTTCAGAAAATCAGTTAAAAGCAATTGTAACGGTCATATTTTGAAATCAAAATAAGGAACAGTTTCGAAACGCTTGGCCTCGTTTCGAAACGGTTTTGCTACTGTCAAGGGTCGTTTCGAAACTGATTGATTCCATTTCGAAACACCCTGTTGATCTTTAAATATTCAGTTAAAAAATGTTGCAACCGTTATAGTTTTCAATTCAAAAATAAAGAACAGTTTCAAAACGTATGAGACCATTTCGAAACGGGTTCAAGTGTTCTAAAGCCGTTTCGATACACGTTTCGGAATAGGGGTTGACAGTGATGAAAACGTTTCGAAACGCCTTAGGCCGTTTCGAAACAGTGACTTGAAAATCACTGTTTTGGCTTTAAACAGTTAGAAATATATTTGAAAACTTTGTTTTTAACTTTGGTATAATCTTAAAATCATATGGGGATGTTTTGAGGACTTAAAAATTCGTTTTGACATTTTCAATTTAGTCCTTAGGTTTTTAGTTATATCAAAATTAAAATATTTGTTTCACAATCTCCCCCTTTTTGATATAACAAAACCAAAGTTAGAATTTTTAAGAATCTTGAAAGTTTTGAAAATATTCTAACTCCCCCTAAGTTTAAGATAGGTTTTTAAAGTTTAAAAATTGTTTAACTTTGAAATCCAAGTTGTAAAACTTAAAAAACCTTTTAAACATTTTAAAACGAATTTTTTTAGTTTGTGGCTCTTAAATTTCTTCTCCCCCTTTTTGTTAGATAAAAAAGAATAATGAAAGCTCATAGAGAAGACAAATGATTAGTACCAATAAGCATTAATAAGCAACAATAATATTAATTCATAATATCAAAATATCCAAAACATAAACCAACATTAAGTTCAAAATAAAATCCCAAACAAAAGATCAAAAGCATAGGTTCTTAAAATATAATAAAACATAAAGATGCAATCTTAAACCTAAAGTGCATAAATAATATGATATGATATTATATGATAGTCCTAAGCCTCATCATCATCATCGGAAGTCTCATCGTCGCTCTTGACTTGAGAATGGTGAAACTTCGTCCATTGCCCATAGAGAGTAGAGAAGGACAAATCTAAGTTTGAATGGGAAGTCTCAAGAGTTTGGAGGCGATCCTCGACATTTTTCAAGCAAGTGTCCATAGCATCAAAACCCGAAGCAATGCGAGTATCCAAAGCATTGAACCGCTCGGTAATGAGAGCCGTAAGGGCTTCATTGTTTCCAAGTTGAACTGGGGGTTGAGGAGCAACAGGAGGAGGAGGAGCTTCTCTATCAACTCTTTCCCAAACATTATTAAAATATCGAAACCCGGATTTGCGTAGAGAGGACTCACCAAGCTTGCACTTACGAGGTTCCAGTGAGTCGTAGGTACAATCGATACCAAGGTCATGAAAGATGTAGCTCAAGATTGTGCCATAAATAAAAGACTTCAACTCATTGCTGTCAATAAGCTTAACATTATTGACCATCTCGACAAAAATAAACTTGGGAACATTAGGGCGCTCACCTCTACGGAAACATTCAAGCCAAAAGTGATCAACTTGACGGATATGAGAGTATTTACCTCCGGAAGGTCGAAGGAACCATGAAACCATCAAGTGAAGAAAACGATTGTGCACATCCAAAGTAAGTGCCGGACCGGTGAAAGTGCCAAAGTGACGTTCATCCTCAAGACCTTCATCTTTAAGTTTAAAAGTTAACTCCAAGAGAGCAATATCAACAACAAACTTTTTACCCAATATGAAAGATTCAATTCCTATAACCTCGGTTTTGGTTTCATCATGAATAAAACGAGCATTAGAGTAAAAAATGAGTACCATATATTTGTAGCGAATATCCGGAATGCTCAACAAAGGAAGAAGATTCCATTCACTCAAACGCTCGAGGTAACGGAATAGGAATCGCTCGGAATTGAGGAAATCAAGATCAATGACACGTTCTCGACGAACTTCGAAATCCTTTACATAAGTGAAGCGAGCTCGCATCTCGTTAGTTCGAAGGGATTTCTGAAAAAGCAGAGCAAGATTCGGACGAATGCTTGAATCACCGGTTTGAACGACCTTACGCTTTTTGCTAGCTTGTTCCGCCATCTAAAAACATTAAGCAAGTATGTTTTAAAATTAGGTGTATGCATTGATATTTAAAATCAATCCAATAATAAATCCCACTTAGGTTTTTGAAACAAAATTAAAAACAAAAATAAAAAATAAAAAAAAACAGTAAAGGAAAAATACGACTGAAAATTTTTATATTCGAATAAATTTTTTTGAGATTTTGAATTTTTTTTTACAAGATATGGAAAACCCACACATGAAAACATATAATTTATACAAAAATAAAATTTTCTAACCTAAGATTCGAACATAAATTGAAAGAAAAGGAAAAAAGGGAAAAATACCTTAGTTAGGGATTTTGGATGATTTGATGAAAATCCTTGCACAATGTTGATGAAACTTGCTTAGACTTGAGTTTTAGAGTAAAACCCCTCACAATTTTGTGAAAAACAAAGAGTTTGAGAGGGTATTTATATAGAGGGAGGCGGTTTAGGGTTTTTAGAAGTTTGATATAAAAGATGATTTTAACATTAAAAGCCCTAAATAAAGCTATCCGCGATATCGTTTCGGAACGGTCAGGACCGTTACGAAACGAGATGACTAGGGTTTGACCGTTTTGAGACCGTCAGCTGACCGTTTCGATACGGTGTTGACCGTATCGAAGCCCTGTTGACCCGTATCGAAACACGTTTCGATACACTCCTTGGCAGTAGCCAAAACATTTCGAAACGCCCTTCTCTTAGACATGGATTTAAGGTATCCGTATCGAAACAGGGTCATCCGTTTCGATACACCTGGGCCTGGAAGTGCAGATGAGGCTCTAAAAGTGCAGAAAATTGATTTTTTTCTTAGGCCTAACATGCATAAATGACATGAATGAGCAGGCAAAACATATGCAAACATAAACATACTCCCCCTAGCTATAAGCATGGATGAAATTAGGAGTCTTAACATATAAACATGGCATTTCACAAGATCAAGCAAATTTAAGCACAAAAGAGGTCCTAAAAGGTCAAGATAGGCTAGCTAGACCTAACTCTCTCCTAAGGGACCAAAAACGCTCTTTGTCTAAAGGTTTTGTAAATATGTCCGCTAATTGATTTAAGGTGTCTACATACTCTATAACCACATCTTTCTTAAGGACATGATCTCTAATGAAATGATGCCTTATTTCTATGTGTTTGGTTCTAGAGTGTTGGATGAGGTTTTTTGTTAGACATATTGCACTAGTGTTGTCACATTTTAGGGGTATGGTTTCAACTTTAATTCCATAATCTAAGATTTGTTGCTTCATCCAAAGGACTTGAGCACAACAACTCCCTAAGGATATGTATTCGGCTTTGGTGGTAGATAAGGCTACACTATTTTGTTTCTTAGAGAACCAAGATATGAGCATACTACCTAGGAATTGACAAGTTCCCGAAGTACTTATGCTATCGATTTTGCAACCCCCATAATCCGCATCCGAGTAAGCATGAAGGTTGATGGTAGAGTCTCTAGGGTACCAAAGACCTAAACAAGGAGTATCTCTAAGGTACCTAAAGATTCTCTTAACGGCTATAAGGTGAGACTCTCTAGGACTAGCTTGAAACCTAGCACACAAGCAAACACTAAACAAGATATCCGGTCTACTTGCGGTAAGGTAAAGCAATGATCCAATCATAGAACGATAAAGCTTAGAGTCAACACACTTACCTCCTTCATCTTTGTCAAGCTTTGTAGATGAGCTCATAGGTGTGGCTTGAGGCTTTGCATTCTCCAAGCCAAACTTCTTGAGCATATCCTTTATGTATTTTGCTTGGTTGACGAAGGTGCCATCCTTCTTTTGCTTGATTTGGAGTCCCAAAAAGAATGAGAGCTCTCCCATCATGCTCATCTCAAATTCACCTTGCATTAACTTAGCAAACTCTTGACAATGACATTCATTAGTAGAACCAAAAATAATATCATCAACATAAATTTGAACTACTAAGATGTCATTTTTATACATTTTTATAAAAAGTGTAGTGTCCACCTTACCTTTTTCAAATCCTTTTACAATTAAAAAGTTTGAAAGTCTTTCATACCAAGCACTAGGAGCTTGTTTTAAACCATAAAGAGCTTTGGTAAGTTTGAAAACATGATTTGGAAATTTTGAGTCTTCAAAACCCGGTGGTTGTTCCACATACACTTCTTCATTTATAAAACCATTTAAAAATGCGCTTTTAACATCCATTTGAAAAAGCTTGAAATTATGATAACATGCATATGCAAGCAACATCCTAATAGCTTCCATTCTAGCTACGGGTGCATAGGTTTCATCAAAATCTATTCCCTCTTCTTGAGTGTAACCTTGTGCTACTAGTCTAGCTTTATTTCTTACAATGTTACAACTCTCATCTAGCTTGTTCCTAAAGACCCATTTAGTTCCTATTGTAGATTGATTACTAGGCCTATCAACTAATGTCCAAACGTTACTTCTCTCAAATTGATTTAACTCTTCTTGCATAGCCATAATCCAAAAGTCATCTTTCAATGCTTCTTTAATATTCTTAGGCTCTATGCATGAGATAAATGCAACATGATTCATTAATCTAAGAGAAGATTGAGTGGTTATCCCCTTGGATGGATCACCCAAGATTTCACCATCTTTGACATAGTTCAAATCCCTTGGGTAGCTCACTTCCTTTTCCTCAAGAGCCAAGTCCTTCAAGGCTTCAAGAGGTGGATCTTGTGTGTCCTCTTCTTTTGTTGGAATCTCATCCTCCTTTGAAGTTTGTCCTCTATCAAAGGCATTTATGATTCCTACATCATCATCATCACAAGAATCCTTCCTAGGAAGGAGGTTATCATCTAATACAACATGAATAGATTCTTCTACTACTAAAGTTCTTTTGTTAAATACTCGATAGGCTTTAGAGGTTAAAGAGTAACCTATGAAAATAGCTTCATCACTTTTTGCATCAAATTTACCTAAGTTATCTTTTCCATTATTTAAAACAAAACACTTGCAACCAAAAGGGTGAAAATAGCTAATGTTAGGCTTTTTAGATTTTAAAATCTCATAAGGTGTTTTCTTTAAAATTGGCCTAATCATTACTCGATTTACAATATAGCAAGCGGTGTTTGTGGCTTCCGCCAAAAAATATTTAGGTAAATTGTTTTCACAAAGCATAGTTCTAGCCATTTCTTGCAAAGTTCTATTTTCCTCTCAACTACCCCATTTTCTTGAGGAGTTCGAGGAGCCGAAAAATTATGGCTAATACCATTTTCATTTAAAAAATCTTCAAACCCCAAATTTTGAAACTCGGTTCCATGATCACTTCTAATATGTGAAATTTTAAGTTCAAGATCATTTTGGGTTAGTTTTGAAAATGTGATGAATTTTTCCAAAGCCTCATCTTTAGTACTTAAAAATAGAACCCAAGTAAATCTAGAAAAATCATCAACAAGTACAAAAGCATAAGACTTACCACCCAAGCTCATAGTCCTAATTGGCCCAAATAAATCCATATGGATAAGTTGTAAGCATCTAATAGTAGAAACATCATTAATGGATTTAAAGGAAGATCTATGTTGTTTACCCTTTGAGCATGCATCACAAATTTTATCATTTGAAAATTTTATCTTGGGTAAACCTCTAACTAGATTAAGGGAGACTAGTTTTTCTAAAACACTTATGCTAGCATGTCCTAGTTTCCTATGCCATAACCATGCATCATTTTCATTTTGTGCAACTAAGCATGCATGAGATGTATGAATGTCATCTAGATGCACCATGTATATGTTCCCTATGCGATGACCTATGAGCATAATATTATTAGATTTAATGTCTACAATTTTGCATCCATTTTTATCAAATAAAACATTAAATCCTTTATCACACAATTGAGTTATGCTCAATAAATTGTGTTTAAGACCATCGACATATAAGACATTTTCAATGAGAATAGTAGAGTGATTACCTATGGAGCCAATACCTTTAATGTGGCCTTTGGAGTTGTCACCAAATGTTACTACTCCTCCACTTTTTGGCTTTAGATCCATGAATCTACTCTTGTCTCCGGTCATATGCCTTGAGCATCCACTATCAAGGTACCATGAGTTTTGACTTTGTGCTTTGGCCTTGTAGCAATGCTCCCCCTACAAACAAAGATATTAAGCTTTTGTTTTTGGTACCCAAATCAATTTGGGTCCAAGAGTGTTAGCTCCCAAAACCTTGGTTCCCTTAGGAATCCAAGATGACATAGCAATAATATTATTAGATTTTACAAGTTCCTTAGGAACCCATACACTTCTAATTCTTTTAGCTCTACTATGTCTAGGATAGCTACCTTGTTTGTAGTAGTTAGTCTTTTTCTTAGGTTGGTGTGTTCTTGAGGATTCACCTATTTCATGCTTGACACTACCAACATTTTCAAAGACTTTTTGAGCTCATTTAGCTCAACCAACACCTTTTGGTGTTCACTATTACATTGAGACAAAAGATTATTAAGATCAACATTTTCATCTTGAAAGAATTTTAGTTCATCTTTTAATCCTAATATCTTTTTCTCAAATTTTGATTTAGCTTGAGTGAGTGAGTCATTTTTCTCATTTAGTTCCAAGATAATCTTTTTGTTCCTAATGACCGACTCTTTATATTTCTCAACTAATTCATCATAGACCTCTTGTAACTCATCATATGCATCATTTAATTCTTCAAAATCTAAAGTAGATGAGTTAGAGGTTACCATGGAGGAATCTTCCTCAAGTGCCATGAGGCAAAGGTTAGCCACTTCTTGTTCGTCATCCTCCGATGACTCCTCATCACTCCAAGTAGCAAGCTTAGCTTTGAGATTCTTCTTCTTCTCAAAGCCCTTCTTCTTGAGTTGAGGGCACTCCGAACGTATGTGGCCGGGTTGTTTGCACTCAAAGCAAATGATAGGATCCCTTCTTTCTTCTTTGTTCTTGCTTTTGAAGTCCATCTTCCTTTGGATTTTTCTTCCCCGGTTGGACCTCATAAAACGTGAGAATCGTTTGGCTATCATAGCCAATTCTTCTAGTTCATCCTCCTCACTAGAAGAGCTCTCTTAATGTTGTGAAGCTTTAGCTTTGAGAGCTATTCCCATCTTCTTCTTCTTCTCAACCTTAAGCTTCTCTACTCTTTTCTCTTTTTTCTTCTTCTCTTCTTCCCTTCCTTGCTTCATGATCTCATGAGTAAGGAGAGAACCCACAAGCTCATCAAGCTTTAAAGTTTTCAAATTCTTAGCTTCAATGATAGCGGTTCTCTTCCTATCCCAAGATTCGAGAAGTGAATAGAGTAGCTTCCGGACAAGCTTGTCTTCCGGTATGATTTCTCCAAAACCCTTTAGCCCATTGACAATAGTGGAGAAACGATCAAACATCTTAGACACCGTCTCATCGGGCTCCATCTTGAAATTTTCATAACTAAGATTGAGAATTCCAATCTTAGTTTCTTTAACATCGTTGGTGCCCTCATAAGTAGTCTCAAGAGTGTCCCACACTTCTTTGGCACTCTCGATGGATGAAACCTTAGAATAGATGTCCGGACCGAAGGAACAAAAGAGCATATGAAGAGCTTTATCGTTGACTTGAATCTTTTTCCTTTCTTCTTCACTCATCTCCATCTTTTTCTTCAAGACCATCTTGCCTTCACCATCTTGCTTCAATGGAATATAAGGGCCATATTCAATGACATCCCACACTAGGTAGTCATTTGACTTGATGAAGAGACGCATTCTATTCTTCCAAAAAGAATAGTTATTACCATTAAAGAAGGGAGACTTAGTAGTGGATTGAGACTCATACATGCCCAAATCGGAGGTTGAAGCCATCTCTTGATATATGATGATCACACTCTTCCAAGGAACTCCTCTTGTGGTTGTTAATCCTCAAAGAGGTAGGCTCTGATACCAATTGTTAAGTGGATCGAAAGATCAATATAAACCAAGAGGGGGGTGAATTGGATTTTTAAAGATTTTATGGTGGAAATTACAAATTACAAAGATAGACAGGGGATTTTAGAGTGGTTCAAGTTCCAAATGAACTCTACATCCACTACCTTAGCTTCACTAAGGATTTGCAACAATTCCACTAATTGCTCTTCCCCTTTTCTAGGCTAAGGAGGCAATCCTTACAATATCGGTTAAATTTTCTACCCAAAATTTAACCCAATCCTCACAACAAGATAACAAAGAAATTTGTTGGCTTATAGAGTATCTCTCAATACAAATTGTAGCCCAATTACAAGCACTCAACCCAATTGAACAAGATAAGAATGAAAATTACAATTGGGGTTTCTAGACAATATGGGATTTTTGCACAATTGCTTGGATTTGATGTTTGGATGCTTGCTTTAGGATTAATAGTTGTTGCTGGAGCTTTTAGAGGTCCCTTTTATACCTTCTCATTGAATTCTATCCGTTGTGGTTGTTGCATTCATCAATAGAGCCGTTGGGGATGTCATCTCACCTCCATAAATGCAGTATGCAACAACCCGTTTCGAAACGCGGGGTACCTATTTTCTAACGGACTAAAATAGAAAGAGCCGTTGGGGTGCATTTAAGAGCCCGTTTCGAAACGCTGTGGAGCCGTTTCGAAACACTTTTGCCACTGTCAAGGGTCATTTCGAAACAGTCTTAGCCCGTTTCGAAACACCCTAACGGTTTCAGAAAATCAGTTAAAAGCAATTGTAACGGTCATATTTTCAAATCAAAATGAGGAACAGTTTCGAATCGCTTGGCCTCGTTTCGAAACAGTTTTGCTACTGTCAAGAATCGTTTCGAAACTAATTGATCCCGTTTCGAAACACCCTGTTGATCTTTAAATATTCAGTTAAAAAATGTTGCAACAGTTATAGTTTTCAATTCAAAAATGAAGAACAGTTTCGAAACGTATGAGACCATTTCGAAACGGGTTCAAGTGTTCTAAAGCCGTTTCGATACACGTTTCGGAACAAGGGTTGGCAGTGATGAAAACGTTTCGAAACGCCTTAGGCCATTTCGAAACAGTGACTTGAAAATCACTGTTTTGGCTTTAAACACTTAGAAAAATATTTGAAAACTTTGTTTTTAACTTTGGCATAAACTTAAAATTATATGGGGATGTTTTGAGGACTTAAAAATTTGTTTTGACATTTTCAATTTAGTCCTTAGGTTTTTAGTTATATCAAAATTAAAATATTTGTTTCACACAGCGCCTTTGGCTAAGGCAAACGCTAGGATGAGGATTGAATGGTTACCTCCTCCACCGGGGGTGTGGAAATTTAAAGTCGACGGTGCGGCCCAGGGTAAACCAGGTATGGCTGGCTGTGGGGGTGTGTTAAGAGATTGGAGTAGTCAGATCGTGGCCTTGTTCTCAGGGTCGATAGGGGTGGCTGACTCTAATGAGGCCGAACTTTAGGCTATTGCTTATGCCTTTCAGATGCTTCAGGAACTCTAGTGGAATGAGGTGAGATCGGTGGTAATTGAGTCGGATTCGACGGTGGTCGTGTCGTGGGTGCTTGGTATGGAACGACGGCCTTGGAAACTTTGGCGTTGGTTTTATCAGATTGATGAGGCATGTGAGGTATTGCCGGGTGTGTGTTTCGTTAATATTTTTAGAGAAGCTAATAGTGTCGCCGATGCTCTGGCAAAGAGTGGAGTCGTGAGGCCAAAGTGGGTATGGGTGCGATCCGGATGAGCGTTGTTTCATGGTCTTGGATGGTGTTTCGCTTGTCACACTCACCGACACTCTTTTCCTCCATCTAGGATTAGAGAGGTTTTTAATGAGGTCGGTGTTGTGTGTATATATGTATGATTGTTTTTAATAAAATCATGCATTTTTCCGATAAAAAAAAAGAGACCCAATGCACATAAACTATCAAAGCATTAATCCATTAACTTATCAAGAATATGAATTCATACCTTCTAACCCTTTGCTTGGTTACTTACCACTTGTATCAAGGATGCATCGATTGGTTGTTGTATATATATAATCCAATATATACATGTTGAATAAGCCCATAAGATATAAAAATACTTGAAGAAGATGAAGAACAAGAAATCTCACTAAAACTTTTATTAATAACCTCGAATCTAAACCTTAACTAAAAAAAAGTTTAGAAACTAATGAAGAGGGGAAATCAACAAATAAGAGAAGAATGAGAATTATGGGATGAATCATTTCTCTTCTCCTCATGTCCCTATTTATAATAGAGGTCATTTACATCAACTAGGAGAAAGAATTACAATAAGATCAAATTTAAAACTCTATCTTACTCCAATTATAATATAAAATATGAAAGTTCAACTTGAAGTAGAATTCCTCTTCTTGTGTTAAATGCTCCTTAAAATCCAAATCCAACTGAAATTTCTCTTTTAAGCATGTATTATGTTTTAGCTGTCAAAATCCCTACAAAAATCAAATACATGTTAAAACATGGATTTATAGTTGGATTTGAACACTAAAATATAGGTATATATATGTGAAAAATGTGAAAATATTAGACTTATCATATACCCCACACTTAGATTATGCTTGTTCTTAAGCATATTGAAACTCAAAATTCAGGGTCCTTTTGGTAAATAGAAAGGATAAGAGAAGTAATAACTCTATGGTTGCAATTTAGCACAAGAAAATAATCACCTATTAATTATCATAAAGTCAAAAATGGAATAAAATTAAACACACTCATAAAGGATTCACATTTTTAGTTGTAACAGGGCTAGGGACAAGATATGATAAGAAAGACTTTTGGACTTTTTGAATTGAAGAACTCATTTTTTTTATTTTGTTCAAGCTTTTATGATATTTTTGGAGAACGAGGTTTCAATATTTTTCCCACTTTTGTCTTTTCTTTTCTTTTTTTCCCGAACAAACAAGACAATTTTTTTTTTCTTTTCCTCTTTAAAGATTTTCTCCCTTTTCTTTTTTTACTTGAATTTTCTCTAAGTAAGTGTAGTGTGTAGTTCATCAGATTCAGGTTCAAATCGAGGATATCAAAAAAAGGATATGGCTTTTAATATGTTTAATTTCCAAACAATATGCTTAGGCTCAAAAGTGGTTCTCTAATGGTCATATTTACCAAGGTAGGCTTTTTGGCTCAGAATTCATACCTAAGTGCCTTAATCATCTCAAGTAATTCGATGATGTGTGGTCTCAACATGTATAACACTGCAAGTTCTAGAAGAAACTAATCATGCTTGACAATCATTCAATGAAAGAAAAATATTAAGCATAAAAGATGTATGCTTATTAGGCTCAAATCTCACAAAAGTGGCTTATGTCGTGTCCAATTTTATCCATCTAACTATCGAATCAATTAATCAAGCAACGATTTGCAATGCTAAAAAGTTCTTATCAATCCTAATTTACTTCCCATACCGGTCACATTTTTACTTTGGGATCCCAAATCTCAAAATTTTCAATATGTCGATTCTAAGAATAATTTTCCATGTGAAAGATATTTTTCTAAGTCATCAATAAGCTTGAAATTCACATATTTTATACCTATTAACTTCAGCAAAATAAGCAAGATTCTAACAAAAAATTTCAACCAAAAGCCTCCACCCCCACACTTAAACAGAACATTGTCCCTAATGTTCTAAAATCATCATGCATAAACCGAAGCAATAAAAGTTTCTAGGGAAAAGAATTCTCCCTTATTTGACAGGGGATGGTTCATGGTGTGGATGAGAAAGGAAGCATAGGCACGTTTAAATCATGGAGTGCTTTTGTTTTTCCTGAAGAACATGAAGTGCGGCTACATCTTTTTCCATGAGTGCTACTCCTTGTACCTAAAGAGAAAAGCAGTGTAAAAATTCATAAAAAATGGAAAATAAAATAAAATAAAATCATGGGTTGCCTCCCACAAAGCTCTTTTGTTTAACGTCTTTGGCTAGACGTGACTCCCTTTATTTTTCATATTGTGGCTAGAAGATGTTCGTTAGGAGGTTTGTCCTTGATTGAATTGGATACATCTTCTTTGTATGGTTGTTGCCATGGATGTAACCCTATTGACCCAGCCTAGACGCTAAATCAAACCGAGCGAGCTACATTAGGTTTGCCGAAACAAACATGTATCAATTTACTTGAAATTACGTCCATTTTTCTTTTTATCTTGTCTAGATGCAAAATTACTTCCTGAATATGCAAGTTGGCAGCGTGTAAACCCTCATTTGAAACATACATCGAATTGACACTCAATTAAGCGTAAATGTGCTTTAGGGACTAAATTGTAATTTGGATAAATTGTGAGAACTTACTTTAATTCGAAGTTACCAAACCTTAATTAGTCAGGTTACATGCTTGTTGGTTAAGTTTTAGCTTTTGACAATCAACCAAACTCATTTAATTCCAATTACAAGAAACAAGGATCAAAATATAAACAAAGCAAACTTTAGCAAAACATTTACCGGAAATAACAACCTCGGTACCGATACACCCCATGCTCGTATCGATACGGGTCCTATTTTTCAAAGGGTATCAGTACGATCCCCTGCGTACCGTACCAGTGATACAGCTTGAAATCAGGAAATTCTAGTAGCTAAGATGCGTACTGATACGGTTGCCCGTGTACTGATACCTAGTGTATTTTTCGAAGGAGTGTACCGATACGGGGCTAGGTGTACCGAAACCCCTGAGCAATTTTACACAGATTTGAGCCTTATTAGATTTCGTGTACCGATACTTGAGGGCCCGTATTGGGCCCATGCGAATTCAAGGTTCCGACACCTCCAATTCTTCGCCAATCGCTGTAGGATTAATCTTGTAATGACCTAGTTTTTGGCCTAGGTGCTTCTAGGTTGATTAGATGGCCCGGTGGACCGGGATTAGAGATTCGAGTCGGATTCAGGATAAAAATCAGAATAAATATTTTTGAGTGAGATAAAGATATGAAAAAATATCCTAAAATGATTATTTAATATATGGATGCTTTTGCTAAAGTCAATTTTGAAAAATATATTTTCGAAATTGGACATTTTGGGCTAGTGACCAAAATTTAAAGAATGTAAAAATGTTTTTAGTGACTATTTTGTAAAAGGGTCAAAACTTAGAATCTTTAAGGAGTTAATTTACCAAATGTTTTAATCTGATTTTTCTCTCAAATTGGATTATTTTAAATGAGTTTAATTAGTAAATTAAATGAGATTTAATAAAAGAGAAGGAGTTATTTTCTAAAAACACTTTTGACGTAATTTTTCTCCCTAAAACTTTTTTCTCAAAATTCCTTCAGCCAAACACTATCTTTTTTTCATAAAAAATTTCTGGTAATGTTCCTGATTTCTTAAACTTTTGATATCTAATGGATTCTTTAATCTTGTTTTTCAAAATCTCATTGTTTACCCTTTGTTTTTTCAAGAGTAAAACATCCAATTGAGAGAAAATTCACTCATTAGAGGTAAAGTTCATTCGTCTCCTCTAATGAATGGTTCTTTATTGAAATTCTCAAGTTATTTATCCTTTCACTACATCAAAACATGTCTTTAGCGGCGTTTTTTAGCCCTATAGCAGCATTTTAAAGTGCCGCTAAAAACTCTCCCGGCGCTAAAAAAGCACTGCAAGATGTGCTGCTAAAATTAGCGCCGCAATAGTTCACGACGTTTGTATGACAAAAACACCGTGAGAAATCATGTTCTTTAGTGACGTTTGTGTTTACAAACACCGCGAGAAATCTTGTTCTTTAGTGGCATTTTAATTTAAAAACGCTGTGAATAGCTATTCTGTAGTGGTGTTTGTATACACAAACACCGCGAATAGCTATTCTTTAGTGGCGTTTTTATTTAAAAACGCCGCGAATAGCTATTCTGTAGTGGCGTTTGTATACACAAACGTTGCAAATAACTGTTCTTTAGTGGCATTTGCGTTTACAAATGCCGCGAAAACACATGTTTTTTTAAAAAAAAAAAACTCAAATAAAAAGCATACTATTATATAATAAATTTGAAATGTCAATTTCCACGATTTCATTCCACATTCATTTTCTCAAATAAACAATTAATCGTGGAAACGATCAGAACTATACATTTAAAATAACTTCCACCATTACAAATCCATTTCCCCAAGAGTCTTGGTAAACTGGTTAAATGCTTGAAATTTCTACGGCAATTGTAGAGTTTTCAAATAGCTTCACCGAAGATTCCAATGATGCTTCACACCAAAGAACAAATTCATCCCAAAGTAATAATAGTTGGAAAAGCTTTGGCAAGAAGCTTTCCGCTGCTCACAATGCAAGAGTTGCCTTCTAGATCATATTATCATGACAAGGAACCATCAAACTACTATTATGAGAATTAGTATCTAGTATATCAGGACATAATAGTAAAACAAGAATTCATTAATCAAGTAACAAATTTTCAAGTAAAAAACATGCTTAATTAAAAAAACAATTGATTGATATCCATGTTGTTTTCAAACAGACAACTCCTTCTGCATATACACCTAAGTGATCAATTAGGTTCTCTACATTCTTCTGTAACAACTCATCTTTCTTTTTCCAGAATGTATTATGATAGTCGAAACATATAGCATACATGTATATGTATGTATATATATACCTTAACATCTGTAAGATCCACGTAAAAGAAGGGCTCTTGAATCTGAGAATGGAGCCATTGATTATAATAGACGTGTAAATTGTGTCCATAGCGATGCCGTGGGTCAATCTGAATAACACAAGAAACATGAATTAGTAACTAATAGTGAAGAACAATGGTAAACTAAGTTCATTTTTACAGTAAGTGACTTAGTGCCACAAGCCATACATCCACATCACTGCATTTTCTAACAGGTGTTCTGACTCCATCACAGTGATGGATTTTAAACCATTCTCCACACATGAACTATATTATGAGCATCAACCTCATGTACGGTCACAGAATCACTCACTCTCACAAATTTCTTCTTTACATTTTCAAATCTGTCTTAACGGTGAGAAATCAGTAACTAAAAGTGAAGCTTTACATTCTTCAAAAAACTTTGGTATTGTTTCTTCAGCTACTCCCTAAAAAATTAGCACAAATAAGCAAAATTTTGTCTAAGAATATTTTAAGGACCAGCTGTTGAAGCAAACTTGAACCCTCCAATACATCTTGGAGAAGAAGTAAGAAGCTTTAAGGACTAAATCTGAAATGTTTCTTAAAACCATCAAGGAATCTATAAGACTTGTTGCCGAATTTCACATTGACAATAGTTATAAAACCCACTGCCATAGGGGAGGATGATATATGATAAAGCATAAACTACATCCTACATCCTACAGGATGATCCCTTAGCAGTTGCATAATGAGAGTGTTGTCCTTGTATGACTCTTCTCCCAGTGTGTCAAGCTCAGCAATGGCTTCCTCGAATGCCTTTTTTTGAATGAAAAACAAGTGATATTTAATGAATATCCAAAATTAATTTATGATTTATTCTTACTATAAGCAACAACTATGCAACAACAACCAACAAGATCACAAAGAAAGTTTTGAAACAAATTAAAAACCTTAAGAAATGCAAGCAATTGTTCATCTCCTAACATTAATCTTGTAACACCCCAGCCCGAGTTAGGAGTGAGGAGCGTTATACGAACAGAACGAGACATGACATTTAATTCCAGTTGCAATTTTTAGGGTAATTTAATTTTTTTCCATTTATGTTCTCATCTCTAATAGATGAATAACCAAGCATACCAAAACATGACAATCATTTAAGGATATAACCATATTCAATTCACTAACATACTTCATTGATACCATGATAATTTATTATTCATAACTAGGTTTGAGCCTATACTCTAGTAGATGACATGTGTGCAGCTTTGGACCATTGTTAGCATAATATATTATGTTCAAATCAGGTTAGAACAAAAGTAATAACCATAGCCATTTTAATTCATAGCCACTTAACATGTGACCTAATATAATCGATATCTATTCAATCAAGTCTATTATTCTAGTTAAAATGATATTAGACATACACTATAATTTCCATGATCCATTCGAACCATATAAAAGAACCTACTTAACTTATCAAGCTTATATCTATATACATGCCATAATGATTATCATTTAAGTTACTAACAATCCAACTATTCATTACTTATACAAAACATGATTCTATTTATAACTTAAATGAATAATAAATAACATAATCTAACACAACTCTAAGTGCCACCAACTATGAGTACCAACAACCAATACAAATCATACTTTAGTTCTATTTATAACTTGCTTCAAGCCCAAGTAATGTAGCTTTTCGATCAAGTAACCAGTTCTTGTCCTTTGACCTGTGGGGTGGGAAGAAGGGAAAACAAGAGTGATAAGTACAAAATTGTACTTAGCGAGGAAGCCCTGATTCTAGCCAAATTTCATGTCTTAAAAGCTTTTATTTCAAGAGTAGCCAATTTAGGTTTGATCAATTTAGGTAAGACTTTGACCTAGCATTCCAAGCATTATTCTATTATTCAAACATACATTCGATCTTGGCTCATATTTAGAATTCGTATCACGTAAATCATCATGCTCTACTTATATAAAGATTAGGCAACCTTACAAGATGATCATACATTCTCATTTTCAAACATGACTCAATCATATTATAACCTAACGTTCAATTTACAAATAATTTCAATCAAACATGTGGTATTCACCATCTTTAATCATGTGACTCATAAAATTTAAAAGCTTTATCAAGGATTAAGGTTATATAATCCTTAATCATATTTAGTTTATTTCGTTACAACTTAATCTCTTTAAAATAAGGATAAACTACACGAAATACCACTCAACTTTACCTTTTGACTCGCACATACCACTGAACTATAATTTGATACTATTATACCACTAAACTTAGCTTTTGGCTTCAATGTAAGCACTCGACCGTTAACTTATAACAGGCCGTTAAGTCCAAAACGGCGTCGTTTTGAAGCCTAAAATAGGCTAAAACGATGTCGTTTTATTAGTAAAGAAAATAAAAAAACATTGCATTTTGAGAAGCTTAAGCCCAAAACCTTTAAGATGAAAGGCTTATACCAAACCACCAAGCCAATTTAAATACTTAATACCATTCTAACGAAAATAATATATAAATAATACTGTAGTTGAACTTAATTTCATTTATCTCATGATATAATTTTATAATATTTATAATATAATTTTATAAATATATTCACTTTATAATTAAATATTATTTATAATATATATATATATATATATATATTTTCAATATATATAATTTAACCCAAACCCTAAATCAAATATTAATTAAAACATCAAACCCAAAACCCTAAAAACTACAAACCATAAACCATATATTAATTAAAACCCTAAATCATATATATAAATAAATCCCAAACCCTAAACCCTAAACATAATTAAATCATAAATCCCAAACCCAAAATCCAAAAATTAAAATATTATTTATAATATATATTAGGATTTGTAATATAAGGTTTAGGTTTAGGGTTTAGTTACATATATTGTTTAAGGGTTAAGGTTTAGAATTTATTTATGTATATAGTTTAAGGTTTGTGTTTTGGAGTTTAGGGTTTAATTATATATATTATATATATTCAAATATATACATATATATAAATTATAAATAATATTTATTTATAAATTTAATATATTTATATATATGGTTTAGGGTTTAGGGTTTATTTATATATATGGTTTGAGGTTTGGTATTTTAATTAATATATTGTTTAGGGTTTAGGGTTTAGGTTTAAGGTTTAATTATATATATATTATATCTATTAATATATATATATATTGTAAATAATATTTATTTATAAAGTTAATATATTTATAAAATTATATTATAAATATTATAAAATTATATCATGAGATAAATGGAATTAAGTTCAGTTGCAGTATTATTTATATATTATTTTCGTTAGAATGATATTAAGTATTTAAGTTGCCTTGGTGGTTTGGTATAAGCTTTTCATCTTAAAGGTCTTGGGTTCAAGCTTCCCAAAATGCAATGACGTCGTTTTGGCCTATCTTAGGCTTTAAAAAACCAAAACGACGTCATTTTGGATATAGCAGCCCATTATAAGTTAACGGTCGTGTGCTTACATTGAAGCCAAAAAACTAAATTTAGTGGTATAATAGTATCAAATTATAGTTCAATGGTATGTTCGAGTCAAAGGGTAAAGTTGAGTGGTATTTCGTGTAGTTTATCCTTAAAATAAATATTTCTTATAAGTTTATCATGTTCTTTAATTTCCCGATTTACAATTTTATTGCTATTCATCGTAACTCGTACCTAAATTGACTTTTAGATTGGTTATGAATTCCTGTCATAGATATTTATTCTTTTGGATAACACCACTTTTCGGATATTCTAAAATTATCGAATTTATTCATGTAAGTATTGGTTACTAGCTACATAAGTTATCAATTATATTATTTAGTAATCATGAAATTTCTTATTTTTCATTATTAATCCAGTAAGCTTATCTTTACAATCAGAACCAATTGATTAGGTATATCTTTCTTGTTAAATAAGTTAGCTTGATTCATTCTATTTTAGTTTCGTATCTTTCTCGAATTACACATCGTATGGTTAATCGACCAAGTTACTAAATTCCATACTTATCGTAGTTTAAATAACTACATGAGTTAACAATTAAGTCATTATATTCCATTTTATCACATGTCAAGTAATCACTTGACTTGACGAGCAAGTTATTCGTCTCATACTTATCATTCGTCGTATAACTTACGTTTTTTAGTAAGCAAGTTATCTAATTTTGTAATTAACATAATTCGAATAGTTTCATGACTTATTAGTCGAATTATTGTTATCTTGTATTTATCCTAATTCATGAATTACATAACTTATCAATCAAGTCATTCTTATCTTTTAGGTAAGTTTAATCATTTAAATTTCTAATCAAGCTAAGTCTTAGCTTACTCTAGTATTGATTCCAAGTAGTGGATTGAACATGTTTACTAAATCCGATTGGACCATTTTCTAGGCAAGAAATCCTATACAAGATTCGAATAGGTTATTTGGGAAGGTTAAACTCTCAATCAAATCCATTAAATATACAAGGTCATTCAGTTTAATATCAAATTTGTCAGTCCATTCGAAAGATGTATTATTAGGAGATTACTTCATTTTCAAGCTTATTCAATATTCATAACAGGCTATGTGGCTTATTCGAGTTTGTTCCATTATTTATTTAGGTAGCAAGTAGAAAAGTGTGATTTTTAGCATTCATGTGTCTTAGTTTAAATTTTATGTAATGTAACACCCGTGTTTTGGGTTAGGAGTTAGTCGTGTTAGTTGGTTCGAGTCGGTAAAATCAATTTTAATCAAATTGACCTTGGCTTGAGCTAATTGAGTTTTAAATAAAGAGGAGGGGTCTTTTTAGTAATTTAACCAAAACAAAGAAAAAGTGGACAACCTTTTTCAAATCAAAAAGAAAGAAAAAAAAGGTTATCATCTCCCCTTTTCTCTCTTACCCGTTGAAAACCCCCAAACCCACCCAAAACCTCTAAATCACTATTCCATTTGATTTCTTCATCTACTCAAGGGCATTTTCAAAGGTAATTACATATCTACACTCTCCTCATCATCCTCTACATTTACATAGTCCTAGATTTCAAAACTACCCATTCTTGTGATTTTCAAGTTTAGGGAAAATTTTGGATTTTTAAGGGGTTCTTCAATTGTTTTTGAATTGTTGAGTTGGGCTTTGTTTTAATCTCACTTAAACTCGCATAATATGTTAAAATGGGTGATTTTGGGTGAAAACTCGAAGTGGGTCCTTGTGGCCATTTTTGAGGTGTCTAAAATTGAAGTTTTGGTGAGTTTTAGGGTTAGGTTGAAGGGCTGATGGTTTAGGGATGTTAGGAAAGTGTTTTGGGACCGTTTAGGTGTCATTTGGGGTGTTTGAAATCATGGTTTTCTGCTGGGTAACAAGGGAGCACGAAAATTGGAAGTTTGGTGAGAAAATGAGTTTGATTTTGGGTGAAGTTGGCTTGTGTTGTAAGTGGGGTTAGTGACTGGAATTTAGCATTGATTTGGTGAGTAATGGTTGTGTTTTGATTGTCTAGAAACAAGAGGAGACATCGGAGAAGCATCGGGATCGAATCCGGGCATTTAGGAGGCTTGCTTGCTTGCTTGGGTTGCTAAGGAAGGGTGGTGAGTAAAACTTTAAATTGTTTTAAAGTTGGTTCAAGTGTGTGTAGTGGGAGTGCTGGAATGAGCTTGGTAGGCTATTCCGAGGTGGAAGTTAAATTGGTAGTTTAACTCCTTTATTGTTAATGTTGCTTATATGTCAATGCCTATCTTGAACTTGTGAAACATGAATTGCTACGTATGTATATACCTATGATGTGTGTGATGATGTACATGTGTTATAAATGGTGGATGTGTGATATGGTTAAAGAAATTGGCACTAATTAACTTACCGGGTGTAAATGATCGATCATTAGGATTAGTGTGCACACAATTGAGTTAAAACGTACGTGGCCTTGATGGCGTTGAGTCATCAAGGAGGAGTACGGTGATGTAATATTCCACCGGAAATTTATTCATATTCTACGTGATAATGAGTGGAATCCCATCGGTAGGGCATGTGATGATGAGTGGAATCCCGCCCATGCAAGGTCCGATGATGAGTGTAATCCCACCGAGATAATGTTATTGTTGAGAGTAAATCCGCACATCCGAGTAAACTAATAGTGGCCAATGATATTGCTCTCATGATTATGATGTTATGATAATTGAGATATTTGTTGTTGAGCTTAGTATGATGTGAGATGCCATATTATGACTCTTGAAAGAGTAGCTAGGTTGACTTGTTGATACCTATGTATGTTGAATGTGAGGTTAAGGATTTGCATGCTTGGACCCTGCATTGTTGTTGTTTTTTATTTAGAGCATCCTCACTAAGCTTCTAGCTTACGCTCTCATTTTCAACAATGCAGATCATTAGTGTGGTGTTAGCAAGGAGCAAGGCGAAGGAGCTTTCCAAGTTATTTGTTGCTCAAGTATGATTTAGCAATTAATGTGGTAGTTTAGCAATGAGGCAAGTATGTGTTTTGTTTTAGCATTGTATGACTCATGGAGGTTGTTGGTGTATATGTTTTTGTTGAATATGTAAACTATGCTAAGCTTTGTTGGATGTTTGTGTGAGATGGTTATGCCTTAGGATGTTTAAGTTGTTTTTGGTTGGCATGTAAATCCTTATGTGATGAATTGTGCCATTTGGCTTTTGAGTCCTTAAGCATGCCCTTTATATGCAATTTTGCCCTTTGTGTAAATGCCATGAATGGATGCCTCATCTTATGCCTTGTGTGATTGAGCATGTTTTGCCATAGGATCCATGCCTCTAGTTCATGCTTGTAAGTGTTGTGTGCTTCTTGGGGTCGTTTAGGGCCTTTGGGGTTTTTGGGAAATGTTTAAAGTTGGCTTTTGAGAATTGCAGACATCCAGTGTTTTGAAACGGGCTGAGCTGTTTCGGAACGAGTAAGGCTTCAGGGACCACGTATCGGAACTCGTTTCGATACGGTTTGGCCACTGTGAACCCCTGTTTCGAAACAAGTTTCGAAACACTTTGGCTACTGGAAATATGAGAAATTGCCGATATGAAAGGGTTTCGAAACGGGTCTAGGGGGTTTCAGAACGGTCAATATCTCGTTGACCACGAGAAGTTGACCATTGGGGGTGTTTCGGAACGGTTGACCTCCGTTCCGATACGGCCTTCTCGTGTGGACTTGGGGAAGTTGACCAAGTCAAGGTGTTTCGATACACCTTGAAGGTGTTTCGAAACGGCCTGCCTAATAACTTAAAAATAGACTGTTTATTTGCCGTTTGTGTTCCAGTTGCGTGTCTTTCTCAATTTATTCCGCTGTTGTGATCACATAGGTTTTAAATGTGCCTTTAGAGAAGATTAAATTAAAAGAAATGTAACGCCCCGGTTTTGGGCTAAGGAGTTTTGGGCGTTGATCGGTTTGGTCAAAGTGCTGTTCGAATCTAAAGAGGTGAAATTAGGAAAGCCTAGTTCGGGTTGCATTAAAAATATGGAAAAATGTTCTAAAATCATCTTTTAATATAATTAAGTGAACTGTGAAATCAATTTTGGAAAATGAGTTTTGGAAGGGTGACACTTTGGCTAGTGACAAAAATGTAATTTTTGAAAGTTTGGTGACTGTTTTCGAAAGGATTGAAACTTTGAATCTTTAAGGAGCTATTAATCCAAAAGTAGTTTCTCCAGATTTTTCTAAGATATTTTGAGATATATTCTGATTTTAAAAGATGTCAAAAGAGGAGGGAAAAGCCATTTGGCTATTTTGTTAACTAACTTTCCAATTTTTTTCTCTCATTTTCTCTCAACCCAAACACCTTATTTCCAGAGAATTGTTTCTGATTTTCTCACCTAAATCTCTCCTTTCAACTCTCTTTTGATTCCTAATCAACATATCTACAAAACCTCATCATTTGCCACTTGATTCATCAAGGTTTTTGATTCCAAAAAGAGGAGAAACTCAAGTTTGGAGGTAAGAACGTCTTTCTCCTCTAAACTATCAGTTCTTTACTGAAATTCCTAAGTTTTCAATCCTTAATTGATGTTTTATTAAAGGCTTTTGAGTTGTGAATTGGATCTTGGCTTATAATGCAAAATTTGGTGATTTTTGGTGATTTTCGTTTGATCTGTTAAATCTATGATTTGAGATGTGTTTTTGATGTTATTTGGACACTAAATTGATAAGGAATTGAGTTTTGATTAATGCAATCCCGGATAGGTTGAGTTTCCTAAGTTTAGCTTGTGTTTCTTGGTTGTTTTTGAGGTGATCTTGTGGATCTGATGTTGCTGGAGGTATAAGGATGTTTATAGGCTCTTTTTAGATGTTGAATGATGTTAAAGGATGTTAGGTTTTGATGGTTTATGGCTGGGCTTTGTTGAGAAGTGGTTTGGATGCATTTTCGGTTGTGTTTGGTAGCCGAAAATGGAGTGTGGATGAGAGCAGCGAGTTTAAGTGCTTTCATTGAAGCAATTAATGCATGATGATGCATTAATCCTCTGCTTTGATGTGTTAAAACAGGGGAGGCATCTTTGGATCCAAGAGTTGTTGATCCGGAAGCTTGTTTTGGTGCTTCGGCAAGAGGCGAAGTGGAATCGGTGAGTGAAAATGGTTTTCGGCTTTGAAACCAATGTCTTGGGAGCTTAGTTTAAGTCTAAACAACTTTGCTAAGCTCAAGTGTAAGTTTTCGGAAAGTACTCTCTAGTGGTGGCCATGATTTTGTTGTGATGCAATGTGGTTTATTGCATGATTTAAATACTGTTTTGAAAGCATGATTTAGCATGGTATTTGCTGTTTTTGTAAGCCATATGTTGAAGGAAGCTCAAGGTAAGAGTTCCTTGTTTTTGTACATTGATTAAATGTGGTTTGATGCTTTTAAATGCATGATGAATATGGCTTGGTTTAATGCTTTAAAACAGTGGATAAATTGATGATAATGATGTATATTGGCAAGTGATGTTTTGAAAAGGTTAAGGTCACTAAGGTGGTTAAAAGTCCTTGAGTGAGCCTTGTTTACTTAAGAACATCAAGGTGGTTAAAAGTCCTTGGATGGTTCTTGTATGGACACAAAGGTGGTTAAAAGTCCTTGTGTGATCCTTTCCATGGTGTTTAAAAGTCCATGGGGCCATGGTGTTTAAAAGTCCATGGGGCCAAGGTGTTTAAAAGTCCTTGGGGCCAAGGTGTTTAAAAGTCCTTGGGGTGAAACTTGATACGGACACAAAGGTGGTTAAAAGTCCTTGTGTGGTCCTTTCCATGGTGGTTAAAAGTCCATGGGCCAAGGTGTTTAAAAGTCCTTGGGGCCAAGGTGTTTAAAAGTCCTTGGGGTGAAAGTTGATGAACTTGTTTTTAAAAAAATGGAACTTATCACTTGTGGCCAATATGACATATTATGATATGAAGCATGAGATGCTTGTTTTAAGTATACTTTTGAGCATGTGCAATTGATGATTTGAAGCATGTATTATAAATGTTTTATAAATGCATTATTGAATGGTTTTATGAGCATTCCTCACTAAGCTTTTGCTTACGCTCTCTTTCGTTTTCTTAATTCAATAATGCAGAACATTAGAGTACCTTGAGGGCAGCAAGAAGGGCAAGCAATCAAGTGAAAGTAAAGCTCAATGTATGGAAGGTTTCTTAAGTACACTTTTAGCTTTTGGTAATTTGGCAATGGGGGACCTATGTGTATGTTTTGGGAGAGGTTTTGAACTCCCTAAGTATGTTGAATGTTGATGAGAATGCTGGTTTAAGTGTTTGGCTTTTATATGTTTGAATTGGAAGTTTATGCTTGTATGGCTTGCTTGTGTAGGAAGCATGCATATAGATTTGGGGCTTTTCATATGTGATGTTGTTTTGATGAATTGTTGATGCAAGTATGCCTTATATATGTTGAATTGCATGCTGGTAAAGTTTGGTAGCATTTGGAGCATGATTGGACATTTAATTGCATGTTTAAGAATGCATTTTGAGGTAATCTGTGCAGGGCGTTTCGGAACAGTGCCACCCGTTTCGGAACAGGTGCCTTAAACAAGCCCAGGCGTCCGAAACGGGAGGGACCGTTCCGAAACGGTTTGGCTACTGCCAGCCCGTGTTCCGGTACGCGTTGCGGAACGGCCCCGCGTTTCGAAACGGGCTCTGCCTGTTTCGGAACGGGTGACCGTTAGGGGCTGACATTGGCAGTTAAATGTTTTGAAATGTTTGCACTTTGGTCCTGAATCTTGTTTGTGCAATTGTATGAGTTTGGGAAGTCCTTTTGAGCTGAAATTTCACAGTGAAGCATGAAACCTGACTAATTACAAGCTGGTAACTTTAATTTGGGTTAAGTCCTCATATTTATCAGAAATTACAATTTGGTCCCTAAAGTTGTAATTTGTTCAATTGGGTCCCTGTTTGATCTCTGATGTTTGTGATCTTTGAGTATGATGTTTGTGTGATCACAATTAGGGCTAATGTGCATCTAGACAAGATTAAAAAGAAAAAAAAGGGTCGTTAATCAAGGTTGACTTTCGGGTTGACTTTGGTTTTCCCCGTGTGACTTTCTTAATTCGGGTCAACCGTCTAGGCCGAGTTAAGGGGGTTACATTTGGTGGTATCAGAGCTGAGTTCTCGAGTAATTGGGAATGAATGTGTGCATGATTGAAGTATGTATGCCTTGTATGCTTGATTGTTTGAAAGCATGTTTAGTGGCTTGTGATTTGGATGTAATTGAGTTGTATGCTGTGATGTAGCATGTTGTGGGTACCCATTGCCAAATAAAAGCTAATGAAATGATGTTGATTTTGAATGAAATTGAGCTTGAATACTTGGATTGCTTACCTTGCTGGGCCTGACTTTGTTTTATTTGCATTGATGTTGCATGGTAAAAGTATGGCACCACGTAGAGAGTTACGAGGTAGTGTGCGAGCTACGGCTCCTAATGAGAATGAGAATGAGGAAAACACGGGTAGTGCAGTGTTACCTCCTCCTCCACCTGGTGGTGGTGGTGCTGAGGGAGGAAGAGCTGAAGCTGCAGCTGGTGCTGGAGCTGCTGGACCAGAGGTTGGTCAGGGGCAAGCTATGCCTGATATGTCTATGTTGGTACAAGCTATTGCGGGTGCTTTTCGAGCAGTAGTAGCTGGAGCTCAAGGAGCTGGGCATCAGGGAGATGCTGGAGTTAGACTACCTTTGGAGCGTCTGCGCAGTCTTGGAGGGACTGAGTTCAGGGGTATGTCTGCTGAGAGTTCTGAAGCTTGGCTAGAGAGTACCAAGCGAATCTTGGGACAGATGAGTTGCACGGATGTGCAAAAGCTGGGTTGTGTTGTGTCCTTGCTGCAGGACGATGCGTATACATGGTGGACGACCACCACAGCTGGGATGGCTGAAGCTGATGTGACTTGGACATTCTTTCAGAATGTGTTCAAGCGGAGATATCTTGGTGTGAGATATCTTGATGAGAAGAAACGTGAGTTCATGACTCTTACCCAGGGGAGTATGACAGTGGCTGAGTATGAAGTGCAGTTTGTGTGACTCAGTCAGTATGCACCTGAGCTTATTCCTGATGAACGGGAGATGTGCGAAAGGTTTCGTTATGGTCTTGTAACGGAGGTGAAGATGTATGTGCTGGCCACCGAGTATGATGATTTTGATGTGTTGGTGGGCCGAGCCAAGGACATAGAGATGAACTTGGGTTTATCTGCGAAAGGTGCTGGAGCAAGTTCTGGTAAGAGAGCTGTTGAGTATAGTTCCGGAAGTGGACGGAACAAGAGGGGACGTGATCAGAAGTATCAGTCCTTAGCTAAGAGAGGTGGTGGTGCACCTGCTAGAGGAGGTAATGCTAGAGCTGACCCTAGTGCTTGTTGGATCTGTGGTTCACGTGGTCACATGAAGCGTGACTGTCCTCGTGCTGTGAGGGAGGTGCAAGCTCCTGTTGCGGCAGCTGGTTATGGGTGCTGGAATTGTGGTTCTGCAGACCACTTGAGGCGAGATTGTCCGAGGTTGGCTGGTGATCAGATGCGTGCTCCTGTTGTTGCTGCACCACAGAGAGGTCGTGGGCGCGGCCGTGGTAATTTCCAGAGGCGTGAGGAAGGTGGTCGTGGAGTGGCCCATGTTGTGGCTATTCAGCCTGAAGGTGGAGGCCAAGCGAGAGTGTATGCTCAGCGTGAAGGGAGGAATGATGCAGATGTGATTGCAGGTACCTTTACTTTGCAATCCTTGTCATTGCTTTCTTTGATTGATTCTGGATCTACGCATTCATACATTTTGCGTGAGCATGCTGAATTGCTTGGTTTGCCTGTTGAGTCTTTGGATGTTGGTGTTCGTGTCACTAGTTCTTTTGGTGAAACTGTTGTGACTCGAAAGCTTTATAGAAGGTGTCCCTTGGTTGTTCAAGAACATGTTTTTCATGTTGATCTTATGGAGTTGCCCTTTTATGGTTTTGATGTGATCCTTGGTATGGATTGGCTTGCTGAGCATCGTGCTGTTGTGGATTGTGAAAATAAGCGTGTTTCGCTTAAGCTTGCGGATGATTATGAAGTGGTTGTGGTTGGTGCCTTGGAGGCGAGCAGGATGCTGAGGCAAGGTTGTGAAGCTTATCTAGCTTTTGTGATGAATCCTAGCTCTAAGGAGTTGAGGGTGCAAGATATCAGAGTTGTGAAGGAGTTTCCTGGTGTTTTTCCTGAGGAGTTGCCTGGTTTACCTCCTAATCGCGAGGTGGAGTTTGGAATTGAGCTGTATGAGAATACAACTCCTGTGTCCATTACTCCTTATAGAATGGCACCTAAGGAGCTGAAGGAGCTGAAGGCGCAGTTGCAAGAGCTGCTTGATCGTGGTTTCATCCGGCCGAGTGTGTCACCTTGGGGAGCACCGGTCTTGTTTGTGAAGAAGAAAGATGGCACTATGAGAATGTGCATTGATTACCATCAGCTGAATAAGTTGACTATCAAGAATCGGTATCCTTTGCCGAGGATTGATGATCTCTTTGATCAATTTTGGGGAGCTGCTGTGTTCTCTAAGATTGACTTGAGATCAGGGTATTACCAGTTGAAGGGGAAGGATGTGGATGTGCCTAAGACAGCTTTCAGGACAAGGTATGGGCATTATGAGTTCCTTGTGATGCCGTTTGGTTTGACAAATGCTCCTGCTGCTTTCATGGACATGATGAACCGTGTGTTTCATGAATACCTGGACAAGTTCGTTGTGGTGTTCATTGATGATATCCTTGTGTACTCGCGTACTGAGGAGGAGCATGAAGAGCATTTGAGGATTGTTTTGCAAGCTTTGTTGGAGAATCAGCTTTATGCTAAGCTGAGCAAGTGTGAGTTCTGGCTTAAGGAGGTGGTGTTTCTTGGGCATGTGGTCTCAGCTGAGGGGATTCGTGTTGATCCTCAGAAGGTTGAGGCGGTGATGAACTGGAAGGTTCCTAAGTCTGTTCATGAGGTCCGTAGTTTCCTTGGTTTGGCAGGATACTACCGAAGGTTTGTGGATGGTTTTTCTAAGATTGCTGCTCCTTTGACGAAGCTGTTGCAAAAGGATGTTAAATATGAGTGGACGGAAGCGAGACAGCAGGCTTTTGAGAAGCTGAAGGCGGCTTTGACGCAAGCTCCTATCTTGGTTCAGCCTGAATCAGGGAAAGAGTTTGTGGTCTATAGTGATGCATCCTATATTGGTTTGGGGTGTGTGCTGATGCAAGAGGGTAAGGTGGTGGCTTATGCATCGCGGGAGTTGAAAGTGCATGAGCGCAATTACCCTACGCATGATATTGAGCTGGCTGCAGTGGTTTTTGCTCTGAAGATCTGGAGGCATTATCTGTATGGTGAGAAGTGTACTGTGTACACGGATCACAAGAGTTTGAGGTATCTGATGTCACAGAAGGAGTTGAATCTTAGGCAGCGGCGTTGGTTGGAGTTGCTCAAGGATTATGATCTGACGATTGAGTACCATCCTGGAAAGGCTAATGTGGTTGCGGATGCCTTGAGTAGGAAGGTAGCTGTTGAGCTGAGGGCTATGTTTGCTAGCTTGAGCTTATCGCGAGATGGTGGTCTTGTTGCTGAGTTGCAGGTGAAACCATCGTTGGTTCAGTTGATCAAGGATAAGTAGTTGCTGGATGATTCCTTGGTGTCTCATGTTCAGGATATCGCGGAGGGTAGGCCTTCGGATTTCTGTTTTAATGATGATGGTGTGTTGTGTTTTGGGAGTCGGATAGTAGTGCCTGCTGATGCTGAGTTGAGGCGTGCTATTCTGACTGAAGGCCATAGTAGTCCTTTTGCTATGCACCCTGGTAGTACTAAGATGTATCGTGATCTTCATGATGAGTACTATTGGGTGGGTTTGAAGAAGGATGTTGCAGAGTTCGTGAGCAAGTGTTTGGTGTGTCAGCGAGTTAAGGCTGAACATCAGGTTCCTTCTGGGTTGTTGCAACCGTTGAAAATCCCTGAATGGAAGTGGGATAGGGTTACCATGGATTTTGTATCTGGTTTACCTTTGTCTCCATCGAAGAAGAATTCTGTTTGGGTGATTGTGGATCGCCTGACGAAGTGTGCGCATTTCTTGCCTGTGCATACTACGTTTTCTTTGGATAAGCTGGCAGAGCTGTACATTGCTGAGATTGTGAGGCTGCATGGTGTGCCTAAGTCGATTGTGTCGGATAGGGATCCGAGGTTCACATCGCGTTTCTGGCAGTGTTTGCATCAAGCTCTGGGTACAAGGTTGCATTTCAGTACATCCTATCATCCTCAGTCGGATGGTCAGTCTGAGCGAGTTATTCAGATCTTGGAGGATATGTTGAGGTGCTGCGTGATTGAGTTCCAAGGTTCTTGGGAGAAGCATCTGCCTTTGGTTGAGTTCGTTTATAACAATAGTTATCAGGCGAGTATACAGATGGCACCTTATGAGGCTCTGTATGGGAGGAAGTGTAGGACTCCTCTTTGTTGGGCTGAAACTGGTCAAAAGTTGGTTTCGATGCCGACTTTGTTGAAGGGGACCACTGAGAAGGTGAAGCTTATCTGTGAGCGGTTGAAGGCTGCCTCTGATCGGCAAAAGTCTTACGCGGATTTGAAGCGTAAGGAGATAGAGTATGCGGTGGGTGACCGTGTGTTCTTGAAGGTTTCGCCTTGGAAGAAGGTGATGAGGTTTGGCCGAAAGGGTAAGCTGAGCCCTAGGTACATTGGACCATATGAGGTTGTTGAGCGTGTGGGTCCTGTTGCGTATCGGTTGAGGTTACCTCAGGGGTTGGAGAAGATTCATGATGTGTTCCATGTTTCTATGCTCCGGAAGTATAGATCTGATCCTTCGCATGTGATGCCTGTGGAGGAAGTGGAATTGAATCCGGATTTGACCTATGATGAGGAACCGGTGAAGGTTCTGGATTCGGATAGCAAGGTTCTTCGTGGCAAGACCATTGAGCTGGTGAAGGTGCTGTGGAAGCATCGAGGTGTTGAGGAAGCCACGTGGGAGCGGAAGGAAGACATGCTGAAGCAGTTTCCTTATCTCTTTCCTTCAGGTAAATTTCGAGGACGAAATTTCTTAAGGGGGGGGGGGGAGAGTTGTAACGCCCCGGTTTTGGGCTTAGGAGTTTTGGGCGTTGATCGGTTTGGTCAAAGTGCTGTTCGAATCTAAAGAGGTGAAATTAGGAAAGCCTAGTTCGGGTTGCATTAAAAATATGGAAAAATGTTCTAAAATCATCTTTTAATATAATTAAGTGAACTGTGAAATCAATTTTGGAAAATGAGTTTTGGAAGGGTGACATTTTGGCTAGTGACCAAAATGTAATTTTTGAAAGTTTGGTGACTGTTTTCGAAAGGGTTGAAACTTTGAATCTTTAAGGAGCTATTAATCCAAAAGTAGTTTCTCCAGATTTTTCTAAGATATTTTGAGATATATTCTGATTTTAAAAGATGTCAAAAGAGGAGGGAAAAGCCATTTGGCTATTTTGTTAACTAACTTTCCAATTTTCTTTCTCTCATTTTCTCTCAACCCAAACACCTTATTTCCAGAGAATTGTTTCTGATTTTCTCACCTAAATCTCTCCTTTCAACTCTCTTTTGATTCCTAATCAACATATCTACAAAACCTCATCATTTGCTACTTGATTCATCAAGGTTTTTGATTCCAAAAAGAGGAGAAACTCAAGTTTGGAGGTAAGAATGTCCTTCTCCTCTAAACTATCAGTTCTTTATTGAAATTCCTAAGTTTTCAATCCTTAATTGATGTTTTATTAAAGGCTTTTGAGTTGTGAATTGGATCTTGGCTTATAATGCAAAATTTGGTAATTTTTGGTGATTTTCGTTTGATCTGTTAAATCTGTGATTTGAGATGTGTTTTTGATGTTATTTGGACACTAAATTGATAAGGAATTGAGTTTTGATTAATGCAATCCCGGATAGGTTGAGTTTCCTAAGTTTAGCTTGTGTTTCTTGGTTGTTTTTGAGGTGATCTTGTGGATCTGATGTTGCTGGAGGTATAAGGATGTTTATAGGCTCTTTTTAGATGTTGAATGATGTTAAAGGATGTTAGGTTTTGATGGTTTATGGCTGGGCTTTGTTGAGAAGTGGTTTGGATGCATTTTCGGTTGTGTTTGGTAGCCGAAAATGGAGTGTGGATGAGAGCAGCGAGTTTAAGTGCTTTCATTGAAGCAATTAATGCATGATGATGCATTAATCCTCTGCTTTGATGTGTTAAAACAGGGGAGGCATCTTTGGATCCAAGAGTTGTTGATCCGGAAGCTTGTTTTGGTGCTTCGGCAAGAGGCGAAGTGGAATCGGTGAGTGAAAATGGTTTTCGGCTTTGAAACCAATGTCTTGGGAGCTTAGTTTAAGTCTAAACAACTTTGCTAAGCTCAAGTGTAAGTTTTCGGAAAGTACTCTCTAGTGGTGGCCATGATTTTGTTGTGATGCAATGTGGTTTATTGCATGATTTAAATACTGTTTTGAAAGCATGATTTAGCATGGTATTTGCTGTTTTTGTAAGCCATATGTTGAAGGAAGCTCAAGGTAAGAGTTCCTTGTTTTTGTACATTGATTAAATGTGGTTTGATGCTTTTAAATGCATGATGAATATGGCTTGGTTTAATGCTTTAAAACAGTGGATAAATTGATGATAATGATGTATATTGGCAAGTGATGTTTTGAAAAGGTTAAGGTCACTAAGGTGGTTAAAAGTCCTTGAGTGAGCCTTGTTTACTTAAGAACATCAAGGTGGTTAAAAGTCCTTGGATGGTTCTTGTATGGACACAAAGGTGGTTAAAAGTCCTTGTGTGATCCTTTCCATGGTGTTTAAAAGTCCATGGGGCCATGGTGTTTAAAAGTCCATGGGGCCAAGGTGTTTAAAAGTCCTTGGGGCCAAGGTGTTTAAAAGTCCTTGGGGTGAAACTTGATACGGACACAAAGGTGGTTAAAAGTCCTTGTGTGGTCCTTTCCATGGTGGTTAAAAGTCCATGGGCCAAGGTGTTTAAAAGTCCTTGGGGCCAAGGTGTTTAAAAGTCCTTGGGGTGAAAGTTGATGAACTTGTTTTTAAAGAAATGGAACTTATCACTTGTGGCCAATATGACATATTATGATATGAAGCATGAGATGCTTGTTTTAAGTATACTTTTGAGCATGTGCAATTGATGATTTGAAGCATGTATTATAAATGTTTTATAAATGCATTATTGAATGGTTTTATGAGCATTCCTCACTAAGCTTTTGCTTACGCTCTCTTTCGTTTTCTTAATTCAATAATGCAGAACATTAGAGTACCTTGAGGGCAGCAAGAAGGGCAAGCAATCAAGTGAAAGTAAAGCTCAATGTATGGAAGGTTTCTTAAGTACACTTTTAGCTTTTGGTAATTTGGCAATGAGGGACCTATGTGTATGTTTTGGGAGAGGTTTTGAACTCCCTAAGTATGTTGAATGTTGATGAGAATGATGGTTTAAGTGTTTGGCTTTTATATGTTTGAATTGGAAGTTTATGCTTGTATGGCTTGCTTGTGTAGGAAGCATGCATATAGATTTGGGGCTTTTCATATGTGATGTTGTTTTGATGAATTGTTGATGCAAGTATGCCTTATATATGTTGAATTGCATGCTGGTAAAGTTTGGTAGCATTTGGAGCATGATTGGACGTTTAATTGCATGTTTAAGAATGCATTTTGAGGTAATCTGTGCAGGGCGTTTCGGAACAGTGCCACCCGTTTCGGAACAGGTGCCTTAAACAAGCCCAGGCGTCCGAAACGGGAGGGACCGTTCTGAAACGGTTTGGCTACTGCCAGCCCGTGTTCCGGTACACGTTGCGGAACGGCCCCGCGTTTCGAAACGGGCTCTGCCTGTTTCGGAACGGGTGACCGTTAGGGGCTGACATTGGCAGTTAAATGTTTTGAAATGTTTGCACTTTGGTCCTGAATCTTGTTTGTGCAATTGTATGAGTTTGGGAAGTCCTTTTGAGCTGAAATTTCACAGTGAAGCATGAAACCTGACTAATTACAAGCTGGTAACTTTAATTTGGGTTAAGTCCTCATATTTATCAGAAATTACAATTTGGTCCCTAAAGTTGTAATTTGTTCAATTGGGTCCCTGTTTGATCTCTGATGTTTGTGATCTTTGAGTATGATGTTTGTGTGATCACAATTAGGGCTAATGTGCATCTAGACAAGATTAAAAAGAAAAAAAGGGTCGTTAATCAAGGTTGACTTTCGGGTTGACTTTGGTTTTCCCCGTGTGACTTTCTTAATTCGGGTCAACCGTCTAGGCCGGGTTAAGGGGGTTACAAGAAATTTTTAGGGTTGCTAACCGAGGGGGAACCTTAACGGGTTTCGCTTCGGTTTTCCCCGTGTGGCCTACTTGGACCGGTCATCCGGCCAGACCGGGACAAGGGGGTTACATGTAACATCACATTCAAGTCTTAACAATATATTTCTTGTTGTATAAGCAAGATCATTCAAATAGCATATATATATCCATGGAGAATCTTGGATTCCAAGCTTAATCAAGTGTCACACCAGCTCAATTTCTATTCTAATTTTAAATATTCTTGTAAACACATGTACCAAGTAACAATGACCATATCATACTAGATCTTAAAATTTGTCTTTAGTTCATTTTGTTGGATTAAAATCCGCAATTGTGGGCACATATGTAAAATGTATGTTGCTATTATAAAGTATGGCACAAAATAAAGTGACCAATTAAGTTAAGCGTGTCATAGGTATTAAAATGTCATGGAAATAAAAGTGTAGATACCGTAAGATATATTTATAATCCAATAAGGGGCAGAGTTATAAATATTTAATAGTTGATTTAATAATCAACTATATAAACAGGCAGTGGTCCCCAAGAAATAGGTTAACTTGTTTTTCTCTCCTTTCCCGTCAGAGAGTTTTACTTCAAGAGATAACCTATCTTCTTGGAAGATCAATACCAAAGATTTGTGATTTCAACATGAAGATTCAAGGTTTTTATCTATCGATTAATTCAGGTACGCTTTCGCTTTCGGTTTATTGTTCTTGATGATTTGACATGATAGATCTTGGGTTTTAGATTTCATATTAATTTATGATTTGGTTCTTACAAGGGGCATCAGAGCCTCGTCATGTTGAATTATTAAGAATTGATTTTTTTTTTTATAATTTTGGATTGATTTGTACAAATGATTTTACGAATTCAATATATTGATTTGGTATTTGGATTACAGATTGAGGTAGAAAATTTATGTTTAAATATTTGTGAATCCAATTTTCTAGGGTTTACTGCAGTCGTTATTACTACGTGTTTTTTTAATTTATGCGATTAGATCTCCTTATGCTTTACTTCTAAAGATTCGATTTGAGAGAAATCTAAGATTGAACTATCATGGAATTAGGGCAATTTCCTTGATGTTTTATACATTAAAAGTATCTCCAGAATTTGCTTAATGGGACTTGTAACAATTTCATGTTTGCATGCGTAACAAATAGGTATTGGCGCACCTATATGTATGTAATATGTTAATGGATTATAGAATATTATTTTATTAATTTTAATCTTGGATGTTTAATCAAATTCAACCTCTGGTTCAGTCTTCATTTAGCGATTAAAGTTGGAGAATCCAGTAATGTTTATTGTCATTGACTATTGGATTATAGAATATTATATTTGATAAGGATAATATATAGCAAGTTACTTACGCCTAAAGTCTGTATGATTCTGTTCGCATTTGGTTTATCAAACATTTAGTTTTGATTGTTATTAATTTTAAAGAAAAATAAAGTTGACTTGAGCTTTGTGTCTTAGAAACTTTATAATCAGGTTAGCTCTCGAAGCTTTACATTCAGTTTATGTCTAATAAATTATGGTTGAATTTTTTTTAATCATGTTTAGTTTTGTACACAATATTTTGGTTAAATTTGTTTGACATTATGCTTAATTATGTCATTAATGTTATCTATGGAATATACATATTTGCATTTGGTATTGATGAATATTCGTTTCAGTTTGATTAAAATTTCAATTTTGATCATTATATTGTTATGGATATTTTTAAGGTCTTATGTGATCATTATATGAATTACTCATTTGTATGATACTTTTGATTTTGACTTTTTAGTTAAAGATTAAATGTTTTGAATTCGACTTTAATTTCGGCAAATGCATGCTTAAGAAAGTTTTTGAGAAATAGTCAAAAATTTTAGATTTTTTTTTATATTTCTGATAGCCCCATTCAGACAACCTTATTTTGGGTTATTTCAAAAACTTAAGTGTTATAAAAAATTTCAGTTCTGGCTGTTACAAAATTTTAGATTTAAATATCAATATATTTATTGTATATATTTTGAAATAATTTAATTGAAACATTAAGTCACTAAAGTGACCTCTATTGTGGAAATTATTTTATTTTAAAATATAGAAAGTTTTGTGCATGTAAGTCTGATTATGTTAGCATTAATCGGCCCAAATGAAGGTTAATAATTAACATTATTACATGTACAACTATGGTAATAAAATGTGATAATTATTCAGTTTTATATGTGAGCAATAAATCGGCCCAAATGAAGATTTCCGTTTGACATGTTCTTTTTATCAATGTTTGATTACTGTTCCAAGATATCACTTGCAAGTTAATATTTTGTCCAAAGATGAAATATTAATGGAGTGTCCGCTATCTTGATATGAGGTTTACCTTAATTCAAATTTATTATTATGATTATCTTTTAATTTGATTGAAAGATAAAATTAAGACAAATATTTTGAAAAAAATAAATTCATATTTTGGCTTCGGATGTCTAGTATTTTAATAGATTTATTGAAACATAATGTCACCAAAGTGAACGCTTTTGTGTAGATTAATTTATTTAAAATAGTAAGATAATTATGAGTTTTTGTAATTCATGCGTTTATTGAAAGGCCCAAAGGAAAGTTAATATTTGGCAGAATTACAATGACAACTGTGACGATAAATGTGTGACAATTATAAGGTATTTTATGTGAGCAGTACGTTAGTCCAAATATTAATCTATTGTTTGACATAGTTTATTGTCAATGTTTGATTGCTACAACAAGAGTACCGCTTACAGTTAATATTACTGTTCCGAAACAGGCTGCCCAGATTGCAGAAATTTTGCTGGTTTATCACACATTCGACCCATCAAACATGCTCCAATAGCAACCAAATCACACCAGCAAGTCATTCAACAATCAAGTAACATAATTGCATCAAAATCTAGATACAAGACCACCCCTAGGTGCACTAACTCATTCAACACATCCAATACTCATTCATGCTTTTAAAACAAGAAGCATATCATATCGACTTAAGAATAAGAAGATTCAAACGTTGCAAGCGTTAAACCACATAGTTCAAAAACATAAACCATACTTGTCCATCATACACAATCTCATTAAACATCAACATAAGAGATTCTCCCCCCATTGCCTTTATTATCTATAGCTATTAACTGAGACATACATCTCAAGTGGAGCTCTTCTTGAATCCCTTGCTTCTCGCTGTTCCAACTTCAATTATCTGCATTGATGGACAAAAAGGAGCGTAAGCACATAATGCTTAGTGATGAATGCTCAAAACCAAAACACCATCAATGCAGCGAGTCATAAAACCTCTTTCAAAAGCATCATAATTCGATAAGCCAAAGCAATGTTTGAAAACCCCTTTTAAACAACATGCTTTAAATCATGCATTGCTCAAACATGAAAACCAACCCTTAGCTTAGAAATGCTAAGTAAACCTCTTCAAAGCACAAACTTGCAAAACCATCAATATAACCTTCCCATGCATGAACATCATATGCAAAGTTAAATACAAGATCCTTGGAAAACACTTCCACTTCACATTATACTTTTCTCATTCTTGAAAAATCATTTTCAAAGTAAGGAACCCTTGAAAACCACCTACTCCTTCAATTAATCACATGCATTAACAAATGCAACACATGAACCACAAACTCAACATTTGCATTACATGCCTTTTAAACAAGCCTTCACAAGACTTCAATGCATTAAAGAGATTCCATGCACACAATGCTACATTCTCAATAGATAATAAACACTTGTTCAAGCTAACAAGTAATACATGCATTCATAGAACATTACACACTTCTCATGCAACCATGCATCATTTCAAGCATCTCATGCTTCATCATAATCAAGAACTTTATATTGGCTTCCAAGTGATAACTCACAAACCATCATAACGCAAGACTCAATCGGATACGCGGATCACAAGCGTTGTCCCCACGCTTCATACACACTACCAATCTCAAGGTCCCCAAATGGAATTTTAACCACCATTTGACCTTACCATACACAAGGTCCTCATATGGAATTTTAACCACCATATGACCTTAACATTCACAAGATCCTCATATGGAATTTTAACCACCATATGACCTTAACATTACCCATTGGTAGTTGTATAACATCACTAACGAGATCCGGGACATACATCACAAGATCCACACATGGACTTTACACCACCATTGTGATCTTAACAAGCACAAGGTCCTCAAATGGAATTTTAACCACCATTATGACCTTTGCTTACACAAGGTCCTCAAATGGAATTTTAACCACCATTATGACCTTAACACAAGACCCACCCATGGAATTTTAACCACCATGGTGTTCTTAACCATCTCGTTAGTGTACTTGGATGGAGTTACCGGTTCAATCACAACCACTCGACATCCAAGGCGACTTTATTCACGTTGCACCCAATCCTATAGCCGGCTAACTATATCCGATTAAAGTAACCAAGAACCACTTATATCACTTGCCAATATAACCTTCTTACCACATTTATCCAATGTTTTACAAGCATAACCAAAATGCCAAAACCACCATTTACCATCATCAATCCACTGTTTTTGAAGCATTACACAAAGCCATTAAACAACATGCAACTATTCCACACTTTCAATGTACAACACCAAGGAACTCTTACCTTGAGCATCCTTCACACATGGCTTTCAAAACCAGCATTAAACCATGCTTATAATATGCTTTCAAAACAGAATTTTAACATGCAAATCACATGCATTGCATCCAACAATCACAAGTGCTTTTAAAACCAATTCATACACAAACCAAGAGTGAAATTCCATTTACTTACTCTTGAGCTTAGCTAAGTTGTTTAGACTTAAACTAAGCTCCCGAAACCTTCAAACCTTGGTTTTAAAGCCGAAAACCCAACTTCACTCACCGATACACAAAACTAGGCTAGCCAACAAGCCTTCCAAGCATCCGAAACCTTCAACGCCACCTCCATTGCTCACGGATCATTCTCCCCTGTTTCAAGCACATAACAACAGAGGATTAATGCATCATTATGCATTAAAAAAACCAGCAACACACCTAAACTCACTGCTCTTTGCAAATCCAACATTTCGGCTACCAAACACAACCGAAATCACCTCCAAACACTTCCAAAACTTAACCCAGCCAAGATCCATCACTTCTAACCATTTATAAACATCAATTAACATCCAAAATGATCCCAACCACGTCCTTATACCTCCAGCAACAACAGATCATCAAAATCACTCCAAAAACAACCAAAAACTCAAGCAAAACTTAGGAAAATCAACCTATCCGGGATTGCATTGATCAAACCTCAATTTCTCATCAATTATACATTCATTTAACATCAAAAAGACATCTCAAAACAATGCCCAATCAGATCATACGAAAATTCATCAAAACTAACCAAATCTTGTATTTTAAAGCAAAGATCAAGAATACATTTGCAAAACCTTTAACAAAACACAATTCAAGGATTGAGAACTTGGGAATTTCAGTAAAGAACTGAGAATTTAGAGGAGAAGGACGTTCATACCTCTAAACTTGAGTTTCTCCCTTTTTGGAACCAAGATTCTTGAAAATCCAAATAGCAAATGCTAAGGTTTTGTTGAAGAGATGATTAGAGATCAAAAGAGGATTGAAATCTCATATTTGGATGTCAAAATCAGAGGGAAAATGTGCTGGAGAATGTGTTTGGTTTGAGAGAAAAGATGAGAGAAAAGGAAAATGGGAATTTGGAAAAGTTAGTTGGAAAATGCCAAAATATCTTCCCTCCCTTTTACTTTTATTTAAAAACCATTAATTAAACCTTTATTATTTAAGAAAAATCTGGAGAAACTCCTATTGGGTAAATAGCTCCTTAAAGATTCAAAGTTTCAATCCTTTTTAAAACAGTCACCCAGTTTTCAAAAATTACATTTTGGTCACTAACCAAAATGTCACTCTTCCAAACCTCATTTTGTAAAATTGATTCCACCATTCTCTTATATATAATAAAAGAGGATTTTAAGACATTTTTCCATATTTTTAATGCAACCCGAACTAGGCTTTCCTAAAATTCACCTTTTATATCCGAACCGAAAATCTGACCGGTCCGGTTCAAACCAAAAACTTCTAAGCCCAAAATTGGGGTGTTACATGAGAGCTATCCCCCCAAACTCGAAATGGGCATTGCCCTCAATGCACAAAAAAGAAAAGAAAACTGAGTTAGAGTAAGCAGAGGGAATAACGCCTGAAGTTGCTGCCAATGGCTGGTGCTTGTTTCCTTGTTGTCTATTTTTTCTTGGGTTTGGATCTGCAGAACTAATTGTGAGGGGGGAATAGAGAAAACATAAAACAAAAGACACCTAATCCTAAAACTACTCCTACTAAAATAGTAAATAGAGGCTTAGATAAGGTTAAGTCACAATGGGATTGCCATCCCCAATGTGAATACTTCCTATTCTTTGATGACTGAGTCCCCTATGCAGTGCTTTAGTCGCTGCCCGTTAACCTTGAACTCCGTCCCTCCTTGTATTGAATTTATTGTTACGGCACCATGTGGGAAGGCTTTGACTACTTCGTAAGGTCCTGACCATATGGATTTTAATTTTCCCGGAAACAGTCTGAGGCGAGAATTGAATATCAGTACTTGCTACCCTGGCAGGAACTGCCACTGCTGGATCTTGTTGTCATGCCATTTTTTTGATTTTTTCCTTGTACAGCTTGGCGTTCTCGTATGCCTCCCGCCGAAATTCTTCCATTTCCGTCAGGTTGAGCAGTCTCTTTTCCCCAACTTGTTTCCAGTCCATGTTGACTGCCCAGTATGCCTTGTGTTCTATTTCAGCAGGGAGGGGGCAGGCTTTGTCGTATACTAGACGATATGGGGACATTCCTAACGATGTTTTGTATGTTGTGCAATATGCCCAAAGAGCATCGTCTAGTTTCAAGGACCAATCTTTTCTATTACGATTTACAACCTTTTCCAGAATAGTTTTGACTTCCCTGTTCGAAATTTCTTCCTGCCCATTTGTTTGTGGATGGTAGGCTGCAACAATCTTGTGCTCGACCCCTACTTTCTGGAGTACCTTCGCAATTAATATGTTGTGAAAATGGGTGCCTTCATCGCTTATAATTGCTCTTGGTACTCCGAACCTCATGAAAATATTCTTTCATAAGAATCGATGAACATTCTTTGCATCATTGTGAGGGGTGGCAATGGCTTCTACCCACTTAGAAACATAATCCACTGCGAGGATGATGTATAGGTTTCCGTACGAAGATGGGAATGGTCCCATAAAGTCTATCCCCCAAACATTGAACATCTCGACTTCCAAAATTGTTTGCAGGGGCTTTTCATTCCTTCTCGATATATTTCCTGTTCTTTGGCAGCTGTCACACTGTTTGTAGAATGCTTGAGCGTCTTTATGCAGTGTTGGCCAAAAGAACCCTGATTGCAGCACCTTTGCTACTGTTTGCTACCCACCGAAATGGCCTCCATATGGTGATGAGTGGCATTGTGAGAGTATGGCCTGCTGTTCATCCTCTGGTACACATCGTCTGATGACCTGGTCTGCATAGTTTTTAAACAAGAAAGGCTCGTCCCAAAAATAATGCTTAACATCATGTTGGAAACGTTTCTTTCCTTGATATTTTAGTCCATAAGGCAAAACACCAGATACTAAATAATTAACAATATCCGCATACTAGGGTGTTTCTATTGAAGTTTCTGCCGCTGCTTCTACAGGGGCGGTAGGTATTAATTCTTCAGCTTCTAAGGCGGCTACTAGGGCAGAGACTAGCAACAACTGATCATCAAGGAATTCATCCTAAATTTTGTCGTGGGAGGTGTATTCCTGTCTATTCTCAAGCCGAGAGAGATGATCTGCCACTTGGTTTTCTGTACCCTTTCTATCTCGGATTTCTACGTCGAATTCTTGCACATAATGGTCTGTATGAACTACCACTTCGTGCCAATCAGGTAGGGTCGAAACTTAACGAAAGCAAATACTACTGCCATCAATTCTTTTTCTGTGGTGGTGAAGTTGGTTTGGGCGGTATTTAGTGTTTTGATAGCGTAGTATATGACATGAAAGAGTTTATCTCTACGCTGCCCTAGGGCGGCACAAACGACAGTGTCACTAGAATCGCACATGAGTTCGAAGGGTTGACTCCAGTCTTGGGAACTAAAACAGAGGCTGTGATGAGCTTCTCCTTTAATGTCTTGAACGCCTCCTGGCATGCCTCGTTGAAGATGAATGGCTTGTCCTGTTCCAGCAAAGTACACAACGGTTTAGAAATCTTAGAAAAGTTTTCAATGAATCTACGATAATAACCTGCGTGTCCCCAGATAACTCCGTATGCCCTTAACATTGGTCAGCGGTGGAAAATCAGCTATGACTTCGATTTTTTTCTTTGTCCACCTCTATTCCTTGTACGGAGATTTTATCAATGCTTTCTCATCTGCTTCACAATCCAGTACCAAGAAGTCTGCGAGAAAATTAAATTCATCCACTTGTACTAGAATGTCCTCAATTTTTCCTTCTGGTTGCACATAGGTTTTGTCAGCCAATTGTAGCATCACCGTTGTTGGGCAGGCATCTCTTATTCCTAGTTTCTGAAAAACAGATTTAGGCATCAAATTAATTCTTGCCCCTAGGTCACATAATGCTCGTACAGAGTGGTTGCTGCCGATTTTGCAAGGTATTATGAAGCTGCCAGGATCTTTCTGCTTGGGTGGTGCTTTATTGTGTACCATAGCCATACATCCTTTTGTTACTGCCACCGTTTCAAATTCCCCGATCCTTATTCTTTTGGATACCATATCCTTTAAAAACTTGGCATAACTCGGTATTTGTTCAATCAACTCTATTAGTGGAAGGTTGATTTTGACTTGTTTTAGCATATCCATGAACTTTTTATACTGCATCTCTTGTTTTTGTTTCTTTAGTTTCTGGGGAAATGGAGGGGGAGGTGTAGGGGCGACAGTTTTTTTCATGCTGACCATCCTATTCTTTTTTTTTGAAAAGTAAATTTGGCCTCGTTAAAAACCCTTTTCCTAGCGAAAAGGGAAAAGAGTGCCCCACTAAAGTTTTATTAATAAACCATGAATCGAAAGCATCCATCAAACAATACAAGTTACAATGCAGACAAAATTGCATATACAAATACCACCCCATACAACTCCCCTTAACTACCCGATACCCCTTTTAGCTAGAGTATCCGCTATCTGATTAAGACACCTGGGGATATGTCGAATAACCATTCCAAACTCCCCTATTTACTTCCCAAAACATGAATTAACTCATTGTAAGATGGAGGTGGTGCGCCCACTCCAAATGCCCAATCACAAATCAACTTACAATCCGTTTCGATGATGAGCCTGTTTGATTTCGACCAAATTTAATCCATAAATCTCTCAACGCCTCGACTAACTGCTATCAACTCCACAATCGACGGGGGAGCATACCCAACAGCTTCCGAGAACTCGAAAAGAGTGTTCCCGCACACGTCCATCAGCACACCCCCTATCCCCCCTCTTGCAGCACCGTGAGACACCGCCCCATCTACCCTTAGGATGACGAAACCTGCAACCGGGTAGATACTGGAAATAGACTCCTTACCACCTCTACTTGATACACATGCTTCAATGCCTAGGAGGGGATTTGCCACTAACTCATTATCCGAAACAGTTGCTTCTGGAAAATTAACTTTAATCCAACTTGCCAATCTTACTCGTACTAGCCATGACAACTGCATCCAATCAACGACTGACCCCCGAAAAACCACCTCGTTTCTCAACCCCCATACCGTCCATAGTATCGTAGACGGTACGAGTGACCACCAAACACCTTTTAAATGAGAACCTAGGCTACTCCAATCTGTTAAAAACTCCTTACCCCCCGGCCTGAAAGATACCGCTAAACCCACTAAATTGCAGTAAAAACACCAAATCTTCCATACTCCATTAGACATTAAAAACAAATGCTCCACCGTTTCTTGCTCGATCTTGCAAAATGGACACAACAAATTATCGAGGGAAGACTTACCTCGCTTTGCTAACTCCATCTTCACCGGCAACCGACCACGAATAAATCTCCAAATCAGAATTTCCACTTTCGGTGGAACTAAGCCTCCCCACACTGTTTTCTTCCAAAAATCATCCCTATGAAGGCGAGGAAAAGCAAGTTCACTCATGTTTTTAACAGAAAATTTACCATCCGTCGAACCTTCCCAGCACACCCAATCGACTCCCCCCTCATCCGCCTTGAAAGCTTCCAACACAGCCATGAGATTACCCCACTGATCAATCTCCCAGTCAAACAAAGGCCGACGTAATGGAATCTCCCAACTCCACTTACCATCTTCTAATTTACCAAAGTCACTAACCATCGCCTGCTTAGAAGTGCAAAGAGCGAAAATCCGGGGGAATGATGAATCAAGGGTACTGTCCATCAACCACCTGTCAATCTAGAAGGAAATGCAATCCCCATTACCAACTCGTAATGCTAATTTTGCACGCACCAACTCCCCCCAAGAATCGTTATTTAGAAAGGAATTCGAAATCCCCAACCACACCCAAGAGACTTGTTTCGAATTCGCTGAAGTAGGCAGCAGCCTATCGAAACTACCAGGGACCTTCGCAGCTACAGTTTTCCTCCAGAGTCTATCAACTTCGTTCCCGAAACGCCAACTCCATTTACATAACAGTGCTCTATTCAGGTCTTTAATGTTGCTCACACCTAGACCCCCCATTTCTTTCGGACAACACACAATGTCCCAATTAACCCAATGAATTTTCTTGACCTCATCATTTCCGCCCCAAAGAAACTTCGATATCATTCCATAAATCGTATTGCTCACAGCCACAAGCATTTTGAACATCGACATGTAGTAAATAGGCAAGCATGTAAGGACAGACTTAATCATTGTTAACCGACCGCCAATGGACAGAAATTTAGGTTTCCACCCCTCAACCCGTGCTTTAAAATTATTCAAAACTGGCTCCCATAGCTTCGCCGAATTCCTAGTAGCTCCGAGCGGAAGCCCCAAATATGAAGTAGGAAAAACCCCACTCTTACACCCAATCGAATCTGCCCAGCTTTTAGATATATGTTCCGGAATATTAATCCCAAAAACAATACTTTTCTTGAGATTAAGCTTCAACCCAGACGCTAATTCAAAAACCCTCAACACCCTTTTCACGTTTCGAAGTTGCTCATCGGATCCACCACAAAATATAAGCAAGTCGTCTGCAAATTGCAGATGAGTTATCTCAACACCGGAACCACTGCTTCCAATATGAAAGCATTGAAAGAGCTTACAATTTGCCGCTTTCTTTAACAAGAGATTAAGAGCCTCCCCCACCATATTAAAAAGTAGGGGGGATAAGGAACATCCTTGATGTAATCCTCTAGAAATCGTAAATGCCTCAGCGGGTGACCCGTTTACTAAGACCGAAATCGAGGCCGAGGACACACACTGAAAGATCCAACTGCACCATAACTCTGGAAAACCACACTTTCTGAGCACTAGCATCATGAAATCCTAATTCATCGAATCGTATGCCTTCCTAAAGTCAATTTTAAACGCCAAACCGGCTTTACCCGCCTTCCTTTGAGCATCTATAGCTTCATTAGCAACCAGTGAACAATCCAGGATCTGCCTCCCACCAATAAACGCAAATTGAGCTTCCCCCACAAGTGAATCGAGTACACCACCCATCCTTTTAGCAAGAACCTTCGACACTAATTTATACATGCCACTGACTAAGCTTATTGGCCGAAAGTCATCCAAACCAATTGGATTCTTTACTTTAGGAATTAAAGTAATAAAAGAGTGGTTAATACCACTTTCCCATTGACCTCCCGCATAAAAATCATGAAAAAATTTCATAATGTCCCCTTTCAACGAGCTCCAGAATTTCTTGAAGAAACCCAGATTTAGTCCATCCGGCCCTGGCGCTTTGTTACCATCAGAATTAGCTAACACATTCCACACTTCATCTTTAGTAAAACGCCTTTGCAAAAAATTAGCCTGTGATTCATCGAGTTGAACGAAATCCAGTACCAAGTCCTCTACCTCCAAGGCGTGACTGGAGTTATATTCTGCCCGAAATAACTCTCTAACAGCACATTTAATGTCCTTTGGTTTCGACAATTCCAAACTCCCCACTTTCAGACGATGGATCGCATTACTCCTCTTCCGCCCGGACGCAACTAGGTGAAAAAAATGTGTATTCCTATCACCATTTAAATTCCAGTTCAACCTTGACTTTTGTAACCACTGGGACTCCTCAATCCGATACTGTACCCAGAGCTTTCTTTTTAATTCGCAAAGATCAGCGAAAACAATATCCTTCCCTCCTCCCACTTGAGCGCTCTTCTCCAACACAGAGATTTGTTTTTCCAACAGCGAAATTAAGCTCTGGTTCTCGATCCCCCAACCTTTGCTCCATGCCCTTAAAGAATCTTTAGTCCCTTTAATAATGCCTCCAATCTTAACCGCCTTATTCCGTCTTTTTAAATTAGAGATCGCCTCTATTACTGTCGCTTCAAAATCCTTATCTTCGAACCATGAGTTAAAAACCCTAAACGACTTCGGACCCTAGTTAACTTTCTCTACTGTTAAATGAATAGCGTTATGATCGGATAGTGACTTATCCAACAAGTTCTGCACCAGCTGAGGGAATTCCATACTAAAACATGCTTTGACAAGAAATCTATCCAAACGCACGAACGTTGGGCGTTCCCGAGCATTACTCCAAGTAAAAGATCCCCCGTTTAGCGGTAAATCAATCAACACCGCCTCATAAACAAATGATCTGAACAGAGAAATCATCGCTTTGTTGCAAGTGAACCCGACTTTCTCCTCTTCCTCTAAGAAAAGATTGAAATCCCCTCCCACCACCCACGGGATTCGCCTCTGGTTGACTTGCTGTAGCAATTCCGAAAAGAATTTTCTTTTTCCCCATCTACTGATGGCCCGTAGGTGTTGATTAAGCCACACTTAACATTCGAACCAATGAAACACCCCACCAAAATAATAAATCTCCTATGCACTGAAAGCTCTTCCACCGAGAAGAATTCTTTATCCCACACACAAAGTAACCCACCCGTAGAGCCAATAGCGGCAGAAAACGCAAAATCTAGATTAGGCCTAGACCAGATTTTCCGGATATCAGTCTTCTGAAAAATCTCCAATTTGGTTTCTTGTAAGAACAAAATATTAGCCTTATTTTTTCTGCAAAAGTCCATGACCGCCTTCATCTTCTCCCTCCTCCTTACTCCCCTAATATTCCATGACAATAAAGAAAGATCCATAAAAGAAATAATAATCACCAATTACCTGAAAAAACTCAGAGAACCTGATGAATTTCCTTCTCCATCTCACACACCCGCTTCAAAACTGCATCCCAGCCACCCTTAAAGGAGATTTCCAGAATATTACTAATTTCCCAAACCGACTCCGCCTCCAAACCAACAGCCGAAAGCTCTTCCCCCAATCTCGAAACTCTAGACGAATTATCCCCAGATGCACGATTCCCCTCCAAAGTGCTCCTCACAACTTGCCTTACTCTTCTTCTCGAACCCGCTCGGAAAATCCCATTCGAGAGCGCACCTGCCATGTTTCGTTCGGACAACTGAGAATTTCCCGATGGCTGACATAAAACGGGGTTAATACTAGGCCCCCCATCCAAACTATCCGACACCCAATCTTTGGATCTCAACCCATCCTCTACATTAAACTCACTCCCCTCCCTAACTTCACGTGCCCCAGGCCCACCATCATGGATATGGCCCGAGACAAAATTGGACCCTTCCTGCCCCCTTCCACAAGACCGTCTCTGCCTACCGAAACCATATCGTAAGACAGGCCCACAAGCTGATCCCTTGGAAGGCCCACTTCTACATGCGGCCCACTCTCCAAATTGTCCACGTTGGTAGAATTATTGTTCTCATTATCCCCTTCACCATTAAGACCATCCCCATTAAAAACGTGTTGAAACTCGTTACCATTCACTGTATTTTGCACCGACTCTTGGGGATTGTCCACCGGTTTCACTAAACCCAAAGTAGACTTTCCAACTTCACCATTACACTGTCTTGGGACTTCTCCCTCATCCTCCCCGGCGCCGGTATCACCGTCAACTGAGTTCTGATTATACGTCTCGAAAACTGGCCACTCATCCGCGAACTTCTCATCACCCTCATCGCGATCAACAACCTCCTTCTCACTATTCTCCCTCCCTGTTCTAATTCTAACCTTGAACGAAGAACCCATAGAATTCAAAAGAATAAAGCCCGGAATTCTTCCAACGCTCACCGCACTGATCACCATGCCCGCCATGTCCAATCTGTCCCTATTCCTTGTATTCTCCTCACAGCAAACGAAAGAGCCCCATCTAGACCCCAACGATTTGAAGAAAGAATCATGCCATCAAAGCAGAGGAACACCGTATAATCTTACCGCAATGAAATAATGAGGAATACCATCAATACATAAGTGATCCAGATGATCGAACCAATAGAAAAGTGCCTCCTTCTTCAAAAGCCACGCTACATCAAAATCCTCCTGAGACTTAAACATAACTACACACGATTCACGTTCAACACCCCAGTTGACCACTTTGACATCAATCTCGTCGTTAAATAAAGCTCTTTGAACAAAATCGATATCAAACTGCTCCTTGATGATGCCGGCGAGACAATATTTCATCCATACGTGCTCCTTTGCTGGTATATTAAAATCCAATAAAGATGGCACCTTACGTCCCTCCGCCCCGCCTTCCACGTTCAACACTGCCTCCTTGTAGGTCTTACTACCATTAGTATCCTTCAGGGTGTTCCTTAGATCGGGAACCTCATCAGCCACCTTCTGGTTATTGAAGGTAGGTTTAGTATTAGCCCTCTCCTCTCTGTTAAAGTGCTGCATCCCGCTGACCGAGGGAACCTAGCTTGTGAGACCCTAATCTCATACCCATCCACCTGTGCTTTATCCAGCCTCCTGATAACCCTTTCCATCTCCATTTTGGACGCCAAAGAAACGAAAGCGAAAGTAACCTCCTTATACTTCGCCTTAATATTGACCAAGGGAATGAAAACCTTAACAACCTTACCGTGATGGTTGAAAAACTCCTTTAAAGTGACCCTGGATACTCTTCTACTTAAGTTATCAACAAACACAATCCAAACCGCATTTGTCGATCCACCCTCGACCAGAAAAACACTTTTAGACGCCGGACGACGCTTGTTGCTAACCCTAACCCACTCGCCCTCGCTCTCCCTCATCTTTTAAAGAACGATGGACTTTAACTTAACTTTTGAATTTTGTTGCATATTCTGAACCTGCTGTTCATAAAGTTTTGATTTGATTGACCATCCTATTCTTAGTAGCTGGTCCAAGTTCTGTCTATTCATTCCTGGTGTCATTTGTTGATTCATGCTCTGGCGCTGCCGCGACAGAATGGTCGGCAGGGTGGATTGGTTCGACAATTGTTGTTTCTCTTGCAAATGGCATGATTGATTCCTGTAGTGTTGTCTTACTTCAGGTTGTTACGACCTTACATTGTTCAAGGGCTTTTTCTTTTGTTGATTCAATGTCACTAGGTAATCCACCTATTGGCCTGGTGCTGATGATCTGGGCAAATTTCCCGAACTGTGTTTCTAGATTTTTTAAAATTGCCTCTTGATTGTTCATCCTGTTTTCTATCCTGTACATGAAAGATTCAGTTTTATCAATGAATTTGGTAGTGCTAAAAATAAAATCTTTAGTATAGGACATAAATCCATGCATAGTAGATTCTAAAGTTGAAGTATTTATATCCTGTTGTGGCAGCAGCTGTCGTGACATGTTCTGTTGATAATCCTTTTGTTGCTGTGATGGGTTTGCAGCCGTTCTGGGGGTTACTCCATGAGTAGTTAGAGTGGTTCTTCAATTTTGGGTTGTAGTTATTCTGCATAGGTCTGCTATTCCTCTCATATCTTCCCATATAATTAGCAGATTCAGCACAGTCAGTGGAATCATGGTTACCACCACATTCTTCGCAAAATGGCTCCATAACTTTTGCTTCATAAACTCATCCAGGGGTTTGTACGACTTTCATCACCAGCTCTGTTAGTTGATCGAGGCGATTGTTAAAGGATTATAAGGCCTCTACCTTATTTGCTGTGGCTTGCCGCTTTGTGCCGCCTCGGCGGGCTGTAGGATATTTGTAATCATTTTTGGCTGATATGTTCAATAGCCGCAATGCTTCCTTTAGAGGTCTGTCTAAGATGATCCTGTTGACCGAGGCATCTATCATCATCCGAGTTGGGTAGCTAACCCCATTGTAGAATCTAGATACCTGAGTCTAGGTCGGTAAACCATGAAGCAGACAATTGTTCAGCATTTGTTGGTATTGCTCCCATGCCTCGTACATCAGCTCGTCATCCCATTGTCTAAAAGTTATGATCTCATTCCGCAGCTTATCGGTGACGTTAGATGGGATGAATCGTTCTAGAAAGTCTTTGCAAAGCTCCTCCCATGAAGTGAAAGATCCGGCTGGCTGGTTATTCAACCACTGTTTTGCCCTATCCCTCAGTGAATAGGGAAATAGCCTTAGCCGCAATACATCATGGTGTACCCCATGTATCTTGAATGCTCGACAAATGTCCAAGAATCCTCGTAAGTGCTACCGAGCATCTTCTGTGGTAGTCCCTCCGAAATGCCCTAGTGTGTTTATCATGTTGAACATGACATGCTTCAGTTCAAAATGATCTGCCCCTATCTCCGGTTCCGTCACTATTGGCTCGAACCTTTAGAAGTCATGTTCAAGGTAGTCCCTAGTTGTTCGCACTTGGGGTGGATCGGGGGGATCCTGCCTCTATTGTACTTTTGGTCCTTTGGGCGACAAATCTGGCTGCCCGCCCCTGCCATTGATGGCATGAACCGGGGGTCCTCGTTTACCATGGTTTCTTCCTTTGTTTTGCCCTTGTCTTTGTTTTTTTAAGGCTTCCCTGAGCTCCCTCTTGATTCGTCTAGTTTCACGCTCAAGATCGTCGTAAATAATGATGTTTCCTTTAGGGTTAGCCCTGGCCATACACTTGCAAAGGACATGGTAAAATTTGTTCTTTTTTCCCGATTAAAAATAAAAGAAAAAGTAAAAAGGTGCAGAAATTGAAAAATGAAATTCGTTGTTACCAATCCCCGACAATGACGCCAAAAACTTGTAGGGCGTGTAGGTGTTCCCTTCTTGTAAGAGCGCAAGTGCACACTCTTGTCAAGTTATAGTATATAAGATGTCGAATCCCACGAGGATAGGACAGCTTGTCTCGTTCCTTAGTTCCTGCACAATGGTAAAGTAAAAACACAAGTGAATGATTGGTTGAGATTGAAAAGTAAATAAAACACAAGTAGAAGAGAAGATGAATCAGGTTGATAGAGCAAGCAGAGTTATGCTGCCACTTAGTGTGAAAACTGCATTGTAATAGGTATGAGTTATCCTTTGCTGCCACGATATGCTGCCTCGGCGGGTACGACATGCGACAAACTACGACCCTATCACGCGGTCGCAGCAGGTCACTGCCACTGCCACTGCAGGGGTGTGTACTGTCTCGACAGGTGGAATAGAAAGACGTCCTGGCGGCAAGTCTGGCAGATACTCCAAGTCCGGCAGGATAGTCGACAGTGATCCCTCCTATTTCTAGGTTAGGATGCTCGATATTGATAACTTGAGGACTAGTGTGCAACCAAATCAATCAACTCAGTTAGTGATCCCTTTTAGCCGCTGAAACTTGTGGACTAGTGTGGAACCAAGTAAGTCACGCCTCCCGTTGTGACCGTACTTAACCGTTTCGTGAGCCTTGCACTTTCGTGCCCGACAAATAGATTCTCTCAAACGACTGGTGTAGAAAGATTGAAAGAATGAAGAAAAATGGATTAAGTAAACTTGGAATATTTTATTGAAGAAATAACTCAAAAATCTAAAACAACCGTTTTCACTCTAGTTACAACATTACCCTAACCCAATTGGGATTTAGAACATGACGGCAGAGAAGAACACAAGAAGTGTCTATAGAAAACCTAGGATTCTTTAAACTAGAAGTACAATGGGTATTTATAGACTCAAAACTAGGTTAAGTCCTCCTTGAAGTAGAAGTCCTTTAAAGTAGCTTTCCTTCTTTAATGTAGCTTTAAATGCTGACTTCTTTGCTTGGAATATGAACTTTTTCTCGTTTTCCTTAGCCCGCAAGTAAGCTTGGGAATTTTGCTTCAGCAGCCCTAGCCGCTGCTACAGACGTCAGAAAATCATATGACCACCGGCGATAGATTCAGGAGTTTTTGCTCTACAGATCGCGCTCTGGTTCTCCCAACATCCATAGTCAGCTGCCGCGGGTAGCAAGGTTGGCGGCAACTCTACTCGCCAAGTGCTTGACAACAACTTGTCTTCAGCTGGAACTGCTTCAGTACAACTCCTGGGTTTTCTTCTCAGCGTTGTGTCCTCCGTTCCTCGGCTCCCTTGTTCAGCTGTTAGTACCTACAAGCAAGAATACACTGAAACAATGCCTCTTGTTTACCGAATGAATGATAAGTTATAAAATCAAGGTAGAACAATAAAATAATGTAAAATGCTATGCATGAACCTACTTATGCCTAAAATAAGCTTAAAAACAGTAATAGCAAGAGTTGGATAGTGCATGAAATATAGGACTTTTGGATACTTTACAATCTATAGAACCAATTCCCGTGCGTAAGCTTGTGAATTGTTCATTAAGGTAGGTCATGAGAGAATCCACAGATGGAGGAGGAGCTTGAGGAGCTACGGGAGGATTTGTAATCTCTTCGGGTATAGCATCCCTAGGAAGCTCGGGAAGGCGAAGCCAATTACCATTGAAATAATGAAACTTGCCCCAAGATTAAGACCTCTCATCAATCGGATCGGTGAGATTCGTCGGATAATCATGAGAGCAATCGATCTCCTTCTTAGTGAAAAAGTAGCTCAAAGTCGTGTCATAAGTGAATGAAGTAACAAGAGTGGTGTGACGATGTTGAACGAGGAAGACTATCTCCGCAAACATAGTGCGAGCAAGGTTAGGACGATTTCTCTCGCGAAAGCATCTAATCCAAAAATCATCAACTTGGCGGATTGTTGAGTATTTTCCTCTGGAAGGCCTAAATCACCAAGTGATCATCAAATGTAAGATGCGGTCATGAGCATTGAGAACGGTGACGGATCCCCCCAAAACATGTCCAAGAGCACCTTCATCATCAATACCCTCATCCTCAAATCCAAAAACATCACAAAGGGCTTTGACATTGATGGTAATCTTCTTGCCCATAAGATAAGAATTAACGACATAGACATTACCCTCGGCATTGGCGACACACTTTGCATTGTCATAAAAGATCAAAACCAAATTTCTAAAGAAAAACCCCAGAATTTGAAGAAAATCCATAAACTTCCATTCTTGGAGCAATGGTAAATAAGCAAACTTGAAACGCTCTGAATTGAGAAAAGGAATGAAAATTACCCTCTCCGGTCGAATCTTGTAGTTTTGAAAAGATCGGAAACAGTTGAGTTCACTGGGAGTTCGAAACCACTTTTGATAGATTAGGGTCAAATTCGAACGAGTGCCATCGCCGGGATTTGATCCTTCGCCAACTTCACTAGTGCATGCTCTCTTTTTAGGTGCCATAGTCTAGAAAAATTAACCAAAACAATGTGTGTATGCATTAATTTTCACATTCAACCCCATGGATATATCAATAATCAAGGTAAAGAAAAAGTTGTTTTTTTTTTAAAAAGAGAGAGTTTAAAACATGATTTTGAATAGAAAAGGAAAAACAAACCCCCAAAAAAAATAAACGAAAATAAAAAAGAAAAATAGGAAGAAAAGAAGTTTTTATACCATGATATTGAGATAGGAAGGAATGTATGATGATTTTGCACCAAATTGATGGAGAGGCTTAGACTTGGCTTGATTTTGAAAATCCCTCAACAAACTTTAAGTTTTGTGGTGAAAATATGAAGGATTGAGAGGCTTTTTATAGATGAAAATCGGTTAGGGTTTTGAAAAAGAGTTTTGGTAAAAGTGAAAGACTTTTAATGCCCAATTAAAGATTTTGCGCGATTGAGTATCGATACGCCTAAAGGCGGTATCGATACGGGGGTACAACCGTAATTCCTTGGAACCACGTATCAAGGAACCATATCGATATAGAAGACATCTGTATTGATACAAAAGACATCTGTATCGATACGGAAGACCTCCGTATCGAAGCGCTCACAACTCGTATCGAAACATATTTAACTGTTTTGATACCCGCAAGAGAGAAAATGCAATATAGAAAGCTAATGAAGTACGCGTATCGATACGCATAAGACCGTATCGATACCCTATGCCCAGAAATGCATTTTTGGTCTCTAGAACAACCAAAGGCTCGACTTTAACATCTTCTAAATGTATGCAAATGATGAATGAGCAGATTTGAACATGTTCTAATAGAAGCATACTCCCCCTAGCTACAAGCATGGTTACCATCAAGATCAACAACACATAAACATGATTTTTCATAAGATCAAGCAACTTTAACCTCAAAAGAGTCCTAAATGGTCACGGTAGGCTAGTTAGACCTAACTCTCTCCTAAGGGACCAAAAATGCTCTTTATCTAGAGGCCTGGTAAAGATGTTTGCTAATTGATTTAAGGTGTCAACATACTCTATAACAACATCTTCCTTAAGGACATGATCTCTAATGAAATGATGCCTTATTTATATGTGTTTGGTTCAGAGTGTTGAATGAGATTTTTGGTTAGGCATATAGCACTAGTGTTGTCACACTTAAGGGGTATGATGTCTACCTTAATACCATAGTCTAAGAGTTGTTGCTTCATCCAAAGGACTTGAGCACAACAACTCCCTAAGGATATGTACTCGACTTTAGTGGTAGATAAAGCTACACTATTTTGTTTCTTAGAGAACCAAGATATGAGCATACTACCTAGGAATTGACAAGTGTCGGAAGTACTTTTCCTATCTATTTTGAAACCCCCATAATCCGCATCCGAATAAGTATGAAGGTTAAAGGTCGAGTCTCTAGGGTACCAAAGACCTAAACAAGGAGTATCTCTAAGGTACTTAAAGATCCTTTTAACGGCTATAAGGTGAGACTCTCTAGGACTAGCTTGAAATCTAACACACAAGCAAACACTAAACAATATATGTGGTCTACTTGCGGTAAGGTAAAGCAATAATCCAATCATAGAGCGATAAAGCTTAGAGTCAACACACTTACCTCCTTCATCTTTGTCAAGCTTTGTAGATGATCTCATTGGTGTAGCTTGAGCCTTTGCTTGCTCCAAGCCAAACTTCTTGAGCATATCCTTGATGTACTTAGCTTGATTGATGAAGATGACATCCTTTATTTGTTTGATTTGGAGTCCCAAAAAGAATGAGAGCTCCCCCATCATGCTCATTTCAAATTCACCTTGCATCAACTTAGAAAAATCTTGACAAAGCAATTCATTAGTAGAACCAAATATAATATCATCAACATAAATTTGAACTACTAAGATATATTTGCCATTGATTTTAATAAAAAGTGTTGTGTCCACCTTTCCTTTCTCAAAACCTTTTCCAACTAGAAAACTTAAAAGTCTTTCATACCAAGCTCTAGGAGCTTGTTTTAAACCATACAAAGCTTTTGACAATTTAAAAACATGGTTTGGAAAAATTGGATCTTCAAAACCCGGTGGTTGTTCCACATACACTTCTTCATTTATAAAACCATTTAAAAAACACTTTTTACATCCATTTGAAAAAGCTTGAAACAATGATAACATGCATATGCAAGCAACATGCTAATAGCTTCCATTCTAGCTACGGGTGCATAGGTTTCATCAAAATCTATTCCCTTTTCTTGAGTGTAACCTTGAGCAACTAGCCTAGCTTTTTTTCTCACTATATTACAACTCTCATCTAGTTTATTCCTAAATACCCATTTAGTTCCTATAGTAGATTGATTACTACGCCTTTCAACTAATGTCCATACATTACTCCTCTCAAATTAGTTTAATTCTTCTTGCATAGCCAAAATCCAAAACTCATCTTTTAATGCTTCTCTGATATTTTTAGGCTCTATGCATGAAAGAAATGCAACATTATTCATTAATTTGAGAGATGATCTAGTAGTTACCCCATTGGATGGATCACCCAAGATTTCACCACCTTTGACATAGCTGAACTCCCTTGGGTAAGATACCTCCTTTTCCTTAAGAGCCAAGTCCTTCAAGGCTTCAAGAGGTGGATCTTGTGCATCTTCTTCTTTAGTTGGAATCTCATCCACCTTTGACGTTTGTCCCCCATCAATGGCATCAAGGATCCCTACATCATCATCATCACAAGATTCCTTCCTCGGAAGGAGGTTATCATCGAAAACAACATGTATAGACTCCTCTACTACTAAAGTTCTTTTATTAAATACACGATAGGCTTTAGAGTTTAAAGAATACCCTAAGAAAATAGCTTCATCACTTTTAGCATCAAATTTACCTAAGTTGTCTTTTCCATTGTTTAAAACAAAACACTTGCAACCAAATGGATGAAAATAGCTAATGTTAGACTTCTTAGATTTTAAAATCTCATATGGTGTTTTCTTTAAAATTAGCCTAATCATTACTCGATTTACAATGTAGCAAGCAGTATTTGTGGCTTCCGCCCAAAAGTATTTAGGTAAATTGTTTTAACAAAGCATGGTTCTAGTCATTTCTTGTAAAGTTTTATTTTTCCTCTCAACTACCTCATTTTGTTGAGGAGTTCGAGGTGATGAAAAATTGTGGCTAATACAATTTTCATTTAAAAACTCTTCAAAACCTAGATTTTG